>WOAB01000287.1:0-1200000 GCA_027886185.1 Rheum nobile
AAAATATCCAGCGACATTCTGACTGCACAGTTTAGCGGTTTGTTCGGGAACAAAATAGGGTCTCTCTCATATATGAAGGGACAAAATCGCTTATTAACTTCGTCTAAAGCATGTTTAAACCTGTAACAAATACATTGAACACATTGATATGATATGAAAAAATAATGGCTAATCTTCATTTAATAAATGTTAAAAGCATTATATTAAAGTTACCACTGAATACCAAAGAATTTGTATAGGAATATCAGATGTTTTAAACATATATTAAATAAAACAGTACCTTTTTGCAGCTATTGCAAGACCAATTGGCATAGAAATCAAACACTTGATGTACTTCACCTCGTCAGATAGATCAATAGGTAACGAAAGTCTAATGTGGAAGCTATTAGCCAGACGTGGAAATCTGAAATAGTGGCTTTCGGGTAACATATCGGAAAGATAAACAACATCAGTAAGAACTGAGATGTCATGAGCAATAGGATGAACCATAACTGATTCTTAGGAAGCAATTAAATGGTAGAATGAGATGCTAACTGTTATGTGTGAAACAAAGTAAGAGGCTAGGTTTTATAGAGTACTCGAATTCAATTTTTATAAATAATTAAAAGATCTTACATAATACTCGGGCTTGTAAATTGGAGAAAGACTTAAAAGATCTTATAATAATTATAGACACATGTAACAAAATGTATATTTTAAGATATAATGTGTTAAAATTCGTACACATGTATATATAGCATAGATATACTTTAAATCAAAGATATAGTTGGCAATATGTATATATTATAACATACATTATATTTCCATATTCTGTTCTATTTCCATATTCTGTTACATTCCTTAAAGGATTTGTTCAAACAACACTAATGTCTTTCATAATAACGGCAGCCACTATTCTACTACCATCTTTAGTGCATATAATAATATTCTGCATCCGTGTAAAATGAAGCCTAATTATTATTTCTGAATACTTTAAATTGAAAACATATACTTTAAATTAAAGATATAGTTGGCAATATGTATATCATAAAATAAAATTTATTTCCATATTCTGTTATATTTTATCACATTAATTTTATACATTCCTTAAAGGTTTTTTTGAAACAACCCTAATGTCTTTCATAATAACAGCAGCCACTCTTCTACTACCATCTGAAAGCATATTCTGCATCCGTGTAAAATGAAGCCTAATCATTTTTTCTTAATACTTGTGTCATGTTCAATACCTTAATGTTAATAATAATATTGCATATATGCTATATCATTTAATGTATTAATACTCTGCATGAAAAAGTGTTTAATTTTATCCAAATTTAGTTCTGTTTTTCAATAATCTAAGTGTATAAAAAAAATGAATGTTAATATTCCATTTGCATAACTGATGCATAACAGATTGTTAATCACTTTTTTCAATACCTTGGGTATTTATGACACTGAATTGAATTTCATTAAATGCTTAAGAACAAAATGCATTCAGCACACCAAACTATAACACGATGAAAGGAAAACCCAACATAAATTCATTGAATGTTTAGCAACATCATACCAACGTAAAAAATGAAACAAAATACAGTAATTATCTCAAAAGCTAAATGGTGTACTGGCTCAAATAATAGAAAAAACGACATCATTTATTCTAACTTTTCCTTCTTCACTTTCTTTAGAGTAACCCTCCTCTTTGTGGTTGATCCTTTGACATGCTTCGTAATATCACTCTCTTCATCATATTTGCTATTTTCTTCCTCATCATTGATGTTTATATACTCGCGTTTACGGGGTGTCTCCATTTCATTTGACGACACTTTTGACACCTCATCAGTCTCCACATCGAGGGATGCCTGATTTTCCTATAATAAAGAAAAACTTGATTTAATTCAAGAACCCATATTTAAAATGAACAAATAAAATGAAGAATGCATACCTCTGAATCTAAACTGCATTGTTCAAACTTCTCAATCAAGTCAAATCATCCGTCATGTTTGTTACCGTGTATGCTGTAGCTGATGGAAGTCTACTAATATTAAATTGGGAAATTAGAACCCTAAACAACATTTTTTTATTTAACAACACATTTAGATCTTCTGGGATTATACTAATGTCGTCATCCTGAAAATAAAAATAAATAAATAAATTAATCACTTCGCATTTTGTAAACTTAATTGTAAACCAAACCTTTTACCTTATCTATTGACTCAATAATGCTTGTGACTGATTTCTTTAAAAATTGAGTAGCTTCTCTATCAAAGATAGTTAGTTGAGCAATCCCAGATCCATCTATAACATTAACTTGAATACAAAATCTGCACAGAATATAACATATATTAATAGCTAAATAACATTAAACATTATAAACCAATTTATCTGAAATTCATTACCTAGGAATAGCATACTTCACTAATGCATCACATTTCCTGCACCAAAATTGTTCTTCTTGTGCTTGCACTTTGCTTTTGCACCGTTTGCATGAATTATAGTACCATCCAAATGAATCTTCAATATGGTCAATGGTCGCAAGTACAATAGCATGGAGAACCTGTAATAATGACAAAATGTAATAAAAATTAAATAACCTTTAAATTGACATCCTCATCCAGAAAACTAAATATTTATACACACAATGTTTTAAAAATAAACTATTATTAACTTACCGTCCCATGCTCATGAAGATGTTCATAAAGTTCATCCAAGGTTTTTCTTGCACTCACATCCAAGAAAATATCAGTAGAAGAATATGATCGCTCACTTGATAGTTGTACACAACTATTACCACCTTTTGCAACAGATTGTTTTGATATACTGAAGTTTAAGAAACAATATAGCCATTTATTTACAATTAATATATCAAAATATCAAAACAATGTCATAAACAGATATGTAAAAATAAAAAAAAACAGAATATACCTTTCCTTGAACTTTGAAATCTCGCTAATACTTTCATCATCAAAATACACCCTTGTGCCATAATATCCATTTGACACATTAGGTAAATTATTCCATTTGCCAAGCTTGGCGAACTGAACTATAACAACGACCGTATTCTGATTTGATGCGCCAATAAATGGACGACATAATTCAGCAAAATCATCCCATAGAGTACAATTAATGATATTGTTACTGTAATATGAACAATAAATTAATTAGAAATCATCATTTTGATTAACAGAAAATGTTTATTGTGTGTAATCTACTTTAATATTACTGCAAAATTATAAATATATAATACCTTGCATCCATTAACTGCAAGTTAATTCTTTTGCCATCTTTACCGTTGCTTTTAGTAAAAGTCACTATTTGATCACCAATTCCAACCAATTGACCAATAACATCTACATATAAAATGTACAATATTAATTATGCATATTATAAACATAAAAACAAATTAGTTGAATGATTATAACATAAAAATATTCAAAAACAACTTACCATAAAGAAATCCTTTATCCAGTGACTCGTCCAGGATTTTGTCAAATGCAGTAAAGTTGAATCCATGAACAGGAGCAGAAATGGACGAACATAGTTTAACGGTAGTGTTCCGATAAAATATGACCTTATACTTGTGATCATAAAACTTAAATGGTATATCATATAGGGCAACGCCGAAATTAGAAATCAGATAAGCACCTCCTTCTTTTAATAAAGATAAGCTAACCATGAAAGCTTCTTTAATTACTGCATGGATTTTATCACCCTGAAAAATGATATAACAGAACTAAAATGACAGATTTGAATTTACTTGCAACATTAGGCACACAATTTTGTAAATACACAAAACAATCTGTTAAAATATAAACTGGTAATGAGTACCTGCTCATCCATTAGAATTAGTTATGTCGTCCCGTATTGAGTTGGATCGTCTTTCTTTGGAACTTTAAATAAACGGATTACACGAACCCTAAGTTCTTGATTACCACGGGTACCAGTAATGTCCTTCACATGCTGTATACTTTTTGACATCTGTAATTCAGAATATACAATTTGGTATTTATATTAACATTAACATTAAATATGTAATAGAATCAGTTTGTAATACAACAAAATTTAAACCCCATATGAAATTAATAGCTATACTTTCAGTTTTTAAATTTGTATGAGATTTCTAAATTTACTGCATAATAATTTACTGCATAATAATGAATGCTATAATATCTATCCTGTGTTGCAGAATATTTTGTAATGGTGTAAATATCTCGAGATTGCTGAGGATTGCACATTTATTTGTCTATATACATACCCTCATCAAAGAAAGAATAAAAGTAAGTTCTTTGTCAATATATCTATTGTTCTCTTCGATCCGATATATATATATATATATATATATATATATATATATATATGAAAGACATCTTTTTCAAATGACATTGTAAAAAATAGAGGGTGTATTATTAGTCGGTGCAGGTTATGCTCCGAGAGACTATTTGTTTCATTGGTTAAAATACTAATGGAATAGTCTCTCGGAGCATAATCTGCACCGACTTAGGTAAACATGCCTCCTTAAAGAACAAAAACAGTTATTTATTTCATTGTTGAAAAACACTATTTTATTTCCTACTTATGAATGTTATATTTCTCTATCTCTATCTTTTAATCTACTGTATTTTTTCTGAAAACCTGTATGTTTTATTTTTTTATCTTGATGAGGATGTCTGGAGGTTGAGCACATATTTGGAATAAAGAGGTCAAGCACAGTTCCCAAGTCATCAATGTAAGCACAATTTATATATTTTGGTATCTATCTCTTTCTATTTGTATCAATTTCAATTCAGATATACATGTATATAGTTACATTGGCAATAGCACTATTCTTGAAAATAGAGGGGTATTATATCATTAGTCGGTGTGGATATGCTCCGAGAGAGTATTAGTTACATTGGCAATAGGACTCATGTAATAGTCTCTCGGAGTATATTCTACACCGACTTGGGTAAACATGTCTTCTCATAAAAATCAAAAAAACAGTAATCTATTTTGGTAAACATGCCTATATATTTCTGTTTATATAATCTGCATCTAAGACACTTTTTTGTTTCATTTTTTTCATCCATTGATGAGGATCACTGGAGATTGGGAACATAGCATCCTCTTGTTGAGTGTGCTTTGGAGCAGATTATGGGTAAACATTACTCTCTATCTATCTATCACACACATGTCCTATAAATCAATAAAAATGTAGTAAATGTTGCATATATGTTATGAATTAATACCTTGGTAGCCGAGTTCTGGATTTGCTCAAAACAAACCTGCAACAAAAAAAAAAAACAGTTATGATTGAAATGTTAAATCTGAAGACTGAGTTCTTCTTTAACATTACATCTGAATGTCTGTATTCTGCTAGTGTAGGGTTCCAATAGCACGGAAAAAGTTATTTTATAGCCGAGCCTTACAGAATAGTCATGCTTACATTTATGGCTGTTTTCTCAAAAAGTTATTTTATTTTTGGAATGCATAGATTTTTATTTTTATTTTATTATTAGTAATCCTAGCAAATTTGTACATATACTATCCTGTAAGGCTCTTATTGATTCTGTGATATGCTTTGCTTATTTATGTCAGGTATTGTATTTAGTTGCGACATTTATGGCTGTTTTCTGATATGCAGAAAATCTGCCATTGGGAAACAGAAAACGGTCGACCCATTGTATGAATATATGCATTTGTGTAATTTTTATACAGGTTTAAAAGTTGTGCAATATATTTTGTAATATGTTGTACAGGTTTATGTTTTGTAATGTGTTATGGTTAATTTTGTCTTTACGCATTTGGGTTTTATGTTTTGTAATATGTGGTCTGGTTTTATGCATTATGTGGTCTGGTTTTATGCATTATGTGGTCATATTTGTGGTTGGTTCAGTGATTCATTTAGGTACAATATTTGGCGTAAGTTTGTTCCTTAATTTTCGTATTTGTACTGCAAAATTTTTAATCCGGCAGGTTTTTAAAAACATTATCAGCCGCGAATCATTTATTTCTCAAAAACGTTATTAATTATTTTATTTTATTCTGTAATATTTCCCTGTTGGTTTTGATTCTTTTTTGTTATGGGAAACGCTGAGATCTCAAACCAGTTACCTTCTATAACATATCAGCGACAGAGATATCATCCGTAAAATAACAGTAAGCGATTAAATGACACGTGGCAAAATCCTCCGCAAGTGACACGTGGCAGCGGAAAATGCGGGTGTAATGAGGGGGCGCGTGCTGCTCAGCCGCGATTTTGTTTTAGTTATTATATAGTAGATTAAGTTAAACATAATAAGTTTGTTAACATGGATTTGTTTAGATATAAGGCCCTTGCTATTTCATGCACGGGTAAAATTTCTATTTCACGCACTGTTTCATACGTGACGTACCAAATGAAGCCGTCCGTGACGAACGAAAGCACTCCGTCCGTGACGGACCACAGTAAACCGTCTGTGACGCACCAACCCCATCCGTGCGTCACGGATGGACATTCTGATCTGCGATACGATTTTGGAATCGCAATAACTTTTGATTCTCTCGTCCAAACGCGCTGAAATTTGGAGGAGGTATAGTTGACATCTTGATCTTTAATCTGACGTTGGAATCACTCAATTAGGAGTTACGTAGAAAAAGTTATACTTCTCCAAAGATGGGACAAAGAAATAGAAATCTCTTAAGCGCCAAGGCGAGTAGAGATATCTCAAACCATTAGAAAGAAGGGATATGATTGCTTCAAAACAAATGGGAAACATTTGACAATCGAGATGGAACAAGCTTTCTATTATCTTATGTATGACCAATCTTATTGAAATTATAAGCATTATCAAGACTCTAATTTGGCCAAACATAGTTCATTTTAATGTCGGTGTGTATATTACTTGCACTAAACTTTTAGATTTATTAAGCCACTAATTAAACTGTCATATAGTATTTTTTGCAATATATATACATAAAATATATTTTATATTGTTTCATGAATATATTACTTAAAGTTTTGTTACCTTTATGGAATAAATCATTCTCATGCATATTTATAAAAGAAACTTAATTTGTTTAACCGTCTGATTCTTACTTTAATAACATATGATTTACTTGAGCTACATAATCCTTCTCTAATTTTTTAGCATGCTAAAACAATATAATTATTATAATATTTTTTGTTAGTCAATAGCATCTTATATTATCAATTGATATACCGTTAAATATATAGTATATATTTATCCAAACATGTACATGACACATGGACATATAGTAGTTATGTACTATTAACAGACTCTAATAAATGTTTTTCTTTTCAAAAACCGGTTTATCTAGGTCTTTGTTTTGAATTATAATGCAAAATCTATCAAGCCATATAATTTAAAAACTGAACATAATCAGAATATGTTTATAAACAATTACTTTATTGATGTTAACATCAATAAAAGAAACTTAATTTAACGCCTTGGTTCATCCGTGACGGAAGAAACATGTTCATCCGTGACGGATGAAGCATTTTCATCCCTGACGGATGAACATGTTTCGTCCATCACGGATGAACATGTTTCGTTCGTCACCGATGAACATGCTGATCCGCGACACGATTTTGGAATCACCATAACGTACTTTTGATTCCCTAGTCCAAACACGCTGGAAATTGGAGGAGTTATAGTTGACATCTTGATCTTTAATCTAACGTTGGAATCACTCAATTAGGAGTTACATAGAAAACGTTATACTTATCCAAAGACGGGACAAAGAAATAGAGATCTCTTAAGCGCCAAGGCGAGTACAATAGCATTGCAATCATGGATCACAATAGGATTACAATGTGCGAGTACAATAGCATTTAAGTCACCTTGCGACCTCGTCTATTGCTTGTAGAAGAAGGTTCGAACGCCATCAGCTGAGAAACGAATGGAGAAGTATCTCTACTCGCCTTGGCGCTTAAGAGATCTCTATTTCTTTGTCTTGTCTTTGGAGAAGTATAACTTTTTCTACGTAATTCCTAATTGAGTGATTCCAAAGTCAGATTAAAGATCAAGATGTCAACTATAACTCCTCCAAATTTCAGCGCGTTTGGACCAGGGAATCAAAAGTTATGGCAATTCCAAAATCGTGTCGCAGATCAGAATGTTCATCCGTGACGCACAGATGGGGTTGGTGCGTCACGGACGGTTTACTGTGGTCCGTCACGGACGGAGTGCTTTCGTTCGTCACGGGCGGCTTCATTTGACCCGTGACGGACGAACCGGTGCGTGAAATAGAAATCGTGTAGAAATATTAATAACAAATCAAATTTCTTAACCATATATGGACTTAGAGGTGTAGGATTTAGATGACTGATTTTACTGTAATTGATTTGTTTTAATTATATGTTTTTTATGTCCATATATTTCCCATAATTTAGTTTTATATATCATTTTTTTTGGTTTCATGGGTTTAGAAGATATATTTGTTTTGAATTTAATTTATCTTAAGTGGAGATATTGGAGTATTAAATTTAATATATGATAATTAAGAATAGATTATGGTTCCATTGGTTTAGAAGATAGAAGTTTTTTTGAATTTAAATATATCTTCAGTGGAGATATTGGAATATTTAATATATAATAATTAAGGATTTACTGATATAATATTTTTTTTGGGTGGGTTGGATGATGTGGCAGATGATGTGACATAATTTAAAGATCGACATGTTGACGAATTGAATGTGGTAATGACATGTAGGTGAATTGAATGTGAGGTCGACACGTAAGATTTATGCATCTCCTTTAATATATATATATAAGGATCATATGAGGAGAGTGTTTAGGGTGTAAAATGAGGATTGATCTTAGTCATTAGATTGTAGAAATGAAGAATTAGGATTAAAACACATGGAGTGACAAATTTGTAAATATAATCAACTTTTTATATTTTATATATATTTTTTAATTATTACTTATAAAAATAATTTTCGAAATAGTTTTTTTTCCAATTTTTTTTTTCTAAAAAAACTTTTTTTTCCCCAAAAAACTTTTTTGCCAAAAAATATTTGTTTCTCGAAAATTAAGTTTTTTCCCAAAATTTTTATTTTTATTTTTTCATGAACATCTTCCTGAAAAAATTAGTACCATACACTTTAGCATTTTAATCATACACTTTAACATACTACTCATGCACTTTAATATGTTTACATATATACTTAATTTTAGATCACTAAACATGCAATTTAATATATTTACACAAGCATACACTTAATTTGTATTATTGAACATCCACTTTAACATAATTACATATGTACTTTTTAACATATTAAGTATGTACTTTAACATGATAATAACACGATTTCTATTTCACGCACCGGCAAAATTTTTATTTCACGCACTGGTTGATACGTGACGCCTGGTGTGATATGGCACGTGACGCCTGGGAGAAGTTGGTCCGTGACGTGTGGGTGTTGTTGGTGCGTGACAGTCGAGTGATGTTGGTCCGTGACGGACGGTTTGGGAGGATGCGTGACGGCCGGGTGATGTTGGTCCGTGACGGACGGTTTGGGCGGATGCGTGACGGATGGATCAAGCACCAGAAAATTGAATGTAACTTGTCCCCACCTAACTACATTAACTACCATCACATCTTTTCTTTCAACATTACGACACATTAAACCCTAAACCACTCTTCCCTTTCTCTCCCATAAACTCTTCCCTTTCCCTCCCACAAAACAAAACTTCCATCTCCATCATCTTCCAAGAGTCAATCCATGGCAAATGAAGATGCTTTTTCCAACTTCAATGGTGGAAAAGATCTTGCATCCCAATACATTTACAATGAGGTATGTATTTTAAGCTTTTACATTACGTATTAGTAAAAGTTAAGATTTTTATGGTTTATTCTTGTGAATGTATGTGATTAAGTTGTTCTTATTCCAAAATAAACACTTTCTTAACGTAATTTCAATAGTTGTGATTATATGTTCATAAAATTTTGATCTTTGATCAATGTGTACTAAAAAGTTATAGACTTTGTGTGAAAAAACTGCATGTTTGAGTATTGAGTGATGTTATGTTGTGCAAAACTGTCGCCTTTGTTCGATTCTGTTTTTTGAATCAAAACTGTACGTGACGCATGGATTCTATTGGGGCGTGACGCATGGCTTCATTTGGGACGTGACGCCTGGAATGGTTTGGGGCGTGACGCTTGGGTGTTGTTCATGCGTGACAGATGACCTTTGTCTGGGCGTCACGTATGATTTTGTTGGACATAACTGAATACTTTGCTAATTTGATGTTGTTACTTCAATAGGAGAATAAGTTAGTGTACAACAGTTTTAACAATCTGTCCCTAAGTGATGAACCACCGTCCTTCTCACTTGGGTTGGATGGCGAACGTATGCCGCCTCAACTGCCTTGTTTGCCGGGAATAGAATGTTTTGCTCAAAGTGGAATTCCATCTGTAAGGTGGCAAGCTCCACCTAAGTTTGGGTTGCCGACGTTACACACACAGCCGAAATTATATTTTCCAACATCTGAAGAAGTAATTGTTTCAGAAGATTATTCTGAGAAGTTTAGCACAGGTGAAGTATTCTGCTCCAGAGATGATGCAATTGAAAGGGCTAGACAGATTGCCTTTGAAAATCACTTCTGCCTCACTATTGGTCGGGATAGAAACCTTGGTGGAGGAAGCCTTCGAAAGTCATGGTTGCTGTGTGAAAAAAGCGGGGATTTACATTCCTAAAGATGAAAACAAAGTAAGGGAAAGAACAAGGAGCAAAAAATGTAATTATCCCTTCAGATTGTTGTGTCGAGAAAATCCTAGGGACTCATATACAATCAAGGTAGTTGTTGGTACCCACAACCATATCATTGGTGATGACTTGTACGGGCATGCAGTTGCTGGAAGGTTGACACCGGAGCAGAAGAAGTTGGTTAAGGTAATGACAGAAAATCATAGTAAGCCATCGAAGATTGCAACAGCACTTAACCAGGACCAGAACAACTGTACTAAAATGCATCAGATTTACAATGAAGTGTACAATGTTCGACATAGTGGGATGGAAGGAAGAACCGTGGTCCAAGAGTTCTTCCATAAGTGCAAGGAGAAAAACTACTTTGTGGAGCATAGGTCGGATCAAAAGACGAATAAGATCACCGACATTTTCTTTGCCAGTCCAGATTCCATGAAACTCCTAAAGGCATTTCCATACGTCCTTTTACTAGACTCCACATACAGCACTAACAGGTTAGTGTAACACATCTACTTGCTACATCTATTTTAACTTGTGTTTATTCATTATGCATGACAAATATTCTTGTGCAGGTATGACTTGTCTTTTCTCGAAATAATAGGAGTCACGTCTACATGGAAGAATTATAATGTGGCGGGAGCGTTTCTACAGCAAGAGAAAGAAGACAACTACGTGTGGGCCGCACAACAACTTTTTAAAATGTGCTCAAAGTGTCAAGTAACACCGACATGCCTAGTGACAGATCGTGAAAAGGCCTTGATGAATGCATTAGATAAACTCTTTCCAAGTGCCAAGTCAATCCTCTGTAGGCGCCATGTGAAGAAGAACATAGAGGACAATGCTAGAAATGCAATGAAGGATAAAAGCTTGGGTGTAAGGTTTGCAAATGCATACTATAATTTATTCAAGCAAACAACTGTATCCGAGTACGAGAGGGAGTTGCGTAGAATTCAGTCGGAATGGAGAGTTTGGCCACATCTACTTCAGTATGTAAGAAACAACTGGCTCATCCCGTACAGGGAAAGACTTGTGTCAGCTTGGACAGATACTGTTTTTCACGCTTGGAACGTCAACGACAAACAGGTTAGTGGCTACGTCTGAATCTGTATTGCATTCTCAATAGATATCCTTCTTCATGTTTTGATGAAACTTTAAACTCTTTTGTACTAAATATAGGGTTAAAGGAGCACACTTTAGTTTGAAAGACTTCTTGACTACTCCACATGGCAGTCTAGACACGATATTCTGTCAATATCATTCAAAGATGGTTAACCAAGTGAAAGAAAGCAAGGGAACCTTCAATGAGAGTGAACAGAACATGATGACACTTGTGACATGGGCTGATGTTTTCAAGCTGTTGAAGTACAAAGTATCTAAGGTTGTACTTGACCGCTTGACTGAGGAATACAGAAAAGGGGAAAATCCATTTTGTGACAGTACCTGCACATGTCAGATGAGGGTGAGGGATGGATTGCCATGTGTGCATGATATCGCTAGACATGTGACGAGTTCAATCCCTATTAAGCCGACAAAGTTGCATCCTTTTTGGAGGCAATTGAGTTTGTCAGAAGTGCAAGACGAAGGTGAGGCTGAGGTGAAGCGCAAAGTTGCAAGATCTTTGATGGATTAATTTTATACGGATGAGTTCCCCAATCTGTCAGCTGATGATCAAGAAAAACGTGTCTCGCGACTTTACGACATTGCTCGCCCTGAGAGGACCAGTCTGCAAGAGCCGGCTATTTTGAGGCATACGGGACGACCAATGGGAGCTCCAAACAAAGATAACACTAAAAGACATCCTTCTTCATGGGAATACACAGACAAAGAGATGGAAGAGACACCTCCCAAGAAGCAACGAGGTAGGCCACCAACTCCCACTAGCCCTACAGCTCCTATCACTCCTTTGAGGCCATCTCAGGTTAGAGCTCCCAAGAATCCCGTGGGTCAAATGTTTCCACCACCGTTTCATGCTCCACAGTCCCTTATTAAAGAATTTGAACCGTATATGGATACAGTTCCGTCGTGTATGCGTGAACACATAAACGGTTACTTTGATATTGTGGGTGATGGAAACTGTGGATACAGAGCCGTTGCAGATCAAATAGGCATTGGGCAGGAACAATGGAGGAGCGTCCGACAATCCATGATTGATAAGGTGAAAGAAATCTTTCCATTGTATAAAGAGACTTGCCTCTTTCCGATTACCCCATAAAATACGCTGGATGGAGTACTGGAACAACTTACATGGTTTGACGATGGGATAGCCCCAGGAAAAACTTGGATGGTGATTCCGGATATGGGTTGTCTGGTTGCTTCTGCATTCAATTGTGCAGTTGTCGTAGTGGGTGGTCTAAATGCTACTTTCTTGCCTTTGCAAGCGGTTCCACATCATCCATGGGGTGCTAAGCTGAAGACGATATGTATCTGTTATGTTGAGAATGAGAGTCATTTCATTTCGGTATGTTACTAATAATTTAATAAATTTGTATTCATTATCTAAACTCGTTAACTAGGCAATTGAATACATTCTCAATTCTTTTGTAGGTGGCCTTATCAGAGACGTCACCGTTGCCTCCAGTATTTTCCATGTGGGAGCATGCAAAGGATGCATCTGCTGCTTATCTGTATGATCCATTCACTACTCAGCTGATGGCATATGGACCTTCCAGAAGACAGAGACGAGGCCGCAAGCCGACTTAAATATTTCTGAATCGCACATTGTAATGACATTGTTAGGACAACTGTGTATGTTTTTAGAAGTTAAACGTGAGAGTTTTTACTTAATCCCGAATTGGATAGTTATGGCAAATACTCAAGAAACTACAATTCCATAAAGAGTGCAACACTCCCTAAAACTCAACCAAAGTAGCAATATAGCAAACTCGAATGAACTTAATCTTCGTCTTCCTCCTCCTCAACATTGCCATGCTCGTAGGGTCTGAAATACTGGATGCATTCTCGCACAGCTGTGCGCATGTTGTAAAATTGTTCTTCTTCCGCATTATAGACAGGATTTAGACGATGCAATGCTTGTCCAATAACCTACAAAAATACGTATAAATTAAGAGTGGCATTGATATAATTACTGTGTAAACAAATATCCAACACATTTTTTACCTGCACTGGATCTATGATGCCAGCATCCTCAGGCCTCACACATGGGTGTGTACGAGGTATGTACCACTCCATGTAGTCGGCACTACACTCGTATCCTTGTAAAGCTGGAGGGCCCATCTGTCGGACCCAGATGGAGTGTTGACTTCTTGCATCCCAACTCCAGTTTGACGAGGGGTCATACTGCACTACATAACTCCTAAGTGTCGTAGCTCTGTGCGCTTTGATGGGCTCTATAACTGGCCGGGGAATCCCCTGTACCACTCCAAATTGCCTGGATACCCGATCCGACATATAAGGCTCGGTAATTTTGAGAAAAGAGATGACCCCATGAAAAAAGGCAGGAGCCAAATTCAGCTGGTCGTAATTCACGTAGCCATAGGGCTGCCAGTCAACCTACATAAAAAATGGTGCAATTACACAATTATAATACATAAATATGAGAAATAAACTACGTGACGGATGATACTTACATGCCTAGCTTGCATTAAATCCAACTCTTCTCTGTAGTTTCTTCTATGCCTACTAGGAGTTTGCACAGGGTGCCATCGGCTCGCATATGGCACATCGTCATCGAAGGAGGGATTCGCTTGTGGGCGAAAGCTAGGAAAGTACTGATAGATCCAAGTCTGTACATAAGTGTACAACAACAAATATATCAACCTAGCTTATACAATAATTTGTAATTAAATTATATAAAAACAATATGCAACAAAATTCTTACCAGCAACAAGGTGTAGCAGGTGGACATCTGACGACATTCATGTCGTGAACACTCGCCCAATGACCGATACATGAATGCCAATGCGCCAGAACCCCAAGAAAGATTGGAAGTATTACCAATGTTACTCACGAAGGTCACATAAGGAATGGGCAACATGTGTTGGGACTTGTCTGGAAAGAGGGTCGAGGCCATCAGGTACCACAAATAACCAGACGTGATCTCCTCATCTTCTAGATCATGGGTCAAGCAGTGGGTTTTCAGAGCGTCTGCACTGACACCACTTCTAGCCATTTCTGGAGTCAAGGAAAAGAATTGTATTGCCTTCAGCGCTTGTTGATTGTACAACTCATTTTTTGCCTTGAAGCGATCCTCGAGAGGAAGTCCCATTCCTTGTCCTTCAATATGGAGGCCCAGAATCATATACACATCCAGGAGAGTGATTGTCATCTCTCCAAATGGCATATGAAATGAATTTGTTTCTGGCTGCCATCGCTCCAGAAATGCTGAAATCAACGACTGATCTACATAACTGTACAACAGGTCCTACAAATGAGTTAAACCGCTGCTTCTGGCATGATCGCACCATGCATACTCATCGTCAAGCTTCCATTTTCGTAGCTGCTCTTGTCTGAGCTGAAACGTGAGAGTTGGTCGCTCCTATAAAAAGAATATGTTAGATACATAAAAAAACAATAGTTTAATAACAGACTCAAGTTTTGATAACTTACAATGCCCTGATAAATGAAATATGCAGTGTGGGCCGTGAAACTAAACAGCAGATCTGGGATCACCGAACCTCCCGGTACAGGTCCTACCAACTTCGGTTCGATAGCATTCCGACCTCTAACCCTAGGCCTTCTAATTTGTGTAGGTTCAGCCTATTCATGCGCCTGTTCCTGCGCTGGTTCCTCGACATGAGGCTGTTGACCATGCCAATATGCTTGCCCACCCATACCTCCTGACCACATGGGCCAATCACTAGTCTGCTCAGCTGCAGGAGGTACGTACCAAGCACTCTCCTGCTGAGCTGCAGGAAATACAGACCATGTCGGATCCTATAAAACAAATTATTAGTACAAAGTATTAAAATAACCGACAGTTTAAGAATATGTATAGTTACTTACCACATTCGAGGTATTTTGGTATAAAGGTGGATCATCCATGTGCGTGTTGTCCAGTGCCGGGTCTTCATGCACAGATGATGCAGGAGGATCACGGCTCGTACTCGGTGCTGCTTCGTCATTGTTTTTTGATTTCTTGGCCATCGGCCTCCTCCTTCGATATACGTTTACTTGTTCCTGATCTTGCTCCTCACGTAGAGCGGTCCACCGTCTGTGACGTGCAGATCTCGTTTGGTTGTCCATCTGAAATAGAAAAAAACAAAAATTTAAGGAGATCAACAACAATAACAACAACCAAAACAACAACAATAACAACACCCTAAACCAAAACAACAACAATATCAATAACAACAACATCAACTAATACAACAACAACAAACAAGACAACAAAAACAACAACTCTGGCAAGTCGTCCGTCACGCATAGGGTCACTTGGCCCGTGACGGACGACATCAACCCGAGCGTGACGGATGAGCTCTGGACAGGCGTCACGGATGAGCTCAGGCCAGGCGTCACGGCCCAGATCTAGGTAACAACCCTCACAGATCCAGATCTGTTGCCAGAATTCGTAAATATACATGTCCAAATGTCCAGATCTAAATGTCCATAGCAATTTTATAGATCGGTTTGTGCAGATCTAAATGTCCAAATCTAACCCTATACAAGTAATTACAAATTGAAAAAATTTCTAAATTCATCTAACAACTTCAATAATTTTAACATAATTGAATTAAGGTAAGATTAAGTTGAAATTTAACTAACCTTGATCGTGACGAGCCACTCCAGTCGAAACGTGACGGATCGTCCTTGGGAGCAAACTTGGGAACGAAAGCAAATGAGAGAATGAGAGTCGGGGGAGACGAAGCCGCTGCTTTATAGCAGCGACTTCGTCCGTGACGGGTGGTCCCGGTTTGGTCGTCAAGGGTGGGATGCTTTGGCTCGTCACGGATGGGAGCATCTGGCTCGTCACGGGTGGGAGAATCTGGCTCGTCACGGGTGGGATGCTTTGGGGCGTCATGTATCAACCAGTGCGTGAAATAAAATTTTTACCCGTGCGTGAATTAACAATGGCCGATAATAATGCACTTTAACATACTAACATATGCACTTTTAATATAATAAACTTACACTAGCTAAAATGTGTACTTTTAATATACATGCTAAACATGTACATTTACATATTACAACATGCACTTTATCATATTAAAGATGCACTTTATGTGAGCATTAAAATTGTGCTTATATATGCACTTTAAGTTCATTATAGATGCACTTTTGATGCTTATTTATACATTTGATATACAATACAATTAAATAAAATATTTTTTGAAAAAATACGAAAAAAATAAAATTTGAAAAAATAAATATTTTGACAAAATTTTGATTTTTTTTAAAAAAAATTTATGAAAAAAATTACTTTTCGGGAAAACAAATTCAAAAAAAATATTTTCGAAAATGAGCATTAAAAATGTGCTTATATATGCACTTTGAATTCATTATGGATGCACTTTTGATGCTTATTTATGCACTTGATATACAATACAATTAAATAAAATATTTTTTGAAAAAAATACAAAAAAAAAACAGGAAAAAATATTAATTTCGAAAACAAAAATTTAATAAAATTTATAATATTTACAATTTTGTCACTTCAATCTTATTCATCTATCTCTTAGATCTTATGACCATAATTACTCCTTACTTTACATCCTAAGATCATTATGCACTTGAACCCTACTCTCTATATATATAGATAGATATATATATACACGTTACTTTTTAGCGCATAGGAAAAATTGTCTTTTAGCGCATAAGTTCACACATAACGTGGTGAGCCATTCACCACGTTATGTGTGAAAAAACAGGTCCACACGTTACGTGGGAAGAGTCTTCACACGTAACGTGTGGAGCTTCGAACCACGTTACGTGTGGATATGGTCCACACGTTACGTGTGGAGTCTCCACAAGAAGAGGTCCAGACTTAACGTGAGGAGGGGGTCTACACGTTAAGCGCGGAGAGTGTCCTCACGTTAAGTAACGTTATACGAAGTATTTCGGTCTTCTTCGCTTAGTATCGAGTTTTATGTAACATCCCTAATTTATACCAGAGATATTACATGCCAGTGACCTCAGACTTTACCGTCCAAAGTCACATCAGGCTTTTCCAGAACAATTAAGCTTAAATACATAACATAATTACATAATAATGGAAAGATTAAACAACGAAAGACTTTAAATTACACAGCGGAAGACTTTACAGAGCCAACTTATAACATGGCTAAATTATGAAGATACATCAAGATAACACTTAACAAACTTAAAACACTTAACAACTTAAGTACTGACTTTAAATCTTCGTCTGCAAGCTTCTTATCCTTCAATAGGTTACTTAAACTCCGGGAATCAACTCCTGATGTGCCGAATCGAACAGATGACACCAGCCCACATGCAGAGAACAAAGTTCGTGGGTTAGTCTACTGAATAGACTAACAAGGGTACAAAACAGAGTGGTTCGAGTGATCGTGACCGTTTACTATCATTGTCCCTTGAATAAAAACCGAAGGAATGATATATAACCCGACACTTTCACAGAATGATTTAACAATTAAGATATGCACTGAAGAGAAGACTCCAACTGAAATGAGCCTTATAGGAAATTATGACAACTGCTAGGAAACATTAAAGTTATACACACAAACGATTTAAAAGTTGACTGAGATGCTTCAGTTCACAACCAACCTCATCGCATACAGCGAATCCAGATTGAAAAGAGAACGTACTATGATCAAAGTCGAGACGAGTTTTCCTAGCTGCACTACTCGTATAAGGTTTATTAATCATGTGCACTCGGACACATATCTTATTTAATTACCAAACACACTTTACTGAAACACGTTAATGTTATTAAGAGCGGCACAAAGCTTAAATCTCAGGGTGACAATCATGTCGACCCAAATTAACACAACACACAAACACACACACGAGACTTAACATTATTCCGAGAACAACGGAGTTATTATTACACAGGGTGATCTTACGTTCACCCAGATTACACTGCCACAGTGCTTACACTTTAATTTACAGGGTGACAGTACGTCCACCCTAATTGCACTAACTAAGTGCTTAATACACAGGACTGCAATTATGCTCATCCAATGGCGCTTGCAAGGCGCTTAAAACACTTTAGATCCTTAACGGTGGATAAGAAGCATAGGTCATGACCCTTAAATTATTATCCGGAAATTAACCCGAGGAGTATTACGATTTAAAGAAACGACAAATCCTTACTTGGATTAGCGTTCCTACGAACATTAAGTTATAAAGAAACGACTAACCCTTACTTGGATTAGCGTTCCTACGAACACTCGTGTTAACTAAACAGTCTAACACAACAATTATTCACATTAAGGCCATCCAGGCAATCAACTTAAACATAGAGATAATAGAAACGGCTAATCCTTACTTGGATTAGTTTTCCTATTAACCCACATGCTATTCTAGCATTAAGATTAATTTCACAACAATACCATCACGGTAATTATCACATATAATAGCATTGTTCTAACAGATATACAACCTATCACAACATTACTTTAATCACGTTTATTTATGAAATTAGTTCCCAAGCAAAACAACAGTTCACTCCAATTTAATTAACAATTAAATAATTGATAATTAATGAAACATGGAATGATTAAGCAAGAGCGAACCGCCACTTGCCTTAATCCGCAGATCTGGAACAAAGCAGAGACAACGGGATTTCGGGCTCGACACAGGTATAGCTCCGACAGCACAACGACCTTCGAGTCGACCCATAAGGAGACCCTAAGTTAGATTCGACATAAACTAGTACGAATCTAAGGAAAGACGAAAGAAACCGAAAGAAACGACGCCACAACGACGACCACCAAGACCAAGCCAACAAAGGGGCTTCTGGCCACTGGCGGCGGTCGCCGTGTTCATCACGGCGGGCGCCGCCACGAACACGGCGGTCGCCGTGAAGAACGACGGCCAACAGAACGGCGAGAAAACTCACCAACACACACACGAGGGTCACTCCTTTGGCCTGGCTTTGGGTTCAGACCTCCACTAAGCTTCCAAAGGGACCTCTAGGCTACTGGAAAACACACCAAACGACCTCCGGCGAAAGCTCCAGAATCCGGCGAGGCAACAAATTTGGCGAGAGGGAAATTTGAGGGATTTTGGCTTGAATCTGTGCCAAATCCGACTCTCAAATGCCCCCTATTTATAGCCAAATGCAAGGGGACAACATCATGGCTACGAACGCGACGTGGAGGGCTAAATCGGCGCGCGACAGACGACGCCGGCAACTTCGCAGGGCTACGCCCCTGCTAGTTCGCGGCGGGCGCCGCGATCAGCCTGGTCGCCGTAGCACAATTACACGGCGGCGGGCAGTTCACGGCGGGCGCCGCATTTCACGGCGGTCGCCGTTTCCTAGCTTGTCGCCGAGCTAGAAGACGACTCCTCGAGCCCAGCGACGGCGGGCGCCGTCATTAATGCGGCGGGCGCCGCCCTTGGGCCTTGCGACGGCGGGCGCCGCCCTTGGCTTTGCCGCCTCTCTCATCTTAGGACGAAATCAGATATAACGGGATAAAGATAATCGTACACGAACGAGTATTAAAATCCAAAGTACGTCATCTGTATTTTATTTTACTGAGAAAAATATTACAGATACAGAGCACATTACAGAATGCCTCCAACTTTCTGAATTAAATCCGACGTACTAAACGGGTGTTCGAGAAAATTCCAAAAATTCCCAAAATAATCCTTATAGAATTACGGGGTATCACATCACCTCACCCTTAAAAGAAGTTTCGACCCCGAAACTTGCATTAAGCCAATGAGGGTACTACCTCAACACCAATCTTACCACCTGGATCCAACATCCTTAATCACTTCATCCTTGAAATGGATCACCAGAGATATTACTCTTAATTCCTTAGGACATCATACTGAAAATGATTCATCCGCCTCAAAGCTTATGGCACAAACTCACGCATGAGAGATAGCTCCTAATCTCTCCGAACAAAACTCCACAAGTTCCTCCTTATCCTTAAGAAATCTTGGGAGAACTCAATGTACGAGATAACGCTTACCACTGTACTCGCTAGACAATTCTCCTTACTGAATCTTTAATACATCGGGATCATCAACATATCCCATCCTTAACTGCAACCTTTCTCTTAGCACAACAACTCCACAATTTAATCTTCCTCAAAGAGTTGCACCTAGCCTTGTATATGACATACTCTATGTATGAAGAAGGATCTTAGGAAAGGATTTAGATTCAAACAGTAGAGCCGACCCTGTGATTAACCACATAGGGAACGAACATCTAAGTTGTCCACAAAACTCCACCACCATAAGTCCGACAGTCCTTATCCTTACTTGGCATAAGCTGTTCTTGACACTTACGGGGTTTCGTATGAACAACTAATTCGTACTGATAACGCATTCAGAAATTTTCCAAACAAGGTAACACTTCATTATCATTAAACATTACATTACTGACAAAAGTCGAACAACCAGATCATAATACTACGGAGATTACCGACACACGTCGTTACTCCTTAATCTTACAGAAAGACTTAGCACATATACAACTTAAGGGATCAAAGTTCTTCTATGTTGGCTTGTCTCATTATGAAGAGTCGTTGCCCTTGGCCTGAAGACCCCATAGGCGCTTTGCCTTTATTACGAGCCATAGACTTCTCAGGAGTAGATACCACTGGCCTTGGGTTCTGCCCACCTCCAACATTTGACGCCTGATAAGACTGCATTGGTCCCTGACCCTTCAGTCTGCCGTAGGCTTTTATGTGGCCTTCTCTTCCATAATTATGACATACTCTATTGTCCTTTTGGCAATTAAAACTTTTATGCCCAACTTCACCACAGTTGTGGCACTGAATTACTCCGCTGCTCCAACCTGAGCCTCTGGCAGAGTCAGACTGAGTTGTCTCGGTCTTAGCACGACCAGACTTCTCAAACTTGGTAGGCGATGCCGGTCGTTTGAATGAACCAACCTGGCGATCCATACCATAACTGTAACACCCCCAATTTATACCGGAGATATTACATGCCAGTGACCTCAGACTTTACCGTCCAAAGTCACCCCAGGCTTTTCCAGAACAATTAAGCTTAAATACATAACATAATTACATAATAATGGAAAGATTAAACAACGGAAGACTTTAAATTACACAGCGGAAGACTTTAAAGAGCCAACTTATAACATGGCTAAATTATGAAGATACATCAAGATAACACTTAACAAACTTAAAACACTTAACAACTTAAGTACTGACTTTAAATCTTCGTCTGCAAGCTTCTTATCCTTCAATAGGTTACTTAAACTCCGGGAATCAACTCCTGATGTGCCGAATCGAACAGATGACACCAGCCCACATGCAGAGAACAAAGTTCGTGGGTTAGTCTACTGAATAGACTAGCAAGGATACAAAGCAGAGTGGTTCGAGTGATCGTGACCGTTTACTATCATTGTCCCTTGAATAAAAACCGAAGGAACGATATATAACCTGACACTTTCACGGAATGATTTAACAATTAAGATATGCACTGAAGAGAAGACTCCGACTGAAATGAGCCTTATAGGAAATTATGACAACTGCTAGGGAACATTAAAGTTACACACACAAATGATTTAAAAGTTGACTGAGATGCTTCAGTTCACAACCAACCTCATCGCATACAGCGAATCCAGATTGAAAAGAGAACGTACTATGATCAAAGTCGAGACGAGTTTTCCTAGCTGCACTACTCGTCGAAGGTTTATTAATCATGTGCACTCGGACACATATCTTATTTAATTACCAAACACACTTTACTGAAACACGTTAATGTTATTAAGAGCGGCACAAAGCTTAAATCTCAGGATGACAATCATGTCGACCCAAATTAACACAACACACAAACACACACACGAGACTTAACATTATTCTGAGAACAACGGAGTTATTATTACACATGGTGATCTTACGTTCACCCAGATTGCACTGCCACAGTGCTTACACTTTAATTTACAGGGTGACAGTACGTCCACCCTAATTGCACTAACTAAGTGCTTAATACACAGGACTGCAATTATGCTCATCCAATGGCGCTTGCAAGGCGCTTCAAACACTTCAGATCCTTAACGGTGGATAAGAAGCATAGGTCATGACCCTTAAATTATTATCCGGAAATTAACCCGAGGAGTATTACGATTTAAAGAAACGACAAATCCTTACTTGGATTAGCGTTCCTACGAACATTAAGTTATAAAGAAACGACTAACCCTTACTTGGATTAGCGTTCCTACGAACACTCGTGTTAACTAAACAGTCTAACACAACAATTATTCACATTAAAGTCATCCAGACAATCAACTTAAACATAGAGATAATAGAAACGGCTAATCCTTACTTGGATTAGTTTTCCTATTAACCCACATGCTATTCTAGCATTAAGATTAATTTCACAACAATACCATCATGGTAATTATCACATATAATAGCGTTGTTCTAACAGATATACAACCTATCATAAAATTACTTTAATCACGTTTATTTATGAAATTAGTTCCCAAGCAAAACAACAGTTCACTCGAATTTAATTAACAATTAAATAATTGATAATTAATGAAACATTGAATGATTAAGCAAGAGCGAACCGCCACTTGCCTTAATCCGCAGATCTGGAACAAAGCAGAGACAACGGGATTCCGGGCTCGACACAAGTATAGCTCCGACAGCACAACGACCTTCGAGTCGACCCATAAGGAGACCCTAAGTTAGATTCGACATAAACTAGTACGAATCTAAGGAAAGACGAAAGAAACCAAAAGAAACGACGCCACAATGACGACCACCAAGACCAAGCCAACAAAGGGGCTTCTGGCCACTGGCGGCGGTCGCCGTGTTCATCACGGCGGGCGCCACCACGAACACGGCGGTCGCCGTGAAGAACGACGGCCAACATAACGGCGAGAAAACTCACCAACACACACACGAGGGTCACTCCTTTGGCCTGGCTTTGGGTTCAGACCTCCACTAAGCTTCCAAAGGGACCTCTAGGCTACTGGAAAACACACCAAACGACCTCCGGCGAAAGCTCCAGAATCCGGCGAGGCAACGAATCCGGCGAGAGGGAAATTTGAGGGATTTTGGCTTGAATCTGTGCCAAATCCGACTCTCAAATGCCCCCTATTTATAGCCAAATGCAAGAGGACAACATCATGGCTACGAACGCGACGTGGAGGGCTAAATCGGCGCGCGACATACGACGTCGGCGACTTCGCAGGGCTACGCCCCTGCTAGTTCGCGGCGGGCGCCGCGATCAGCCTGGTCACCGTAGCACAATTACACGGCGGTGGGCAGTTCACGGTGGGCGCCGCATTTCACGGCGGTTGCCGTTTCCTAGCCTGTCGCCGAGCTAGAAGACGACTCCTCGAGCCCAGCGACGGCGGGCGCCGTCATTAATGCGGCGGGCGCCGCCCTTGGGCCTTGCGACGGCGGGCGCCGCCCTTGGCTTTGCCGCCTCTCTCATCTTAGGACGAAATCAGATATAACGGGATAAAAATAATCGTACACGAACGAGTATTAAAATCCAAAGTACGTCGTCTGTATTTTATTTCACTGAGAAAAATATTACAGATACAGAGCACATTACAGAATGCCTCCAACTTTCTGAATTAAATCCGACGTACTAAACGGGTGTTTGGGAAAATTCCAAAAATTCCCAAAATAATCCTTACAGAATTACGGGGTATCACATTTTACAATAAGATTGAAGTTACGATCGTATTGAGTCATTTACATTGCTATGACCGGCCATTCTGCCCTTTCAATGTAAAGTTCTCGATCGAGCCACCCGGCCGCTTCCAACCTAAAGATAGCGTATGTTTAAAGTTTATGGTTTATGACATGTAATACTTAGTAATGTTATTTGTGTGCAGTTGTAGTATTTATTTGTGTTTTAATATTGTGTATGAACCATAAGATTGTTTTTAAATAGGCATTAGGAAAGTGCTACCCACGTTACGTGGGGAGCTTGTTACCACGTAACATGGGAAGCCGTCTCCCACGTTACACGTAACGTGAAGAGTCTTTTTTTCCTCACGTAACGTGATGAGCCTCTCCCCACATTACGTACGAGCTTATGCGTTAAAAAGTAATTTTGCCTATACGTTAAAAAGCAAGCCTCTAATTTAATAAATCTAAATGCGCTCAATAGTATAATGGCTTATTTTCTTTGAATGAACTAAGAAAATACGTGATGTCGTATATTATTTTATGGAAAATATTTAATAAATTGGATCTTCTGCTTCCGAAATTAATCTCTCATAATTAGAGATCCATTTTATTTCCAACTACTCACATTTGTGAAGGCTTCGGTCATCCTTTGTTTGACTTGCATTTCCAATTTCCATACACGTGTGTCTTTCTTGCATGCAATCCAATTTTCTTTTTCACTATTTAAATACCCAATATCAAAATTTTCATCATTTATTGGTGTTTGTTTTAACCTTACGTCATTCAACATAACTTATAGTTATATTGGAATTAATTTGAGTTTATTGGATATGATACGTTATAAATTATTATTGATTAATAATGTAATTACTAAAATAATGTTGAGCTCACCCACGGCAACTTCTCCAATTTAAGTTTTTTATTAGTGACAAAGAAGATTTAGGACATTGTACATAACAATTATAAATCAGGTAGTTTTTACTTCAGTTTTATTCTGTGTTATCCGGAAACAAAAACAGAAAATGGAAAACAAAAAATGGAAAATGAAAAATGAATACGTTTCCGAACCCAAGAAATGACAATCTCAAATTTGATAAAAAAGGAAACGGCGGAGAAGCGACAATATAAATTATATGTTATTTTAACAGTTTAAGGAGTTGAATAAATATATCACCGAAAGATGCATAAAATGGACTAAACTCATTCTATTAAGGCATTTATAAAAACGAGTACGATAAATTAACAATATCATAAACGATCAATTTAGCTAACATCTTTAAAACTAACTGAATGAGGAAATTAGAGTTCCAAACAACATGATCAACTCCAAAGTGGGAACTTCACAAGATCCGACACTACTACAGAATAGGGCAAATAAGCCATCACAATTCCAAATTAATGCAATCTAGTAACAAGAAAAGATAACTAATTAACAAAGAAAAAACAACTTCCCATAATTGAATCAAGAATCAACATTCAACAAATTAACCATCTCAAACCTAAAGACCAAACTGAAAATGACTAATTAACAATTTAATATCTAGCAATTCTACCAATACATCAACGAATTCATCATCTAAAAAAAACTATAAGTAAAGCAAAAAATTGGACTTACATGCTTGGAGAATATCCGAGTAGGATGTGAAATGTGAAGCCGGGGATTGGGAAGACTGAAGAGTCGTCTAGGAGGATGAAGCCTCCTCACTGCCCCGCCGGAACGAGTCGTCGTCTCACCGACTTTCGGAGTTGCCGTAGGTGGAAGCCTTTGTTGGAGGCTGGAGGTTCGCACTTCACAGAGATAGATCGAGAGGAGAAAAGAAAGGGAGGAGAAACACGTGCCAACTAATTTTTAGGGTTTTATTTTTTTTAAAAAAAATTGGGAACTTGCTAAAAACACGCATTTTTTTTTACCTTTTTCTGCGTTTCATCTCCTTGCTTTTTATCAAGGAAACTGTTGGCCGTTTCCATCCTTCTGAGAGACGTTTTCCAGCCATTTTTAAATATTTTTCCGTTTCGTAAAGTTTTTAAAACAGAATACGCTACAAGTTGGGAGTTTCCAAGTAACATAGGTTTTACTCAGTGTAGCTCATACGTTGGAATATGAATTCGAATAATTTTAACTCACTATAAATTTCCATCATACCGAAATAAAATATTTTCTTAATAACACAAAACTTATTCTTAGACAGCTAAAACTATATACAACTGAATTTAGATGTATATGGACATATGTATACCAAAAACAACTCATATCGTCAGTTTTCTTATGTTCTTTTTCAATTTCAGTGTCATTTTTTGTTTCCTTCTCATTTTCACTATTAAATAATGAATATTTGTCCTATGCCCTCAAATAAAATATATATATACTAATTTGGAAAAAAAAATATTAAAATGTTCATTTAAAATTTTAATTATTCTAATAGAGTTATATTTTTCATTGTAAGTATTAATTTTCGAATTAGGATACACATCCTAAGGCACGTCATTGTCTTCGATTTGAACATAATTTATGTGGTGCAAATCATTAGATACCTCTCTACATTTATTTGCATATAAAGATGTCTTTAAAATACCTCTATTAATTTATTTGTATAAAAAAAGAATAAAAAAGAATATAGTATAGTTATTTTTATTTGTATAAAAAAGTCTTTCAAATATCAACTTTGTATTTATCACATAGATGATTTCATGTATAAAAGCCGGGGACAATTTTCGCACTGCATATTTTTTGCCCCGCACCGCATGTAGGCTGCAACATGGGGCACACAAAAGTCGACTTTTTAATCGGGATGTTAAAAAGTTCGGATTAAAAAGTGTTGGACGTAACATGGTGGCGCACAGAAGTCGACTTTTTAACCCAGACTTATTAGCATTCGGATTAAAAAGTAGACTTTTGTGCGTCACCATGTTACGCCCAACATGCGATGTGGGACACCATTTTTGTTGGTGCGAAAATTAACCCCCTATCCTTATTTTTTTTTATAAACCCTATCCTTATATCTATTATAACATGAGAGAGAATTAGTCTGATAGGCTGCAAATTTGAGTCTTCACTGATTTCTTTGAAGTGAGGTATATATATTAATTATTCTTAAACGTTTTTTGAATCTTAAGTCTTCCATATCCTTATTCTTAGACTAAAGAACCTACCCTTAGACTGGAACAGCGTACGTCCCCCACCCTAAGTTTTTTCCCACCAAAAATATAGTATTACTTTATTTACATATATAAATCTCAATAACAGAGGCATACTAGTCCTGAACGGACTTAGATTAATAATATTGGAAATATAATATTCTTAAATATTTATAAAAATTAATATGGTAAATTATAAGTTTAATATCTTGTTATATATGCTGATAAAGTTTTTGTATGATTAGAACTGATTGTACGTATGCAGATTATAAGAACATATAAGTTTAGATTTAAGTATGGAGAATGTTAACAATGTATAATTAATTAAAAAAAAGGTTAAATTATATTACATACTTATTTCAAATATTTTTAATATATATTACCACTTTCGCATCATAAATCATATATTATCAATTATGTTCAATTATATCTTACCAATTATATATAAATTTAAGTATCAAAACTATAAGAAATAATGTAATCATAAATCATATATTATCATAAGTACACTCAAAGGCATGCACTTTAGTAGAATTTACATGCACTCTTAGTTGAACTCGCATGCACTCACTTCTGCTAGAAACACGCGAAATAGTCCCAAAAATTTACCCACGAATTATTTCGAGCCTAAATTCGTGCCTATATAGGCACGAATTTAGGCTCGAAAGGAAAATTCGAGGCTATGTGGCAACAAAATAAATTCGTGGCCAACTTTCGTGGCTATATAGCCACAGAAATTATTTTCGCGGGTAGATTCGTGGCCATTTAGGCTCGAAATATATCGTCGCCTAAATTCATGCCTATATTTGATGCTAAAATACCGTCCAAAGTCCAGTCCAAGCTAAATTGGAGGGTACGTTTCGAGGTTAAATAGCCTTAAAATCATATTCGTGGTCAGTTTCGAGGCTAACGCATCACATGTACATTTAGGGCTACATTCGTGGCTAATCTCGAGGCTATTACCGTCGATTTTACCCTCGAATTTTTTTGATGGCTAAGTTCGAGGCTATTTCACATAATTAATAAAACATTCAATTTCCCAACTACTTCGTACCTAGTACCCAACTACCTGATTTTCAGCGGTTCGTAAATGGCCATTGTTCATTTTCTTCCATAGAAACACTCCTCCATTCTAGCTTTTTCCTTCTCATATCTTCACAATTTTGCTTAAGTGATTTCAAAAAGAATCAAATTAAAGTTAATGTAGTGCTTTTGGTTGTCAAGATCTTCATTATCGGTATGTAACAATTCTAATATTAATTTTTCATTTAACATAGTAGATCTAAGCTAGACATGTTTTCTCTATTTGTCATGTTGGATATGTTTAATTTTTGGATGAAAAGATGAACTCAAGTCTTACTTGCTTCAATATATATATATATATATATATATATATATATATAGAATCCAAATTAAATAGCCTTCAGTTCATCTTTGTGGCCATTGTAAATGTATATCGAGGGAGTATTAGTGGCTAATTTGGTGATTATGGAGTCTTAAATTTAATTTGTTCATGCATGGGTAGATTTATGGTTAATTTAGTCTCGAAATCTATATTGAGGGCATATTTGTGGCTAATTTGGTAACTCTCGGGGGTATTTTTTTAGGGTATATTCGAGGGTATTTTCATGTGTATTAGGCTTTTGAATTTAGGTAAGTTTACATAATGCTTCTAGAAATTTTCTACTTGATAATATAATGGTTCTAACAATTTTTTATCTACTTGGCAATATAATGCTTCTAAAAATAATCTACTTGATTAATACTTCTCTTTATTGTCTTATATGCATATATAGGTCTTAATAATTAGAATTGGTATGTATTTATTCATTTTGTCACTCTATATAATGAAAACGTTATATTCCAATTAACTTGAAAAACTACTAATGATCACCGAAATTTATCTCTGGTGAAAAAAGAAATGAAATAGACACTTATATATTACATTTTTTGTTCGAAAATGAATTTATTACAAGCAACTAATTACATGTTGCTTTCATATCTGAAATAGACACTTATTAATATCTCAATAATTAGAATTGGTAATATATATAATGATTCTAACAATATCTACTTGGTAATTTTCAGATGGATACACGTCATTGGATGTATATTCGACATCTTTCAAATGATGGCGGTTGGAATGAAGAATTTCTTGATGGAGTTGAAAAATTCATCCACTTTGCAAAATCCCAAGTGCATTTGATGGACGAAGAGAATATTAGGTGTCCATTTGCGAAATGTAAGAATGGGAAATTTCAAGATGTGGAAACCCTGCGCGTTCATCTATACAGAAAAGGTTTTGTTGACAATTATTATCGTTGTACTGCACATGGGGAGCCACCCTTGGTTCAAGCTCATGCTAGAGAGGAGTCATCTAGCTCATACCATCATGATCTCAATTTATTTGGAGTTGGGATGGATATATTTGATAATCTGAATCCTTGTGTCAGAGAATGGTTTTTGATGCTGCTGGACCTGATTTTGTTCCACCTCAATGGTTCGACATTGGCACTTCAGTTGATCCTACTAATGAGGGACATGACCCTATGCCACAAGCAACAACAACTATTAGTCCTAACCATGATGACTCTTCATTTTTATCTGAGCAATTCTACAATGTATTAAAGGCATCAACTGATCCAGTGTATCCCGGTTGTGCTATTACATTGTTGTCTGCAGTTAGCAATTTCATGTCGTTTAAGACCGACTATCATTTGTCACAAGCTGGGTTTGATCGACTTCTTCATGATGTCGGGGAGATCTTACCACCGAACCACAACCTCCCCAAGAACTTTTATGAGGCTAAGAGGTTGATTCGAGCTTTGGGATTGCCAGTACAGAAAATACATTTATGTCCTAACAACTGTATGTTATTCTGGAAGGAGGATGCTGATGCCATAGAGTGTAAATTCTGTAAAAGTCCGAGATATGAAGAACGCTCGACATGTAAGGGAAAACTTGTTCCGAGAAAGGTTTTACGATACTTGCCCTTAACCCCACGTCTGCAGCAGCTGTACGCCATGGAGGAAACTGCCCAACATATGCGTTGGCATGCAGAGTACACACCCGATCAAGAAGGAATCATGAGTCACTCATCTCATGCAGAGGCTTGGAAACATTTGGATCGTACCTTTCCAAATTTTGCAGCAGAGGCGCGTAACGTGAGACTGGGTATATGTTCAGATGGTTTCTCCCTTTTTGGTATTAGTGGAAAAACATACTCTACATGGCCGGTGATTGTTACTCCGTATAATCTACCACCTGATATGTGCATGCAGTCTCCTTATTAGTTTTTGAACACCATCATCCCAGGTCCCAAAAATCCAAAAAGGCTAATAGATGTATGCTTGCAACCCTTGATTGATGAGTTACAAGTGTTGTGGAATGAGGGTGTCCTCACATATGACGCCCATGCAAAGGAAAATTTTATGATGCGTGCGGCTTTATTGTGGACGGTGAATGACTTTCCAGCATATGAGATGCTATCTGGGTGGAGCACTGCTGGTACATTTTCATGTCCTTATTGCATGGAGAATACAAAAGCTTTCAGACTAGAGCATGAACGAAAGCCTTCTTGGTTTGATTGTCACAGGTGCATGTTGCCAATGGATCACACATTTAGGAGGGATAAGAAAAACTTTTACTATGGGCGGGATGATCATGATACACCTCCTTTATATTTGTCTGGCCATGAAATGTGGGAGCGTGTTCGACATATGCCGACCGCCATGGAATCACCTATGCAGAAACCAGAAGGTTATGGTTATACTCATAAGTTCACTAAGCAAAGTATATTCTGGAGTCTCCCATATTGGAAACATCTTCTTGTTCGTCATAACATTGATGTCATGCATATCGAGAAAAATGTATTTGAAAATGTGTTTAACACAACTGTGGATGTCAAGGGAAAGACAAAGGACAATTTGAGTGCAAGAAAGGACCTTCGGTTATATTGCAAAAGATGAGAGCTTGAAGTGGAAGACAATCACCGTGGTCCAAAACCAAAAGCAGTGTACACCATAAGTAAAGAGAAAAGGATGGTGTTGTTTAATTGGTTAAAGTGCTTGAGGTTTCCAGATGGATATGTCTCTAATATTGTTCGTTGTGTACATTTAGATGAGGGCAAGTTAGTTGGTATGAAAAGTCATGATTGTCATGTGTTCATGCAAAGACTTTTACCAATTGCCTTCAAAGAACTTATGCCAGTTGGAGTTTGGGGTCCATTAACAGAGTTGAGTTTGTTTTTCCAATCTATATGCTCGTCCACGCTGGATGAACAACGTCTCCATGAGTTGGAACGTGATGCACCCCTCATATTGTGTCAGTTGGAGAGGATCTTTCCACCATCTTTTTTCGATTGCATGGAGCATCTCATTGTACACCTACCGTATCAGGCAAGATTGGCAGGTCCTGTGCAATATTGGTGGATGTATCCTTTTGAAAGATTCTTGTTTAGTTTGAAGCAGAAATTGAGTAACCCAAAATGCATAGAGGCATCCATAGTTGAGGCATATTTACTGGAGGAGACCACAACTTTCATGAAGCATTATCCTAGTTCTGAAGACTCGTGTAAGAGAAGGAAGCTTGCAAGGAATGAGGTTGAAGGACTCGATGCTAATTATCCTCAAATTTCTATATTTAATTATCTGGGTCGTCCTAGCAGACAAGTTAAGGTTTTATGGATGAATGATGAAAGAGATCTGCATGTATTACACACAAACATCTTGCTAAATTGCCCAGAGATTGACCCATATATCGAGTAAGTACTTGTAAATACCATATGGCTAGATATTGCTTTTGTATATGTATATATAATGTATGTAATTTTCACATGCATGCAATTTCAACAATCAGAGGTCGGATATGGTGATAACGCTCTCGCCAAAGAGTTTCTACCATGGTTCAAAAATGATATAAGTACTTCTACATCTATTGATTTATGTATTTATGTCATATTGTGGGTTAATTTATATTTTTTTCGAAAAGAAACAAATATGGGCCTTACATATATGAAATATTGTAAATGTAGGTCTTGAATCAAACCCGACCTGATATTACATCTCTCATACATAGTCTAGCTTGGGGACTAGGTAGAAAAGTGTTGTCATGGCCGTCGTACTACATAAATGGATACAAATTTGAAACTCGAGAGCGTGGTCATGGCAAATTATCCATGAATAGTGGTGTTTGTGTCAAAACTTCATATAGTGAATCTCAATCACACTTCTTCAGGATGATAGATCAAATTTTAGAGTTTGAGTTCATCGATCTGCCTTGCAAAAAGATTGTATTATTTAAGTGTTTGTGGTATGACCCCACTAGAAGAAGAGGTACAAATGTTCACCCTCAGTACAAGTTGCATGAGATTAATGTGAAGAAACGATACAACAACTATGAGCCTTTTGTCCTAGCTCAGCAGTGCACCCAAGTTTACTATGCAGACTATCCTGGAGCAAGTCGTACTCGTGCAGATTGGAGGGCCGTGTGTAAGACAAAACCTCGATGTAGAATAGAGCAGAAATATAGAGAGAAGGAAGTGAATCACGAGCCATTACAACAAGATGAGTTTCAAGGAGATCAATTCACTAGAGCATCAATTGGTGAGTTACCCATATACCTACTAGATCCAAGTGGTGTAAACGACGAAGGAGAATATGATTCAGATAGCACTGAGCATGAAAATGATATTGAAGAGGATGATTTTCCGTCTGACACAGACACCGAAGATGATGAAAATGATATCGACAAAGAAGATGAGCTTGAAGATGAGGATGATGATTGAACTATTATCATCTATGCTTTTTGTTGGTAAAATTATTATTATCTATGTTTTTTGTTGAAACTATTATTATCTATCTAATATTTATATGTTTGACAAAATATATTTAGAAGGATTACAATTAAATGCTTGTTTTTTAAGGATTTAATAATGCTGTAATGAAAATTAAAACAAAATTTGCCCCACACAAATACTGGCGGGAGTATTTTTACATGGAGGGATTGGTGTAAATTTTACCCGGGTTTTGTCAACTTAGTCTCAAATTTAACCACGAAATATATTCATTTCTAATTTTGTTCCCACCTCTGATATAAATAAAAACCCTAAATTGAAATCCCCTGACCCTCTCTTCTCCGCACGCCTCCTCTCACCCTCTCCTCTCCGCCTCTCTTCTCCTCTCTACCTCTCTTCTCCTACCATCCTCCGCCACCTCCAACTCCGGTCCGCGCTACCGTCCGTCAACCCAAATCCTCGTCCGCGCCACCGACCATCGCCACTGTTCGCAACTCCTCTCCTCGCCGCCACCTCCAACACCGTCCGCGCCGCCGTCCGTCAGCCCTAAATCCTCAACGCCACTGTTCGCAACTTCTCTCCCCCTCTCCTCGCCGCCACCTCCAACACCGTCCGCGCCACCGTCCGTCAGCCCTAAATCCTCAACGCCACTGTTCGCAACTCATCTCCCCCTCTCCTCGCCGCCACCGTCCGCACCATCGTCCGCCACTGTGCAACAAATCCTTGTTCTGCTCGAAAGTCGCCACTGTCCGACCGCCGTCACAGTCGCCACGCTTCTCAGGTTTGCATCCAATCCCCGTTTTGTTTCTTATTTCACTTTAGTCTGTTCTATATACCACCGTGCAACAAATATTGATTTCACTTTTCCATATCTCATTTGACGTTTATGTGAAGAATCATGTTTAACGGTGAGTCATTTTCACTAGTACCTAGTACAAAACAGTTGATTAAGTTGATAAGCTTGTTTGAGCTGTCCAAATAGGAGGAAAGGAGGTAGAAGCAGGCTAAAATCATCAGTACTACTTTATTCTCACACTTGGTATCAAAGAAAGAAATGAAACATTAGCACATTGCCTTTTTATACTCCACATATTTCTCTTTTGAAATAATTAAGGTTCGTATTGGAAGACAAAGGATTGTAGCTTGGAGTAGGGACACCAGCAAATTGTAGAGAATGCTGCTTTAGTGTGTTCTATATACCATTGCTGCATTTTTCTGTATCCAGATATTGCAATTTGCTGGTTTGGATTCTTCAGTGTTTGTGACATTCTGTGGTATGAGATATCGAGTTTGTGACATTCTGCGGTATGACATATCGAGTTTTTGAGTTTTGCTGCATTTTTCTGTATCCAGATATATACATGTTTACTCTTTCTAAATATACATTTTTGTCGCCAACTTTGAAGGTTGCTTTAAGATCACTTTATTTATAGTTTTTTTTACATATAGTATTGGATTGACATTCGTAAACTCTTTCTAAATATGTAGTGAAGATTGTTTTAAGATCACTTTATTTATCATTTCTTTTACATGATTGCCAAATATTCTTATCATGTATCTTTTGATTTAATATCTTCATGTTGTTACTTCTAGGATTATTTTATGATGACAAGTCATCAACGTGCACCGCTTGCACGATTTCTCTTTTCCACTCCAGCTCGAGGTGAATGCAATCCTAGCTCTTTCGCATGAAGTACCCCCCATGCAGTTTCTGTAGGATGTGAACAGCCTAATCCGCCTTTGGTTTCCAACACTCCACCCGCAACTTCTATAGGGCGTGCACAACCTAATCCTCCTATTGTTTCCAACTTGCCGTTGTCAAACGAAAACATACTCGAGGAAGAATTGAATGATATGGATGTCGAAGATGAAATTGGTTTAGCTCTAACTCCGAATAGTGGAACTGCAACTGTGGATGGCTCACCCCCTAGTGTTGGACAGAAGATGTTTGTTGGGGTGGCTGGGCAAGGTGTACGGTTAGTGCCTAGATTTATTTTGTTATGCAAAATTTACTTTAAAACTAAATTATTTACTAATTGTTCCATTTTTCGATAGTGATTTTGATCCACGTCGTCAAGCATTCTCGAAGATGTGTGAAATTGTTCGTAGCCACTTCACTGGATCCTGGCCGAGTATCTCCAAAGTTCCACCTGATATTAAGAACTTGTGGTTTTAAGAGTTTGAGGTGACATACTTCCTTCTGTTATGTACTTTACCACTATAATTTCCCTTGTCAAAAGAAGTGAAAAAACTAGTTTTTTAGCTTTCTGAATTCATTTTCTAAATTGAACTTCAATCTCTACACAAAAGAGATTATGAAATTGAAGTTCAAATAATTTTCTGAATTGAACTTCAATTTTCTGAAATACATGACACGAAATAAACAATTGATTTCTCCTCCGTTAGTCATTTTCTGAATAGCCTATTTTCTGAAATCATTGATTGCATATTGAATTTACTTCTCTTCATGTATGCATAAATTATTTTACTGGACGGTCTCTAGAGATGAAATGTGGAAGGTTTTCATACATCAAGCTGGATTGCACATTAAAAACACGTTCAAGTCATGCCGTTACAGAAACACGCGACCCTACTTCTTAACTAAGAAACAATGGGAAGAGATTGAGCACATGAGAAAAACTAACCTGAAGATGGTGAAACAAGTTGAAATAAATAAGCAAAATAGGTCCACACAAAAGGCAATTGATGCCGGCAATTATCGAGGGGGCTCACGCAAAGTGATGGCTTGGATGAAAGCATTAGTAAGTTTACTTTCGAAGCATTTTTTGATTAAATGAACCTATTTTAGTGATGAGTTTAGTGTTGAGATTTTTGTAGTTTGTACCACCTACTTTAGTGGTTTATTGCTGAGTTTAATGCTGAGTTTTTTTTCTGCAGCAATATCAGTGTTGAGTTTATTTTATGTTTTTTTCCGCAACATTATTTTATGTTTTTTTCTACAGTATTATTTTATGTTTTTTTCCGCAACATTATTTTTAGTGTTGAGTTTTTTTCTAGTATGTAATTTGACAATTATAATTCATATGGCCATTCATATGTAGGTTTATGCCATTTTGAATCTTTTCGTGGCTTGTATATTCAGGCTCTATATACAACTAAATGTGTTTATGTCCTTAGGAGAAAAAATATTTTTGCCACGATCTCGTACGTGGTGCGAAGGTGTTGGCAAAAGAAAGATGGGACATGGACCGGGCCAAAACCAGCTGCAATTGTGGTTAGTACAATCTTAATTGTTAAGTATTTTAGATTCTACATCTTTTCGGATTTGGGCCTTGAATGAACTTAGCTTGCAGATGTATTGCCACTACAAGGCTGTTACTTATCTCTAACTACTGTTGTTAGTCTTCTTACTGGGATTCCATATATCTAAAGAGTGTTTTATATGCAAGCTAAGTTCATTCAAGGCCCAAATCCGAAAAAATGTACAGTCTAAGTCTTCTTACTGAGATTTGTGTTGACACTAAAATCATCAAATATTGCATTTTAGTAGTTTAGAATGCTAAACATTGGATTTCCTGACATACTCATTGTTAAGTATTGTGTTGACACTAATTGTTAAGTATTTTAGTAGTTTAGAGGTGGGGCCCATTAGGTTAGTTTTTATTGGCATACATTAGGTTAGTTTCAAGCTTGACTTAAAAAAGGTCAACTTAAAATATCTTAATTTGTGAATGCAATATTAAGTGTTTTATGGTTTTAAAGTTTACCCGTGACAGAGTGAATGGTTGAGCTATGTAGTGTCAACACTACTAAAAATCCTGTCAATTGTTTTATTCTCCTATCTTTGTATAGTTATTGACCGAATATAATTATTTGCCTATTTTACATGACTTAAAATCTTTTAGAAAAAATTTGATAGCTTAGTTGCCACTCAAGGTGTTGATAGTGGAGATGCTCTTACTTGCTTTGCTGAGCAAGAATTATGGGTTCAAGCATGCGATGGACCTAAGAATGGGAGAATATTTGCTTTGGGAGAACAAGGTATAGCCCTCATACACACTAGAGCATTTGACACCTTCGTTAGTCAACCTCAATTCTCACAAGCGTATCAAGAGGATCAAGTTCAGCCCTTCAAAGAGGAGATTCAAGAGCTTCGAACGACATTACTTGACCTTGTGGAACAACAAAAACAGCAGCAACAACAACTCAAGTTCCAATCCATCATGCTTCAACAACTTCTTAAACTTCAAGGCAACCCCGTTCCAAACATCAACTCCTCTAATTAGTACTATAACTATGCTTTAGGCTCTCTATACTTATTTTTGGCTGACCTTGCAAGAAACATCTATCTTTTTTATTACGATTGTCTTGCAATGACGACATACATCCTTTTGAACTATGATTACGTCGTGTATGTCTAGAGAATACTCTTATGAACATCTTTATATTATTAATTTTAGATATCTATGTGGTTGTTCCACTTTGTTATATATGAAGTGTCTTATTATACACAGGGCATTATCACAGGTATAATTATTTGAATTCTTGGCGAAGAATTAGGCATTGTTTGAGAACAACGTAATAGCATAGAAATTGCTTGAAAACAGCATAATAATATAACAATGAATTTAGGAACGAATTTTTTTCGAGGTTAAAATGCAATATTTGTAGAGAATAAAAATGTGACTATTTTCGAGGCTAAATACCCTCCAATTTAACCTCGAAAACAGTTGGGGGTAAATACAATCCCATTTAGCAACGACATCCTAGCCCTTAGTATAGGATTGAAAACAATTCGAGGTTATATTAGCGGCCAAATAACCACGAAATTGGCCTCCACCGAATTCGAGGGTAACTAACCTCGAATTTAACCTCGAATATTTTTCGAGGGTAATTAACCTCGAAACAGTTATTCGAGGCTAAACTTTCGTTGCCAAGTTTAGCCTCGACCGTTTTTGCTCTGAATATTAATTCGTGTGTACATTCGAGGCCATTTTCGAGGATAAGTTTTTTTCGTGGTTAAATTTGAGGGTATGTTCGAGGTTAATTTTGGGACTAATTCGCGTGTTTCCAAGCTCTCTCTTTTACTCATCAATGTTCGAGGGTATGTTGAGGGTATGCACTTGATTTCACATGAGTCAAAAGACATATAAGTACACTCAAAGGCATGCACTTCAATAGAATTTACATGCACTTCCGATTGAATTTACATGCACACTTATAGTAGAATTTACATGCACCAATTTTCTAATTCGTATGCACTTTTTAGTTGAATTTTCATACACTCCCAATAAAACTTACATGCACTAATAACACATAAAGCATGTACTAGATTTCACATGCACTTGAAAGTTAAAAGGCATGCACACTCAAAGGCTTGCACTTCTAATAGAGTTCACATGCACCCAAGGGTGGTCTGGTGACCGGCGGTGGTCCGGCGACCGGAAGTGGTCTGACGGTGGTCCGGCGACCGGCGGTGGTGGTCCGGCGACCGATGGTGGTGGTTCGGCGGTGGTCCGGCGACCGTCGGTGGTGGCCCGGTGACCGGCGACGGTGGTCCGGTGGTCGGTATTGGTGCTCCAATAGTCAACCCTTTGAATTAAAGACATGTGCATGGCACATGACTTTGAATGAAAGTTCAATCATAACCTTTGATTTATTTCTAATCCAATGATCTATATTCATTCTTATTTTATACCATATTAATCTTTCTCACATGACACTTATCCATATATATATATAGGAACGCTCCGGTAAAACGGGAGTTATGGTAAAACATAAGTATTAATCTGGAGTGTTGGATTGATGATGATGGATGGTTGGATGATTAGGCCTTATAATAGATATGATAGGGTTGTAATCACCAAATCTACTCTAATAAGGCAATTATTTAATTTTTAATGAGAAAAAGAAAATAAATAAGGTTGTTAGATGAGAGAGAAAACACAATATTTTCTATTTCCTAAAACCGCTCAATTTTGCGACCGCGTCTTTATGAATATCGTTCATGAGTTTATGAATATCGATGGATGTGAATATCTCTACTTAAAACATGAATATCACCACTTGATTTTTTTCAGCGTCCTAATGCTTTGCAAATTCGTGGATTTGCAAATTTATTCTTGTTGATTTTGTCATTGTTTCTTGAATATCGTTCATGTTTGTATGAATATATTTGTTTAATATGTTGATATCACCAATTAAAGACATGAATAACACAACTTAAAATATGAATATCACCACTTAATAATATATGAATAATAATCAATTACACCATGAATATCATTCTATATTAGTATGAATATCCCTATGTTTCACCATGAATATCATAACCCAAACAAAAAATAATCACTTCACACTAACACATATAGTTATACACGAAAAAATATACATGAACATCAGTATTGATTACATGAATATTAAGAATGACAAACATGAATATCGCTATTACACAACGACTTGTGCTTTTTTAAACGAGCAGGAAACTTCAAACGTCTCTTCGTCAGTGCAACGGTTAGGCCTGAAAACAACGTTGAATATCAACAACATCACAGTGAATATCACATCATAAAATTTGAATATCAACTACTCAGATCATGAAACGTACATACAACATGAATATCAAAAATATTTGTATGAATATCACATCAAACAATTTGAATATCAATTGCAAACAGTACAAACACACTAGTACAAAATGACAAGTTTACTACGATTCCAAATGCATATATTACTACGGTTGTGAACCGTAGTAAATGTGGCCGTTATAAACTTGTTTACTACGGTTACATATTTACTACGGTTACCTATTTACTACGGTTATCGAATCGTAGTAAATAGGTAACCGTAGTAAATATACTACGGTCGTTGTTTAACCACGGTCATTACTTTACTACGGTTTCCTATTTACTACGGTTATCAATTGACTACGGTCGTCTGTTTACTGCGGTTCGCGAACCGTAGTAAATAGGTAACCGTAGTCAATTGATAATCGTAGTAAATAGGTAACAATCGTGGTAATTTGACATGTCGTAAAGTTGTTTCAACCAAAGCAACCGTAATAATTTTACATGTAGTTAAATTGTTTCAACCATAGTAAAATGCAATGAACCGTGTTAAATGTGCACGTAGTATATTTGTTTAAACTATAGTAAAAAGGATTGATTCACCCGTAGTAAAATGTTTACAACCGTAGTAAAATGTCATCGTCATTAGTTTGTTACAACCGTAGTTATATTGTATGTCCGATTTATTGGGTCACCATTATAAACAATACGATGGATATATAAATCTGATCGAATTTTATATCATTTACCTAGGACAAACAATTCGAATGAACATCCAACATTAATCATCCAAATATAATCAAACATCGTTCACAACGTACCTAGCTTGGTCATCAATTCAAAATCAGTAATGAACAAATCACTAATATCATGTAAACTAAATAATGCTTCCTAATAATATCACTTGCACAATTTGACGAATCAAAAGATGAACCTTTGCACAAAAGTAATCCATTGATCTCGAACCTCATCTATCTTGTCCTTTGACAGTGGCTTCGACCCAATCGGTTCTGGATAACACTGCGCATATCAAAAGTATATATTTTACTTTGATTAAAATCCAATTATATATTCTATTTATTTTCCCTATAGACTTGCATTTTATATTGTGAAGGGTGAAAGAACAAAGTCAAAAAGACCTTACAGAAATTTGATGGTACATAAACTCTCATTTTATATCCATACCAAGATATCTAACCTGATGTGCAGAATGCCAATTGCAATGCCAAGCAGCAGGATGTGCTGAAATCAGAATGTCTGGAATGTTCTTTTCCTCCAAGTGCAATGCCAAGTTCTAGAAGACAAAGTAGAAAGAGGCTTACTATCATGACATATAAGGTTCGGTAAATTGAGAAAATTAGCAGATTAAAAGCTAGCACTAAACTTGTTGTGCAGAATGAGTTATGAAATACTGTCAGCAAGATATTAATATTTATCCTCCTCCTCAAAAAGGACCGTATGTCATGGGACAACCATACAAATTTCATAGAATCAACGAACTCACAACCCATTAGGGTACAAGGGAGCAGCTAATCTCTTAAAAAGCTACAATTTTTAAGAAATGAATCTCTAGCAGTTCATTCCACCAACTATCCAGAAACAACAAGAAGCTTGCTAATCCTTCAAAGATTAAAAAGTCCAATCAAGCAGCAATAATACCCTTTGCATAAAATATCCAAACAAGGTAACCATATATACATACACATGGGTAAATTATGTAGGAAAATTCATAATTTTTGTCACTTTGCACAAGATACCGTTTCTAAACAAACTTAAACTAAAGAGTCCAATATCAATACTTTATTAACATTCCATTTTTTGCTCTTTTAAAACAGTCAAACAAATATCAGAATTTCCAATATATACAATTATGTTTGACTAAGAGGTATTATGACCTCTTGACCTTTTAATTCTAATAGGATGTAAATTGCTAATAAAGTATTGTTGAAAGTTGTTTGAGTGATGTTTCATTAGTAACGGGTCATGTTGTGCTATATGATCACCTACTAAGTACAATTTAACTACACAAGTAGACAAGGAGAACAATGTAATCAATTGTCATAATCTCAATATGTCAAGAGAAAGTTATCCATCAGCTAAATACTTTGATCACAAATACAAAAACTGCATACAAACACTCTTGGATTAAGCACAAACAGAATATTCCATCCATTTCAACAATTCACCTAAACAAAAGAATGGTCAAATAGTGAAGTAGTGTGCACATACATGAAGTCTCTAAATCCTAGATTCTCTGAACTAGTCCATTGTCAAATGAAGGAGGAACAAGTGAAATGGTCATTGTAGCTTACATTAAAATCAACACAAGAAGCATAATGTTTCTTTGATAAAACCTACTGATAATACTATGGACTTGATCAAAGAGGAGGAAAAAACTCACCAGTTCCAAAGGATACGCTGTTCTCTCCTTTTCAGCTCTGTCCCCAGAAAACAGCACCACCACTCTATCATCTGAAGCCAGTTACACCGCCAACTTGGCTCTTAACTACAGCACTTGTCCCTAAACTCAATCCTGCAATGTCCCTAAACTCAATCCTGCAGAACCGAAATCAATGGAGAGACAACCAAAATTGAAAATTGGAAAGAGAACTACCAACCTGCAGTGCACGAACTAGCTCGACTTGATGCCAACCCAACCACGGCCGCAGAACGACGAGCTCGATCGGGTGAACGATGGTGAGCTCTTGGAAGCAGAAAACGAGAGCTCTTGAGACGCGCCTAGAGCTTGAGAGCGAAACACGACCGGATGCCAACCCAAATCACGGACACGGCGACGGAACACCGTACCTGCTGGTGAACGATGGAAGCAAAAGACGAGAGATCCGACGCTCTTAGGGCTTGAGAGCAAAAAAAAACGATAGGTTTTGGAAGCAGATATCGATCGATCTAATTTCTTTCCGCATCCGGCCGAAAATTCGTTTAATTTTCTAAAGTAATATACTTCAAGAATCATATTTACTATGTTAATTAAAAAATATAAATAATTGATATAAGTAATTAAATTATGATAATATATATTGTCAATTTTAAATAAATAAGGTCCATTAATAAACATATATGTATAATTTTACAATGATTGTGATTAATAATGTTAATTATATATATTCATTAAAGTTGTGTTAGAACCGTGGTAATATAGCTTATGTAACACATTTATTACGGTTGATAAAAGAGCCGTAGTATTTTAAACAACATATTTACTACGGTTGTCAAAAATCTGTGGTAAAATATTTGCATAAACATAACGGATCGTAGTTTTTATGCGCCTGATTTATCACAGTTGTGTTACAACCGTAGTAATATATCTTATGTAACACATTTACTACGGTTGATAAAAGAGCCGTAGTCTTTTAAAGAACATATTTACTACAGTTGTCAAAAATCTGTGGTAAAATATTTGCATAAACATAACGGATTGTAGTTTTTATGCGCCTGATTTATCACGGTTGTGTTACAACCGTAGTAATATAGCTTATATAACACATTTACTACAATTAATAAAAGAGTCGTAGTCTTTTAAACAACATATTTACTACGGTTGTCAACAACTGTGGTAAAATATTTGCATAAACATAACTTATCGTTGTTTTTATGCGCCTGATTTACTACGGTTGTGTTAGAACTGTGGTAATATAGCTTATGTAACACATTTACTACGGTTGATAAATGAACCGTAGTATTTTAATCAACTATTTTACTACGGTTGTCACAAACCGTGGTAAAATATCTGCATAAACGCATTGACCGTTGTTTTTATGTGCCTGATTTACTACGGTTGTGTTAGAACCGTGATAATATAGCTTATGTAACTCATTTACTACGGTTAATAGATATTTTAAATAACATGTTTACTACGGTTCTTCTACAACCGTAGTTAAACGAACGCCTAAAAACTACAATTTTACTCGAAACCGTGGTAAATTAACTATGACAACAGAATTACTACGAAAAAACACGAAACCGTAGTAAATGTGGTCGTAGGGGAAGCCCCGTTTTGTACTAGTGACAACACCATCAACAAGCAATTTGAATACCATAATAGCGATATTCATTCCATATGTGATGATATTCACGTATTTTGTATGCATAGTCATACAAGTAAGTAGTCGATATTCATAAAAATAGTGTCGATATTCAAAGTTTAGTTCACACATGATGATTATTCAGAGTTTAGGTGAATATCACATCATAAATATCAAATACTCAACGTATGAAACCTACATCCAATATGAATATCAAAAACATTTGTATGAATATTACATTAAACAATTTGAATATCAATTGCAAACAATACAAACAACACCCCAAAACACCAAAACTGATCCAACATGAATATCAACAACATTATAGTGAATATCACATCATAAATTTAAAATATCGACTACTCTGACACTTCCAATGGTAAAACATAGCAGCCAAGTGCAAGCAAATCCTTTACAATAACATTCAAAACAGTACACTACTACAAAATAGTTAGTATATCTCGTCAGAAATACCCCGGGCGTGTAAAATACGAGGTATAAAGCCGTGAAAATTGGACAATAAATTATATACACCGTATGGGTTAAATATTCGGGGTATAAAATCAAAACAAATCCTGAAAAATCCCAAATACCTCATATATCTTATATCCGGGGTATTTTGATGAATATATACACCACTCAAACGCCCAAAATATTAGACATAAAAATAAATTCCACTTTACTGTTTAATTTTCAGAACCTAAAACCTAAATCGATACCTCGCGCTCTGCTGTTCATCGTCTCCTAGCTCTGTTCATCGCCGATCCTGCTCGTCGTCGGCGCTTGGTCACCATCCTCCTCTTCGTCGGCGCCTGGTCACCATCGTCTCCTAGCTCTGCTGTGGTGGTTCGCCACGCTTCGTCTTCTTATGGTTGCAAGAGGCCGCCGTTTCTGCTCGCCGAGGTAGCAGCTCGTCGTGGTGGTCAATTTCTGCGCCATGGTGTTCTTCTCCCGCCGTTTCTGCTCGCCGTGGTGGCAGGTCGCGTTGGTGGTTCTTCAATTTATGCGCCGTACGTGGTGTTCTTCAGTTGGAAGGTGGTCAATTTCCGGTTTCTACTTGAACTGGTTCTTCAAGGTCAGTTATGCATCGCCGTACGTGGTGTTCTTCAATTTTTTTTTGTGAATTTACTGGCTCTAATTGCTTCTACTGTTTTTTTTAGGGTTTCAGTAATTTCTACCTCTTCAATTTGTTGCATTATAGGTAAGTTCTAATTCAATCTTCATTACTTATCTTTCTTTATATGTTGTTTCTTCTGATAGTCTTTCTTGTTCTATGAGATGAGGTTTGAACATTTGAATCTCTGTCCTAGCTGGTCAATACTATGCTGGAAAATCAATGGTAAGAACTCGGATAAATACTTCCATTGGTTTCGAAATGAACTCTAAATTAGTTTTACAGTTGAATATTGATCTAATTGCATGGTAGCTATGAATAGTGCATCCAAAGAAGTTTAATAGAAGTAGATATCACGCCTCTGATGTTTATGACCACTATTGTAAGCCACTGAAGCTTTTGAGATATAGTTTCCTAGATTGCAGTTTTATGGTTTGAGTAATCATACTCTTTCTCATGTAGGATTGGCAATGACTACCCATTTACTGAGGCCATTTGCAAAAAGTAATAGTCTCTTCGGAAAAAGGAGTTGTACTGTATATCGCATATGTAAACATGATGTGTCAACCAAAGAAAATGGCATGTTACATGAATTAATGGATGCTCTTCCAATTCAGGAAATGGTTGAGTGGGAACACAAGAGTAAAATACCTGGAAAGATGCATGCTTGTGGCCATGATGCTCATATGACTATGCTGCTTGGAGTTGCAAAGATACTTCAACAACATCATGAGGAGCTAAAGGTTTGTGCTTTAACAGTTGATACTTCAACTAAGTTTGATCAAATATGTTATAATTCGAGCAAGCGAAATTCTAGGTCTGCCTAAAGTTGATCTCTTGCTGATAATGATGTTGGAAATCTACTTGTTCTCTATCCCTGTATAATTGTTGCTGATGCAACTGTAAAGGAATTCATCATTGCCCATTTTTGGCAATATATCTTGATCAAAATTGCCCGTTTTAGTACATACTTGGTACTTGTCTCTTGTTCCTCCTTTTCTAGGACAACTAAGTTTGATAAAATATGTTATAATTCGAGCAAGCAAACCTTTGTCCTCTTTATAGGTTTTTCTAAAGTTGACCTCTTGCTGATAATGTTGTTGGAAATCTACTTGTTCTCTATCCTTGTATAATTGTTGCTGATACAACTATAAATGAATTCATCATTGCCCGTTTTTGGCAATATATCTTGATCAAAATTGCCCGTTTTAGTACATACTTGGTACTTGTCTCTTGTTCCTCCTTTTCTAGGACAACTAAGTTTGATCAAATATGTTATAATTCGAGCAAGTGAACCTTTGTCCTTTTATAGGTTTTCCTAAAGTTGATCTCTAGCTGATTATGTTGTTGGAAATCTACTTGTTCTCTATCCCTGTATAATTGCTGCTGATACAACTATAAAGGATTCATCTTTGCCCGTTTTAGGCAATATATACAACAGTACATATTGGTAGTTTTTTTAGTGTGAATTTAGGGTTTATTATTGACGAACAGGGGACTGTAGTTCTAGTTTTCCAACCAGGAGAGGAAGGATATGCAGGTGCGAAGAAAATGATTGAGGATGGAGCAATAGAGAATGCAGAAGCAATTTTTGCATTGCACGTTCGGTCTGATTTGGCCCTTGGTCAAGTTTCTTCTAGGCCAGGCCCTATTTTGGCGGGTTTTGGCAGTTTTAAAGCTACTATTAATGGCAAGGGAGGTCATGCAGCTATACCGCATCACTCGATGGACCCCATTTTAGCTGCATCCAACGTGATTGTTAGCTTGCAACACATTGTTTCTCGTAAAGCAGATCCGTTGGACTCCCAAGTAAGCATTATACACTTGTTGATCTTGTACTGATTTTGCTCATAATTGCATTAACCAACATTTTCACCTGTTTTAGAATGACATGAATCTAACCTATGTAAGAACCTGCATTTATGTTAGTCATTTTATTATTTTTTGTACTTATATGCAGCTATGTTAGTCATTTTATTATTTTTTGTAGTGGTATGGTAAGAAGGACAGCTTCTCTGAAAGTGAAATTGACGAAATTAGAAAGGAATGGATCGAATACTTGCTTCGTCTCATCTTTTAGGTATGTTGGTAAATAGCTTGTCATAAATTTTTGGACTTGTTTACCTTGTTGCATGTAGTTAGTACTCTTTTTTGGATGTCGTAGTCTTTTATGTGATGGAAATGCAAGGTTGTATTTGTATGTTTGTTGTATCAATTGATTAAGCATGTTATTCTCTTTTGCATGTTATTTTTTTGTTCGATAACTTGGAGAAAAACAACAAAAGAAAGTGGTTGATGGCGTTTCAACAATCCTTTGTTATATGGGTTTTTCCTGAATTCTAAAACAATTATTAGGTTTGTTTACCTAGTGACTATGCTTAGCTTAAGTGTTGACAAATATTATACTTAGTTGGTTTTCTTTTTGTGCGATAAGATTGTACTGAATGTTTGATACAATTGGTATTTTGGTTTGATATATGAAAGATGTTTTGGGTTTGCTTGGATATGTGTTTGGACTTTGGATATATGGTTATACAGGTGGAAGTTATGTGAAAATAAACAAATATAAAACTCTACGGAAAAATGTTTTATACCCCGGAGATTGGTTGGTGATATAAACATCATCCACTGATTTTGTTAGATGTTTGTTAGTCCGGTGTATATATAATATAACACGGATGTTCATCCGGGTTATATACCATATAACACGGATGGAAAAGTCAGTGGATGTTGTTAATATTCACATATACCTCGGTGCCAATTTGCGGACATATAACCCGGAGGTACAATCGCCGAGGTATATACCAACCAAATACCCCGGTTTATAAGAGGTAAATACCCCGGATAATTATTATACCCGGGGTATATATACCGAATATACCCCGGAGTTTTCTCGCATACTAAAAAAGGGGCTCAAACTATAAGGTATATACCCCGGGCGTTTTTTTTCAAATAACCGGGGTATATAAGTTTTAACTATATACCTCGATCAGCTATAACCCGGATTACATCCGGGGTATAAAGCTAAAAACGCCCGGGGTATATTGACTATTTTGTAGTAGTGGTAGCAATTGTTAGTACCAAATTTGAGCAATTAGTCACAACATTCTCTTCTGATCTGTTAGTACCAAATTTGAGCAATTAGTCATAAAGACAAGACATCACATTAGAAGCACAAAAAATTAATTAGATGTTCATTAACAAAAGAAAAGCCTGCATTACAGATAGAGGACAAACACAATACAACAACCAAAATGTATTCCATTGTGCACGAGTAGTCATACAATTTCCTAACCCTGAATTTGACAAAAAATGTCACTAATTCACTCTGATATACAATTGCAATAGTGGTTTTAACTAAATTTCCCTAGTAATTGAAGGATTTATACCTGTCTCAATCGAAACAAATTCTGTACGAGCGACCTAGGCAGCCGCGGGCAGCAACGAAGCACGATGGTGGACGTCGCGGCAGCGGCGGAGTTGACTGCTTCCATTCTCCGTCCGACGACTTTCTCCCAAGTTCAGGACCATCGACAGTGGGAGAAAACGACGGCAAGGTGAGCCATTTCCCCCTATCATCTCCAGCACTTCTAGGGCTTCGCTCATCGGCAATGGAAGTTGAGCTTGAGTAAGAGGCGGAATGCAAGAAGCGGTTTGCTTTGCGGAAAAGGCAAGATAGAGCCGCCGCCGGGGTGCGGTGGGCGACACGGCGGAAAAAGAGTAGCAATCAACGGGCTCGTGCAGCAGACGTAGGTCCGACGTGGAGGTCCGAGCGGGGCTGGTCCGAGTGTGGTGGTGTGGTGTGTAGGTTTGGGCTGGTGAAGGGTTCGAGCGAGGTTGGCCGGAGGAGGCGGCCGAAGAACGAGGGAGAATTGACACCAATTGAGATCAAGCAATTAATTGTAGACACCAACACATCAACTTCAACCTCACAGAGACATTTCATCAAACACAATGAGGGCAAGTAAATCAACCCATGAGATCCAGACAATGAAAACCCAAATTCGGGCAGCAAGAGCTCACCAGAACAGCCCTGTGGGCGGGGACAGAGACGGAGTTGGTGTGGGACTCGTCGGCGGCTACGAGGACGACGTCGGAGAAGGCGGGGGAACCGCGATGTTGGTGGTCAAGCGGCGACCAGAACCTCAAGAAAGCGACCTTGGCTTTGAGCTCTTCGATCTCATGCTTGAGTTCTTCCTCGGTCTCGCTGGCCTCCTCGTAGCACTCCTTGCAAGTGCCGTCCTCGGCGGCGCCGTAATCCTCCCTGCAAGACAGACATCATCGGTTCGTATTCGTAGTGATGCTCCGATATATAAGCGGGGCACAGTTCAGCAATTGTGGGTGGTCATGGAGGAAACCCTAAACTAAATCCCTAAAAATCCGGTTGTGATATAATCCGGTATATGTGATCTTTTTTTTTTTATTTTGCACCCATTAGGATTAGATCTGGATCATTGATTTTTTTCTCATCCAATGGATATCATTAGTAATTTCGTTCTATCGTAACACATTGTTTTACCGGATCCTAATATATATATAAAATACAATTTCCCGAAAGGCCAAAGCTACAACTCCAACCGTATTTTGAGAAAATGACATTGCACTCCACCAGCCTTTAAAACCGCCCCTGCAGCTTCAACACACTCTCTTCCTCCCAAACCCACAACACAACGCTCCTCTCCCTTCTCTCTCAAGCTCTCTCTTTTACTCATCAATGGCGGATCAGACACTCACCACATTCCTTTCACGCAATCAAAACCTCATCCCTCCATATATATAAACGAAACCCACTGCTTTAACTCCACTAATTCAATTCCTCTTATCTTCAAAACACCAAATCCCATCAACCAACATGTTTCGGATGGATCCGGTCTTCTTCCACCCCCTAATCCCCTATCTCCCAGCGGGCCACGCGCTCGCCCTAATCCCCATCATCCCGGGTAGGGAGGAGTCGGATGAGTTCCGGATGTACGAGTTCAAGGTGAGGATATGCCCGGTGAGCCGGCCCCACGACTGGACGGAGTGCCCGTGGGCCCACCCGGGGGAGAGGGCGAGGAGGCGGGACCCGCGGCGCGTGGGGTACAAGGCGGTGCCCTGCGAGGAGTACCGGGCCAGCCAGTCATGCAGGAGAGGGGACGGCTGCGAGTTCGCGCACGGGGTGTTCGAGTACTGGCTCCACCCCGCCAGGTACCGGACGCGCGCGTGCACGGCTGGCGCGGGGTGTACGAGGAAGGTGTGCTTCTTCGCCCACGCGCCCCAGGAGCTCCGGGCGGAGACCCGCTGCCCGCTTGCGCCCGTTGAAGAGTCGATGACGACTGCGGTGGCGAGGGAGGGGGAGGTTTCGGAGAGTATGAGGAGGCTGACCACTCGGAGTAGCGAGGGAAGTAATTCGGTGGAGTGTGAAGACGATGAATGTGAGATGCCTGATGTGGAATGGATTAGGGATTTGATTGGATGATATAATAACATCATCCAAGTACAGCAAATTTTTCTACCAAAAAAATGTACAGCAAATTTAATCAATAAATTAATATAAGCAACGTACGGACCCGGGACTATTTTAATCTCTTATGGATGTATGGTATATCTATAATTATAATTACCAGCAAAAGAAGAAGTAGTTGTTATAATTGATATGCGTTTTCCGTGTTTGTTTATTTGGTTTAAATGATCTGCAAGTGTAACTGCATGTGTAGAAGAATTGTGTGCAATCGCTAAATTATACTCCCTCAGTCTAATATTAAATATCTTTTTAGAATTTGGCACAATGTTTAAGAAATTAAAAATTAATCTAATATGTTCCTATTAAACTGCTTAGAAGTAACACTACAATTTTTTGGATGAATAAACCACATTAATAATTAAGGGTAAAATTGGAAAAAGGTAGTCAAAATAGCTTAAAAGACAACTATTTTTAGACAAAGTTTTAAGGCTAAAAAAACATGTAATTTTAGACGGAGGGAGTATTAACGTTTGACGTATTTATTCAAACTAGTTGGTGTGCGCGCGCACGGGCACGTGAACACTAAGGCTCCAACTTCTTTACAAGTTTGCTTTAAGACTTAAGTGTTCTACTTGTTTTGTTTGAACCCTAATTACATGGTTATATATGCTTTCATTGCCTTACTATTTGTTTTAATAGAATGAAGATGACAGCTCGTGCCCCTGTGACCCGTAGGCTAATAAAAATAAGACTGATAGCAGCTCGTGCTCTGGTGGTCCGAGGGTTAATAGAATGAAGATGACAACTCATGCCTATGTGGCCCGTAAGCTAATAGAAATAAGACTGATAGTACCTCGTGCTCCGGTGGCCCGAGGGCTAATAGAATGAAGATGATAGCTCATGTCTTTGTGGCCCGTAGGCTAATAAGACTGATGGCAGTTTGTGCTCCAGTGGCCCGAGGGCTAATAGAATGAAGATGACAACTTGTGCCCCTGTGGACCATAGGCTTGTTGTTTCAAATAATATGCGATATAGTTCAAATAATATAATGCTTTATCATGAATTTAAGAGAAAGAGCTGAAAACTTAGTTGTCGAGTTCTCTATTATTGGTAATCATTGTTGACAGATCATCTAATGAGGACATTAGTTTCCCCAGACCTTGATTATCGATTTTTCATAGCAAGTATTTTGATCCTTCTTTCAAGAGAATACTCATTTTTTTCAACGGAATCCATGAGTCACTTTGGTTAGCGATTCGCTCCAAAGTTTGTACCGACATGGAATAAACATATAATAATAGAATAATTAGATCAAATCAATCGAATTGTATAAATATTGATTGAATTGAATTTAACTTGAACAAGTTTGGTGTAGAAATTTACTAATCGGGTTGAACATGTACAACACAATTTTTTCCTAGTTTGCATCTTGAACAAGCCCCGTTCGTACAACTCGTAGGTGGCTCAAACGACGTCCAAATGATGCAAGGTCAGTGGCTTTGGACTTATGGCATCGCAAACTATCACAGTAGGCGGGTCTTGGCGGCTTAGATTCCTCATTAGTGCCGAAAACACCAATTTCAAATACTAATCCACACACAAATCCGAAGAGTTTCCAGATGTCGTTCTTCAACAAGCCTACTTTTAACGGCTCGTACGGTGATGTGCCCCTTAGGATCCTTGAACAACGGTTCTTAAATTAAGTATGAATCTCAAGAAAGAGAAGAGATAGAGCTTGGACGACATCGACTTCTTGAAGTGGTTTTTGGATGGATTTGCGTGAATAGTGGAGGATGATCTTCACGTGGCTGGGAGAGTAGGGGATATGCAATCAACTCCTCAAATGAATCCAGTCAAGAGGATTGAAAGACTCTTCTTGACTTGGATATGTCCACCAAGGCTTGAAGAGGATGAACACGCGGTGTCGAAGGATAGGTCCACCAACGAGGCTTTGAGTTCGAGCTTGAGTGATGTCCTTGGATAGATCCACCAAAGAATCAACCAAAGTTCTAGATAAAATTACAAGAACAAGATGAAAACTGAATTCAACTAATTCTTGACTTTGAAGCAAAAAAAAAAAAACAAGACAACAAGGTAACTTAGATTTTTTATCTCAATTTGCCAACCCTTGCACAAGTGAGTTGGTGGTGATGACCATCAGATCGTTATTCGCTTGCGTCGGTGTCGAAGAAGTCCTTTCTAGATGAAGTCTCCCAAAATTCAGAACACTGAAGTACTTAAGCCAAACTGAAGTTATAACAAAGTGAAATACAAATGATTTTATTGATGAATTAGAACAAGATATACAATCAACTCTCTCAAGGAATCTACCAAAAGAGATTGAAAGACCCGACAACTCTTGGATATGTCCACCAATGATTGACGAGGTTGAATCTTTTGAAGTCACAACATAGATCCACTCATGTCTCTAGGATTCGGGGTTGTTCGAACTCTTGGATAGGTCCACCAAGGATTCGAGCAAAACGATCTTGATAAGGCTACAAGATCGGTGTTGGAATCCACCAACAAAAGAAAGAAAAAACAAATGAAAAAAATATATATAATGAGATAAGAGAACTTGTTTTTTTCTTCAACTTGTCTATCTAAAATTGAGGCAAAACAATCCTTTAAATAGGAAAAATGTCAACCCTAAACTTGGAGCCCAAGCCATGAGTAAATAGGGTGGGTGACTCTTGGTGTATCACCATGAATGAAAGTCCATAAAAGCGTGACTCTTGATATGTGTCATGAATGATCATAAAACCATGACTCTTCACATGACTATCTTGATGGCAAGACTCTTCACATGACCGTCTTGATGGCAAGACTCTTCATCTTCAACACCAATATCAAATTGACTTGATACATCGTTCTTCTTTGGCGGTGTGGTTTGTCGGATCACATCAGGTGGGGTTTAAATAGGCAAAAGCAGTACGAATTGGGCCTCACAAAATGGGCCAAACCCCAAGCCTAACACAATAGAACCAACTCTCATGATCAAGCTTCAAAATAAGGCTCGTTGCCTTTGGCGTTGGTGTGTGCGACGCAAAGAGCTTCATCGAGCCATAGCTCAATCCGCTCGTGCGTTTTGAGCCAAACTTGGTCTGTAGCTTCCTTGGGTCCATATGAGCCTCCTAGACCCCCATATGTGCGGCGAGTTCGGACCCGATATAAGAGATGGCCGCTGCCCTCCTTTGCTTGCTCGACGCTCCTTAGGCCTCCTCGCAACTCCTTAGGCATTCGTGCTCCAAATGGCCTGATTTTTGGCATGGGCTCCTCATTAGGCATATCATGAAGTATGGTGAGTTGGCGGCTCAGTTTTGACAAAGTTGGCCCGACGAGTTTGAGAAACCCTAACTTGAGCAGCGCCGGTCCAAGCTCCTCGGTCTTGGTTGAAGTCTTGGCCTTTTCTTGCTTGGCATGGGCCTTGATGTGGGCCATAATCACATCATCCTCACCTCATTGAAGAGGATTCGACCTCAAATCCTGGCCACCTACAATTTAAAAGCACAAGACATTAGGCAAGTTAAAATCTCCAAGATACTTATGACGCTTATGACACACATGAACTTGACCTAACCGACTTGCATGGGCAAACAAAAACTTTATGGATCTTCCCCTCTTAATGCTTACCCTATCCCCTGTTTCAAAGGCTAGAAATAAAGCATGAGAGAAGGTAGACATTATTCCAAGAAAGTTTGAAAATGAACATGAAATTCTTGAAAACGCAGCCTAAGACTGAAGTTCATGACAAGAAAAGAGGGCAAGAGTACACCCTTTGGTTGTTGTGGCGGTTTGAATAACTCATGGGGAAGTATCACTCGCCAACCACATCCATTTGGGTGCCTAGATGGGATGAAGAACTCATGGGGCATGCGGTGGTATCTTGGGCGATGAGTGGTGGTGACCATAGCATGGTGCAACTCTATAGCCTCTCTCCTAAATCGATAGAGTTGTCCAGGAGTCAAAGACTCTAAACAATGACGTCTTCCATCTTTCACAAAGTGGAGCACATTTCGTCTTCCCTCATGGGTGACATCCAAGTCAAATTGCCAAGGATGCCCCAATAGTAGATCATAAGTGGTAATGGGAAGCACATACCTCTAACATTTTCGTGTCCTAGTAAGACCCTACCTCAAACTTCACATAGGCCTTAATTGTGATGATCACTTGGGTTTCATCATTGATCCAGCTCATGGTGTAGGGCACGGGTTGAGGAAAAGTTTTAAGGCCAAGTTGCTCGACCACAGATTGAGAAATGAGGTTATGATCGCTTCCACTATCCACCATAACAAGGTAATGGTTGTCACAACCTTCTATCTTGCACTTGTGGTAGAAGATTTGTGAACGTTGGAGCACATATTCTTTCCATTGATTAATAGGGGGCGGCGCCAAGGGTCCATCAACGGAATCCTCAATGTGAGAAACCATGAAACATTCCCCTTGAGCGGCATAGACTTCCATGGCCACCTCTTCTTGCAACTTCTTGGCTAGCTCCTCATCATGCTCTACATCTTCTTCTTTGGCCGACTCATACTCTCCTTGAGCCATCATTAGCACTTGCTTCTTGGTGGGACAATCCTTTGCCATGTGTCCTCGCCCCATGCACTTGTAGCACCTAATATCTCTAGTGCGAGCATTAATGTTGTTGTAGGCCATGGCCGGTTCTTCCTTCTTGGTGATAGTGATAGGGGGGATAGTCGTCGTACCCCTAATCAAAAGTAAATCCTAAAATCCTCACTAAACAAAGTATAGTAAGTAAGTCAGGGTCGATCCCACAGAGAAGAAAGGAACCAATGGTGGTAGCATGCAATGTCACAAAGGGGGGTTTATGATTGGTTGGTTGCAAACAAAATAAACAAAACAAAGTAGAATGGATGAAATATCAAGAGAGAAAAACACTTAGCCAAGTAATGTCCACATAAGTCATTCAAAGGTTGTACATTGATTAAATCCTATCTTCCTATTCGGTTATTCCTGTCCCGATCTTATGTAAATTCAGAGGGAAACCTTCCACAAAGAACCCTTACCAATGAATAACCCTAGTACCTGTGATACCCCGTAATTTTGTAAGGCTATTTTGGGAATTATGGATTTTTCCCGAACGTCCGTTTGATACGTCGGATTTAATTCTGAAGGTTTGAGACATTCTGTAATGTGCTCTGTATCTGTAATATTTTTCTCAGTGAAGGATTATACAGTCGAGATGTTTTGGAAGTTCGTACTCGTTCGTGTATGACTTTTGTTAACGCAGGTCAAATTTGGTACAAGTTTATTGTCCAAAAGTTGTTATCTAATGGGCAATAGTACAAGATTCTTTATCCAAAGGTTATTGTCCAAGAGCTATTATCCATGAGGCAAAAGTACAAGTTGGTTAACCAAGGGTTATTACCCAAGCTCCCTTCCAACCCTAATTTTGCCTATAAATAGAGAGCATTGGGTGAGAGTGAAAGGGGCTGAAAAATGCGGAAGCGCTGTCAAGCTCTCGTCTCTCAAAAACGCTCTCAAAACGCTCTCTCTCGGGAAGGCTCTAGTGGATCGTCGGAGCTCGTTTAGTGTCGTTTCCGGTGGCCAAGAGGAGCATTGGAGGCTCTCGGACGCCTAGAAGCCAAGCAAGGCAAAAGACGAGCCAAATCGATCGTCGAGGGTGAGTTTTCTCCTCTCGTATTTCTGTTTTCGTTCGCGACGGCGACTGCCACAAGGATCACGGCGACCGCCAGCTCGAAGGCGGCGACCGCCGGCATGAGACGGCGCCCGCCGTGAGGAACACGGTGACCGCCGGCATGAGACGGCGCCCTCCGTGAAGATCCCGGCGCCCGCCGTGATGTTGTGACCAGCCGCCGTGAAGAAGGGCCAAGGAGCGGCGCCCGCCGTAGTTGGGCGGCGCCCGCCGCGTGGGAGGCAGCGCCCGCCGTGATTGTTGTGGCGCCCGCTGTGAAGTTGTTGTTGGCCGGGTTTATGTGTTGGCTTCCGAGGCCTTCGTTCGGGTTTCGTTTTCGTCGATTCCTTTCGTCCTTGCGTAGTTTCTGTATTGTTGTTTGTCGAATCTAACTTAGGGTTTCTGTATGGGTCGATCCGAAGGTACCGGAGTTGGCGGATTCATCTCTGCGTCGAGCCCGAAATCCCGTCGTTAGACTTCGTTCAATCTCTGCGGACTCAGGCAAGTGGCGGTTCGCTCTTGCTCATCGTTCCACATTTACATTAATTATCAGTTGTTTATCTGAGTAATTAATCTGGAATGATTACTGTGTTTGTCTGGAATTGGTTTTATAAACTGTTTTGGAAAATCATATAATAGGTTGTATATCTGTTAGAACGACGCTATTATCTGTGATCGCCTTCCGGGCATTTATGTGGATTTATCCTGTACTGTGGTTGTGTTGTAACTGTTAGTTAGCACAGGTATTTGTAGGAACGCCTGGATCCTGAGAGTTCCATGCGCGTTCCTTTATAACTGTAAGGGCGATGAAGACCCAACGATAGTTGAAGTTTGAATTCTGTGAGGTTTATTCTTTTAAAGGGCGAGCAAGACCCAGCGATAGTGGTGGTTTGGACTCTGAGAAGTTCATTCCTTAGATATGTGTTCTGTGTAACAGGGCATGTATAATTACAAGCTTACAACATGTTAATCGTTTTGGAATTAAATAAGATAAGGTGCCCGAGAGCACTTAATTAATAAATCTTCGGCGAGTAGTGCAGCTAAGTAAATAGTGCAGCTAGGAAAGCTCGTCTCGACTTTGATCATAGTACGTTCTCTTTCCGATCTGGAATCGCTGTAAGCGGTGAGGTTGGTCGTGAACCGAAGCATCTTAGTCAGTTTTTAAATCATCGTTATGTGGTTCTGTAAGATCCAGACTTGAATATAGTACATTCTCTTTCCAATCTAGATTCGTTGTAAGCGGTGAGGTTGGTCGTGAACCGAAGCATCTTAGTCAGTTTTTAAATCATCGTTATGTGGTTCTGTAAGATCCAGACTTGAATGTAGTACGTTCTCTTTCCAATCTAGATTCGATGTAAGCGGTGAGGTTGGTTGTGAGCCGAAGCATCTCAGTCAGCTTTTAATCGCTGTTGTTTGATTCTGTAAGCATTCCAGATTTGTCATATTTTCCTTAAAGACTCATTTCCTTTGGAGTCTTCTTTCGGGTCGATTTCTGTGAAGATTAAGTCTTTTAGAATCTTCTCTTATACATACCTCTTGTTGTTATTCCGTGAAAGTGCCGGGTTATGTATCGTCCCTTCGGTTATTATTCGAGGGACAATGATAGTAAACAGTTACGATCACTCGAACCATTCTGCTTTTTACCCTTGCTAGTCTATTCAAGTAGACTAACCCATGAACATTGTTCTCTGCATGTGGGCTGGTGTCATCCGTTCGATTCGGCACATCAGATAGAGCGAAGATATGAGGAGACTAGATTGACTATGAAGACGACGGTTGTTTTGGATGTTTTAATAAATTTCTTTTAATCAGGTTGAGATCCTTGGGCAGGTGATCATTACGATCACAACCCTTTTTGTAATATCTTTGTTTAAGACTTCCGCTGTACTTTATTTAAACTCTGTATTTGTCCTATTCGGGATTGGGATGTAATCCTGTAACTCATGTTTCATTTGATTGATGTTTTGATTTGAATACTTTGATCATTATGTATCAATTGTATTCCATGAATTGTATTTAAATCGGTAAAGCCTTGGGTGATCTCGGTAAGGAACATTGGGGTCACTGGCGGTAATACCTTTCCAAATGGGTTAAGATTTGGGGGTGTTACAGTTGTGGTATCAGAGATAATGTTTTTAAAACGGGTTGGGTATTTGAAAACCATTTACTCGTTTTCGATTGAAAGGTATTTTCAAAAGGCTCTGAGTTTAAAAATAAAAACGGTGTCTTCTGTACAGTCTGATATAGTAAGCTTGCTTCCATATCTAGAAAGACAAATTCCTTCCCCGTTGCCCCGTTAGATATGGGTGCATTCTGTTCTCTTCAGAGGAACCCGGGAGAAGCCGAGGTGGTTTCTCCATCTCCAGTTAGGCTTGATTCCCAGTTCGCTCGTTGTGAGTTGAGGTTATAGAATCTAGTAACTCGGTCTGAGTTCATCAATAGAAATTACCAAGTTGATCTATTCTAAGTTGATTTTATTACGATAAATATATCAGAATGATATTAATGTGATAAAATCCTTGGAATTTGATCGGTAAACAGATGGTGAACACGAGGAACGTTATCCGTGCTGGTGCTGGGCCGAGTAATGACCCCAGACCAAACCCGAGGAATGTTGCAGACCCATCAAGAGAGCGTGAGTCTGTCTTCAATAATAATCCAAGAGGCAATGGCCAAGCTCAGGCCGACGCTCCAGTAGTGCTCGATGCAGCAACTGTTGCTGCTATTCGGGGAATTGTGATGCAAGCAATCGCCGATGCTAGGCAACCTGCCGCACCACAGGCACAAGGTGTGTCAATTCCTCCAGTGGTTCCTAGATATGAGGAGCCAGCTGTCTATGAACACCAAGAAGGAGCGGTTAGGAATAGAGGTGATTATGGCCGAGCATTGAAGGCCATTAACTCTATGAGACCTGACAGTTATGATGGAAAAGGAGAGCCAGTCAGAGTGACTTATTGGTTCTCACATATGGAGCGGTTGTTTCATAATGTTGAGTGCACTGAAGCGGAGAAAGTGCACATAACTTCTCTGCAGTTGAAGGAAGAAGTCAGTGAATGGTGGGAGAGTATCGGCTTAGCTGATAGCCCGATTTTGAACTGGTCAATGTTTAAGACCAAGATGACGGATCGTTTCTTCTCTCGAGCTATGAGAGAGGAGAAACACAAGGAGTTCTTGTATCCTAAGACGGATGGATTGAAGGTGACCGAGCTGGCCACTAAATTCAATCATTTGCTACAGTATGCTGAACCAGAGATATCTAGTGAGACACAGAAGATCTGGTACTTCCATGAATGGATGAACCCAGATATTAAGCCATGGATGGTGCACCACACATGCTCTACTCTGGAGCAGTACGTGGATGCGGCCTACAAGTTGGAAGTCACACTGGAGGAGTCCGCTCATAAGCGGGAGAATCAAGTTAAGGGAAAGGGTGGGCAACATGATCGCCAGGTTGGTTCATTCAAACGACCGGCATCGCCTACCAAGTTTGAGAAGTCTAGTCGTGCTAAGACTGAGACAACTCAGTCTGACTCTGACAGGGGCTCAGGTTGGAGCAGCGGAGTGATTCAGTGTCACAATTGTGGTGCATCTGGGCACAAAATTTTTGCATGTCGGAATGAGAAGAAGGCATGTTTTGGTTGCGGGAAGGAAGGGCATATGCAGAGGTTCTGTCGGCAGGAAATGCAAAAAGGAGCGGAGTCTCATCAGGGGTCTGTTAATCCAAACAACAGACCTAGGTTTAAACCAGCAGAGACTTCCAATCCTTCGATGCAGACAACTGCGCAGAATAAAGGGAAAGCCCCAATGGCTTCTGGAAATCAGAGTCAACGTCTTTACGTGATGCGTGAGGCGGATGGACCCTATGATCCTAATGCTTAGAGTACTTTGTATCTGTGTTCTACTTTTGTTAATGTGTTGTTGATGTGGGTGCTACCCAAACTTTCATTTTGGATGGTTGTAAGTTAAGTTGTGTGTGCAACGAGGTTGTGAACCTTTTGTTGTAACTCTTCTTATATATGAACCTTTGGTTTATACCAAGTTAATGTTTCGTTGCTTGGTATGGGGTAAGGTCTCGTGTTCGAGACTCACCAACAACCTCTTAGGAGATGGCTGCCTATTAATTAGGTGGAGCTACCAAGGATGGGTTGAGATGTATGGACAACGGCTCATGGCAACAGTGGACGCTGGTAATGGCTGGGCCTGGGCTCGGAGCCACTAGTGAGTCGTCTGTGAACCATGTAGTGGGCTGGTCCAAGATGGTGACCATTTAGTGGGAACCAATTGTCTGTCGGATTGTCGATTACCATCAAGGGTAAGAAATTCAAAGCGATTTGACCTAAATAACCATGGTCTCATACGATAATTATTCTCGGTATGGATTGACGAAAGCGTCATAAGGCAGTGATCGACTTCAGTTTTGATATTCCTGTGGTTAGAGGATTTCCGGGTGTCTTTCCAGAAGATATTCTTGGATACCCCGAATCGTGTTGTGGAGTTTGCCGTTGATCTCGAGCCGAGTACCATGCCGATCTCTGAGGCACCGTATCGGATGGCTCCTGTTGAGATGCAAGAGTTGAAGAAGCAACTCAAGGATCTTCTTGACAAAAGTTATATAAAGCTGAGTGCATCACCTTGAGTAGGAGTGCCCTAGTTTTATTTGTCAAAAAGAAAGATGGACCGTTTCGACTTTGTTTTGACTTTCGAGAGTTGAATAAAGTCACGATCAAGAGCAAGTATCTGTTGCCAAGGAGTGATGATCTATTGGATCAACTACAAGGAGCAAAAGTTTTCTCCAAGATCGACCGGAGATTTGGTTTTTTATCAGCTCAGGATTCGTGAGGATGATATTCCGAGGATTGCGTTCGGATGAGAGATGGTCACTACGAGTTTGTAGTCATGCCATCTGGGCTTCGAGTGCTCCAGCAGTTTTCATGAACCTAGTGCATCGATGTTTTAGACCAGTACTTGAATAAGTTCATAGTGGTCTTCATCAATGGCATTTTGATATTTTCCCGAGCAAGGAAGCTCACAGGGAACATCTGCGGATTGCTTTATCGGTCCTTAGACCAAGTCGGCTGTACGCAAAGTGGGCTAAGTGCGATTGTTGGATCTAGAAGTGGCTTTCTTAGGCCATGTGATCAATTAGAACGAGGTTATGGTTATTCCCCAGAAGAGTGAATCAATAGTTGTTTGGAAGCGGCCTCAGGGTGTGAGCGAGATGCGCAGTTTCCCAGAGCTTGCTGAGCATTATAGACGGTTCATGGAAGGATTTTTCTAAGATTACTCCACCTATGACCAGTCTGTTCCGCAAGGTCAACAAGAAATTATCTGGGATGACAAGTGCAAGACCAGTTTTCAAGAAGTTGAAACAGTGTCTGACTTATGCACCAGTTTTGGCGTTGTCGGAAGGAATGATGGTTATATGGTCTATAGTAATGCTTCGAGAAATGGGTTGGGATGTGTCTTTGATGCAGAGGGGCAAGGTTATTGCATACGCATCTAGACAATTGAAAACCTATGAAGCAAACTAACCAACACATGACCTAGAACTAGCAGCAATAGTATTTGCATTGGAAGCCGAGGTTACTTGGGTAACCCATAGGTCAACATAAGTTTTCCACCAGAAGATTGTCTGTTTACATGGCATTCCTAAGACCATTGTATCGGATCGAGATGGCCGATTCATGTCAAGGTTATGGCAAGAGCTTTATAAGGCCATGGGAACCGAGCTGAGGTTCAGTACAACGTTTCATCCTCAGATAGATGGTCAGTATGAAAGGACCAACCAGACCCTTGAGGATATGCTAAGAAGCACACGTACTCGATCATCCGACTAGCTGGGAAGACAGCCTAAGTCTGATTGAGCTCACGTACGATAATAGCTGGCATGCTACGATCAAGATGACTCAGTTCGAAGCTTTATATGGTCACAGATACAGATCTCCGATTTGTTGGGTTGAGTACGCCGACAAGATTCTACTTGGACCAGAGTTGGTCGAAAGGACAGCTTCGGACATTGCTTTGATTAGACAGAGGTTGTTGACCGCTCAGAGTCGATAAAAGTCTTACGCAGACCAGAAGCGTTAAAGTGTTGAGTTCGAGGTTGGTGGCAAGGTACTTGTCAGAGTATCGCCATCCAAGGAAGTTTTCAGGTTTGGTAAGCGTGGGAAGCTTAACCCTCGCTATGTGGGACCATTCGAGATTCTGGTTAGAGTAGGATCTCTAACGTACCGTTTGGCATTGCCGCCATCAACACACCCAGCGCATAATGTGTTCCACGTATCCTTGCTAAGGAAATTCGTGCCAAGATGAGTCTTGTATGCTGAGCTATAAGGACATCGAGATTCAGGCAAATGGTACTTGAGAGGAGATGCCAGTGCGCATTCTCGAACGCCGTGTGAAGCGACTGTGCAACAAGATCGTACTGTTGGTACGAGTTCTGTGGTCCAGGTCTGGGACTGAGGAAGTTACTTGGGAAACCGAGGCAGAGATGCTCAGACACTTTCCCGAGTTGTTTTTCGGCCAAGTTTCGGGGTCGAAACTTCTTTTAAGGGGGAGATGATGTGATACCCCGTAATTTTGTAAGGCTATTTTGGGAATTATGGATTTTTCCCGAACGTCCGTTTGGTACGTCGGATTTAATTCTGAAGGTTTGAGACATTCTGTAATGTGCTATTTATCTGTAATATTTTTCTCAGTGAAGAATTATACAGTCGAGATGTTTTGGAAGTTCGTACTCGTTCGTGTACGACTTTTGTTAACGCGGGTTAAGATTGGTACAAGTTTATTGTCCAAGAGTTGTTATCTAATGGGCAATAGTATAAGATTATTTATCCAAAGGTTATTGTCCAAGAGCTATTATCCATGAGGCAAAAGTACAAGTTGGTTAACCAAGGGTTATTACCCAAGCTCCCTTCCAACCCTAATTTTGCCTATAAATAGAGAGCATTGGGTGAGAGTGAAAGGGGCTGAAAAACGCAGAAGCGCTGTCAAGCTCTCGTCTCTAAAAAACGCTCTCTCTCGGGAAGGCTCTAGTGGATCGTCGGAGCTCGTTTAGTGTCGTTTCCGGTGGCCAAGAGGAGCATTGGAGGCTCTCGGACTCCTAGAAGCCAAGCAAGGCGAAAGACGAGCCAAATCGATCATCGAGGGTGAGTTTTCTCCTCTCGTATTTCTGTTTTCGTTCGCGACGGCGACCGCCGCAAGGATCACGGCGACCGCCGACTCGAAGGCGGCGACCGCCGGCATAAGACGACGCCTGCCGTGAGGAACACGGCGACCGCCGACATGAGACGGCTCCCGCCGTGAAGATCCCGGCGCCCGCCGTGATGTTGTGACCAGCCGCCGTGAAGAAGGGCCAAGGAGCGGCGCCCGCCGCAGTTGAGCGGCGCCCGCCGTAGTTGGGCGGCGCCCGCCGTAGTTGGGCGGCGCCCGCCGCGTGGGAGGCGGCGCCCGCCGTGAATTGGGCGGCGCCCGCCGTGATTGTTGTGGCGCCCGCTGTGAAGTTGTTGTTGGCCGGGTTGATGTGTTGGCTTCCGAGGCCTTTGTTCGGGTTTCATTTCCGTCGATTCCTTTCATCCTTTCGTAGTTTCTGTATTGTTGTTTGTCGAATCTAACTTAGGGTTTCTATATGGGTCGATCCGAAGGTACCGGAGTTGGCGGATTCGTCTCTGCATCGAGCCCGGAATCCCGTCGTAAGCCTTCGTTCAATCTCTGCGGACTCAGGCAAGTGGCGGTTCGCTCTTGCTCATCGTTCCACATTTACATTAATTATCAGTTTTTTATCTGTGTAATTAATCTGGAATGATTACTGTGTTTGTCTGGAATTTTGGTTTTATAAACTGTTTTGGAAAATCATATAATAGGTTGTATATCTGTTAGAACGACGCTATTATCTGTGATCGCCTTCCGGGCATTTATGTGGATTTATCCTGTACTGTGGTTGTGTTGTAACTGTTAGTTAGCACGAGTATTTGTAGGAACGCCTGGATCCTGAGAGTTCCATGCGCGTTCCTTTATAACTGTAAGGGCGATGAAGACCCAACGATAGTTGAAGTTTGAATTCTGTGAGGTTCATTCTTTTAAAGGGCGAGCAAGACCCAGCGATAGTGGTGGTTTGGACTCTGAGAAGTTCATTCCTTAGATATGTGTTCTGTGTAACAGGGAATGTATAATTAAAAGCTTACAACGTGTTAATCGTTTTGGAATTAAATAAGATAAGGTGCCCGAGAGCACTTAATTAATAAATCTTCGGCGAGTAGTGTAGCTAAGTAAATAGTGCAGCTAGGAAAGCTCGTCTCGAATTTCATCATAGTACGTTCTCTTTCCGATCTGGAATCGCTGTAAGCGGTGAGGTTGGTCGTGAACCGAAGCATCTTAGTCAGTTTTTAAATCATTGTTATGTGGTTCTGTAAGATCCAGACTTGAATGTAGTACGTTCTCTTTCCAATCTAGATTCGCTGTAAGCGGTGAGGTTGGTCATGAACCGAAGCATCTTAGTCAGTTTTTAAATCATCGTTATGTGGTTCTGTAAGATCCAGACTTGAATGTAGTACGTTCTCTTTCCAATCTAGATTCGCTGTAAGCGGTGAGGTTGGTTGTAAGCCGAAGCATCTCAGTCAGCTTTTAATCGCTGTTGTTTGATTCTGTAAGCATTCCAGATTTGTCATATTTTCCTTAAAGACTCATTTCCGTTGGAGTCTTCTTTCGGGTCGATTTCTGTGAAGAATAAGTCTTCCAGAATCTTCTCTTGTGCATACCTCTTGTTGTTATTCTGTGAAAGTGCTGGGTTATATATCGTCCCTTCGGTTATTATTCGAGGGACAATGATAGTAAACAGTTACGATCACTCGAACCATTCTGCTTTTTACCCTTGCTAGTCTATTCAAGTAGACTAACCCACGAACATTGTTCTCCGCATGTGGGCTGGTGTCATCCGTTCGATTCGGCACATCAGATAGAGCGAAGATATGAGGAGACTAGATTGACTATGAAGACGACGGTTGTTTTGGATGTTTTAATAAATTTCTTTTAATCAGGTTGAGATCCTTGGGCAGGTGATCATTACGATCACAACCCTTTTTGTAATATCTTTGTTTAAGACTTCCGCTGTACTTTGTTTAAACTCTGTATTTGTCCTATTCGAGATTGAGATGTAATCCTGTAACTCATGTTTCATTTGATTGATGTTTTGATTTGAATACTTTGATCATTATGTATCAATTGTATTCCATGAATTGTATTTAAACCGGTAAAGCCTTGGGTGATCTCGGTAAGGAACACTGGGGTCACTGGCGGTAATACCTTTCCAAATGGGTTAAGATTTAGGGGTGTTACAGTACCACTAAAGGTTCAACCCAAAGGCAGTAATGCATATAAGAATTAACCAGGATACACAGAACGCTCGCTCATATGCATTTACCATGTAATCAATTCCCACATAGATATAATCCACAGATGCAGATAACAATCAATGCTTGTTACTTATACTAGAGCGTTAGCCCAACAGTTCCCTAGTATTAGCAATAAGAATGAAAGCAATAAACCTAGGTGATCAGTCTAGATAAACCAACAAACATTCAAATATGAATTTGCTTAGAGAAAATATATAACTCAATAGGATAGATAGATAGGAACAAAACCTCACAACCAGATGAACGAACTCATGCTTCCATTACCGGACTAAGCCAAAGAGGCTTAGCTCCTCATAGTCATGGTAGAAACTTCAAACGAAATAAACAACGATGAATGAAAATTGCAACTAAAGTCTAGATCTAAAAAGTGGATATTTAACCCTAATGCATAAGGAGAGTATTTAAAGGGCCCTAACAAATGACCTAGCCCATTAAGAAAAATAACTGAAATAGAAATAAGAAAAAGGGAAAAGAAAACTAAAAAGATAATTCGGAATAAGTCCGAGCCTCTGCCGTGTCAGACCCGCGATCGCGGGTGGTGGACCTTGATCGCGGCCCATGTGGCTCCACACCCTTCAATTTCTCCGCGCCCGCAGAAAACTCTCGACATGCTCCGAGGCCCGCGATCGCGGCACCCATGCCCGCGATTGCGGTTAATGCTCGGCATTCTTGTCCTTTGCCTTGCACCAACTCGTCTCCTCTTCACTCCTTGGCGTCTTCTCTTGATGGCTTCCTTCCTCAGTGTCTTCATGATCTCCAAAGTAGCTCAAACACCTCCAAAAACACCAACTTCGCCTCCAAACGCCATACACAAGAATGTGTCTAAATCTATCCGAATGGCACCAATAAAACCTCTAATAACTCTTAGTTAAGCCCTACAAAGTAGTGCTTATCAAACTCTCCCATGCTTAGACCTTTGCTCGTCCTCGAGTAAACTAAAAGAAAGTCTACTCCTCCAATGTAGCACCCAAGGTCTCAGGAAGCATATCCTCCAACTAAGAGTTACCTAATCCATGCCAAAGCTCCTGGTACCATTCTCATCTACAACACATCCACAACTCAATAAACTTGAGGGCAAGCAGAGTACTTCCCCCAAGCTCAACCCGGACATCCAATAGTGTAAAGTGACCTCTAATCCTAGCCTCCATCTATGACTCCTTATGCCTCCCAGAGTGACCTACCCGACAATCCTTCTTCAACTCCTCTACTTATATCACCCCGTCGGTAAAATGAGATCCTAGAAACACTCCTTTTTTTTCACTCATTTTGCCTAGGAGCCCTTTCGGGTTTTCATCCTAGCCACTCATATTTTTTTCATAGATGTGCTCACATATGCTCACGTCACTCAGACACCTTTTTACCCCAGCCTAGCGCTGGTCCGGGTCACTTGCTTTTTACCCAAGCCGCCCTTTTAGGTTTTCAGCTTGTCCCAAGATTTTCATTTTTTTTTTCATTTTTTTTGAAAAGAAATGCTGAAATTCGAAATGCTAAAAATCAAAGTACAACGCTGGAAAAGAAATATGTACAAGATAGATAGTGAATACTCTACTCCCCCATGCTTAAATCATGCATTGTCCTCAATGTATGGAAGACAAGAAAAAGATAAGGGGAAAATAGAAATACTCACTGGGGTGGAGGCCAATACCCATAAGCGTTGAAGAAAGCCTCAGCTCTCCTCTGCATCTGAACCACATGGTCCTCAACAGTGGTGAGGTGACTGTCCAGGCGGTTGGCGTGGTATGCAAGGTTGGCCTCTATGTTGCGCTGCCACTCAGCGCTCCGCCGCTCCTGCTCATCCAGGCGGGTGGAGACTTGGCGTTCCCACTGAACGCTTCTCCTCTCATGCTCCTCTAGCCTCTGAGAGATGCCGCGTTCCCACTCGGCACTCCTTCGTGTATTCTCGGCCTGCCTCAGCTGTAGGTTGGCCATTCTGTCCAGGAGCTGGTCCTAGGGTGCCCCTCTAGATCCACTACCAGACCCAGATGCCTGGTAGGTATAGTCAGGGTAAACAGGTGGGCCCCTGGAACGCAGCGGGGATGGCACATCACTCTCCATGTCCACCGCTGCAGTCGCTTCCTCCTCCTCGTCGTCGTCGTCGTCGTCGTCCCCTTCGTCTTCGGACGACGACCCCTGCTCTCCATCGGCATAGAGGTAAAAATCCCTCGCACGGGGCCCATAAGGCATCGGACGAGGCAACCTCATTCGGTGGGTCCTTTCCTTCTTGGAGAGCCAGGTGTACTCTCCACCACGGACTTCCAGCAGATGGGATCTCCGCAGCAGTGTGATGTTGTAGGTGTAGATGTCGGCGGGGAAATCCCAATGGTCCGCGATGTTCTCGTATTGCTGGGCGATAAGCGTCACTATTCCCCCCATGGAGATCTTGCCGCCCGTCTTCTCCCTCAGCCCGAGACAGCTGGAGAGGAACAAATCGACCCAGTCGGGGGTGTTGTGGCTCTCTGGTGTCAAACACCAGAGCAATGTAAGGTCCAGCATCGGAACCTTGTTCACCTCCCCCTGTCCCAGGAAGGACATGGCGAGCACCTTGTGTGCCAGCCTCAGACAGGGGTGCGTCAGCTTGTAGTTATACTCGCCGGCGCTGGGGTTGAGTACCTCCCGGATCGCATCCTGCCAGAAGAGCTCTGGCAAGGTGCTTGCGGCCTCCCAATCCTCGGCGGGAGCCTCAGTAACGCCAAACATGTCCCGCAGACCTTGGTAGGACATCATCCTCTGCCGCCCCAGCAGGTTGAACGTGATCCCGTCGTCGTGGCGCTCCAGCGTGGCCAAAAACTCCATGGTCAGCTCGTGCGAGGATGGGGCGGCTAGGTCAATGAAGTTGCCGAGCCCTCCGTGGCTCAGCAACTGTTGTGTGCAGTCCTCCAAACCGAGTCGTTGCAGCATCGGCCGATCGAAGAACTTCGTCTGGACGAACTTCCGCGTGCTGAACGTCTCGTAGTAGCGCCTGTGCCTCTGGCTCCTCATGTTGCCTACGAAGGCTGCCATGGTGGGAAAAAGGGACGAGAAAGCACAACAAAAAGAGTACCGGAGGGACCCGCGATCGCGGGGTGTGGGGCACGGTCGCGGTTTGTGCTCGACTCAAAGCTCGCTGGAGAAGATGGGCCGCGATCGTGGGGTTGATGCCGGCGATTGCGGTTTCTGGGTTTGTAGCGAACTTCGAGAAAAAATGGCTCCGATGCTTTGCGGTGGCGTTGCGGTGGTCGCGGGGTTTGGCGTGGGTCCGGTGATCGCGGCTCGTGAGGCTATGAGAAATCCAAGAGTTGGAAAATGGAGATCTCACCCAAATGACGTCGCGGCATCGGAACGATAGTCGCGGGACTGCAGGGGGGTGTCGCGGTGGTCGGGGTTGGAGATCCGATCTGGTGAGAGTGAGAGGTGGTGGTGGAGGTGTTGTAAAATGCCTCCACCGCCTCTCACCATTTATAATTGCCGCGATGAACACCCGCGATCACGGGGCTGAGGGCCCGCGATCGCGAGGTTAATGCCCTTGTATCCGTAACAGTCAGCGCGAGTTACGAGGCACTGACTGCCTCAAAAAACACGCCGGTTTTATTAAACCGTGGGCTTTTTTTGTTGTTGTTGCTAGAACTCGCCATGGATCGCCGAGGGGAAACCGCGAACGCGGGTGTGAAACCGCGATCGCGGGTGCTGGATTCTGGCCTCCGCTGCATAGTTAGTTCTAGTGCCCATAGAAAAAGAAAAACAAGTGCAAAGAAGAAGAAAGAAAAATAAAATCTAAGTCCTAAGAAAGGTAAAAACATAAATGAGTTCAACGACCCATACCTCGGGTTGCCTCCCGAGCAGCGCCATAGTTATTGTCGCGGCACGATGTCCTACTGTACTTCTCATCCGGGGTTGCCTCCTGTAACCGTACTCCTTGCTCTTGTATCTGGAGGATGCTCTGGAATGTTCTCTAGCCTATACTCTGTCTTCCTCTTATCGAACTCCATGCTGATTGTGCCTCTGCCCACGTCGATCTTTGTGTTGGAGGTCTTCATGAAAGGCCTCCCTAGCATTACTCGTCCTCCTCGTTCCCCTGTGTTCATGAAAAAGAAGTCTGCAGTAAAAACAAGGGTATCGACGCTTACCAGTACGTCCTTCACAATGCCCTCAGGAGTGATGACGGAGTTGTCAGCCAGTTGGATGACGATTTCCGTGCTCTCTAATGGTCCAACGTCGAGGTTGTTGTAGACGGACAGTGGCAAGACATTGATTGAAGCTCCCAAATCCAACAATGTCTCGCTGAATTCAGTCTCCCCAATCTTGCAGGGCACGCTGAACATTCCAGGATCCTCACACTTCTTGGGAATCCTCTTCTGCACCACAGCCGAGATATCCTTCTTGACCTTTGGCTTCTTCTTAGATCGCTCCTTTTTCTCCGCTATGGTCTTGCATAGCTCTCTCAAGAAGGGGCTCTCCGGGTAGTCCTGGTATATCTCGCAGTATATTTCCGTATTCCCTTCATCTTCTAATGCTGCAGGGAATGGCACCGGGATGTCAAAATATCCCTCCAGATAGTCATACTTGTTCATAAATGTCTTGCGAGGCGGAGCGCTTTCCGAGAGTTGATCGCGAGTGTCAACCCGCGATCGCAGTTCTCACACTGGTTCCCCGCGATCGCGGCTGTCATGCCCGCGGTCGCGGTTAATGCTCGAATTTATGCTCGAGCTTTTCTTGGCTTTTGGCTCCGTAAACCCGCGATCGCGGCTGTCGCCCCGCGATCGCGGTTTTGCCTCGTACTTCTCTTTTAATTCCAGCTTCTCTTCTTCATTCTCCCATCTTGGCCTTGACGTCATGTAGTTGACGTTTTTCCTTGGATTAATCTCAGTTTGAGATGGGAGTGCTCGTGACTCTCTAGCTTCGAGCTTGCTGACCGCCTGGGAGATCTGCCCTACCTACTTCTCCAGGTTCTGGATACTGGACTTGGTCTCATGTTGGAACTGAACCATGTTTTGCTGCATGGTTCCTACTGTCTGCGTCAGCGTGGTCATGTGCTGCGCCAGTGTATTGACCTGGTCCTCTAGATTTATAGCGCGGGGAGCTCCTTGTCCTTGCGGTCTCTGCTCTGCTGGGCCTCTGAACTGCTGACCTCCTTGCAATGGTCGTTGGGGGTATTGCACACGGCGTGGAACTCCGATAGGTGCTTTGATCCTCAGTGACATTCCGTGGCTTCATGGAACTGCACACGGCGTGGAACTCCGAGAGGTGCTTGTTTGGGTCCTCTCCAGCTAGCCCATGGAACTGAGGCAAAAGATGGATAATACCAGACTTGAGCTCAAAGTTCACTCACGTGCCTAGCTCAGGGAATTGTACGGCCAGTGGCTGCTGCGTCAAGTTAGGCGCAGTCAGCTGCCTCAACGTAGGTGGTGGTACCTCGTCCGCCATCTCAAAAGTGGGATTCTCAAAGACCAAAGCTCGATTTACTCTGCGTCCTTGGGAGAACGTTCTCTCAATCTCTGGATCAAGATCTAAAGGTGGAGAGTCAGCAGTACGGGTGTGGACCATAAGATAGGTCCACACACACAAGCAAACACACGAAAATCACACAGAAAAAAAATTCGAAAACACACAAAGCATGCAAAGCACCAAAAATCCGCAATTGCCTTCCCCGGCAACGGCGCCAAAATTTGATAGGGGGGATAGTCGTCGTACCCCTAATCAAAAGTAAATCCTAAAATCCTTAGCCAAGTAATGTCCATATAAGTTAATGGTGGTAGCATGCAATGTCACAAAGGGGGGTTTATGATTGGTTGGTTGCAAACAAAACAAACAAAATAAAGTAGAATGGATGAAATATCAAGAGAGAAAAATACTTAGCCAAGTAATGTCCATATAAGTCATTCAAATGTTGTTCATTGATTAAATCCTATCTTCCTATTCGGTTATTTCTGTCCCGATCTTATGTAAATTCAGAGGGAAACCTTCCATAAAGAACCATTACCAATGAATAACCCTAGTACCACTAAAGGTTCAACCCAAAGGCAGCAATACATATAAGAATTAACCAGGATACACAGAACGCTCGCTCAGATGCATTTACCATGTAATCAATTCCCACATAGATATAATCCACAGATGCAGATAACAATCAATGCTTGCTACTTATACTAGAGCGTTAGCCCAACAGTTCCCTAGTATTAGCAATAAGAATGAAAGCAATAAACCTAGGTGATCAGTCTAGATAAATCAACAAACATTCAAATATGAATTTGCTCAGAGAAAAGATATAACTCAATAGGATAGATAGATAGGAATAAAACCTCACAACCAGATGAACGAACTCATGCTTCCATTACCGGACTAAGCCAAAGAGGCTTAGCTCCTCATAGTCATGGTAGAAACTTCAAACGAAATAAACAACGATGAATGAAAATTACAACTAAAGTCTGGATCTAAAAAGTGGATATTTAACCCTAATGCATAAGGAGAGTATTTATAGGGCCCTAACAAATGACCTAGCCCATTAAGAAAAATAACTAAAATAGAAATAAGAAAAAGGGAAAAGAAAACTAAAAAGATAATTCGGAATAAGTCCGAGCCTCTGCCGTGTCAGACCCGCGATCGCGGGTGGTGGACCTTGATCGCGGCCCATGTGGCTCCGCGCCCTTCAATTTCTCCGCGCCCGCAGAAAACTCTCGACATGCTCCGAGGCCCGCGATCGCGGCACCCATGCCCGCGATCGCGGTTAATGCTCGGCATTCTTGTCCTTTGCCTTGCACCAACTCGTCTCCTCTTCACTCCTTGGCGTCTTCTCTTGATGGCTTCCTTCCTCAGTGTCTTCATGATCTCCAAAGTAGCTCAAACACCTCCAAAAACACTAACTTCGCCTCCAAACGCCATACACAAGAATGTGTCTAAATCTACCTGAATGGCACCAATAAAACCTCTAATAACTCTTAGTTAAGCCCTACAAAGTAGTGCTTATCAGATAGGCTTTACTTCTGGCTCCTTGGTGATCTCTATACCTTTGGAGGAACTAGAATCCCATCTCTTGGATCCATTTCCAGCTTCATGTTGCCTATGAAGTGAGTCATATACTTGTGTAGCATAGTGTATGGCTTCATGGACATGATCAAACCTCTACAAGTCTACCTCCACACTAAGTTCATGATTTAGTCCAGAGGTAAACTTTGACAATACATACCTTCCGGGAAGCCTAAGTCCCGATCGAACGAGGAGGTGACAAAGTTCCTTGTAGTACTCGTCCGGTGTCCGGTTGCCTTGGCGTAGGCGCTCTAGCTTGGAACGCACTTGTTACTCAAAGTTGGAGGGCACAAATCGCCGCCTCATAGAATCCTTCAAGTTAGTCTATGAATCAATAGGAGGATCAAGGTTGCGCTCGCTCGTCTCCTTCTCATCATTCCACCAAAGGAGTGCAAACTCGGTGAAATGAATGGTAGCGAGGCTGACTCGCTCAGCTTCTCCATAACCATAGTTGTCAAAGACTTGTTGATTCTTCAACTCCTATTCAACGTAAGCCTTCAGACCGGATGTACCTGCAAAAGGAGGAATACTCCCCTTGACGCCATGATGTTGTCGGCATGGAGGTGGTATAAGCGAACCCTCAGGGTTTGAAACGGTAGGCTCGTATCCATAGCAGTGTGGGTAGGGCTCCTCTCTCCTTGGATGGACATAGGGATGCCTAGGAGCTTCCGCCATAGGGACATGCCTTGGCTCCAAGAGGGGGCATGCACAAGGTCCACCGGGCTGCACAAAGGCCGCGCGTATGTGTGGGTGAGGCAGGGCATTAGAAGGGCCATCCATATGATGATTATAAGCCATTTGTTGGCTTGACAAGGGAACACTTATGGGCCAAGGTGACCCAACTCCAGAACACACGGCTGGGGGGGGGGGGGGGGGGGACATGGTTGTGGGAGGCACAAAGGACGGAGATGGAGGATAAGACATATGCATCGACGCGACAACTCCCATGGGTGCGTTTGGCTGCCAATGTGTAGTAGGGGCCTGCATGGATATATGCCTTGTCGACTCAAGGCCTCTTGAGCAAGTCGTTGGGCCTCCTCGGGTGTGGGTGTGTGGGACCGACTTGAGTGGCGACTACTGCTTGATCTTGAACTTCTTCAAGATGCATGCCTCTTCTCAAGTTTTCTCTCAAACCTCAGCTCCATTTCCTCCATGAGTGTTCTAAGAGCTGCCATGCTCACGGGCGAATTCTCTTCTTCATGTGACACTTGCTTGTTTTTGTCCATGAGATCATGCATAGACATGGTAACAAACAAAAGGAAAACAAGAAAGAAAGAGGAAAATCACCAAAACAATGAAATGGTCAAAGTTAGTGATAATCAAAAACTTTCTCTCACTCCCCTCCCTCCTCTTCTTTTCACTCGTTGATTTTTCCTTTGGAGGTGGACTCTCCTGTAATACCCCTTAATTTTAGTAAGAGTATTTGGATAATTTTCCCAACCTTTGTTCAAAATAATTATTTCGCTTCCAATGGAGTTCGGATTTTCCGTAACATCCATGATATCCGAAATAATTCCTTGAGTGGTATAAAATACATTCGATGTATTTTCGGAAATTAGAATATTTGTTTGGATACAAACATATAATTTCCAGGGTTTAAAACCCATACCAAAGCCAATTCCCATAACACTGCCACGAATTGCCCCCCCCTGTGCTAACACTGCCACGATACTCCCCCCGTGTAAAACCTGTCGGGGCATTTGTCAATTCCTTGGTCCAGCAAGCTGCCTCTCCTTGGGGCTATTTATGGAGCCTGATCTGGAGGCTTGAAGACACACCTCTCCTGCTTCCCTCTCTCTCTCTCTCTCGGTCATCTCCTTCCGCCGGCGACGACCCTTGTTTCGTCGTTGTTTCCTCGCCCTGCTGTGTTGCTGTGCTTCGTCGAGCTCCGCCGAGCCCTGCTAGTGGCCTCCACTACCCCGGCGTCGATGAGCTCCTTCCCGACGAAGACGGAGTCGAGCCGCTGCTGCACCGAGCTTCTGTGCTCCGCCGCCGCTGCTCGCGTGTCGCCGCCGCCAGGAGCTGCTGCTTCTCCTTCCCAGCGCGGCGCCTTCTCCGGCGTCGAGACGCCCTCCCGGCAAAGCCCCTGCGCCGAGCTCCGCCACTGTTGCTCCCCGCTGTGCGTGATGCTTTTGTTATACGAAGGTTGAAGAAGGGGAATAGTGACGAGTGGGCCCCCTCCTTTGTTTTGATTATGTTGGGCCATGAAGCCCAATTAACCTTCCGTCCAGATTTAACCCGAAATTATACGAGCGGTATAATTTCGATTCCCTTTCATCCGTATTTTTCTTTAGGAAAATTTAATAAATATTTTTATGATTTATAATCATAAAAATTTATTAAATTTAATTCCTTAAATTCGTCCGGGCAAATTAATTGATAATTAATTAATTTGTTAGTTAGAACGTGATTCGCTGGATCGCGTGTGGACTCGTAATCCGTTGGAGCTATCTGAAGCTTAGGCCATATCCTCGGAAATGATATAATCAGTAGTCGTCTCGTCTAGATTCATCGCCAAATCTACTCCAGGCAAGTGGCGGTTCGCTCTTGCTCATCATTCCATATTTACATTGATTATCAATTGTTTAATTGTTAATTAATTTGGAATGAATATTGTTTCTGTCTGAGATCAGTTTTGATAAACTGTTTTGGAAGATTAAAAGATGAGATTTAAATAGGTTGTATATCTGTTAGAATAACGCTATTATATTTATATTTATGTTGATAGCCTCAGGGGCATTTATGTGGATTTATTGTGAATTATTGTTGTGCTCGAACTGTTTAGTTAGCATGAGTATTCATAGGAACGTCACTGAGGCCCTGTAGTCCAGTCGTTTCTTTATAACTTGGTAGAGAGGTGGCTAGACCCCACCTAATACCAATTGGATGGTCATGACTTACCTCTATACTCGGGTAAAGAGGTGGTGCACTTAAACAGTGTCACAAATCTCGGGAGTTGTTCCCAAAAGATCTCTCGTCTCGGGACGAGCTGATCATAAAAGTTTATAACATAATGCGTGTTTTGGAATTAAACAAGATAAGTGCCGTAGGTTCGCACATGATTAATATACTCCTCGACGAGTAGCGCAGCTAAGTAATAGTGCGGCTAGGAAAACTCGTTTAGACTTGATCAGAGTACGTTCTCTTTCCAATCTGGATTCGCCCTGGGGCGGTGAGGTTGGTTGTGAACCGAAACATCTCGTCAGTTTTTGAACGCTTGTGTGTGAAACTATAATGTTCCAGACAATTGTCATGTTTCCGATAAGACTCACTCTTTTGGAGTCTTCTCTTGGATATTTTCCTATAAGACTCATATCCGTTGGAGTCTTCTCTTGATCATATCTTTTGATATATTCCAATAGAAGTATGGTGGTTGACTATCGTTATCAGTTATTATTCGAGAAATGATGAGTCTAACCTAATACGACTACTTCGAACCACTCTGCTTTGTACCCTTGCATAGTCTTTCATTAGACTAACCAACCGTAATTGTTCTCTGCATGGTTGGCTGGTGTCATTCGTTTGATTCGGCACATCAGGTAAATTGCAGATGCAGGAAGGCTAGAACGACTATGAAGACAATGGTGGTTTTTGGATGTTTTAATGATTTTAATCAGGTTGAGATCCTTGGGAGATGATCATTGTGATCAAGACCCTTTTGTAAGATTTTGAAAGACTTCCGCTGTATTTCAATTATTCTGAGTTTAATCCTTTTCGGAATTGGGATGTAATTCCAGAACTTATGTTTTCAATGGAAACTTTGATGATTTTGTATCATAATTGTTCTTTAGAATTTGTGTTTCAAGGGTAAAGCCTGGGGTGGCTTCGGTATGGAAACCGAGGTCACTGGCGGTAATACCTTTCCAAATGGGTTAAAATTTGGGGGTGTTGTCTTTCCTCTTCCACCCTTCCATAACTCACCCATTCATTGCATGATGGATACTGTCCACAAAAGATCCGAATCTGATTGCACGGTTACTATGTTGTCTTTAATTAAGTTGTATGTGCTAACTAAGCCGCCAAACTTCATCTCTGTGTCAGCTGGAGTTTCAGAGGAAAGACAACGTCAGATTGGATTGATCAGCAAAGCAAGCAACTGATAACAATATGGTGGAATCCATTCAAAATTTTACAAGCTAGAGTATCTAATACGACATGATCACAAACAATTCATAGTCATAGCTCATAGATTTTTGAGTTCCGAAAACTGATAAACCAAGGCCAGAAAATGGACTTTTTACACATTATGTCTAGCTTCTTTGTAGCATAATGAAGAAATCACAACCCAGTAGAAGAATGATTTACAGCACTGTTCAGAAGGCCTCAAAAGTCAAAACACTTGAATTTACATCAGCTTCACAACCCAGTAGAAGAAAGAAGGTTAAAAGGGATGACAGTATAATGATAACCAAAAAAGCTACTACTAAAAGCTACTACTAACCCTAGTATATTCTCATGGTTACAGGAAAACTTAGGAATTTCTAACACTGAAAAAGCATTTTCGTTCTAAATTACAACACTTGCTTCTACTATATATGTCATTTGGCTGATGATGCATTGCCTATAGTAGTATAGTATTATTTGAAGTGAGATTATGCCTAAATATTCATTAAATATTGTGTTTCAATCTCTGCCTTCATTTTTTTTAATGGTCTTGATCTGTCTTCGTCATTTAATATATTCCTGGATGAATCTAATTGGTAGATATAATTTGCAGTTAACCTTTATTTAAAGACTAGAGTTTGCAAATACGAATCTTTAATGTATATAATATATTATCATCCAAATGGCATGGGTTACTGCTGAACAACCACCACTGATGTTCCAATTGAATGTTCTAATTGCGAGAAGTCCTTATTGATGAACAAATTCCGTGAAGAAACAGAGTATTAAGCACAATAGAAAAGCCTAGTTCAGGTACCCAAGCCTAGTTCCTGGAACTTTATGTGACATGAAAAGCCCGAGATTAAGGAAACTCATATGGGACTATTTTAATGCACATGGTGTGACATGAATGAATAAAGGGTACTCCTATAGTCCTATGTATGAACTGGATCTTTGCAGTGTAATTTGGTGTGGCATAAAAGAATGAAAAAACTCATGCTTGTGCTTTTTTTTTTATTGCAATCTGTATATATCAGCAGGTCATTGTCTCCTTCAAAAAAAAGCAGGTCATTGTCATGTAATTGCAACCTGCATTAAAGTAGGCACCAATAACCAACTTTTTTTCCCAAAGTTTTGACTTGCATGATTTTTATATCTGAATTTCTTTTATGTTTTTTTGTCGTTTCATTATGGAGCAACTAGAACATCTTGAAAGTAATTCAAGACAAAGAGAAGCTCAACTTAAGGAGCAACTAGAGAAGGATTCAAAGGCAAGGGAAGATCAACTAAAGAAGGAAATTCAAACACTTCAAGATGATAAAGTTGAAATGCTAAGAGAGATCGAAAAGATGAAAGAAGATGCTGCAGAGAGGGATGAAAGAATGTATGCAGAATTGCATTCAATGCAACAGAATATGATGCAATCCATGGGTGCACCAGGACAACAAGTCATCAAGAATTAATGTATGTTTCATAAAGTTTGAGCTGGGTTGCATTTTGATAACAACAATGTATTTTTCTTTTGTTTGTTATGGAAATCTGATGGTTGAAATAATTAGTTCTGAGGTCAAGGATTTGATAGTTAAGATGTGGTTTGAGTTTTGTTACAGGAGGAGATTAGGTAATGATAATAATGATAAAAATAATTAATCATTTATAAATAATAAAAGGTTGGTAAATATTCAGTTTTGCACTGGATTTGACCATTCCAATTCCAAATATGGGGCAAGAGAAAGCAGTATTGTTAGACATTGTCTTCTTAAATTTAGTATACGAAAAGTAGAATGAGAATTTGGTTCATTATATGCTTGGAATAAGTGGTTTAAGTGTAATACTATAAAATGAGTTGTTGATGTATTATACTAGCATCAAGGGAGATGAACTATACTGTATATGAGTTCTTCAATTATTCAGTGCAGAACTGCAGATGAAACTTTTGTTTGATTTTCAGTTTGTGTTTTTGGTGTTTGAGCGGGGTTGCTTTTTCCAGGATTATTAGGCCATCTAACAGTTGAATTATGTGTAAGTTGGCTTGTGGATGATATAAAAACTAGTCTCCTTCTTTGCTTGTTTAATCATTTAAGACTGTGGATAACACTTGTGAAGTAGCTATATATCATCATACTCCAAGCTACTGCAGACAGAAACTTCTGAGAGAATTCTAGTACCTAATATGTATCATTTTTTAGAGACTTAAATTATGTTGACCACTAGCATTTTGGAATTTTGTTGTTGATTGTTTTTTTTGCTTCCAGTTGTTATTCTTTTGCCCTCTTTGATTGTAATATGTGAATTCTAGGGCCTAATATGTATCATTTTTTTGCCCTCTTTGTCCAGGTAATTTCAGCTAGATGGAGCTCTAGGGACTCTCTTTTGGTTAGTGGTTATGTTTGGCTAACCTAAGCACATAGGTGACCTCCTTTTGGTATTAAAACGAGTAGTATATTTCTTATCGTATAAATCTTTTGGTATAGGTTATATTTAGCTGACTCAAGCAAATATGTGACCTCTTTTGGTATAGTAGTGGTTATGTTTGGCTAATCTAGCACATAGGTAACCTCCTTTTGGTATAGTCTTTATGATGGTATATACTCTTATGATGCAAGCTACAATGCAAGTTAAGTATGTTGACCAACTTTATATATATATATATATAATATGTTTGGCAGAATGAATGTTTATTGAGTAGTTATTATTTCTGAATGAATGTGATTGAACTAAGCAGTAGGTGCGTATGTTATTCCGCGACAAATTATACTTCCGTAGCACAAACAAACATTTCGACGCCCAAAGTCATTGGCGACAAAACACATTTTTCGACGCCTAAACTCTTTGGCGACCAAACACATTTTTCGTAGCCCAAAGACATTGGTGACAAAAGAAACATTTCGTGGCCCAAAGACATTAGCGACGGTAAACACATTTCGAAGCCCATAGTCATCGGCGACAAAAAATGTTTTCGTAGCACAAAAGAAAAGGCGACAAATATATTTAAGCGTCGCACAAACTTTGGGGGACAAAAAATATATTTTGTCGCATTTGTTTTTTTTGTACGACAGTCTATTTTCGTCGCCCTAGGAAAGGGCGACTCGTATACGGCGACGGCCCCGCGACGAACTCTTTTTTGTCACGGAAAGTTTTGGGCGACGAAATATTAACTTTGGTCGACAATTTTTTTTGTCGCCCAAAGTGATTTTTCTTGTAGTGTGGCTATCCTCCAAACTGGAAATTCAAGGGCACTGATAGAAGGGCTAATGCAGTAGACATTGAGCAAGATAATCCTCTGGAGCTCAATGAGAATCGAGGATCTGTTGTTGATAATGCTTTGGTGAATGCAATCTGTCAGAAGATGGTTAAACTTTTCCAAGGAAAAGAAGGCACTTCATTTGCAAATTTTGCAGGTACCTTGGTTGATTGTACTGTTTTATCTGTCTCTTCTTGTTCGAATTCTGGAAAGTGGATAGTTGATACAGGTGCTATTGATCATATGATATTTGATGAGAGTCTTTTTGTGTCAAGAAAGAGGTTGTTGAAACCTATTAGAGTTGCTCTGCCTGATGGAACTATTAAACATGTGGATATTGTTGGTTCAGTGAGAATTAGTTCATTGTTAGTTATTAGCAATGTCCTATTAGTTCCCAGTTTTCAGCATAACCTGTTGTCTTTACAAGATTGGTTGATGATCATAGTCTCCATAGACATGTAGTGGCTGATAAAATTCTATTTCAGGACCCTACCACTAAACAGATTGTGCTTGAAGGATTAAGGACTGGAGCACTGTATGTTGCTCAGACTGATGCACAGCTGGATCAAAGGAAGATTCATGTAGCTGCTAATAAAAATGTTGATTCATATAATAGTGTAGGTTTAGTGTCTTTGTCTCATAACAAGATTTCCCTTAGGCTATTACACGAGAGATTAGGCCATTGTTCACATGGCAAGTTGAAGCATTTATCAGTACCTATCATTGATGCTAATTCAGAATTGTTTTGTGAAGATTGTGTTCTTGCTAAACATTGTAAAGATCATTTTTCTAGAAATGAATCCAAGGCTTCTTCTGCTTTTGATCTGGTTCATTTTGAGTTATGGGGCCCCTACAAGACACCTACTATTGCAGGTGCATCATACTTTCTTATAGTCTTAGATGATTGTACCAGATTTACTTGGGTTTACATGGTTAAACACAAGTTTCAAGTACCAGATGTTATACAGTCTTTTATTGCCTATGTCAGAACACAGTTTGCTACTTCTATTAAGATCATAAGAAGTGATAATGGTACTGAATTCGTCCAACACAGATGTAGAGAGTTATTTGCAGCAAATGGTATTATTCATCAAAGAAGCATACCTGGGAATCCTCAACAGAATGGGAGAGTTGAAAGGAAACATAGGCACATTATTGAAACTGCAAGAGCCATGAGAATTCATGCTCATTTACCTATGAAGTTCTGGGGTGAATGTGTGTTGGCAGCAGTTCATGTGATCAACTTATTGCCTAGTGCAGTCCTTGACTGGAAAATTCCTTATCAAGAACTGTTTAAGCAACCTGCTTGCTATGATGACTTGAGAATTCTTGGTTGTCTCTGCTTTGCTAAGCCAATTATTATGAAGAAAGATAAATTTGTTGCTCAGTCAAGGAAATCTGTGTTTGTTGGTTTTCCAGCTGGTCAAAAGGGCTATAGACTGTATGATTTAGACAATCATCATTTTTTTGTCTCCAGGGATGTGGTGTTCAGAGAATCTGAGTTCCCTTTCAAGGACTCATCCACACCTATTTCACCTGCAGTATCTCATACCTTACCTCTTGTTAATCATGCTAATGACATTGTCTCAATTTCTTTGCCACCAGCTGCCACATCACCTATGGCTGTTAAGAGTTCTCCATGCAGCCTTCACCTGTAGTTGAAGAATGTTCTCCTACATTTCTTCCTGAAGTTGTTCAACCAAGGAGATCTAACAGGACTCGACTTCCTTCTTCTAGGCTGCAAGATTATTTTTGTCCATATCAACCATCTACCTCTTCTTCCTTTCAAACCTCTAAATTGGTTGAATTCTCTGATTTCACTGAAGACTATATTGCTTCATTTTATAATGCATGTTCAGTGGCTGAACCATACTCCTATGCTCAAGCTAAAGGGCAGTTATGTTGGGAAGAGGCTCTGGATGCAGAATTAAAGGCATTAGAGACCAACAACACCTGGGAACTGACAACTCTTCCCCCTGGACAGAAGGCAGTAGGCTCTAAGTGGGTTTACAAAGTGAAATGTTGTCCAGATGGCAGTGTTGAGAGGTATAAGGCGTGCCTCGTTGCTAAAGGGTATAATCAAGTTGAAGGCAAGGACTACAAGTATACATTTTCACCAGTGGCCAAGTTGGCTACATTCAGAACTCTTATTGCCTTGGCTACTCTTCAGAATTGGGATATCTTTCAACTGGATATCAGTAATGCCTTCCTCCATGGCTATTTGGAGGAGGAAGTGTATATGACACCACCTGCAGGTTACTCTAAGGCTCAACCTAGACAGGTATTTAAACTAATTCGGTCTCTCTATGGATTAAAACAGGCCTCTAGACAATGGAATATTGAACTAACTGCTTACTTGGTTAAGATGGGATATGTTCAATCAAAGCAAGATTATTCATTGTTTGTGCGAAAATCTGGGGATCTCATAGCTATTGCTTTGGTGTATGTGGACGATTTACTTTTTACTGGAAATGATATTGAGTTTATCATGACTACCAAGGCAGAATTACATTCAGAATTCACTATCAAGGACTTGGGTTTGATCAGATTTTTCCTTGCAATTGAAGTTGCTAGATCAGAGAAAGGCACTGTTATTAATCAACGAAAATACATTCTGGATATACTGAAAGATACTGATACGTTGAGTTGCAAAGAAACTTTTTTTCCACTACCAAGGGGTTTGAATCTTTCCAAAGATGAAGGTATCATCTTATCAGATCCTGAGGTTTACAAAAGATTAGTTGGTCGTCTCCTATATTTGAACATCACTCGTCCGAATTTATCTTATTCTGTGCAGCATCTGAGTCAGTTTTTGAGTTCTCCTAAGGAGCCTCATCTGCAGGCAGCTATGCATGTTGTGAAATACTTGAAGACTACACTCAACTGGGGTTTGTTTTATCCTGCTAAGACTTCACCTATTCTCAGCAGTTTTAGTGATGCAGACTGGGGTGCTTGCAAGTTCTCTGCTAGATCCTTGAGTGCTTATTGTGTTTTCTTAGGTGACTCTCTGATTTCCTGGAAGACAAAGAAACAAAAGACAGTATCTAAGTCTTCAGCTGAATCAGAATATCGTAGCATGTCATCCACAACAAGTGAAGTGGTCTGGATTCATGCTCTTCTCAAGGATCTTCATGTTCATGTTCCCTTACCTATTGCTTTGTATTGTGACAATAAAGCGGCTCAACACATTGCATCCAACCTTGTATACCATGAACGTACTAAGCACTTAAACATAGTCGGTCACTATGTTAGGGAGAAAGTCACTGAAGGGTTTCTTAGGACTTCCTACATCAGATCTCAACTTCAATTAGCTGATATTTTGACCAAACCCTTAGGTGAAATCCAACATAAGTTTTTGTCCTTTAAGTTGGGATTGGTTGATTCCCCACCAATTCCAACTTGAGGGGGGATATGGAAAAGTCAGCTAGTTAGTTACTAGCTCACGTCATTGCTTAGCTAAGCCTCTCTAGTTTGTTATAAAAGCAAACTCACTCTCCTCTGTGAATGAATAAAACAGATTTCTAATATTCCTCTTCTCTTGTCTTTGTCCATTGGTAATTGCTTAATACGAAGAGTACTAATCGATACAGGGAGTTCAACCAATCTTTTAACCCTCGACGCCCTTAAAGAAATGGGTCTGACTGAGAACGACTTAATCAAAAAGTCGACCCCACTGGTCGGGTTTAGCGGCGAGGTTAAGCATGCGACCGGCGAAATCATTCTAACCACCTATGCTGGCGGAGTCAACCAACAGGTGAAATTCTTAGTCCTGGATTGTCCGTCTCCCTATAATTGTATTCTTGGCAGGCCATGGATACACGCTATGAAGGCGGTACCCTCGACGTATCATCAAGTCATCAAGTTCCCCACTGAATGGGGAGTCCAAGAAATCAAAGGAGATCAAAGGACCGCTAAGGAGTGCTACGTCGCTTCTATGAAGAGAGCAGTCGAACACAAGACCGCATAGAAACCACAGAGCGGCGAAGGACCTAGTCGGTACGTCGAACAAAAAATGGAAAAGCTCGACGAGATCGTACTAGATCCTTCAAAGCCAAACCAAACGGTAAGGGTCGGGTCGGACCTGGACGACTCGACCAGACAACAACTCCTCGATTTTCTCAAGACCAATGCCGACTGTTTTGCATGGTCGCATGAGGACATGGTCGGAATATCTCCAAATACTATTACTCATAAATTAAATGTAGATCCATCTCATCCCCCTGTCAAGCAGAAACACAGGAAGTTCGCCCCCGAGCTGAACAAGATAGTCGACGACGAAATCAAAAGCTTATTAGAAACAGGGAAGATAAGGGAGGTCCACTACCCCGAGTGGCTGGCCAACGTAGTCGTAGTCTAGAAGAAGAATGGCAAGTGGAGAGTTTGCATCGACTTTGTAACACCCCGTAATTTTAAGGGTATTTTTGAGCTTTACTCGTATGAGTTATTGTTGCAAAATAATTGTATGAGATATCGTTGTAAAATAATTATATAAGATATTGTTGTAAAATATTTATATAAGATATTCGTGTAGGATAATTGTGGACTCTCAGGCGGTACCAGTACCGGCACCGGCATCATGTAAGATGGTTGGGTGGCTTGGTAGCTGTGTTAGTTGGCCTGGGGAGTGTCACAAATATATGCAGGATAATTATATAAAGTATTTGTGCAAGATATTTATATAAGATATTTGTGCACGGTAATTATATAAGATATTTGTGCACGGTAATTGTGCGAGGTAATTGCTTGAGATGTTTGTGCTAGATAATGCACGAATATATTTAACCCGGAGTTAAGAAAATTAACCCAAGTTGAGTTTGGATAAGAATTAGTGAAGTCGGCCAGAAACCGCGATCAACCGCGATTGACCGCGATCAACCGCGACTCACCGCGATCGGCCGCGATCGCGGTAATGCCTTTTTCAGAGGCGGTCGTCTTCCTCGAAGGCGGTTACTGTAGCTCGGCTGGGATATTTTCTGGGCAGGCCAAGTGGCTCGCTAGTGGCCTTCGCCTTTGTCCCCTTGTCCCCTTGGAGGTGTCGGATTTGTGCTATAAAAGGAGGTGAAGACCAAACTCTTCTTCTTCTCTTCTTCTTCTCTCTTTCTCCTCTGTTCTCCCCTGTCTCGCCATTGATGCACGAGCTGTGAGCTCGGTTTTGGGCTTGAATCGAGAGGCTTTGTGGATTGGAGAAGGTTGCCAAGGTGTTAGGTGAAGCTTAGAGGTGCTTTGTGATCAAATTGAATGCAAGACGAAGCTTGAATCGATCGGGTAAATTCCCTCCCCGCCATGGAAGCTGTCGAAGCTTGCCATAGTTGATGAACCGCGACCGACCGTGACCTGCCGCGATCGCGGTATATGTGTGTCCGAGTTGTGTTTTTGTGGTTTGGCTTTGTTTGAGTTCGTCTATTCCAGGCAAGTGGTTTTTAATTAATTTGAGATAATTAAAATCTGATATTATACTAGGTTGTATTTCTGCTAGAATCAACGCTAATATAAAGGATATACTGTAATCATGTGACTTGAGATTGTGATGTGATTTGTGATATGTGGAACTGCTTTTGATGTGATTTGTGATATGTGGAACTGTTTGTGATGTGTTTGTGTGAATAGTATGCCATGAGCCTTTGCTTAGTCTATTTATTAGACTAACGCTTGTATTTTATTTATTGGTAACGTCATGTGGGTGTCGTCCGTCCGTTTCGGCACATGTAGATATGTTGCTGTTCAGAGAAGGCTAGAGCGACTATGAAGATGAACGGTGTTTTGTTTTCGACAAGTTGTTTTGTCGCTTTGTGTTTAAAACGATTTCCGCTGTGCTATTTTGTATTTTGTTTATAAGTCTTCCGTTGTAAATTCTGATTTTTGTATTGATGATGTATTTGGGTCGTTTTAGGAATCGTGTAATTCCGCGACCATGTGGTTTAATAAAAGTTACGATTTTAGTATCGTAACTGTGTTTTAAGTCAGTTATGATGTCGAAAAAGCCTGGGGTGACTTCGGGGTTTTCGCCCGGGGTCATCGGCAGTAGCACTTCCAAATGGGGTTAAATTTGGGGGTGTTACAGAAATGGTATCAGAGCCGAAAGTTTTTTAAAACGGGTTTTGGGATTTAATGAACCATTTACTCGTTTTGTTTGAAAATATTTTCGAACGGTTCTTGTGAACTCACCGGCGGCACCAGTGCCGGCACCGGCATCATGTAAGATGGCTGGGTGGCTTGGTTGCTGGGGTAGCTAGGCTTGGGAGTGTTACATACCGGTTTGAAATATTTTTCATTCGTTGGAATATTTTCACTTGTTTGAAATATTTGCGAAGGCTCGAAATTTTCAAAAGTGAAAAAGTTACACCGTTCATAGTCGTGCCTCTTCTCTTGAGACTGTTAAGATGAATCTCTAGTGAGACTTGAGTTTGAGGAAATAGGAGTTATGCTTTGAGGTTATAAGACTTGTGGTATCACTCTTTTTGAGGAAATAGGAGTAGTATCTTGTGTGATTCGTTTTGAGGAACGTAGGAATAAGATGTTGTGATGATTATGTTTGGAGAAAATTGAAGGAATCTTAAAGGATTTAAGTTAGAGATGGCATAAGGCCGGTTATGATTAAGGATAATAAGGTTGTTGTTGAGGTAGGAATCCTCTTTGGCTTAGTGCAAGTTTCGGGGTCGAAACTTAAAATAAGGGGGTAGTAATGTAACACCCCGTAATTTTAAGGGTATTTTTGAGCTTTACTCGTATGAGTTATTGTTGCAAAATAATTGTATGAGATATCGTTGTAAAATAATTATATAAGATATTGTTGTAAAATATTTATATAAGATATTCGTGTAGGATAATTGTGGACTCTCAGGCGGCACCAGTACCGGCACCGGCATCATGTAAGATGGTTGGGTGGCTTGGTAGCTGTGTTAGTTGGCCTGGGGAGTGTCACAAATATATGCAGGATAATTATATAAAGTATTTGTGCAAGATATTTATATAAGATATTTGTGCACGGTAATTATATAAGATATTTGTGCACGGTAATTGTGCGAGGTAATTGCTTGAGATGTTTGTGCTAGATAATGCACGAATATATTTAATCCGGAGTTAAGAAAATTAACCCAAGTTGAGTTTGGATAAGAATTAGTGAAGTCGGCCAGAAACCGCGATCAACCGCGATTGACCGCGATCAACCGCGACTCACCGCGATCGGCCGCGATCGCGGTAATGCCTTTTTCAGAGGCGGTCGTCTTCCTCGAAGGCGGTTACTGTAGCTCGGCTGGGATATTTTCTGGGCAGGCCAAGTGGCTCGCTAGTGGCCTTCGCCTTTGTCCCCTTGTCCCCTTGGAGGTGTCGGATTTGTGCTATAAAAGGAGGTGAAGACCAAACTCTTCTTCTTCTCTTCTTCTTCTCTCTTTCTCCTCTGTTCTCCCCTGTCTCGCCATTGATGCACGAGCTGTGAGCTCGGTTTTGGGCTTGAATCGAGAGGCTTTGTGGATTGGAGAAGGTTGCCAAGGTGTTAGGTGAAGCTTAGAGGTGCTTTGTGATCAAATTGAATGCAAGACGAAGCTTGAATCGATCGGGTAAATTCCCTCCCCGCCATGGAAGCTGTCGAAGCTTGCCACAGTTGATGAACCGCGACCTGCCGCGATCGCGGTATATGTGTGTCCGAGTTGTGTTTTTGTGGTTTGGCTTTGTTTGAGTTCGTCTATTCCAGGCAAGTGGTTTTTAATTAATTTGAGATAATTAAAATCTGATATTATACTAGGTTGTATTTCTGCTAGAATCAACGCTAATATAAAGGATATACTGTAATCATGTGACTTGAGATTGTGATGTGATTTGTGATATGTGGAACTGCTTTTGATGTGATTTGTGATATGTGGAACTGTTTGTGATGTGTTTGTGTGAATAGTATGCCATGAGCCTTTGCTTAGTCTATTTATTAGACTAACGCTTGTATTTTATTTATTGGTAACGTCATGGGGGTGTCGTCCGTCCGTTTCGGCACATGTAGATATGTTGCTGTTCAGAGAAGGCTAGAGCGACTATGAAGATGAACGGTGTTTTGTTTTCGACAAGTTGTTTTGTCGCTTTGTGTTTAAAACGATTTCCGCTGTGCTATTTTGTATTTTGTTTATAAGTCTTCCGTTGTAAATTCTGATTTTTGTATTGATGATGTATTTGGGTCGTTTTAGGAATCGTGTAATTCCGCGACCATGTGGTTTAATAAAAGTTACGATTTTAGTATCGTAACTGTGTTTTAAGTCAGTTATGACGTCGGAAAAGCCTGGGGTGACTTCGGGGTTTTCGCCCGGGGTCATCGGCAGTAGCGCTTCCAAATGGGGTTAAATTTGGGGGTGTTACAGACTTCACATATCTCAACAAAGCTTGCCCTAAAGACTCGTTCCCACTTCCCCACATTGACGCCATGGTCGACGCTACGGCAGGACATGAAATGCTTACCTTCATGGACGCTTTCAGTGGCTACAACCAAATCCTCATGGAACCCAAAGATCAAGAAAAAACGGCATTCGTCACTAGTCAAGGTATCTATTGTTACAAAGTAATGCCTCTTCGTCTAAAAAATGCAGGGGCTACCTATCAACGACTAGACAACAAGATGTTCAAAGACTAGATTGGGGACACGATGGAAGTCTACATACACGACATGTTGGTCAAGTCAAAAATGAAAGAAGATCATATAGACCATCTTCGCGACAGCTTCGAGGTGCTAAAAAGGTACAACATGAAACTAAACCCTACTAAGTGTTCCTTCGGAGTGTCGTCAGGAAAGTTCTTGGGGTACATGGTGACACAAAGAGGAATAGAAGCCAGCCCAGAATAGATCAAGGCTCTCATCAACCTTCGATCCCCTCGATGCATCAAGGACGTACAGAAACTTACAGGTCGGATAGCAGCCCTGAATAGATTCATTTCAAAGTCGTCCGACAAGTGCAAACCCTTCCACGACGCTCTCAAGAAGAACAAGTCCTTTCAGTGGACGGAAGAACACGAGGCAGCGTTCCAGAACTTGAAGGAATACCTGGCCAGTCCCATGCTACTAACCAAACCTAAAGGCGATGAGCCCTTATTTCTATATCTAGCAGTGTCAGAATCAGCCGTAAGCGCAGTACTGGTCAGAGAAGAAGATGGCAAGCAGTCACCGATATACTACGTTAGTCGGACACTGTTACCAGCAGAAACGAGGTATTCGTCACTTGAAAAGCTCGTACTATCATTGGTGATGGCCTCGAACAAACTCAAACCTTATTTCGAATTCTATACTATTACTGTTCACTAATCATCCCATGAGAGCCATCATGAGGAAACCTGAGTTCACAGGACGAATGACCAAATGGGCTATACACCTCAGCGGTTATGACATCAAGTATGAGCCCAGGACAGCGATCAAGTCGCAAGCCTTAGCCGACTTTGTGGCCGATTTCAGTCCGACCCTAGAGCAAGAAGCCACAAGAGAGGCGACACAACTGCTCGCGACAGAAGAAACAGGCACATGGGAACTCCATACAGATGGTGCGTCAAACGCCAGAGGATCAGGGCTAGGGGTCGTGCTGAAATCGCCATAAGGGGACAAGATAGCTCAGGCCGTAAGATGTGAGTGGGACGCTACTAACAACGAAGCTGAGTATGAAGCGCTCATATTCGGACTCATCCTGGCTCGCGACCTAGGGGTCCGAGAGATCGAAGTCGTTTGCGACTCCCTGCTGCTCGTGAACCAGATATAAGGGTCGTACAACGCTAAGGACGTCAGAATGATAGCCTACATGGAGGTAGCCAAGAAGTTGATCGGACAATTCCAAAAATTCGACATTAGACAGGTACCCAGGGATCTTAACTCCCAAGCTGACGCACTTGCCAGCCTAGGATCCGTCTTGGACCCGAAAGAATTTCCATACATACCATTAGCACACATCATGACGCCAGCCATCCCAAGAACACCCGTTGAATCTACCACAGCACTAGAAGAGCTCATCGCCATGGAGCTAGGCGATCGACCAGAAGAAGACATCGTCAACACCGACGACGACTAGATGCTATCCTACATCAGGTGGTTAAAGGACGGCAACCTGCCTGACGACAAAACGGAAGCAAAAAGGCTCAAGGTACAAGCACTCTCTTTCGATATCATAGATAACATCTTGTACAAAAGGTCTGTCACATGGATACTCCTATGATGCCTTAAGACTCCAGAAGTCAGATGCATCTTGCAATCGCTACACGAAGGAGAATGTGGAAACCATACCGGTGGACGAAGCCTCTCGGGGAAAGCCCTACGAAATGGATACTACTGGCCCATGATGAACAAAGACGCTATGGAATACACCAAGAAGTGTGACGCCTGTCAGCGGCATGCACCCATCCATCATCAACCTTTAGAGCTCCTCCACCCGACTCTGGCTCCATGACCCTTTATGAGGTAGGGAATGGACATCGTCGGGAAGCTCCCGCCCGTGTCGGGTCAAAGAGTCTTCTTCTTGGCCATGACGGATTACTTTTCCAAGTGGATCGAAGCCGAAGCCTACAGAGAGGTAAAAGATCAACACGTCATTTCATTCATAAAACGCAATATCCTGTGCAGATTTGGCATCCCATCAGAAATCGTGTGCGACAATGGCTCCCAATTCATCAGTCATAAGACTCGAGCCTTCTGCGATCGATGGAACATCAAGTTGGTCACGTCCAGACATCGGTATCCGCAATCCAACGAACAAGCCGAATCCAGCAACAAAATCATCATCAACAACCTCAAGAAACGCCTCATTGGGGCTAAGGGCAAATGGGCAGACGAACTCCCATTCATTCTCTGGTCCGACAGGACTACTCCTAAAAATGCGACCGGACAATCACCTTTCTCTCTCGTCTATGGGAGTGAGGCAGTCATTCCGGCCGAGTTACTGGTTCCGATCGCCCGTTGCAACCTTCAGACAAACGAGCAAAATGACATCGAATTGGCACGCAACCTGAACACAGTGGACGAGATCAGAGAAAGAGCCCGAATCAGGATGGTCAAGTCCCAACAACAGGTCGCAAGGCGTTACAACAAGAATGTCCGGATCAAGGCATTCAAAGTCGGAAATTGGGTCCTCAGGAAAACTTTCCAGAATACCAAGAATCCATCCGACGGAAAGCTCGCACCACAATGGGAAGGACCCTACCTAATCACCGAAGTGGTCGGACAAGGAGCATATCAGTTGGAAGATAAAGACGGACAACCAATCCCGAGAAGTTGGAATGCGGCACATCTAAAGCTATACCATTTCTGAGCCAACAAGGTAAAACATTACATAACTTCACACATCGCTCATTATCGCATATGCATCTCTATTCTTTAAACAACTAGCATGTGACATTAAGTGAGGACTTCCTCTTTACAAAAACACGAATGCAGAACAGCATTGACGTATACATTGGATTCAGGCATCCGCAAAAAGCGCTTATATTACATCTACACGATCGATCGGAACACGGGGAGATGAACAACACAGGCACGTCGGCACACGGCATGCCTTATACAAAACATAAGGTACGACACCTTATTACATTTACGCAATAGAAACATATTGCTTACCTCCCCGGCATAAACTCATGACTAACACATACACCAACATTTACAGGCCTTCTCTACACACATACATACGGTGAGCCCCACTCGACGGAGCACACGGGTGAAACCGACATACAAAATATGCAACGTCATCGACGATCTCCATGAAAGTCCGACGACATAAACGAAACAAACGGACATACAATTCTATATGTAAAAGCATATCACATCAAATAAAAGCACGAACATTTTTATACAAATGCGCGACCCGCGATGGTAGACGGGTCGCCAAAACATATTGTCTGCCTACATACCTGTAGGACTTCATCAACATTCACTTAAAAATATTTTGCGACCCGCGATGGTGGACGGGTCGCCAAAAACACCAAATATCCAAACCCACACACAAGTGGGACAACAAGTCAAACTACGCAAGAAAAATAAGTCAGGCATCAGGGACGACGACACTACCTTCAATAGGGGCTGGCTCCAGAGAAGCTACGCCATCAACCGGCTCGACATCGCCGGAATGGGCCTCATCCTCGCCAACGCCCCCATCCACAACTTCCTCTCCGACGCCAGCCAAGCGGAAGAGCTCCTGACCAGGATTTCCCTTCGGGAACATGGAGTCCAAAGTCTCCTTCTCTGCCTTCAGATCCCAGAGCTCATGCTTGCCATCGTCAAACTCTTCTATCATTTCGACACGCGACTTCAATGCATAAAAAGCACCGACGTCGCCTGCGATCTGGCCAGCTGCGATTTGAGCCTGCTTCACCTCTTCCTCGACGCCTGATCGACTCTCTTCAAACTCTTTCCGGCTTGCGACCAACTCCTCTTGACAACTCTTCAGCTCCCTCGTAAGGCTGCGCTCAGTCTCTCGACAACGACTCTCTGCTCCCTCTAGCTTGGTCCTCAAGGACGCAAGGGCGGACTCCGACCTGGCAGCCCTTTCCTCGGCCTTGACGACCATCGTCTTGACACCGGAGTATGCTCCCAAGAGGTACTGAAAAGTCTAAAGAAAGAAAATATAACACGATCAGAAAACACAATCGACGAAAGAGAAAGAGAAACACGAACGGAGACAACTCACCCTCCACGCGGAACACCCCGCTTCACCAATGCAGTCCAGGGGAGAGATGTCATCGACCTCCGATTTCAAATACGGATCCTGGGCATGAAAGAGGTCGGCAATCGATTGACCGACCGCACAGATTTTGTCGATCCCTTCAGTGATCGCCTCTTTCTTCCTATGAGGCTCTTCTGCTTTGACATCACCAGGCGAAACGCCCGCTTTCCTCTTTAAGCCACCTTTGACTTGAAGTGCCGGATCCGTCGAAACCGACTTACTCGACGCGATTTCGGCTGCCGCCTTCCTCTGCTCGATCAGGCCCTTCCCAGACACTCCCTTCAAGCGAACACTTGCTCGACCACCAGGGGAAGCTAACACGACAGACATAAAAAGATCATAAAGCATGCGACAAAGTGAAAAAGTATAGAGAAAACTCCCAAGGTAGAAAGCTTACCCTTGACGCGAGATGACGAAACAGTCGACATGTCGTCTTGAGCGGCAGGGGATGTCGACAATAGGTTGACGTTGACAAAACTCCTCTCCGACGCCGGAACAACAAGAACAATTCTGGACAAACCCTCCGACCGAGCGCTTGCTCCAAATCTTCTACCTCAGGAACTACAAAAAAGAAAAGTTAAAGCAAAGAGTTAAGACGCATAAACAAGCAAAGGAGAGAACAAACACATACTCTCTACTCGCCACTCTGTCAACAAGAACGAACACTCTCCCCCCTTCTCCAGAGACGAACGCTCGACAAAAAAGAACTTCGACCCCCATCCGCGGTCATTGACATCAAGATTCTGCACCAAAGGCTTCCGACCCTGTCGAATGCGTAACTGGACACGGGAAGAACTCTTCGACCCAAGGAAATAATTGTACCACAAGGCATCAAAATCAAAACCAGCCCCAGATCGGACGTTCATAAGGTCCAAGACCCTGAGAACCCTCCATGCCTGTGGCATCACCTGACATGGCGCCAGCGCCAAAGTGGCCAAAAAATCCCTAACAAGGGGAGAAAAGGGGAGCCTGTGACCAATCCGAAATGGATACACGTAAAAACAAACCCAACCCTCATATCGGGCATCGGCCCTCTCATCCGGGTGAGGCAATCTGGCGACCGTTTCCGGGGGAAAGCCTCCAACTTGAAGTATTTGCTCGAGCTCCGCCTGGGACAAAGTACTTGTCAAAGCATCAGACTCCTTCAGAATGAAGAGGGGAGGAGCTTCGCCCTCACGCGAGTCAGAGAGAGTCTTCGACGACTCAGAGGCTTCACTAGAAACCATCTCAAGAACAGAAAGAGAAGGAAATCGAAGAGCTATGGCGAAAAGGGTTGAGAAACCTACCAGAGAAGCTTGCAAGAGAAGAAGAAGTGAAGTCAAATCGCCAAGTGTCCGCTCCGAATTTATGGAGGGAGATGATGATCTACAGAGATGTCGCATCGTGCTCCAATCTCCCGCCACGTAGCTGATCGGCACTATTTTGTAGTGCATTTCTAGGGGTTGTTACCAGGTTTGAGGTATCATTTGGTTGGATTTAGAGCACAATTGGAGATTATGGAGTTAGAGTGGAGAAGTGTGGTTTTGGTGGTCTGAAGGAGCTAATTGGAGACATCCAGAGGAAGAGGAGTTGACCACCTGAGGAGATGGCTAATTTCCGAAGAAATTGACGCAGAAGAGAAGAAAACCGCAATCGCGGCCAAATTCGGAAATTAATTAGGCCAATTCGAGAGCAAACCGCGACTGCGGCATGAAGGCCTCGACCGCGGCACGAAGGCCGCGACCACGGCACGAAGGCCGCGACTGCGGCCCCCTCGCAAATCGAAGCCAGCTTAATTACAAGAAGCCACGTGATTCTGATTTTGGTGATGGGCCAATATTAAATAACGGCCCACGAAGTGAATCTCGGCCCACCAGAGAATTGTGCCGCGCGCGTCAAATTGAAGCAGCGGAAGATTGGTGCGGAGTGATGACGTCATCACGACGTCAGCGAGCTGCTTGGATTTGGATGAAGAGCTGGGCCGAGCTGATGCTGCATTGAAGACGGGCCGAGCAGCTTGGAGTTGTAATATCCCTCAATTTTTAGTAAGGGTATTTGGGTAATTTTCCCATCCTTCGTTCGATTAATTTTTCGCTTTCAGTGGAGTTTGGATTTTCAGTAATATCCATGATCTCCGTAATAATTTCCTGAATGGTATAAAATACATTCAATGTATTGTCGGGACTTAGAATATTTGTTTGGATACAAACATATAATTTCCGGGGTTTAAAACCCATATCGAATCTTATCCCTGTGTAATCTTATCCTCCGTCAACCACTTGCCCCACTTGTTGTTTTGGCCGGTTCCCTACAGAGGGAGTTGTCGGAGCTTGCCCCCTCTTTGAGCTCTCCATTTGTGCTGGCCGGGGCTCCTCCTGGGGCTTTATAAGGAGTTCGCTGGAGAGCTAAGCGGAACCACTCCCGTCTCCCGCTTCACCTCTCTCTCCCGCCTGCGAACCACCGGCGAAGACGCCGTCCGAGCTTCGCCTCTTCCTCCTCCGTGCTGTTGGTGGCCGCTGCTTCTGTAACCCCGGCGAGAAGACACCGGCAAAGACCCCAGCGTCGAGCCGCCATGGGTGATGGTGAAGCCGGTGCTGCTGCCATCGTTGAGCACATCGGTGTTCCTTCCCGGCGTGACTTCGGCTTCACCCCCGCCAAGCTTGTCGTGGGCTGGTTCGAGGTGGTGGTCGAGACCCTTGTTTGAGGTGGTGGTCAGGGCCCTAGAGCTATATAAGATCTCGACCGGATCGGACGTCCCTTGCTCGGATCGTCTCCCCTGTTTCGACCTCCTCCCGCCGGCGACGAAGAGCTCGCCCTCCCTTGCTTCGCCGTCGCGTGTGCTAGTGCCGAACCCCGCCGCTGCTCCTCCCTGCCGCCGCCTGCTCCCCGGCGTCGTCGAACCTCCCCGGTAAAGCCCCGCACCGAGTTGCTCTGTTTGTGGCCCTGTTTGGTGTTTGGGAGGGTAGAAGATGGATGAACAGTGACGAGGAAGTGGTCCCCCGAATTGTTTTGTTCTGTTGGGCCGAAGGCCCATTAAGCTTCCAGTCCAGATTTAACCCGAAATTATTCGAGCGCTTAGGCCATGTCCTTGGAAAGGATATCATCAGTAGTCGTCTCGTCTAGATTCATCGCCGAATCTACTCCAGGCAAGTGGCGGTTCGCTCTTGCTCATCATTCCATACTTCCATTAATTATCAATTGTTTTGTTGTTAATTAATTTGGGATGATTTCTTGTTTATGTTGGGAACAGTTTTGATAAATAATTTGATAAAAAGAAGTGTTGTTATAATAGGTTGTATATTGCTAGATACAGCATTGTTATGTTCATAATGGTTTTGTTGTGGATTTTAAAGGTGAATTTCATATGAAAGATTATATTAGGTTGCATATACTGTTAGTGGCAACGCTATTTTGATATATATATATATAGATTGTTAGATTTATGATGTTGGCCTTGATGGCTTTGATTTGATGTGATATATGAGTGTGTTGAACTGTTAGTTAGCACGAGTATTCGTAGGAACGTTTACTGGGGCCAGGAGGTCCAGTCGTTTCTTGATAATTAAATGGAGAAAGGGATTTAGTCCCTAAAACCTTGGTGGGTCATGACTAGCCTCTATACTTTAGTATAGAGGTGGTGCACTTAGCTAGTGTCACACTTACCTCGGGAGCAAATCTCGGGATATGCTCTCAGGAAATCTCTCATCTCGGGATGAACAGATCATAATAAAAGTTTATAATGTGGTGTGTGGTTTGGTTTTGGAATTAAATCAGATAAGTGCTTTAGCACACATAATTAATATACCCCCAGGCGAGTAGTGCAGCTAGGTAATAGTGCAGCCAGGAAAACTCGTCTTGACTTTGATCAGAGTAAAGTTCTCCTTCCAATCTGGATTTGCTCTGGGGCGGTGAGGTTGGTCGTGAGCCGAAACATCTAAAGTTAGCTTTTGAACGCTTGTGTGTATATTATAAATTAAGTTTCCCAACATTTGTCATGTTTCCTATAAGGCTCATTTCATTTGGAGTCTTCTTTTGGGATTGATTGCTGTGAGGCTCGGTCTCCAGAATCTTCTCTTGTGCATACCTTTTCATGTATTCCAGTAGGAGTATGATGGTTGACTATCGTTATTCGAAAAGCGAAGAGTCTAACCTAATACGACTGCTTCGAACCACTCTGCTTTGTACCCTTGCATAGTCTTTCATTAGACTAACCAACCGTAATTATTCCCTTGCATGGTTGGCTGGTGTCATCCGTTCGATTCGGCACATCAGGTTTGTTGCAGATCTGAGAAGGCTAGAACGACTATGAGAATGAACGGTGTTTTGAAGAGTTATTTTGTTTTAAGACTTCCGCTGTGTTAATAATGCTTTGATATAAAGACTTCCGCTGTATTAAATTCTGAAGATGTATTTCGTTTTGTCTGGAATCATGTGTAATTCCGAGACTGTGGTTTAATAAAAGTTATGATATTTGGTATTGTAACTGTGGTTTGATGGTTATATCGTTTGGAAAAGCCTGGGGTGACTTCGGGGTTTTCGTCCGGGGTCATCGACAGTAATACTTTCAAAGAGGTGAAATTTGGGGGTGTTACAGAAGTGGGCCGCGCGAGCGAGAGAATTTGCTGGAACGAGATGCTTGCATGTCAAAGCCGTGATTTCGGGATTAATTTCCCCAATTGTTTAATTTCGTTATTATTTTATTATTGTTTTGATTATTATTTTTACACACTTTTAGAATTAGGTTAAAACACTTTTAGTTAACCTAGTTGCCACGAGAAAATAGTGAGACCTAGTTTCATTCATCGTTGTTTTTCCCTTTTGCTCAGACAGACAATTGAAGCCTTTGGATTGATTGGATTGTGAGTTTATTCCTTTACTCTTTCTATGATTGTATTAATTCTCTCTCGTGCTTAATATCATTGATCATATATCGATTCCCCTTGATTTGTTGATTAGGAGATCAATTAGATTTTAATAATAGTTCCCTCCAGATTGACAACCTAGAGAAATTAGTATTATGCTATTGGTTCCCCTTTTCCATACAACCTATTGAGATTGTTATTGATCATATTACTAAGGATTGGAAGATACTGGTTGAGAATCTAAATCCCTTAGTTTGTGTAGAGAATTAATTGCATGCAATTGTATGACTGGTTGCTACACTTGCATGTACCTATCTATTCCTGAATTCATTGCTGCTGTTAGATTCAATCTAGAAGGTCTTCTAGGTTATTTAATAGTTAGGGTTATCAGGACTGGTAACTAATTCAGAACATGGATTAGGACTTTCATGAGTATTGAGGACTAGGAATAATCAATGATCGATCTATCAATCTGAAGTGTGGATATTTGTTTGGCTGAGTTATTTCCCTAATTTGATTTCAAGTCTTTGTTTTTATTTATTTATTTTATTTATTTTGTTTTTAAATCAGAAACCCATTGGTTACTTGTTGGTATACAATTACATCATTGGAATAGTATTTGATTCTCTGTGGGATTCGACCCTTACTTACCAGACTACATTAGTTGGGTTTGTTTAGGATTATTTTGTATAGGTGTCACGACAACGCCTTATCAGTAGCCCTGGACAACCGCGCCAAAAAAGGATGGTGGAGATCATGGCTAAAGAATTTGCCTCGGATTTCACCTGCTCGCCTAGCCGAAAGCCCAAAGCAACTTGGGGCTATTGTTGCGCCTAGCATCCCCCTTGGAAGATAGATCGAGCAAAACGGGAGACAGATCGGAGGAACAGGGGAGAGTCCAAAGGAGGCGTCGAAGCTTCTCTGGTCGAACACTATCCGACAGGTCGCGAAGATCCCGCAGAGCATTAAATGCTTAGATTAAGCAACGGCCACAACATTCAAACAACACCGTAATAGCAGCAATTAATGGCAGAATCCCTGCAATCACTCCCGGCGTTAAAGATACGATAGGATTAAATCATAAACGGTAAAAAGGGGAAGGACTTACCATATATGGGGGAGGAGAAGATAAAGAAGGGACACTCATACGATTACGTTACACACTCACTCTAACTTGCTCTGAAAGAAAATGGAGACACACTTGCTCTAGCCTAGCTCACCAGGAGCCAATCACGCCTGTTTTCTGCCGGTCGAAACCTAGAAGTCACCGGTCGAGTTCAATAAAATCCCTTGTCTTACTACGATAAGTTGTACCTCCATTCGATTCGATCAATACTATATCTAATAAAATCATCTCGCTATTTCATATTTTCTTTTTACTTGTTGATTTTCTACTTGGTTTGGATTGATTTATATCACCCGATCGACTAGTTATCCCGTCTAAGGCCATTTAGGTCGTCTGATCTTTTTGCCCCAAAACAGTCAGCAAAGCGCCGAGCGGCATGGTCTGGCTCCGGATAGGGCTCATCCAATTCGTCATCAAAATCATCCTGGACGGCGGCTCGAGGGCGACGCTGGCGACGACGAGTGTGGGCATCAGCGCGAGGCTGTTCGCGGGCGGTTGGCATGGCAGGAAGGCTGCGGGCATCATGGACAGCCGACTGTCTGGTTTGGCATCACGGAGGCGTCGGGATCCTCGGCGGGATGTAATTTGGCGGGTACTGCTGGCTCTCTACTGGATCGCCCAAGAGCGGATGAAAATTGCCCGGATTCGGGTCACCTGCACACTCAAAACCCTCCTCATCATACTCTGTAAAAACAATAGGGGTGACATACCCGGGGCATGGTGCTGAGCGCGGGAGCGTGCCAAGATCGCGGCTGGCGACGGGGCGCAAAGGCGCGGTGTGGGCCTCGCGGACCCTGGCTTGGCCGCGCATGGCATCGCGGCGGCGCTCGATGGCGTCATGGCGCGCCTCAGTCTACTGCATGGTCTCGTATCTCCGACGTCGATCATCAGTGTCGATGTAAGGATAGGGCCCCATATCTGTGGCGGGCGACTCGTGCTCGACGGAGTCGTAGGTGAAGTCATCCGCGTCGAGTGTCGTGGGTCATAGCGATTGAACCCGTGGTCCTCCTGCTGGGATTCTATGATGGAGTTGAGACGGCAAAAGCCTGACTGAAGCTGTGAAGTCGAGGGCATTGGGCCTTTGCCCTTGTCCTGGCGCCGGGTGATGTCCGTCGTGGCCGCGGGCGACAAAGAATGGTCGACCACGGCGGTCTCCGTGGTGACATTGGCGGATGCAGCTCGGGCGTTGGCCTCGGCAATGATGCAGTTGGCCTCCGCGAGCTTGACTTTGACTTCGGCCAAGCGCTTGGCAGTGGCCTCGTGTTCGGCCTGGCGAGCGGCGAAGTCCGTGTCCGAATCTATCCCTAAAGACACCATGGAAACACACAAAAGAGAAGAAACACAGCAAGAGAATAACAAAAATCAACGAACAAGTAAATAATCAAAACAACCACAAATTGCTCACGCGGTCACTACTTCGGGCAAGGCCGTGAGGGCGGTGAGGCTAGGGACCGATGGGGCTTAGACAGGGCGCGCGCGTAAGGATGATGGCCGGCGAGAGCGGCGGTGATGGAAGGCTCGGTTGAGCTCGAGAAGGCTAGGGCGGAAGCGGAGCTCGACGGCAGCAATAGCTATTCTCAAATTCAACTTAGCTTAGAAATTTACAAGTGTTTGGCTATTAGAAGCCAAGTGCTCGGCCATGGGCTGCAAACCACAACTTGGGTCGGCTATCTTAGGCACAAGAGAGGCACGTACCCCAAAATAGAAACCTACCAAAAGTAGCTACTTCCAAACATAGAAAATACTAAAAATAGACACATTCCACAATTAGTAACATAACTAAAAATGGAAATTGTTAAGAAAGGAAACCGCTAAGAAAGGAAACTACTAAAAATAGCAAGTGTCTCAAAATGTCTCAAAACTGGCATGTGAACCTCAGAATGCCAAAAATAACAAATAGCTCAGAAAGTGCCGAGGCAATGTCAAGGAGCCTCGCAGTTCGTCGCAGCTTGGCCAATGGTGGCGCAGAGGACGACCCTAGGTTTGCTAGGGAAGACGTGGCTGTTGCGCGCCATGCCCTTGGTCGTGATGGACTGTGTGGCCTGGGAAATGGCCCTAGCTCTGGTGATCAGCATGTCATCCTCTTGGACCTCCGTCAATGTCACGACCGGGGGTGTATCACTATGCTTTAGAATTGTAAAATGAACGAACTTATGGAGCAACTAGAGCTTTTGATGAAGTCCAATGAATCTCTGACCTTGAAACTGCGATATTGATGCTTTATGCAAAGAGAAAACTGATTACATTTACAGGGAAAATGAACTGACTTTGCACAATCAAGCTCAAGAAGCAAATCTGAGAAGTCTTTCTGATGAAAACCATGATCTTGTAGAGAGAAGGAAATAACAAATTCATTTATTAGATGACCAAAGTAGTTTGATGTGCATAAACACAAACTTACAGAATAAAAAAAAATGTTGCACAGGATGAGAAACATGCTTTGCTTGATTTCTATAATCTAAAATGTGACAGAGACCCTCAATCGACATAATCTTTCAATATGTTTCTTCTCTTCTCCAACTTTGTTATCCTTTGCCAACTAATAATTGCTCTTTTAACAGCCATATGTGCCTCTTGTATCTCATCATCATTGAATTTGTGTTTGGGGCGTCAGAGTGCAATGTATCAGTATCAAATACTTGTAACTTTCTTTTTACATAAAAAACTCAAAAAGGCAGCCCCTTAACAATATTATGTATAATATAGAGGAAAGAGGGATCCTTTCAGGATGAATTAATTGGATTGCTACTTTATAAAAGATAGTAGGAAGTAGCAGGAGAGGAAGAGCATATATGAGTTCAAGCTAAGAGACCTACCTATAAGATTTGTGATAGCATTTGACAGTGCCAAAGCAAGAGATTTTGGGGATGGCCTGGCATGTACGAGTGATGGGAATGATATTCTATCTTCCTGTTGCCTATCATTATCAGAGGAAGATGATGAGCTTACTGAATTAGCCAAGAGTGTTGGAAATGATATTCAGTCTTTCTGTTCCAGTATGTGGAGAAGATGGTAATGTCATGCTTTTAAGCTTATCTTTCAACATGCTATAGGTGGAGACTTAGCCATGCCAGGATGGATAGATGGATAGATGGATCATAATCGCTTTTATTTGGTGAATGAAAATGCATAATAAATTTATACAAAGTCAGGCCACATAACAGAGCATTATGTTTTTTATCATGTCACATTTATTCGAAGTCAGGCCACATTTATACCGAGTCAGGTCAATGCTGTGTTATATCACAAAATTTCAAATGTTAGCCGATTTCGAATTTCAGAGCAATATGCATTTTGTCAGGCCACATTTGTACGTAGTCAGGTCATTACTTATTCCCACTTATAGACATAGACAACTGCAGATTTGTCCTTACTATGTTATATAGCTCTGCTTATGACATGGAAACTTCAGCGTGGAAATGTCTTCCATTATCTGTGGCCTTGTATTTATGATCAATCAATCTTATGTACAGAAGCTAAGCAAGTTCGCTTCAAATTGATGCAGGAATTGGGTGAAACAGAAGCACGAGAAGGGCGACGCCACCGCGGCAGGCTAGGAAGCGTCTTGTGGCGAACACGAACAAGGTGGATAGGTGGTGGGCGATGAAAAAGACTTTGTTGGCGAGGAGGATCAAGTCCATGGTGAAATAGGCGATGCTGAAATCAAGGACTATGCACTTTGAATACATATGCACTATAGCATTCCAAGCAAATTTGCCATGTTTAAGATTCAACATCAACGTGATTATATAGGGTGTGATATGTTCAACATCATTTTCACAGAGCAGTGGCACCCATTCATGATCATCAACATCATTATACTGCTCGATCTCAGAAATAGAGATCAATGCCAATGATCTGGATCCATAAATTGCCTCTCTAAATATTCAATGTCGTTAAACCTTATAGCTTCATAATCATGCATCTCTCCACCTAGATTTAGTGCTACTAATATACCTAACAAAGATAAAACCATTGATGAAAAGGTAACAAGCTTAAGCCTGAAGTTACATTATCAACCGGCCTCATCCTCGAATCATTGTATATAGGAATTCACCTTAAGCTCATCAAGCAAGCATACTAATTCATATAAGAAGATGTTCGGACTGAAGCCCTATCAGGGGTTGCGGATGATCCTCCACCAAGCATCCTAACAACCCTTTTCCTCGACAGCGTGCAGGAGTTAAATTACATGTTAATTCTAAGCCATGAGCAATTACTTGCACTTTTCATTTTTAGCATTGCATTGTGTGGCTCATGAGCCCATCTCATTTGTTTTTCTTTAATGTAATGTTCATCCATCCTCGCTAGCTCTGTTTTGTTTCTTTTTAGTACTTATGCTAATGCTTTTTAGTTGAGCAAAAATCATAAAGAAAAGAAACAAGTAAAGGAGGAGATGAAGCAATCCATGACAACAGATTAGGGAGGAGTGAGGCCACCAATAACAACTTAGAACGAAAGCAGTTGCTTCAGCACGCTGGTTGACTTGATCATTGCTTACATCGTGTTGCTCCTCTTCTTTATCATTTGCATCATCATCTGGAAAGTGTGACAAAAGTGATGTAAACAAATCTATCTGTTCATCTACTGATTGCTTTGTGGGTTCTTTTATAACTGTTGGTTCTTGGGGTAACTCTAGAGCCAGGGTCTGGTGCTGACCCACTGGACGGCGGACTAGAAGTCGTCGTATGCACATGGGTACTTGTGCTCGAGGGACTGCTTATACTTCACCGATACCACCACGACGCCACAAATCTGGATGAGGCGGCGGCACCAGGTGTCGTAGATGGCGTTGTTGGTGGAGGAGTGGGTGAAACAGAAGCATGAGCAGGGCGGCGCCACCGCAGCAGGCTAGGAAGCGTCTGGTCGCCGATGAGCTTGGATATGAGAGGAAGCAAACAATCTTTTGCCGAGAATTCGCCATTGCGAAGCGAATCCAACGCGAAGTCCATCCCAAGTATCTCCATCTGATTTCTGATTTCAGATATCGAATCCACCAAACCTAACCCCTTCCCTTAGTCGATGGAGGAGGAGGAGTCGACGAGGTGACGAGTTGCCAGAAGTAGAGGAGGAAGAGGAAGATGACCGAGATTGTGAGAATTAGGATTAATTAGGATGATATTAATTGAATTACTCAGATTAAGATTTTCTTTTACCTTTTCTTTTTAGAAATTTTAATGATTTATCTGAATTTTTAATTTAAAAGAAAAGATAAATTTAACCCTTAATAATAGCAAAAATACCCAAAATTTGATATTTTTGCCATACTTTTAAAACTGTGGTATTTTGCCAGCAGCCTTCATTTGGAAGTGTATTAAATATGTTAGTTTCTTCCCAAATTAGACACATAAAAAACTAAAACCAAACATCAATCAAGAAACAAAAACTAGGACTATTAAATGACATAAGTTGGCTTATAATTTTCATACAATAAATTTTGATGGTTCTAAATTATAGAACGAAAATGTCTCAATTGAATTATCTTTAGAAATAATAAAGCAAAACTTGTTCACATAGGAGTTACTAAATGTGGGAAAACTCATTTTTTTATGAACTATGTCCTCCAGGAAAGTATATCGATTAGAAGCAAAGAAACTAGCTCTAATATTTATGAAAGTCGGAGGCAACACTCTCTTTCTCATCAATGTTTTAAAGGCAATTGGACTTGCTCGTAGGAGACCGAAATGGTTTTTCGGACATCCTTCATGATCTTTTTTCCTTCACGGAGGTCCATTTTTTCTCATATTTTCAAAGAGTCGAATCGTGGAGATCATAGAATTAAGACATTCAATCTATATGACTGGTCTTCATAATGTTCCACTACTACAATTAAACTCTGATGAAATGGTTTAATGAAATAGTTTTACATAATGAAACGCAGTTTATTGAAACGGTTAGACCCAATAAAACGGTTTAAGAAACGGTCCATATCAATTTAGTTTATGCAACACAAAAATGAAACGGTTTCTAGAAATAAAACAATTTTCTAATTTTTTTTTGCATCAGTTTTTGGCCTGTTTCAAGAACCATTTCATTAGGTAGCTGCATCCCCAAAATTTTGTCCCCGCGCGTTTTACCGGGTACACGGTTTGATTCAATAAAATTTCAAAACCCCTTTCTAGTCCCTAAACTCTTTCTTCTTCGTAGATCAAAATCAGGAAGGGGTCACAAAACCCTAGACATTTCTATTAAGCTTCTGCATGGAGGATGAAGAAAGCAATTGAAATTTCTCTTCTAGTGCGTTGATGCCGAAAATCTTGCTTGCAAAGTGGAAGTTGAGTCCCACCTACACCAACTTCCATCAATTGGAGGATCTTTCTTATTCCTTGTTGAATTTCTCTTTTGATGCTCAAACGTTCACAATTTCCGCTCTAATTGCTCTTGAATTTGTTTAGTGTTGCGAAAGTTCGATCCATTTACTTCAGTTTGAAAGCAAGTACTCCTCTTCTATTTCATGGAGGCCGAGGAGCTTGCCCGCACGTTCGCCATCGAGTACCACCTCCGACCATTATCAGCAGATTCTTTCTTCCCCCTTGTTGAATTTCTCTTTTGCTGCTCAAAAGTACTTTCCGATTTGCGCTTCTAATTACTGTTGAATTTGCTCACAATTTCCCTTGTTAAATCCCTTAGAGTGGTCATTTTGAGGCTCGTGTACTGCATGGCAGATGACGGACCACAATGCAATCATAATCTATTTGTAAACAAAACCTAATACTTGAAAAAATATCATACAACTACCTAATGGTAGTTACTTTTCAATGATATGAACTACTACTTACTTCCAAATTTTTTAGGTTAAAATTAAAGAGAGAAAGTATAGTGAGATTTCTAGTAATATACGTGATCTGTAGGGGAACCAAGACAAACAAGGTTTGGATTATTAGTTATTGTGTTAGATGATTTGGATAAGCATCTAACTAATAAAAATATAGGTCAACGTCCAGAATTTTTCTCAATGGAGTTTTCACTTTCTACAGGTCACTACTATTGGAGGAGATAAAGTACCTTAACTTCTACTCCCTCCGTCCCATAATGTCGTTCCCGTTTCCCCTTTTGAGCGTCCCAAAATGTTGTTCCCATTTCTAAACTTTTCATAACTATCATTTGTCTTTTACCAAAAATCCACCAACCTTCTCCCTCCCAATCACATCCATTCAATTCTCTCTCCTATCCAACTCCATTAATAATTTCATAATAAATCATTTTTTTTCTTCCATCAACCTCCATTAATTATTCCACCATTACTCCAAATAAACTCTCTCACCAGCCTCCATTCTCGATTAACTCTCATCCCCCCCTCTCTCTATCAAACCCTAGATGTTTCTTCTGTTCTTCATTGCGCCGCGCCGCTCCAAACTCCCCTTTTGCTTCTTCACATCTCATCTCTCCGTCTTTCTCTCTCGTGCTCTCTTTGTCGCTCTACCCTTTGCTTCTCTGGTAACTACGATCGAACCTAAGAACCCTAAAAACTCGAGGATGGAATTTTCTGGTGTTCTTGTCCCCTGATTTTCTGGTGTTCTTCGCCCCTGATTTTCTGGTGTGCTCTCTCTGTCGCTCTACCCTTTGGGGAATTTTTTGGATCTTCTAGTGTTCTTCGCCCCTGATTTTCTGGTGTTCTTCGCCCCTGATTTTCTGGTGTTCTTGGCCCCTGATTTTCGCCCCTGATTCTCGATCTTCGCCCCTGATTCTCGAGTTATCTGAGAACCCTAGAAACTCGAGGATGGAATTTCCGGAACCTGAGTTGATTTTCTCCCCTGATAGCCCATGCAGTCCTCGATCCGAAGAAGAAAGGTGCTCTTACTACTCTATGTTCCCTTTATGCACCTGGGTACCGATTGCGTGGGGATTCATAGCTTCTCCGGCTATGTCTCTGGCGATTCAAGTGGTGAAGTTGTTGATCAACCGCTATCTAAGTCGTCGGAGGAACGTGATGCTGCTCAGTCGCCGGAGAAGTCCCCGGAGGAATAAGCTGCTGCAGATGGGGATCTCTCTGGTGTATCTGGCAGATAATCTAGCTAAGTCCTCTTAATCTTTTAAGGCTTTGTGTTACTTGTTATGTTTGCATGTTGATGTGGGAATCTGCTGTTGTTGTTGTAATCTGTTGATGTTCGAATATGTTGATGATGGAATCTATTGATGGTAATTCAGGGTTGATGCTGGAATCTGTTGATTTGAGATGCATTTCCTAGTATTCATGATGAAATCTGTTGAATTTTGACAGGATTTTGTACTTTGTCTGTGCAAAAACTGAGTTCCCTTGTGTTTATAATGTATGGTTGATGATGGAATCTATTGATGGTAATTTATGGTTGATGATGGAATCTGTTGAATTGTGAATCTGTGGTTTTGTGTCTGTGACGTATGGGGACACTCTGAGATCTTTTGATGGTATTCATGATGGAATCTATTGATGGTATTCATGATGGAATCTGTTAGTGATTGAATGAGGCTTTATGTATATTATTGAAGTGTGAATATGTGGTTTTGTGTCTGTGATGTATGTGGACACTCTGAAATTTGTTGTCATTCTACTTGCTTGATCAGTGATGAAGGGTTGCTTTCTGATATGCATGTGGACACTCTGAAATTCTGTTGTCATTCTACCTGCTTGATCAGTGATGAAGTGTTGCTTTCTGAGATGCATTTTCTAGTAGATTCATGCTCTAATATGCCTAAGGAAACCGGTTCTTAGTGACTGAATGAGGCTTTAGGTATATTATTAAAGTGTGAATTGTGGTTTTGTGTCTGTGATGTATGGGGACACTCTGAGATCTGTTGTCATTCTACCTGCTTGATCAATTATGAAGTGTTGCTTTCTGAGTTTGATGTTTGATGTTTTGGGGTGCACATGATGTTTTTAATAGCCTTAAGTAATCATAAAGCATCAATATAGTCCCTTGTCTACAAAACAGTAACTTACAAAAAGCTTCTAGCTTTAACATAACTTCCTAGTTATGTGAAAACTAGAACCTGATCACAAAAGCTTAGCCATAAAACTAATAAGATTAAAACCTCTTATTGAGTTTGACTGTCTTCTTGTACATATGTTGCCTCTTGAGTATCTTCTGCATTTGTTGTTGCATCTTCTTCTGCATTTAGCTGTGCATTCCCATAAACATAGTCCCATGCTTGCATCACAGCCCACAAGGGTGCCTTAACTTGTAGTTGAAGGTTTCCCTGTGCCTCCAACCTTTTCTTACCCACATGTGGCACATCATACTCATTGCCCCCTTTGCTCTTTAAAATCTCATTCATCACATATTGTAGAGTCATCCATACATTACTTAGAGTTTTTGGATGCAACTCATAAAATGCTTGATTCACTGCCTCTAGCATATGATCCACATCTCTAGGCATTTTTTTGTGCATTAGGGATTGAATACTTCTAAAGAAACCTAAATCTAATATATTCAAATCTGGGCTATTAGGTGGTTGTTGAAGTAAAATGAATGTAAAATCATCCTGCTTATATACATGCTGCCATTCTATGTCCTCTTGCTTTATATGGGCTTTGGCATTATCTTGTTGTATGAATATTACTTTGGGACCTTCATGTGTTGGCCATTTGCTCTTGATTGCTGGAATAATCTGAGTTATTAGTATGCTTCTTGTGACCTTCCGATTGACAGATTCCACTACCTTGGTTACCATAGTCCCCTTGTCTCTATTTTTAGATGATCTATTTGCTGCTTCTTGATATGTAAATGGAAATATGCCAATTTTTTCATCAAATGTGCATTCTCCTGCTGCATTGAACCTTGGTCTTGCTACAACTGCTGTGAACATAACCTTTGGAATCCATTTGCTTGAGCTTGCAGCTCTATACTTGCCCTTCTCATTCTGTGCTAGATAATATCTTTGTGTTTTCTTGGTCATGTTAAACCACTTCTCATCTAGATGAACAAAGTCAAACATTGTGCAATATTGTTGCTTTGTTTCTGATGTATCCCCTTCCAATAGGCTTAAAGCCCATGCCATCCTTTGAATTCTGTTTGTAACATTCAACCCTGGGTGTAGAGGATTTGTATGTGGCTTGATGAGTCCCCTCTTAACCATCCTATGTATTGTGCTTTTTGATAAGTTAGTCTTGGCTGCTAAATCTCTGATGCATGATCTGTCCCCCATACTCAAATCTGTTATTTGAACTGCTGGTACCTGATGTCTCTTTCTGCCACAGTTGTGATACTTAGTGGTGACATTGTATCTCTGGTTTGCATTGCTCTGCTCCTTGGCTATTTTCCATATATTACTGATGCACCTCCTTGATAGGTTGAACTCAGTTGCAGCAGCATTGATTGTTCCTCTTGGAAGTTGTCCCTCTCTTGCTCTATGTATAAGCCATATCAATATTTGCATACGCTCTTCACTGCTGAGTTTCTTCTTTGATGGCTCATGATGACTTGCCCCTGGCTGTGTTTGATGCTCTGTTTCAACATTATTTATTGATTGATGATGATGATTAGTTGCCTGGAATGATGCCTGCTCATACTCCTCTTGCTCTTCTGGTTCTTTGTTAAGATCAAATAAGTGGACATCTTCTTCCATGTCCTCAACAGCAAGCTCGTTAAGATCAAAGTGCATTTCTGGAACAAAAGCATCATTTATGTTGAGGTCTGAAGCCATGAAGAAGGAACAATGATGCCTCCAAATTCTAATTGTCCCCTTATAAATATGGAGGGAATTTGGTGTAGAATTTGGGTTTTAAAATTTTAGAAATCTGTAATTTCATTTCTTAGGGGTTTTATTGGTTGATTACCAATGTCAAGGATTGTTGACTTGGCATGGATTAAGGGTGAATTGTGATTTTGATAGGATTCTGTACTTTGTCTATGCAAAAACTGAGTTCCCTTCTGTACTTCATCTGTGCAAAAGTAGAATTATGAAATTGCCTTAATTCCTGTGCAAAATGAGAAATGGGAACATCAAAACGGGACAGAGGGAGTACATGTTTTAGAGAGACATCATCATAGATTTAGAAAGCCTTCACTTGGTGCTCATTTGGTGAGAAAATGATTGCCTACTGATGCTAGTGATATATGCCTTATCCTTCTTTTATATATTTAATACTAAAAAGTAAATGAATGGAAAAAATGTGGATCAATGTTATTTCTCAGGAAATTCCGTGTGGTAGCCACTATGAATTCGAATTCAGTGTAGTGCTCAAAGTTTTTAAAAAGTCCGCGTTGTAACCATGAGGTTTTACAAATTTCGCCCGGTATCCTCAAGCATTATAAAAAACAAAAAATCATTACAAATTATCTATATATTAAACATAATTTAATAAAGTCATAATACTTTTGTGGTATTTAAAAAAACACCTCATCTATGTTTTTTTAGGACCACCAAAATTTATATTTTTTATACACGTTTACTTTTTAGCGCATAGGCAAAATTGTCTTTTAGCGCATAGGCTCCACACGTTACGTGGTGCATGGCTCCCCACGTAACGTGTGGAGCATCTCCACACGTTACGTGAGGAGTCTACATAGGAAAAGGTCCAAACTTAACGTGAGGAGAGTGTCCCCACGTTAAGTAGACCTCTTTTTTTGATTAAGTAACGTTATATGAAGTATTTCGGTCTTCTTCGCTTAGTATCGAGTTTTACAATAAGATTGAAGTTACGATCGCATTGAGTCAATTACATTCGCTTATTTCGGTCTTCTGCCCTTCCAATGTAAAGTTCTCGATCGAGTCACCCGGCCGCTTCCAACCTAAAATAGCGTATGTTTAGGGTTTATGGTTTATGACATGTAATAGTTGTAGTATTTATTTGTGTTTTAATGTTGTGTATGAAACATAAGAATGTTTTCAAATAGGCATTAGGGGAGGGCTACCCCTATTGTGTAGCCCAACTTGTATTAATCTTTATAAGAACAATACAAAATGATCATCAACCTAGAAGACAATACAAATTGTTCATTAAGTTGGTTGACTACAACAACATTTAGCACACAATACAGAAAGCAATACAAATTGACCATAAACTTAGAAAAAATTAGAGAAAAGATATGACACTGCTTTAGCGTTTAAAAAAATTAGGGTAGTCTCTGGTGAACGTTCGCTTCATATGATATCTCTGGTTTGCTAAATTTGTTTGCTCCCTACAAAGGTTGATAGTACATAAACAACATTACACAAAAGATACTACATTAATCACATACGATGTACATCATTTAGTAGATTGAAGTTATACCTATGAATGTTATCAAGATCTTTAACAAGATCTTGATTTTCCTTAACAAGATCTTGTTTTTCCTGCCATTGTTGTCGAATAACCGCGTGTGCCCTCTCCTCATACATTGGATCAATCCACTCCCTGAAACGACACCCCACTTCTGGGCATCCCCAATACCTCTTTCCGTAGTTCCACTGCAAATCTCAAGTTCGGACAACGGCTTTCAAATTACAGTAGCATAGCCTATCTGCGTTTGTTGATGATTTTGATGAAGATGTGATTATTTGTTGTAGTGTTTGGTTTCCTACAAATATCATAAATCCATTAATATCAAAAAATAGCGTTACTAAATCGATAGAAACTGGAAGAAGAAGCTTACCCAAAAGTCTATCTGTAGGCGCCGCTTGTGTTGGAATTGTTGTAGTAAACAAACAACCCTAATGCTTCTTATATAGTGAAAAGGCAATGTGTTTGACAGGTAATAACCAGCTAGAAAAAAAGGAGGAATCAGATTGACAAATCTTTGACAACTAATAACCAGTTGTTATATATAGTTGTATACAGATATAGTCATGAGTCTTTTATCATAAACCTCAAAACCCTAAACCCTAAATCATAAACCCTAAATCCTAAATACAAAACCCTAAAACCTAAGAGGGGAATGTATCACCACGTTACGTGTGCGCACCTTGTTCAATCTGAATTCACGTGATGGACAAGGACAACATCACCACTGCACAATACATGTATATTTAAAGACTTTAAAAAACTAAACACAAAACCCCCCTTAAACCCTAAACTCTAAACCCTAAAACCTACACCCTTAAGGGAAAAAAATCAACACGTTACGTGTGCGCATATTCCACACGTTACGTGTGGTAAAGGCTCACATGTAACGTGTGGGATATTCTCACACGTAAAGTGGGGATATGGTGGATGTAAAACGCATTGAATTAACCGTTTTTTCCCCACCTAACTGAATTAATGGTCCCCTAACTTCATCTTCCCCAGCTAAGGCCCCAATTTCAAGCCTAAACCCCTCATTTCAAACACCCTAAAATTTTAAACACCCTCACTTTAAAAAAAAAAGACAATATGAACAACAATGATTATTGGAGCAACAATGTTGAAGAGGATCCACTTCCAAATGAGGTAATTTCCGTTATTTAAAGTTAAAGTTTTCATTTTTTGGGTGGGACATGTTCAAAGTTTTGATCTTTAGTTGTTGAAAACAATACATGATATTTGTTATTTAGGTATTAGAAACCAAGTTTTACATGCTAGATTTTGAGGGATACATGTGTAAGAAAGCAAGATCCACATTACATTGAAGAAACATTTTCACACATAACGTGTGAAACATATCCACACGTAACGTGTGAAACATGTCCACACATAACGTGTGGATGATCTCAACACGTTATGTATGGACATGTTTCACATGTTACGTGCGCCTTGCCAGATTGTGGTTTGTGGCGATTTCTGTGCCTTTTGTAAAAGGACACGGTTTGTTCACTTTAAATTGATGTCTAAGAATGTTTCCTTAATGGGAATTATGGTTTCACACTTGATAATTAGTTCACTACTTGATGAGACGATTTCATGTGTATGCAAGCCAACTATTATTTGTACGAGGGGTTGAACAATATTTCCCTCGATGATTGGAGCAGCCCACAACAAGGGCAATCCTTTTCTGGTTGGGAAACACCTCATCATCCGTTGTTAGAATGGAACACACTATCTGAGTGGAAAACACCAGAAGAGATACCATCCTTCTCACTTGGAGTGTTTGACGAGAGTTGTCCGCCTCCAGAAGCATCTTTGTCTCATGAAGAGACTCAGAATTCGGCTTCTGCTAACCCACAATTCGGCTTTCCATCCCTACACACACAGCCTCAGTTCAGAAATGATCCAGAAGAGGATGTTTTCGTCTCTGCTGATTATTCAGAGTTCTTCACAACAGACCAAATCTGGGAGTCCAAAGAAGAAGCATTTAAATGGGCACGGGAGACTGCTATGTGTCATAATTTCTGCATCATAAAGTGGAGGAATAAACCTTCCATAAGAGGAGCCCTTGGGGGGGACTTGGTTACCTTGCGATAGGCATGACAAAACATCCGTAAATAAGCTGACCAAGTGAGGAGATCACAAAGTCGAAGAAGTGTGGGTGTCCATTCATGTTGAGGTTGACAGAAGGGCCGAAGGGATCATGGAAGATCAATGTACAGCATGGAACTGACAATCATGTGATCAAAGAGAATTTGTTTGGTCATGCATTAGCTGGGCGACCAAACGCTGAAAAGAAGGGGATTATTAGGGTGATGACAGTTAATCATTGCAAGCCTCAAAATATTTTTACTACAATCAGCTCGTCCCCAGGAAACTTGATCAAGATGAAGCAAGTGTGCAACATGATGCATGACATACGAAAAAACGACATGGAAGGAAGAACAATGGTACAACAATTCTTCTATGAGTGTAAGAAGAAGGGATACTTTATGGAGCATAGATTCAATAAGGAGACTAATAAGATCACATATATCTTCTTTGCAAGCCCAAACCAGTTGTCGCTGCTGAAGGCATTCCCGTACATTGTGTTGCTAGACTCTACATACGCAACTAATAGGTTAGTAACACATATATCTATTATATTCTTCACTTGTTCATGTAATCATTAGATGCAATAACATATCATTATGTGTGCAGTTACGATTTGCCCTTCCTTGAAATTGTCGGCATCACATCAGTTTGGAAAAAGTACAATATTGTCGGTGCATTTCTGGAGCATGAGAACGAAGAGAGTTACAAGTGGACCATACAACAACTTTCAAAAATGTTTGTCAAGGTCCAACGAGCACCCACATGCTTGTTCACAGATCGGGAGAAGGTGCTGATGAACGCCATAGAGAAGCAATTTCCAACTGCAAAATTCCTCCTATGTAGGCGCCATGTGAGGAAGAATATTGAAGACTTTGGGAAGAAGGCCATGGACAAGTTTAGGGGCACATCGTTTTCCAATGATTACATGCAACTATTCAAGGAAACAACCATAGAAGGGTATGAAGCAAAACTGAAGAAGATTCTGCAAGATTGGAGAAAATATCCAAAATGTCTTCAGTATGTACAAAAAAACTGGCTTGACCCATACAGGGAAAGAATCGTCTCAGTATGGACAGATACAGTCTTCACTCTTAGAACTTCCACAACTAATAGGTTTGTGCATTATGTTTTTAGGGTTAACTGGTTATTTGAACTTAGACTTTTACAACAACATACTGACTTCAGATTCTTGATTGTAATACAGGGTTGAAGGGGCCCATTCCGGTCTTAAAAGCTTCTTCACTAGCAATGATGGCAACCTTTGCACTGTATTCGATCAATATGATGCACGGTTGCGCATTCAGATTAAGGAGATAAGGGGGGCCTTGAATGAGAGCTTAGAAAAGCGATTTACGCTGATAAGCAAATCACATCTTTTCTCCAAGCTGCACTACAAGGTCTCTGCGATTGCACTAGCACGGCTGATTGAGGAATACAAGAAAGGCGAAGATCCGTTGGGGAACACTATATGCAGATGTCAGATGAGGGTGAAGGATGGCTTGCCTTGCGTGCATGACATGGCGCGGAATGTGATGAACCAGGAACCAGTTGAACCTAGCTCATTGCATCCGTTATGGAGGCAATTGACCTTGTCAGAAGTGCGGACGGATGAAGAAGAAGAAGCCAGAGCACGTAGAGTGAATAGGTCGTTGCTTGATTAATTTGCTTCAAGCGTCTTCCCCACATTGCCAGTGCATGATCAACACAGAGTTGTCTCTGCACTAACAAGTATAGCACATCCATAGCGGACTACTCTGCAAGAGCCAGCTAAATTTAGGCATAAGAGTCGGCCTCAAGGAGCTCTAAACATTCCCACCAAAAGGCAACCGTCATCATGGGAGTATACTGACCAAGAGATGGAGGGAACACCTCCGAAGAAGCAAAAAGCAAGACCACCAAAGGAAACTTCAACCATGCCATGGCAATCATGGAAGCCTATGCCTTCGGGTCACACGACGTTGATAAAAAACCTTAGGCGATATATTACCCAATTTACCAAGTGTATGAAACCACACGTGGGAGGATGGTGGGAAATAGATGGTGATGGAAACTGCGGATACAGATCAATTGCGCATGGTCTGGGTTTAGGGCAGGATTGGTGGGCTTTTGTTCGACGTACCATGATCGCTACATTGAAACAAAAGTATGAGCTATTCACGCAAATTTGGATGTCTATGATGACACTTGAGGCAATGGAGGTGAAGCTTGCATGGTTTCCTGCGCCCAACATGCCTGCCCCACGTGAGACGTGGTTGGACCTCCCGGATATGGGATGTTTGGTGGCTACTAAATTCAACTGTGTGTTCGTCTCTATCGGTGCTGGTGTAGGCACGACATACATGCCTATGAGGGCGAATCCAAACCAAGCGGTTGGAGATAAGCTGAAGACGATATGCATTTTCCATGTCGATAAAGAGCAACATTTCATTGCGGTACGTTAATACAATCAAATAAGTTGAAACTATCTTATGTTAAAACATATGTTTGATGCAATGACTTTTATGTAGATTGGCCTTGACTAAACCTCGCCCTTGCCGAACCTTTACACCGTGTGGGTGAGATTTCATGACCCGTCTGCGGATGCCTTGGTAGATCCATTCCTTGAACGATTGACGGAGTACCAAGCACACAAACCAAAGGGTCGTGGAAAGAAGAAAGTTGAAACTATCTTATGTTAAGACATATGTATGATGCAATGACTTTGATGTAATACCAAGACACATGTTCGCTGTATTTATGATTACCAGGTAGTGAATTTAGTGTCATCTGACAGATTTTCCCTCATCCCTCATCATTTTGATAATCGAAAAGCCGAGAGCACCTGATACGCTGTACATTGTATAGCGTAACAAAGTACAGCGTATCTGTGAATCGGAAGAGAAGAGTTGGAGTGAAGAAATATAAAGAATTACAGAAGACTTGGAGCTGGAGCCTCGGAAGCAAAAGAGACGCTGAAGATCGGAAACAGGAGCTAATCCGCGGCCGCGAAAATCACACTCGCGCCCGCGGATTCATCACCGGCCCATCGCACCGGATACGCTATTACAGAGGCCAATCCTCAACCGCGGAAGTTCTAGCCGTGGTCGCGGATTTCAAGTTCTAGGTCGTGCAGATGACATGCACGGACTACATCCACACGTTAATCCACACGTAACGTGTGGAAAGGTTCCACACGTTACGTGCGCCTTGCCAGAATGTTATTTCTGGATGTTTTAGTGCCTTCTGTAAAAGGGCACGGTTTGTGACATGACTGTCGTGCGCCTTGCCAGAATGTTATTTCTGGCTGTTTCAGTGCCTTATGTAAAAGGGCACGGTTTGTGACATGCCTGGACCGTGCGCATTGCCAGAATGTGGTTTCTGGCGGTATATGTGCCTTCTGTAAAATTGAACCTAATTGAACCATGGTTCGAAGCGACAACAGGCCAACACTGACAAGAGGCCAACACGGTTTGTGACATGCCTGGACCGTGCACTGGCAATTTGTGTTGGGACTTGTCCGGGAAGAGACAAGAGGCCAACAAGTACATCAAGTATCCAGACACACATTGCTCATCATTCAGCTCTCCGCAATGCCCCTTGAACCACTGAGCAGGTACGGTACCAGATGTCACATCTCCATCAGGCAACTCAAAGAATTCACCTGCCTTCTCCACCAAGGCCTTCTTCAAATCATTCACCCACAACTGCTCATGCCATTTATGTGGATGTGCCATGTCTTTTCTGTGGATGTTTAGCCCAAGGATTAACAATACGTCATGGAGAGTTATGGTCATCTCTCCCCATGGCATATGGAACGAGCTGGTTTCAGGTTGCCAGCGCTCAATGAACACACCAATCAGCGTCTCGTCCACATGCTCATGCATCACATCTGGTATATGACACAACCCTGATGCAGATGCCATAAGACCCCATGCCTTTTGTATCATCAAAGGCCATGAGCGTATCTGTTTGCCTCGTTGCTGAAACCTCAACGGTGACACAGGCTATAAATATTTGCATTTTGAAACCAGTGTAAGCAATCCATTTGACATATTTATAATAAAATGTGAAATTTCAAGAATAAGGTTTTCCATGCAACTTACAATGCGCTGGTAAAGGTAGTACGCCACGTGATTGACAAAACCTTTTAGAAGTTCAGGCGGACCTCCAGGTACTCTAACCTGCAATTCTGGGTCATATCTGCCCCTTTTCTTCGATCGGGGCGGTTTTGCCCGCGAAAAAGAGGCTTCCTGAGGCTCCTCGTCCACGTATTGAGGTTCACCTCTTGGAACCCAAGTATGGCTATCCCCGTCCTACATTTTTTTAACAAATGATAAGTAATTACATTTTTATAAAACGCTTATCTTTTCAGATACTAAATTTACTTACCATAGCGCTCTGATAGGGGGCGTTCGGGTAGATGCATGGGTTCTCCCATGGGTTGTGCTGCATCTGCTCATCTACATTCTGATAATACACATGGCTGTGATGGTGCAGTGGGCTATGATGGATTTGAGGGCTGTGATGGGACGGTTGGCTCTGCTGAAGCGGCGGACTAAATATGGGGCCATAATAGTTATTCTGATTCATTGTGTCAGAATAACCTCAGAGCGGGCTCGCGTCGTAATCTGGGTACAACTGAGGCTCTAAGTCAGCCCGACCACCAACGGCAGGAAGAGATGGCACAACAGGCATCACTGGCAGAACCGGACTACCGCTAGCAGCTCCCGTCTGATAGAGGCATGTCTCATCCTGACGGTAGCAAATATTCCTTTTTTTTTTCTCGAACCTGGTCACCTCTTGTTCAGTCTAAAACAATTGGTCACGGACGAGGTTTCTTTGGTTTGTTCTTTCACCGGGCTCCATCTATAGTAATATATCAAAACATTTTATTTCAAATAATACAATTCTGGAATCAGGAAAAATCGTCGAAGAGGTAGTCGGGAAGTCACCGGAGAAGATGCCGGAATTCTGGAAATGGACATTCCACACGTAACGTGTGGAGACAGACCACACGTTACGTGTGGAGGCTTTCCACACGTAACGTGTGGAATGTCCATTTCCACATTTCCGGCGTCTTCTCCGGCGACCTCTCCGGCGATTAATCCAGATTCCGGCCACATTTGAAATGCTCAAAATTTACCAAAAAATCAAAAAAAATCACACTAATTTAACAAATCTAACAAAAATATCACTTGCATTTGGCTATTTTCATACAAATCCAACAAAAACCCTAAACACCCTTTCATACAAATCTAACAAATTTCCACAATTTCATACAAATATATCTATTAAATTAACCAACAAATGCAAATAACTACTTCAAAATTACACAAAACCAAGTACAACAACATCAAAAACACATTAACAATATGGATCTACAATATACTAACAAAAAAATTACAAAATTAACAAAAAACCAAACAAGAATGTTTACTCACTAACCTTTAAAGATTTTGATTCTACGTAATGTGTAGAGTTTGTTGACTCGTAACGAGGAGATCCACGAGATGCGTTACGCAGGATGGAGGACGAAGAAGAGAGGAGGCGCGACTGTTTAGGGTAGAGAAAGAAGAATGAAAATTTGACTTTTAAAGCCACTTACACTCTACACGTAACGTGGGGAGCTGGTTCCCACGTTACGTGGGAATCCCTAAAAAAAACCGTAACTGGCACGTAACGTGGATACCCTCTTCCCACGTTACGTGCCAGCCATATGCGTTAAACAACAAAAATGTCTATGCGTTAAAAAATATGGCCGTTTTTATATGGAAAATTTAAAAATCTACTCTTATTTACACATTTTTCAACGTACACCATTTATTTTTTATTGTTAAAAAATTATTCTAACTTATTTATTTGTATAAAATTACATTGTTATTCAATTTTTTTTTAAGTTTTCAACTATCAAAAGTATAAGATATTTTGACTAAATCTTTTTCTTCTTTCGAAACAATATTTGAAATTTTTGTAAAGGGTTACTCTAATGTTTCATGGGAGAACAAAAAAAATCATAAAAGTAGTTGTTTTTTTTGTAAAACAAAAAGTTTTTTTCAAAATATATAATGTTGGGAGATTTTAAAAATTATCATAATTATGATGTCATAAAATGTGTGAATAAGAGAAGATCTCTTAAATTTTCCTTAAAAAATCAAAAAAAAAAATCTTGGTTTTATAAAAGATAAAGATTAGGTATTTAACTAAATACCACAAAAATATAAAAATCATATTAAATTATGTTTAGAATATGGATACTTTACAATTATTTTTTGCTTTTTATAATGTTAAAGGGTACCAGGCAAAATTTGTGTAATCTCAAGGTTACTATACAAACTTTTTGAAAACTTTGGACACCACGCGAAATTCGCAATATCTAGTGACTACCACGCAAAATTTTCCTTATTTCTCTTTGGTGATAGTTCCTCAATTCTTCTCATATAGGTCCCTTTCAACCTCTTCTCATGTTTCTTGCTTTGGTCCTCGATTGTTGTTGGAGACTTGATCTTGATTGTCAAATTTCATAGGTTTATTCTTTCCTTCCTTCCTTATTGTTGATGTATAAATGTTGATTTCATAGGTTTATTCTTTCCTTCCTTCCTTATTGTTGATGAATGATATACATACATTAGATATCATAGGGCATGCTTCACTACTACAAAATAGGCATTTAACTCATGCGTTTTTTAAATATAAGCCGAATATGTAGTAAATTAGGTTCTGGTATTATCTTGAGGGGATAATTGATCAAATAACCCGGACATAAAAAAATCGCCCAGGTTATAAAGTGTTGTACATTTTCAAAAAATGAGACATTTTAACCCGAACATCTGTACCTTCGTATGATTTCTAGATATCCACCTCTTCCACCATCATAATTAGGCTAAAAGCATATAATTAAAATTTTAATTACATTTTTTTTGTATTAAAACTGAAGATAAGTCGTGCTTACCATCCAATATAAGCATCTAACTTACAAAACCTGTTTAGAGTAAAACAACATCCAAGAATCATGCACAACAGTCTCTCCTATTTTTATCTCAATTTTTTGTATTAAAAATGTTTAGAGTGTCACACTAGTACAACAATAGTACATACAAATGTTAGATCCTAAATACTTAGATGAGCCATGATTATCATCTAACATAAGCATCATTTTCTTCCCTTAACACTCTTGTTTTCTTGTTGTACACTTGTGTTATCCCTTAGCAATTGGGCTGAAACCACCTTCCTAATAACTTTTTGGGACTGAAGGAGGTCCTTGCTTGGAACGTGTTTCAGGCTACACACTTTACTCCATGCAATTTGATCTTAGTATGATGCTAGCCTGAAACACTTCGACAAATTAAGACCTTAAAAGAATGCAAAAGTTGCAAGTTAATCACTTACTGTAGCAATTTCAGTAATGAAAATCAGCTAACCTGCGAGGGTGAGTTTTTTCATGAGATGGAGAACGAACCTATCCTATGCGATAAGCATGAAGTGAAGGAAGTAGATGACTTAGAGAAGGACGGTTTCTAGTGAATATCTGCTTATACATGGAGATTGATCCAATTAAGCATCTTGAAAAAAGTTGCAAAATGGAAAGATGACTTGTACCATTATAAACCTTGAAAGGTTTCCACCTTGTTTGGAATGAGATGATCGGGAACATTTTCTTGCTTCAACTGCTTAGGGGTCTGTAGAAAAGGAAAATGACAAAGCTCTCAAAAGTCATAGACGAAAATGAAGACACGAGAATGTAAGGATCAATGTTCAGAGAAGCCATTTCTAATTTTATGGAAGGAGGAAATTCATAAGTGAAAAACTAAATACTCACTTTCCCATATGCAAGAGCATCAAGCTGTGCAAAGAAGTTGAACATTAGCTCATCATTCATCTGAAAGAGAATAATGACACAAATAAAAATCTAGGTAGGATGATTATGAATTTTCACTGCCTAAAATAGGCTATAAAATTCTATGTTACCCGGAAATGGTAACGGAAATGGTAACGGAAACGGAAAACGGAAACGTTTCCAAAACGGAGAAACGGCAATCTCAAATTTGTAGAAAAGGAAAACGCCGGAAAAACGACAACATATATTATATGTTATTTTAATGGTTTAAAGAAGTAGAATAAATATATCATCAAAAGATATATAAAATAGACTATATTCAAGCTCTTAAGTCATTTGTAATAACTAATAACTAGTACGATAAGTTCACAGCCTAAGAAATGAGCAATTCAACATCTCACTGAATTAACAAATCATCACAATATCTATATACCTAACTAAAAAAGTATTAATTCTGAAAAGTTAATAATTAATAAAGGCATGAGTGAAAGTATAGTTAACTTGTAATTATAGCACTAAGCCCAAACGAACAATGTCAAAGCCCCCAAGACAATACATCTTTGAACAACTGTATCTTCCCACTAAAACCTAGAGTTAATAAAATAGTACCAAAATCCAGAATTGAAGGACTGAATCACGGCTTTTATTGAGTAGGACCTAATAACCACGCTCAAATTGAAGTTCTTATCTGTCAAACAAGATCATTAGCAATGCACTGGGAGGATTAGAGGAGAAGCGAAGAAGTTTGGAGAGGAGAAAATCCAAGAAATGTGTGCAGAAGTTCTAGCCATTTTAGGATTTAACAATTTTGTTTTTCTAAAAATAGGAAACTCATAGAAAACACTTAGGAAACGCTGACCGTTTTCGATTTGGTAGTCAACGGAAACGTTGACCGTTTCCCCACCCCTGGGAAACGTTTCCTAGGAGTTTCCGGGAGTTTCCGACACGGGAAACGCTACTAGTTTGGAATTTCCGGGTATCATAGATAAAATTTAATGTTGTTGCTAGAACAAAGGGGTTTTCATTACCTTTGAGGTATACAGGTTGTTGGCTCTTAACAACTCGAATAAAATCACATGGAATAACATGTCCCTGTCACACAATTGTGATACTAAGATCGGTATCAACATTTATAATCTAAGATGTGGATCTAGGAAAATTGTACAACCAACACGGCAACACCAAGCTTGAAGTAAGCTTATTGATCTTATTTTGATAAAAAAACAAAGACTACTTGCTGGAAATATTGTAATACACTAGGTGACCCAACAATCAGCCGCTAAAAAGGAATTAACCTAATGAATTATTTGGTAAAAATTGTGCTGACCATTAGTTCCAAGTTCACCAAAGTCGATTTCACCCGTCTCAAAAGGAAGTACATCACCATCAATTGATACCCCCTTCCCATTACTCTCCCTGCTAACCTAGAGAAGATTCAATTCAAGAATAAGAACAAGATTTGGAACTTCTAATATTGATGAAAAGGAAACATAGTAGATAGAATTATAGTCGGAAATATAAACTAACTGCTGAATGTGAGCAGCAAACTTATCCAAAGCTTGGGAGTATGGTAGAATAGCCTATAAGATCAAATGAGGCTTTTTTAAGCAGATATATAATATAAGTTCACTTGGAAACAAAACAATATATTATACTAGGTACAAAGAACACTTGTAAGTTGTAACACGTACTTCCCATACAAAGACATGTACAAAAATAACTCACCCGCGCAGGATATCCAAGAAATGAAACATTTGAGAGATAAAAAACCACACAAACGAAATATATGATAATGCAACCTTCCATTTTAAGTGCAATTTTCTGATAAACTTAAAACATAGATAAAAAACTTTCTTGTATAAAGAAGGCCACTCAAGATAAATGAAAGAATCGTAGACATGATTCTATATGAATGTCATCAACCTTAATTGTACACAAGTTAAGGATAAAAAAAGCAATCATTACTACAACAACTATAAACTCCACTAAAATAAACAACAACAAAACATATGAAAGCAGCATGCTAATTCCAAACACAGTCAACTAACCAACAACCAACCTTAGAAGCTCGCCAATTGCCAGTAATGAGCCATGAATGCTATGAACGAGTGCATTTCTACCTAGTCCTTCTTGCGTAGCCTCATAAAGCGATAATACCTTTTAAACAATGTATATAATGAAGAAAGGAGTTAGAAAGTTAAACTTTTTCAGAAGAAGATATACATGAGCAACAAATGATAACAGATTAACAATCGCCAAAGCTAGAAGAACTAAACAATGACTTCATCAATTTTTATGTGCTTAGACAAATTATGCTCACTATTGTGCCATGGAAACTACAAGTAATTTACCCCATCACATTAAATATTGACTTTTCATTCAATCAACACACTAAGATTTCTAAATAAAACTTCAGTATAAAGAGGCAATATTGTTCAAATCTTAAATGCAACTTCGCTTTATAAGATATTGGGAAAGAAGATATCTTTTCTTATTGATAGACTTCCCAATATATACAAGGAAGATAATAACTGAATTAAAGAACTCTGCTAACAATGGGCCTAAGAGTTCTCCTCACTAACAGCATTTATCCTAGTGGCTGAGATAATGGAAGAATTAGTCAACAGAAGAATAACAGAACAGTAATTAAATAATTACAATAAAATTAATTTCTAATTTCACTAACATTCCCCCGCAAGTTGGACGATCGAGATGACAGGTTCAACTTGGATAGTAGATAGTCAAAGCGAGGGCGCAACAGTGGTTTCGTAAGGATGTCAGCCAACTGGTCAACCGTAGAAACATAGGAGACTCGAAAAGTACCTCGTTGTACCTGCTCACGGACAAAGTGGTAAGCTAGAGCTATATGCTTCATCCTAGAGTGGAAGACGGGGTTGGCACTAAGACTTGTTGTCCCAACGTTGTCACAGTAGATGACTGGTTTATCAACCAACCTGTGACCCAGTTCAGCAAGCAGGGAAATGACCCACATCAGTTCGGAAGACGTATCAGCCAACGCCTTGTATTCAACCTCCGTAGATGATCTAGCAATCGAGCGCTGTTTTCTAGAGCTCCAGGAGATGGGTGTGCCACCGAGATATACCAAGTAACCAGTAGTGGATATATAGTCGTCCTTATCCCCGGCCCAGTCAGCGTCGGAGAAGGCATGAAGGCAGAGCGGAGAGGAAGCAGAGATTGATATACCTCTGTCACAAGTGCCAGCGAGGAACCTGAGTACACACTTGAGTGCAGACCAGTGCTCAGACGTAGGTCCCTGCATGAACTGGGCAAGCTTATTTATAGCGAAGGCAATGTCTGGCCTCGTCAAACTGAGGTACTGAAGACTTCCTACTAGTGCCCGGTACTCTGTGGGAGACGGCAGAGGGACCCCAGCAGAACGGAAGCAGAGAGAGGGGTCGAGACAGGCTTAGTCGCAGCCATACCCGCCTTGTGAAGGAGGTCGGTGACATACCGGCGTTGCGAGAGGAAAATCCCGTCAAGCGTTGGAATTACCTCCACTCCAAGGAAGTAATTCAGCACACCTAAGTCTTTAAGAGAAAACCGAGCAGCAAGACTAGTTATCAGGTTGATGAGAGAGTCTGGAGAGCTACCTGTCACGATGATATCGTCGACGTAAACTAGCAGGTACAGGATAGTGGCGCCCCGCCTGTAGATGAAGAGAGAAGCATCCGCAGTTGAGTTTATGAACCCAATGGACAAGAGAAACATCTTCAACTCAGTATACCAAGCTCTCGGAGCCTGTTTAAGCCCATAAATTGCCTTGCGAAGCCGACAGACCCGATTCGGGAAGGTACTGGCAACGAAACCCGGCAGCTGCACCATGAACACTTCTTCATTCAGAGTGCCTTGAAGAAAGGCGTTATTGATGTCCAATTGTCGGATGGATCAACCATGGTGAACAACAAGGGATAGAACAGTGCGAATTGTCACCGGTTTGACCACCGGACTGAAGGTTTCTGCGTAGTCCTATCCCGGACGTTGGTGAAAGCCTTTGGCGACTAACCTCGCCTTGAAACGCTCCACTGAACCATCTGGAAGCCTCTTGATCCGAAAGAACCATTTACAGCCCACCAAATTCTGACCGGAGGCAGGGTCGACAAGCTCCCATGTTTGATTATCACAAAGGGCACCAAACTCCGTTTGCATCGCTTTCCGCCAGGCAGGGTCCTTGAGAGCTTGAGTAATGGTAGAGGGCTCTTGGAGGAAGGTCGATTGGGTGTGGAGGTTGAGTTTTTGGATGGGGCGAGATATGTTATTCTAGGATCTGGTGACAACGCCCCCACCGAGTTTCTGTCGTTTGTTTGGGAAATTTGTTGGATTAGGGTAAGCAGGTGGAGGGGAAGTGGTAGTCGAGGGAGGTGGGACGGGCTGGGTATTGGGAGGTAGGGGTGGGCCGTGGGTAGGAGGTGTGGATGGAAGGGTGTGGGCTGGAGAAGCGTGGCCCAGAGTGGACGGGCCCAACATGGGATCAACATTAGCCGAGGGAGAGCTGTTTGAGGATGTACCTGGTGGGCTAAAGGGTACACTGGACGTGGGAGAAGTGGGCCGTAACATGGGCCTAATTAGAGGGATAGTAATATCCCCACATTCTGGAATGGGACGTGACTCACTTTGCTGATGCTTCAAGCTTTTGAAGGGAAAATCAGTCTCAACGAACTTAACATGACGGGAGGTGTACAGTCGCCTCGTCGTCGGATCCAGACATAGATAGGCATGTTGATCAGCAGCATAACCTACAAAAACACACAAGGTAGACTTGGGCGCAAGCTTGTGAGATGCATAAGGTTTAATCCAAGGAAAGCATAAACACCCAAAACACTTAAGTTTTTGATAGTCCGGGTGTGTGTTTAGTAATTTTGAGAATGGTGATTCGTAACCAAGGATTGGAATGGGTAGGCGATTGATGAGGTAGGAAGCGGTGGACATGGCATAGGGCCAATAGGCGAGGGGCATACCAGCATGGGTTAATAGTGATAGACTGGTTTCGGCGATGTGCCGATTTCGTCGCTCCGAGATTCCGTTGTGTTCAGGGGTGTGGGGAGGAGTCGTATGATGACTGATGCCCTGTTCGGATAGAAACGAGCGAAGACCGATATATTCACCACCATTGTCGGTATATAGAATTTTGATTTTGTGGCTAAAATAATTTTCGACAAGCGCCTTAAATTTGGGAAAAATAAATTGCAAGTCAGATTTTCTTTTCATCGGGTAGAGCCAAATATAGCGTGTGAAGTGGTCAACAAACAAGCAATAATAACGTAGTCCATCAAAGGATAAAGTCGGAGAAGTCCATACATCCGAAAAAATTATTGCTAAAGGATGAGACGATTTGAGAGATGAATCATAGAAAGGTAGTTTGTGACTTTTGTTTATTTGACAAGAGGAGCAATCTGACTGCTGAAATTTAGAGGAACCCAAAGAAAACTGTTGTTGGAGAAACCCGAAAATGGAGGTGGATGGGTTCCCGAGCCGGTGATGCCAAGTTGCTGCTGGATCGAGAAGAAGAGTGTGGACAGTAGGTGAAGGCGAAGGACACACATAGACTCCATCAACACATGGGCCTTTAAGAGTTATCTTTCCTGTCAAAAGATCCTTCACATAGAAAGAGTCAGGTAAGAAAACAACTGCAAAATGTGTTTGTTGGGCAAGTTTAGAGACGGAGAAGATATTCTATTTAATAGAGGGGACATGGAGGGCAGTAGGCAGGGACATATCAAAAAACTTAAGAGTTCCAGAGTGAGAAATGCTTAAACCTGAACCATCCTCCATGTAGAGCTCATCCGGACCAGTGTATGGATGATAGAGAGCCAGGTTGTCAAGATCCTTCGTCACATGGTGCGTCTCCCCACTATCAATGATGTAGTTGGAGTTGGAAGGGCCAGCCATCACGGAGTTTGCCTGAGCCGACGGCTGCTTACCAGAGAAGCGATGAAACGCCGGTGGCGGGATCGTCGGATGCTATTGACGGAACGCCACGCACTGCGTCATGACATGACTAGATGTGTTACACCATTGGCATTTGCCCAAGAAAGGCTTGGGTGCTGATGGTCGCTGGCCATTGTTGGGCTGATGTGGGGACTGCCAAGGTCGCTGGCCATTGTTGTGCTGATGTGCAGGGGGTCCGGGCGACTGCCAAGGACGGGGACCATTGTTTGGCCTATTCTTGTTGGGTTTGAACTGCGATGTCAAGGCGGTGCTAGGGCCTGGGGATGTCTTTTGGGCAGCACGGAGAGCGAGCTCCTGGTTGATGAGCTTCTCCAGCAACTCATCAAAGGATATCGGCGTATCCCTAGCATTGACACCATCGATGACCGGCTTGTTCGCATCATCCAGTCCCCGAAGAATATGATCGGTGAGATCTTCATCAGAGACTGGCTTCCCGATGGACGCCAACAGATCGGCGGTGACCTTGATGGAATGCATAAATTTTGTGACAGATTGAGTGCCCTTCGTAGTGGATCGAAGGCGGTCTTTCAATTGCTTGATATGTCCTCTGGACGCCTTGGCATAGGTGCGGTGCAGGAGCGCCCAAAGGTCACCAGAAGTGCGAGTTTGAGACACCAGCGAGGCGACGGGGTCGGAGAGCGTGGTGAGGACAACCCCATATATGAGGCGATCCTGCTTCCACCAAGTTTGGTACGCCGGATTAGGGGTGACGACCGGAGGGGTTACCGTACTGGAGAGAGTGGCAGCGGGAGTAGGGTGAGATCCATCCAAGAATTTTAACAGGTCATGGCCATCCAGGAGAGCTTCAAGCTGAAGTTTCCAGTTAATGAAATTGGTGGGTGTGAGTTTGACCACGCCAGAGAGGTGAACACAGGCTAGGGGTTTTGTTGGTTCATACGGATTTGGGATGAGATTGGCATACTCTTGAGAGGCCATTGTAGGGGGGGGGGGGGGGGGGGGGTAGAGTTTGTGTTGGAGGAGGGGAGTTACGTAGAAGGCAGAGGATCTACCTAACTGATACCATATAAGATATTGGGAAAGAAGATATCTTTTCTTATTGATAGACTTCCCAATATATACAAGGAAGATAATAACTGAATTAAAGAACTCTGCTAACAATGGGCCTAAGAGTTCTCCTCACTAACAGCCTCTACTAACAACATTTATCCTAGTGGCTGAGATAATGGAAGAATTAGTCAAAAGAAGAATAACAGAACAGTAATTAAATAATTACAATAAAATTAATTTCTAATTTCACTAACACTCTTCTCCATACGTGAGTGGGACTATCCAAATCCTTCTTTTCTGTAATAGAAAAAACCAATTGTCTAGCAGAAGTTGTTATCAATATTAAAGAATAAATCTGTTTATGGAACCAAAGATAACATGATTAGCTACAAAAGCTGCCACCAACACAGAGAAAGTCTGTTTATTTAGAAACCAATGCTTCCAATTTCACTCCAAAAGTTGCAAATACATGATAAAACACAAAATGATGAAGAATACAACAATCTGCCCTATTCTTCATCCTGTCGTTGCCCAAGAACAAAAATGTCTTCATAGCGTTTCTGCATCACAAGTTAAAGACACAAATCAATCTCTTTAAATGGAAAAAAGACATGCAAATAATCTCAAAATAGAGTAGAACCAAAATGATGTAGCAAGTAATAACGACATAATATAGCACAAGCAAAAAAAAGCTAGAATCAAAGAACGATATTTCAATTAGCATTTGTTGTTTAGAGGAGTCTTGCATTTGTTGTTTCCACATAAAAAAAAAACTAAGTGTGTACCTGGACTTTGAACACCAGAAGGAGAGCATGCATGTAGCAGGAGAAGAATCAAAGAAGACACTAGAAGGAGGGTTGTAGATGAAGGCAATCAAAGAAGAAGACCAAATTCATTCAAACACACCAGATTTTTGAATCGAAGAACGAAATTTCAAGTAGCACAAGCTCAATTTAAGGTTTAGAGGATTGAATCGAAGAACGAACTCCCTTATACATGAAATTGAACGAATCTTTGAGGCACAAGCAATCGAAGACTTGAGCGGATTAACTGAACTCGAGGCACCAGGCGCACAATGTTACAAGAATATGAGTATTTCATCTGGTTTATGTCTATGAGTATTTGTTATAAAACCTGGTTTGTTCCGGTTTAGTGTTTTAGTTTCTAAAACCCGGTTTCACCCCATTCCCTTAATTCTCTATATGTATTACGTTCAGTCCCTGGAGCCAAATTAATCAAATCCATAAGCAATTTCCCAAATCTCAAACTCTCTCTTGTTTATCAAAGTTTCCAGAATCTTTCGGATCAATCATTCTTCCTCTGAGATTGATCTCTAGGCCTGGTCTCCCCTTCTTCGAGCTCAATCGTGAGTTCCTAGCTGGGAATCTATCATCATGTCTCAATGGTATCAGAGCCATCGGCTCCTACGGTGCGCTTCATGGTTGAATCGAAGATCTCAGGGCGGAATTTGGATGAGATGTTCTCATATAAGACGAAGCCGATAGTCGGGACTCCATGGTGGGTTTCGGACCTCTCAACCATGGCTGATGAGGTAAGAGATCGAACGATCCTTGTGAAAATTAAGTCTCAATTGCATTCCTGGAGTGATCTAGATATTCGGTATCTCCTTTCTGAATTTGGAATGGTTGAGGAAGTGAAATTCCTACCAGTGGAAAGTGGATTTCATTCGTAAGTTCGATTTCAAACAATATACGATAGTGAATGGGCTTACTACCACTACCAAGACGGTTGGTTCGTTCATCAAAACTGCTGTGAAATACAAATCCATCGGGCAGATGATGTTATTAGTTAGAATACCCAACGAATTGATAAGATTAAGACTGCTTATGTGGTTAGTGACACTCCTAAGGTGACAAGTGTTGATAGTTTGCTTAAGGAGAGGGTGAAACAAGACAAACTGATAACTCAGGGAGAAGAGTCATCTCAGTTTGTACTAAAGGATGAATCGATTTCAGCAAAGGAGCCTTCAGATTGGATTGCACACCAAGTGCTCGACAGAATGCCAAGGTCATTTGTCAGTGGTGAATTGATATTTCTGGATGAAATTGAAAAGATAAATGAAGAGTCGGTAGATGGGTTTAACTGGGAGGCCCCACCAATGAGCTCAGTTGAGGAATTAGATGGTGTGAAGGTTCTCAAGGAAAGCAAATTAAGGGATACGATACCTAGAAATCATGCAGCCAAGTTACTAGATAAATTTCATGAGCAAGAGTTAATGCTTAATGGTGTTGTATGTGTGATTTGCTTTGATCCAGGAGGACATAAATTACAATGTGGTAAATATAATGAGTCAGCTGAGAAATCTGATGAGTTGAAAACTCTTCCAACACCCGGGTTGTACGGTTAGAAGAAGCATCTGAAGAAAAGAAGAAGAACTCGATATTGTTTTCACTCGTTGAAGCACAAAACTCCAAGACATATTTTAAATTCACCATGTCAGGTATCACCAATGCTCTGTTATTGGAATTTGAAAACTGCGTGGCCAGATCAGAATATGTTGATCTTGATTTTAATACGGATAATCTGCCTCTAGCATTTGATTTCCCATATGCTACAAATCTTCATGATGATATGCATGATTATTATGCTGGAAAATTTGCTTTCGACCCTTGAGGAGGAGTAATGTTCTTTGTTAGTAATCTGAGTTACATTGAAGAGATGTCTGAAATGCAGAAATCGTTTGAAGCTTCTCTATTTGGGATCATCATGAATCCATTTGTTCCTTTTGCTTCAGAATGTGACCAAGCTAAGGTAAATTCCATACTCCACAAGTGGAAACTAAAAAGTAGTCAAGTTTTGATATGTTCTCTATTTGAGGTGCTGATATTTGATCCGGGAGGACATTTGTTGATACATGCTACATTTGGGTCCCCTGATGCTATGGAGGAAACTCATTTGTTTCATGCTACAATACATAACTTAGCTAGCCTTATAGAGATATTGCTTGAAGCAAGCCCTTCCTTCAAGGGGAGTATGGTGAGCCTAGTAGGAGTTGATGAAAATATCTGGAATGCATCAGTTGATTTCATGTTGGAGTTAGAAAATTTCTCTTATGTTGGGTCTGGCTTACACGGAGCTAAAATGTTAGTTTTTGATCCTAATGGCGGTTTAAATGGTGTTTTACCCGAAAAGCCAAGTATCGACCATGACTTGAGCTATATGAAGGCTTGGAAATCACTTATTAAGAGATATTTGATGATAGTTGACACTCTGAAGTTTGCTTCTTCCAAGTACTGGAATGCAGCAGGATTTGCTCATCTTACAGCAGCTTCAAGTGCAGGTTTTGGGCATGAAACAGAATTTTGGAGGGAGATAATACAAACTATTTTCTATACCCAGGGCGCAACTATTGATCTTGTGATTTTAGCTCTTATTGCTGTGATCTTCGACTTGTACGTTCAAAGCTACAAGTTGATCTTCAAAAGTCCATCAAGGGAGCAATGTTTTTGATCCTTGAGGACAAGGATCATCTCAACTGGGGAGTATTGTTACAAGAATATGAGTATTTCATCTGGTTTATGTCTATGAGTATTTGTTATAAAACCCGGTTTGTTCTGGTTTAGTGTTTTAGTTTCTAACGCCCGATTTCACCCCATTCCCTTAATTCTCTATATGTACTATGTTCAGTCCCTGGAGCCAAATTAATCAAATCCATAAGCAATTTCCCAAATCTCAAACTCTCTCTTGTTTATCAAAGTTTCCAGAATCCTTCGGATCAGTCATTCTTCCTCTGAGATTGATCTCTAGGCCTGGTCTCCCCTTCTTCGAGCTCAATCGTGAGTTCCTAGCTGGGAATCTATCATCCTGTCTCACACAAAGCTCAATTTAGGGTATAGAGGCACAAGCAATCAAAGACTTGGTTTTTTCAGAACAATGTATTAGGGTAGAGGAATAGACTCGAACTTGGGTTTTTATTTTATTAAATAACCTGGATCCCATTAAATCCAATTTCTTTACTTTCAGCATATTTATTAAATAATCCGGACAATATACATATGGATATATAATGGTTGAATTTAGAAAATACAAAGACTATATAACCCGGGCGTGATTCAAGTATAAATATCCGGATTATATTCTTAAATTACAAGATAAAATAACCCGGATATGTCAATGCAAAAAACGCTCGGGTTATTCTCGTATATGGTCCAAAGAACTGTGTACTCAAATAACCCGGGCATGTTGCCTTACATTTGGGTTATTTGTGTAATACTCCAGATTTGTAATCCTTTATAAGGATTAGAGTGCTATCCAAGTCAACAAGAGCTCTTTCTTTTCTTGGTTCAAGTGAGGACAAAGAACTATGAAGTTAAGTATACTAGGGCGGGAGTAGTACCAGGATGGGTGACCTCCTGGAAAGTTCCTAGGTTGGCATGAGATGCTGCTTCTAATGCCTCGAGTCTTACATATGGTATCAGAGCCGACTCTGGGTTATGAGGGAGCTTGGTCCGGTGGACGGTCGCTCGACCGGCGGTCTTTGGGCCTTGATGAGGTCATCAAGGGTTTAAGTGAGGTTGATTGCAATACCCCGGATTTGTAATCCTTTATAAGGATTAGAATGCTACCTATATCAACAAGAGCTCTTCATTTTCATGGTTCAAGTGAGGACACAGAACTATGAAGTTAAGCGTGCTTAGGCGAGAGTAGTACTAGGATGGGTGACCTCCTGGGTTGGCATGGGATGGCGCTTCTAAGACCTTGGGTCTTATAATTTGATTATTTCATCGAAAAATTAATAAGAATATTGAATTTTTATTGTTTTAGACCCCTATTATACCAGATATCTAACGTCCGGGTTATTATATCACAAGTTAAAAGAGCATTTTTGTGGTAGTGCTTTGAGTTGCTAGAAATTTATAGCAGATAGAGAATAATGTAATATTAAGGAGACAATGATGTTTAGATATAAAAATGATATCTGAATCAATCATAGAGATATGTTGTTGGGAACTTTGTGGGTAAAATGCTTTAATATTGCAATTTGAACCTCTTAAATACAACTTTAGGGTTATTTGAAATTATGAATTCATTTTTGAGATCAACCGATGACATATTTGAGTTTCAAGGCTTTACTCTTAACAACGAGATTCTTGTATATTGTTTCAACTTTCAAGGCTTTATGAAATAAGTATATTGTTTGACATTCTAAATCTATAGTAGAAGGTTGAGATGTGTTTATATATTGAGTAATATTGATACTGATAAGGTGGAATTTTAATTTGTTGGTTGATTTAAGTAATGATAACCTGACCAAATTCTGAAGTTAAAACCAAAAAACTTTTGTACATAAAGTTATACTATTATTATAGGGTATAAATTATACAAAATTCATATAATTTTACATGATGACGGTAGCAAAACACATCACATGGTTAGTGTCAGAGAGATAAGCGTACATCAACACAACCTAAATAAACTTGTAATTTTATTTCTCCACAATCAGAGATATAACGATTGCACATACTATACTAGTCTTATCATTTTTACCAACTTTATTTTTCTAAATTGGAATACTTAGTTTGAAATTGAGGTAAAACCTATGATCTGTCAGTTACAATATTCAAATTTTGTATTCTATTTTGCTACAAGATTTTCAACGAGTGGCAGAGAATGAGTAATTATTGGATTGTTGCACTTCAGACAATAGTCAAGTCGTCAACTTCTAGTTTAGTATTCTAGTTTAGGGGAACTGCTTCCGATTCTTAGAACCGTCTTATGCATATAGTCAAGTCGTCAACTTCTTCCAATTTCTCTTTCTTCAAATCTTCAATATGTCCTAATTTCGCTCCAAATCTTCAATTCTTAGAACCTATATTTCAAGAGGACATTTAAAGGCCTTTGGAAGAAGAAGAGTACTAGAATCCTATCCCTCGTTGCTGCTACTTCCTCGCTTTCGTGTTAGGGTTCTTCTTCATGTTCTCCTTCTTTTCCCTAATCATGTGGGGTACTGCTCGGTCTCAAAAGCCGAAGGTCACAATGAAGGTCAATTAGCGCAATTCTGTCGGATTTTCGTTTTCGAAATCGATATATCTGCCGCGAATTTTGGTTTAATTGAATGTTGCACGATCTCAATCAGTTTTGTATTTATGCATAGCATTAAGTTTGAGAGATTCGTAGTCTCATCCGGCTCCGATGCCGCCGGCGTCACTATCGAGATGGCGTTCGTGAACTGCACCTGGAAATTCCTCTACAGGATCACCGTTACATTCTTTGGCGTCCACGTCACCTCATCTTCGATCGACCTATCGTACTCTCAAATCACATTCGCCAACAAAAATGTACGCATTCTAATCTAATCTAATCAATCACAAAATCATCAATTGATATTGGATCTGAAATTCTAGTGTTTAATAAATTGATCGAATTGATGTAGGTGAAGAAATTCTATGAGTCAAGGAAGAGCCAAAGGCTGGTGACAGTGTCGGTGATGGGGGATAAGATCCTGCTGTACGGGAGCAGTTCAATAATGGTTGGGACATCGACGGGAGTTCTCGGAGCTTCACCCAAAAAGCAAGGTTTTTAGGACTTTTGAAGGGGTGGCGTTGGGAAAGGACCGTCCAACTCCAATTTTGTGGCTGGTGGAAGGGATTTGCTCCAATCTTTCCTCTTCTGCATTGTTTCAGGTAATCAGACAAAATTATTCTCCGATGAGCTTCTTTTTTCAACTCATTTAGGGTTTATCCTGAATTTCTTGATTACTTAGTAGAGATGAATTTTGTTCAAAAACTTGGTTTGACAAAAGAGCCAAATCACGTGCTCAGTATGTTTTCTCTCTTCTTTTGAGTTCAAGTTTCAAGCGCTTGCCTTCTCTGTTGTGGCCCTTGATTTAGATTTGAGATTTATAGATTGTGTTTAAGCATTTTTTCTATTTTTTGGTTATCATTTCATGCTATTCAAAAACTTTTCTATGGTGAGTTCTTAGAGTGACTTGCTTCAAATTGTCAAGGACTTGCTAATTGCATACATGTTCTGGATTGTCTTGGTAATTATGTAACTTCAGCCCCATGACTATGAAAATCTTTAAGTGCAAAACATAATATTTGTCTTCATAAACCTTCTTTTAAGTAGTGTGATCATCTTATATGCTTCTTCATGCTAAAATTATATTTGGATCTTTACTACTAAAAAAGTATTGTTCCCTGCCATGGATTCCTTTTTGAATCGTTGAAGGCATAGAACTTGAAAATGAAAGAGCTAACGCATAAATTTTATATAACTTGGTCAAAATGATGTTTTGTTCCTAAATGGCACTATCATACTATGCAAGAATAAAGAACTGGTCTTTCTAAATTCTAAACAATAGCTTTACGAATAATATCTAATCATTTTTACTGCTCTTTCTTTGATAATTCTCACCTTTATTATTCTTATGGAGCAGATTCCTAAGAAGGGGAGGATCTATTCAGTAAGTGAAGGAAATGCGAAGAATTGGGATCGTCTGACTGCTAAGTATGTAAAGCTCTGTTAAGTAAAACTGTCTTTATAATCTATGAGTGGTAGTGCAATTTAACATCCTTTCATCTCAGGTTCATGGAGCAATGCATGTTCCCCATCGATGAATCACCTCCGAAATCTCTGAGATATATTGGAAGGTTTAATTCATTTCTCGGATACCATACCTTTTGATTTTTGGGCTTCAATAGACAAACCATAGCTAAGAACATGGTATGTCTATTGAATACCAACTCTAGCATTGCAAAAGCATATCATTTGTAATTTGCACTTATTACTCTCTATTATGGTTTGATTCTAGTATGGTGGCGAATGTTCATGGAACGGTGTTGTATGGTGGCATCATTATCCAATTGAAAAGGTAGCTACATGTTATCATAGGGTACCTAAGTGGAAATTTTATTTTCAAAATTTCTGAACTCGACATTCGTGGGTTGAACTGAATTTGAATTGATCATCTTTATGCAGTGAAATACATTCGGCCAATGAATATTCATCTTTTGCCTGAAATTTTTGGTTTAACTAATATCATCACTTATGCTTCAGGTTTGTCAACTTCAAATTTATCCCATAATTAATCTTTTTAAGGCTTTGTGATTTCTTTGTTGATTACCCACCTCGGGTTGCTTGCAATTTTTTTTCCCATTTCAAATGGTGGAAGTAAGCGGATGAACATAAATATGTAAATACATGAGATCTGCAGTTATTAATTCTTATTTATGTGGTTTTATTTGTTGGGTTTGTGTAGCCTGAAGCTAGGGATTGCAGAGAAGGTAACTGAGAGTTGCCGTCGGGTCGCGGTGGAACTGGACGTCCCGCGGCAGACGCCGGTTTTGCAAGAGAGGTTAACTGAAAGTTACCGTCGGGTCGCGGTGGGATTGGCGCCTCGCGGTGGAAGCCCGTGGTGGGAGTCACTGCCCCGCGGTGGGGGCCGCCGCCCCGCGGTAGGAGTTGTCGCCCCGCGGTGGGCGCTGGGCCAATTCTCACGTGTTGTGTTTTTTGGGCCCATTAGGTTAATCCGTGTCTTGTTATTTAAACCCTAGTTGATCAATTGTAATCTTAAGTCGTCGTTTATTACATTCAAAGAGAGAAAAAATATCTTGGCTTGGTAGTGCCCCCAGACGTAGTCATTCTTGACGAACTGGGTTAACAATTCTTGTGTTCTTTGTCTTGTTTTCTTGTCGTTACTACGTTCAAATCCTAACAACTGGTATCAGAGTTAGTTCTGGAAGTAACGATGGAAAGCGGAAAGTCACCAGTGGAGAAGTTCGATGGCACAGATTTCGGATTCTGGAAGATGCAGATCGAGGATTACCTGTATGGTAAAGATTTGTATTTGCTGTTGGGTGAGAAGCCGAAAGACATGAAGGAAGTCAAGTGGAAGTTGTTGGACAGGAAAGCGATGAGCGTGATCCGCCTGTCGCTGTCCAGGAACGTGGCACATCACACGGTCAAGGCAGAGACGACGAAGGGGATGCTGAAAATTCTTTTCGCGATGTATGAGAAACCCTCTGCGGTTAACATGGTTCACCTGATGCGAAGGTTGTTCAATCTGCGGATGACGGAGAGTACATCGGTCGCCAATCACTTGAACGAGTTCAACATGACGATCGCCCAACTGAGTTCAGTGGAGATTGATTTCGACGATGAGGTACAAGTCCTAATCTTGTTGTCTTCTTTACCAGAGAGTTGGAGCGGGACAGTTACTGCTGTTAGTGCTTCGGCGGGGAAGGTAAAGATCAAGTTTTATGAAGTGAGGGATCTGATTATCAGCGAAGAAATTCGCAGGAAGGCGTCAGGTTCTACCTCTGGATCAGCCTTGAATACGGATAGCAGGGGCAGGTCAGACTCTAAGAAGTCGAATCGTGGCAGATCAAAGTCTAGAGGGAAGGATAAGCCCAAGGACAAGAGCAAGATCAAGTGTTGGAATTGTGATGAGAACGGTCATTATAAGAGTGAATGTAAAACACCGTTAAAGAACAAGTCAGCGAATTCAGCCAGTGAGGATATTGCAGACGCGTTGACTCTGAGCTATTCAACGACAGGAACCACTGCAGATGCATCTATTCTGAGCACGAGCAGTCCATTGGAGTTTTGGGTATTAGACTCTGGAGCTTCGTTTCATTCTTGCAGCAGTGTTGATATCTTGGATCGTTACACCTCTGGAGATTTTGGAAAGGTCTATCTTGCTGATGATGAGGCTTTGAAAATCGTTGGAAAGGGTGATGTCAGAATCAGAGCGCCGAACGGATCTGTGCTGCAGTTGCATGGAGTGAGGCATATTCCTGGTTTGAAGAGAAACTTGCTTTCCATTGGCCAGTTGGATGACGAGGGCTATGAAGTAACCTTCGGCTGTAACAGCTGGAAGATAACCAAGGAAACTATGGTGGTAGCTCATGGAAAGAAGGAGGGGACGCTGTACATGACGAGCAACGTCCGTGATAGCATTGCTGTTGCATGAGTGAACTGCGATGCAGATTTGTGGCACCGTCGTCTAGGCCACATGAGTCAGAAAGGGATGCAGGTGCTATGCTCGAAGGGCTTGCTGCCAAGTCTTAAGTCCGTTGAGATCGGGCTATGTGAGGACTGTGTGCTCGGGAAGCAGAAAAGAGTGAGTTTTGCGAGAGGAGGCAGAACCTTGAAGAAGCAGAAGTTGGAGTTGATCCACAGCGACTTGTGGGGACCATCACCTGTGACATCTCTGGGTGGATCGTCATACTACATGACCTTCATTGACGATGCTACAAGAAAGGTATGGGTCTATTTTCTGAAGCAAAAATCTAATGCGTTTGATTCCTTCAGAAAGTGGAAGGCTCTAGTAGAGAATGAGACAGGTCTTAAGGTGAAGTGTTTGAGATCTGATAATGGTGGGGAGTATGAGCTTCGCGAGTTCAAGGACTTTTGTGCTGAGAATGGAATTTGCATGGAAAAGACCTTGAAAGGAACCCCTCAGGAGAACGGCGTCACTGAGCGTATGAACAAGACCCTGAATGAGCGTGCTAGGAGCATGAGGATGAAGTGTGGGCTTCCAAAGATGTTCTGGGCGGATGCAATAAACACTGCTGCATTCTTGATCAACCGAGAGCCATCAACTCCATTGGAGAATGGGATACCAGAGGAAGCTTGGAGTGACAAAGAGGTAAATTTGTCTTTCCTTCGGATATTTGGATGTGTTTCATATGTTCACATTACTCATGTTGAGAGAAGCAAGTTGGATGCAAAGTCTGTCAAGTGCACGTTCATCGGATACAGTGGTGATGATTTCGGATACCGGTTCTGGGATGAGCAGAGCAGGAAGGTTATTCGTTGTCGAGACGTCGTGTTCAATGAGCAGGTGATGTACAAAGATAGTCTGGGTGTATCAGAAACAGCTAGTCCTGAACCTGAGATTGTGGAGTTAGATATCTCAAACTCGGGTGGGAGCAAGGTGTCTCGTGGTGACCAGGAGGCCGTGACTGAGGAGGATCCGAGTACCCATGTGATTCCGCTGTGAAGGTCCACCAGAGTGCGTGGATCGCCTGATAGGTATTCGCCTTCAAACTACTATTTGTTACTGACAGATGGTAGTGAGCCAGAGTGTTATGCAGAGGCATCTCGTGGAGAACATGTGAACAAGTGGAAGCTCGCCATGAATGATGAGATGGATTCGTTGATGACCAACGGAACCTGGGAGCTAGTTGAACTTCCAGCAGGCAAGAAGGCATGGCATAACAAGTGGGCTTACAGAATCAAGGAGAAGGCGGATGAAAGCAAGCGTTACAAAACAAGGCTGGCTGTGACGCGAAAGACACGCAAGGTCCTGCAGTTGATGAAGATTCGTGGAACTGAGAATCCTGCAGACATGTTGACTAAGGTTGTGACCTTAGAGAAGTTGAAGCTTTGCATGGCTTCTACTGACCTTGGTAACTGAGTTGAAGGCCTGACACTACTACCAGCTATGGATTGATGAGGAGGACGATTATGATTGGAGTCAGTCTCCAGGTGAGAGATTGTTGGGTTTGTGGAGCCTGAAGCTAGGGATTGCAGAGAAGGCAACTGAGAGTTGCTGCCGGGTTGCGGTGAAACGGGACGCCCCGCGGCAGACGCCGGTTTTGCAAGAGAGGTTAACTGGAAGTTACCGTCGGGTCGCGGTGAGATTGGCGCCTCGCGGTGGAAGCCCGCGGTGGGAGTCACCGCCCCGCGGTGGGGGCCGCTGCCCCGCGGTAGGAGCTGCCGCCCCGCGGTGGGCGCTGGGCCAATTCTCACGTGTTGTGTTTTTTGGGCCTATTAGGTTAATCCGTGTCTTGCTATTTAAACCCGAGTTGATCAATTGTAATCTTAAGTCGTCGTTTATTACATTCAAAGAGAGAAAAAATATCCTGGCTTGGTAGTGCCCTCAGACGTAGTCATTCTTGACGAACTGGGTTAACAATTCTTGTGTTCTTTGTCTTGTTTTCTTGTCGTTACTACGTTCAAATCCTAACATTATTGGGACTTCTAAGATGTGCTACAAAGCTAACAAATTATTTGTGCAGCTTCTTTTGATGTGGATTTTGGAGGGTTGCAATGTAATTTAGACCATATGCACATGATGGTTTTGTATGCATATAATCTCTTAATTTACTCTCAGGTTTCTCTTTGCTTTAGTTGTTTGATTGTAATTTATACCATATGCAAATGATGGTTTTGGAGGGCTGCAATGTAATTTCACCTTTCAATCCTCCTTCAAAGACAAAGCAATTATTTAGGGATGGGTGAAGAGCAGGAATTATCGACCCTAAACCTTTCCATATTCCATGTGGCCAGATGGGTTGAAGAGTTAATTTGTTTTATCAATCTAGAAATAATGTTTATTGGTTATTTTCAATATATTTTGTCTACTAGGAGGTGATAAGTGGGTGGAGAAGATGTATTTGTGATAGTAGTGTGAGGGAAAAGGTAGAACCATATGGTTTATAGGAAGGTAACTGAAGTGCAAAACCAGATTTTTTATGACAATTTGATCATCAATCGAATGAATTGCTTTGCATTGACCTTTACAAGGTCGGTAGATGCCCCGTCGGCCTTGACCTTTCCTATTTAGTCGGTAATTGTTCTCTCTCTCCGGCGAATGTTTGTTTGAGTTGGTATTTTGATCTCTTTGATAATTTCTTGGTTTTTGGCATTTGATTATAGATTGGGAAGCTTGTATCATGTTGTGGAATGCTTTTGTTGTTGAGTGAGATGCTTTCTATCTATCAATTTGCTATTCTTTCATCTCAGTTGGAGATTTAAATATTTTGGTTCTCGTGGAATTTACTAATGCAATTTGAATCGGAAGAGAACAAACCTCTTGCCTCTCATCTTTTTGTTTGTCAGTGATTATGATTGGAAACTATGAGATACTAGCATCTGATAAAGATCATCTAATTAGCCTGAACTGATTTATTTGTGGTGTTTAGTAATGTAATGTGAATATGAACTGATTTATTTGTCTTCTTAATTATGGTGCTTCCAATGTGGCTTAATATTTATCTTTGATCACCATCATGTAGCAAATAAGATCACTTATGAAGAGTGTTGGACACTATTATTTGTACAAATCCACATCAAGAAAATTTTGAACAAATAATAGGGTATGATTATATGTTGATTAATGCCTTGATGTGTTCTCTTAGGCTTCTTCATGGACATAAATCTCTTCAAAGCGACCAGCTGAGATCATGATAAACATCAGTAGTTTAGTAGACCATGGCAGTGAAAGCGGTGCAAACGACTGATGCAAATGCACTTGCAGATATGATGATGAAATTGAGATTCCTCACATATAAGGTATGCTCATTACATTCATGTATCATAAAACACATAAAATAATTGCTTGTCTTTTATTATATTGATCATCACGCCTATGTACAAGCATATCTTTAATTACAAGTCCTCCTGCAACTAATTGATGTGTCCCTTGTGAGGATCTCAAGCTTCAAGGAAATTTCGACACCAAAACCCTAAGCCAATTCTTTCTCGGCGCCGGCGGTGGATTTGCTTGACAAGCAAAGTTGGCCGAGCTATTGGAAATATTTGGAGGCAATTTTGTGGAAGGATAACTACTGGCAATCCTTGGATAAACACACCACATAAAGTTAGGAGGATCGTAGATTGGATCAAGGACAAACGCACCTAAAACTGCTCTAGTAGGTTCGGATGAACACACCAAACAATGACGCAAAAATCAAAGGCTCTCGAAGGCTTTTTATGTTCAAAAGCTCAAGATATATTCAAGTTAAACTTGAGAAACAATGTAGTTGCAAGCCAACTTATAAACACAAAGAAATACCTAAATTTTCTTAAACACATTTAATGGAAAATCAAAAGTGGTGCTCTAAATGGGCTGGTCAAATTTAAACGCCATTTGCCTTCAATTTTGGAGATAAATGGTAGCATCCAATGTGCCACGTCACCACCAAACTTGAGGGCAAAGGCACGAGCCAATTGGGAGATGGCCTTGCTTCAGCGCCTTGACAATGCCGACGTCGGGGACTTCTTGACATCCAATGCCATCTCTGGGAAAACTTTCAAAATCTCTGCCATTCCTAGGGTCCAATGGTTTGTAGGGATGCCAAAAAAAGATGGTAGAAGTTGGGTCTTATTTGGAGCTATGTGGCCTAGTGAATGTCGCTGCTTCCCTTCTTGGCCAATGCCCGACGTCGGGGAGCCTTCGTGGATGAGCGCCATCACCGAGCCATTTGGCACTTGACTCGATGCTCCAAGGCTCATAAGGCCCCTTTGGATGCCTTTTTGGAGGTGCCTGGCTTGGGCCCTCGTGATGACACATTTGGCTTGTGAAGTGCCGAGGTGGCCTTGATTAACCCTAGCCAATGCTCGGGCGCCCGAACGTGTGAGCGGGCACTGTGGGAGCTGGATAGCTTGGCGCCAACACTCTTGCACTCTTTTGGGCCTACACCTCTACTTGATCATCCTCCTCAAAGGTGGCCCCCTTTGGTGACAATTGGCCGTGGTTGTCATTCTACCCTAATTTTGGCGTCGGCGGCATCGACATGGCATTCTCCGCAACTTTGTCTTTGGCCTTCACCTCTGGTGCGTCCTTGGCGCTTGCTGGAATGGTGGCTTCTTGAGGTGAAGCAGCTTGATTCACATCATCCTCCCTCTCTTGAAGAGGATTCAACCCCGAATCTCCTTGCTCCTCCCTGTCTTCTTCATGGTCCCCCACAAAAGGATTTAAATCTGCAACATTGAAGACATCATGCACACTATAATCATTAGGAAAATCAAGTTGGTATGAATTGTTGTTGATCCTTTTGACCACTTGGAAAGGTCCGTCGCCTCTTGGCTTGAGCTTAGAGTTCCTAAGCGTAGGAAATCTCTCTTTTCTTAGGTGGATCCACACCAAGTCGCCAGGCTCAAATATTACTTCCTCTCTTCCTTTATTATCTTGCTTTAGATATTGTGTCATGCGCTCCTCAAGCTTCTCCTTGGTGGCCTTATGCAGCTCTTGTACAAATTTGGCATGGTTCTTACCATTCTCATCTTCCTTGTCCTTAAGCGCGTAAGGAACCATGTCAAGATGAGTGATTGGATTGCGTCCATACACAACCTCAAAAGGAGTCTTCTTAGTGGCCGAATTCACTAAGCGGTTGTAGGCAAATTCAATGAAAGTTAAGCACTTTTCCCACTTGCGCATGTTAGTACTCAATAATGCACGTAATAAAGCTCCTAAAGTCATATTGACAACCTCAGTTTGTCCATCGGTTTGTGGATGACTTGAAGTAGATAAAAGTAGCTTAGTTCCTATTCTAGACCATAGTGTTTTCCAGAAATAGCTAAGGAATTTAGCATCTCTATCCGACAGTATTGTCCTTGGAACTCCATGTAATCTTACTACTTCACAAAAGAACAAGTCAACCACATGCGATGCATTGTTGGTTTTATTGCATGCTATGAAATGTGCCATTTTCGGAAATCGATCAACCACCACAAAAATTGAATCCCTCCCTCTCTTAGTCCTAGGTAAACCCACAATAAAATCCATATAAATGTCTTCCCATGGGGCACTAGGAATAGGAATAGGAGTGTATAGGCCGTGTGGGTTTAGCTTGGACTTGGCCCTAACACATGTGGTACATAAGCACAAAATTTCTCAACATCCTTAGCCATCCTCGGCCAATAGAAATGCTCCCTCAATGTGCCTAAGGTCTTAGCTACCCCGAAGTGGCCCATTAGCCCGCCCTCATATGCTTCATGAATGAAAAGCCTACGAAGGGAATCACTAGGAACACATAAGCCTATCTCCTCTAAACAAGTAACCATCATGCAAATAGAATATGCCTTGGCTACCCTTACCCTCACATGCTCGAATTGTTTCACAAAAATCAGGGTCATCAAAATACAAAGATTTCATGCAAGCAAACCCTAGAACTCTAGCATCCAAAGAGGTGAGAAGAGTGTACCTCCTTGATAGGACGTCGATAACTATGTTGTCTTTTCCCTTCTTGTGCTTGATCACGTAAGGTGAGGTCTCTATAAACTCAACCCACTTGGCATGCCTTCTATTGAGCTTGCTTTGGCCCTTAAGACACTTCAATGCCTCATGGTCCGAATGGATGACAAACTCCTTAGGCATAAGGTAGTATTGCCAAGTCTTGAGCACTCGGACAAGAGAAAACAACTCTTTATCATAGGTGAGATATTTGAGCTCGGCGCCACTCATTTTCTCACTAAAATAGGCTATTGGCCGGCCTCCTTGTGTCAATACCCCTCCAAGGCCAATTCTCGACGCATCACACTCTATCTCAAAGGTTCTTGCGAAGTTAGGGAGTGCAAGCAATGGTGCATGGGTGAGATTATCCTTGATCATTTGAAATGCAGCCTCTTGCGCCTCACCCCAATGGAGCACCACATTTTTCTTGGTGAGCTCGGTCAATGGTGTGGCTATTGTGCTAAAGCCCTTCACAAACCTCCTATAGAACCCCGCTAAGCCTAAGAAGCTCCTCACTTGTGTCATGGTGGTAGGTGTCGGCCATTCCCTTATGACTTTCACCTTCTCCTCAACAACCTCCAATCCTGTCTTACTCACAACAAAGCCAAGAAAGACAACATGATCCGAGCAAAAATGGCATTTCTTGAAGTTGGCACATAACTTTTCATTCCTAAGGACATCTTGTACTTGTTTTATATGATGAGGATGCTCTTGTTAGTTCTTGCTATAAATCAATATGTTATCAAAATAAACAACTACAAATTTCCCTAAGAAAGGCCTAAGCACATGATTCATCAACCTCATAAAAGTGCTAGGAGCATTAGTGAGTCCGAAAGACATTACTAACCATTCATACAAGTCATTCTTTGTCTTGAAAGCAGTTTTCCACTCATATATTTCTTTCATCCGAATTTAGTGGTACCAACTTTTGAGATCTATCTTGGATAAGATTTGGGAGCCATGTAACTCATCAAGCATGTCATCCAGCCGAGGGATGGGATGCCTATACTTGATGGTGATGTTGTTGATGGCTCGGCAATCCATGCATATTCTCCAACTTCCATCCTTCTTAGGCACAAGTATGACCGGAACGGCACAAGGGCTCAGGCTTTCCATCACATAGCCCTTGCCAAGTAGCTCATGGACTTGCTTTTATAGTTCCTTGTTTTCCTCCGGATTGGTCCTATAGGCTGCCCTATTTGGCAATGTGGCGCCAGCCACAAAGTCAATTTGGTGTTCAATCCCACGAATGGACGGCAAGCCATTAGGAATTTCCTCTTGAAATAGGTCCTCATAATCCTAAAAAAGAGATGCAATAGGCAAAGGTAGATCACTCAATTCTTGTGAAGAAAACAAGTTAGTCATAGGCACAAAAAGGAAACAAACTTTTCTTCCCGGAATGGCCTTGTCAACTTCCTTAGCCATAGTCAACAACATGTGATTGCTAGCCCCAGAGTTGGTGCCTATGGCCAACTTCTTGTTGCCTCCTTTGTCGTGGCTCTTTTGGTTTCTTCTTTGCTCATTGGCCATGTAGTCGGCCATGATATCATGAGGCGCCATTGGGTGAAAAGTAATCTTCTTTCCAGCCATGTGGAAGGAATACTCATTGGTGACCCCTTGGTGTATCACCCCTCGGTCATATTGCCACGGCCACCCAAGTAGCAAGTGGCATGCCGTCATAGGAAACACATCACAAAGCACCTCATCCTTGTAAACTTCAATGGAAAACCGAATTAAAGCTTGAGTTTGTACCTCAAGAGGAGTGGATGAATTGAGCTAATTGAGCGTGTAGGGTTGATGGTGAGGTGTGGTCTCGAGGTTGAATCTCTTAACCACCTCTTGGTCTATGATGTTGCAGCACGAGCCTCCATCAACAATCACACTACAAACTTTTCCTTGGATGTGACACCTTGTGTGAAAAATGGTTTCACGTTGAGAAGACAAAGGTGGTGCGTCACTAGCCACCAAGGTCCTCTTGACCACAAAGCAATCTCCTATGGCCGCCGTGACATAGACCTCTTCTTCTTCATTTTGAGTGTCTTCCTCCTCCTCTAGGACTTCATCTTCATCATCCGACATGTAGTCACCATGCTCATTTAAGAGCACTTACTTTCATGTAGGGCAGTCCCTAGCATAATGGCCTCGTCCCAAGCACTTGTAGCACTTGACATCTCTAGTGCGAGAGTTGTCCTCCTTTTTGCGGCCTTGGCTAGGAAGTTGGCCTTCTTTCTTAGGCAGGGCCTTGGATAGGTCCGACTTGTTCTGTTGGTGCCTAAGGGCGTTTGGAAAGGTGTTGGAGCTTGAAGTGGAGCCCTATGGCCGAGAGCTTATGGAACTCTTCCTCTGTTGCAAATTTTGGTAGACTTGGGTGGCGTAGTGGAGCATCTCCTCAATTTGCAAATGAGCCCCAAACATTTGCATCTCCACCACTTGGCCAACGTTAGGATTCAAGCCCGTGGTGAGCTTGGACACTAGATAGCCCTCAAGAAAATGAACATTGGTGATGAGAATCAAACCCCCAAGAGGAGGTTCCTCTTCCCAAGTGAGTTAGATCGTGGCCAAGCTAGGACTTCTCCTTCCTTCTTGAGCTTGCTGGCCCTCCAATGGTGTATGGGAGATGCTCACGTCCGAGAGGAAGAGTGGAGAGCCGAGGGAGTGCCGAGGGGACTGACGGCTGACCAGACCACTTCTCTATTCTTCAACTAAGGTTACGAGGAAGCCAAATATGGCTTTAAATAGTCTAGGCATTTCAGCCAACAAAGGAAAACTCTAATGGGCCTTAGTGAGTTGAAGCCCATATGCAAATGGCTCTTCACACTTACTTAGGCATGACTAGAATCATGAAACTAAATAACTAACAATAGAAAGGGGATAAAAGCCTTAGAGGCTTGGATATAGACGTGCGCATGAATGCCTTGGAATCCAAGCATGGTCGATGCTTGAGTGTCGTGGCATTGATGCGTCGGCTCCTTGGTGGTCAATGCCTTGACTCCTTGATGATGGGTGGTTAGCACTCATCATCGAGGGTCCGACCAAGGCATCTTCGATCCATCGGGTTGGCATCCCTCATTGGGACTCATCACTAAAGCTAGGACTTCTCCTTCCTTCTTGAGCTTGCTGGCCCTCCAATGGTGCTTGGGAGATGATCACATCCGAGAGGAAGAGTGGATAGCCAAGGGAGTGCCGAGGGGACTGACGGCTGACCGGAAGAAGGCGCAGAAGGGGGAGTGGCCGGCCAAGGTGGGCTTGGCTGGCGGCACGAGCGGCGGAGAGCCAAGGGAACCTCTCTTGGAGGTTCCTTGGCTGAAGTTGTCTTGTTTCGAATGTGAGCTTGTGTGTGTAAGAGATCCAAACGATATTGAGAGAGAGAAGGAGAGATTTGAAGATTTGGAAGCTTGGGTTGAAAGAACTAAGTGGCGGCCTAGGGGAGATATCCTCTAACCCAAGGCAATGCCACTTCTCTATTCTTCAACTAAGGTTACAAGGAAGCCAAAGATGGCTTTAAATAGTCTAGACATTTCAGCCAACAAAGGAAAACTCTAATAGGCCATAGTGAGTTAAAGTCCATATGCAAATGGCTCTTCACACTTACTAAGGCATGACTAGAATCATGAAACTAAATAACCAACAATAGAAAGAGGATAAAAGCCTTAGAGGCTTGGATATAGACGTGCGCATGAATACCTTGGAATCGAAGCATGGTCGATGCTTGAGTGTCGTGGCATTGATGCGTCGGCAGCTTGGTGGTCAAGGCCTTGACTCCTTGATGATGGGTGGTTAGCACTCATCATCGAGGGTCCGGCCAAGGTATCTTTGATCCATCGGGTTGGCATCCCTCACCGGGACTCATCACTCTCCCCTTATTGGCTTCGAAGCGTCCTCGCTTTGAGTGTGGAGGAAGGCCGGGAAGTGGAGAAAGTGTGGTGGCGCGTCTCCCCTTCTTAAAGGTGAACGTGGAGTGAGGGAGACCGCCACTAACATAAGGAAGCACAAGCACACTAGAGCCGTCGGGCGGCTCCTTGGACACAACAATATGGGATGGCGCATGGGTGAGCCATCTGCGAGGGTCTAGTGTCGGTGTCATGCCAAGAGGCGGCACATGGTCAAGTTCGCGTTCTAGGGGAAGCGAGGCGCAAGGCACGGGCACCGAGGTTGGCACGGCCATGTGCACCGGGGCCGGAGCGGGCGGGGGCACCGAGGCCGGGGCATGTGCACGCGCCGGTGTAGACAAGGGCGCGTGCTCTGTGGCCTGGGGGAGCGGGGGCTATGGAGGCGGTGGAGACGCGGGCTTCAGGGCCGACGGTGGCGCGGCCATCGGGGCCGGCGGGGGCACAAGAACCGGGGCTGGTGTGGGCATCGAGGCCGGAACGGAAGTGGGCACGGTAGGCGTTGTCACAGCCAGCGCGGGCGATGGGGAGGTACTGGAGAAGTTGGCCAAGCAGTGCTCTAGGGCGGCCATCCGGGCGTCGGTGGCCTTGCCAATCTCCTTCTCTAGGTGGAGGGCGGCGCGCAAGGCCTCGGCGGTGGCCATACGGAGCTTAAGGGCGGCCACGTGAGCTTCGACGGCTTCCTCCTCGCGGCGAAGCCTAGCCATTTCGGCGTGGTGGATGGTGCGGGGAGGCGGCAGCCAGCCCGGGTCAAGGCGGTCGAGCGGGCGCCGGGGCTGGCTTTGGGCGCGAGAATATCCTCGGTGGCGCACATCCGCCTAAGCCTCTTCCTCGTCATGGTGGCAGCTAAACTCATAGCCGACTGCGGGCCTACGGACGGCGCATGGATAAGGACCCCCATACAAGGGCATGGGGTCAAAAGTGTGGCATCGTGGGCGCCGGCCCAACAGCGGCCGAGCGGGATAAGGCCAATATGGCTCGGCCATGGGGACTCACCTAGCACAAGCAATGGGCAAACCAAGTAAAGAGTCTCAAGCAATCAAAGCAATTCATTCTAATAAAGAGGGAGCAAGCTTAACCTAGGCAATCAAGTAATGCAACAATGAGGGCTCAAGTCAATGGACAAGCTAGGCCTAGGACAAGTAAATACAAGCAATGGATAAAGGCTCAAGAAAAGGGCAAGGTGGATAATTGCATGCGTCCTGAGAATTGGAGTGAAACCGAGGCACTTTCAACCCATGCCAAATCGTATCCTTTAGGCTAAGTAGGAAAGTCCAACTTGAAACTTAGGATGACAAGCCTAGTGGAAACATCAATTCGGCCACCCTATGAGCCATAGAAGAGATGAGTAGTCATGGGAAAGGACTAGAGGAACATGGGGGGAAGGGCTTAGTGGCCCAAGTAGCCAAGTGAGGGTGGGATAGCCCACCAAAGGGTTGTGGCCCAACCGAAGAGAGAGAATAGGAGACTTTCGACCTTCCCTTTTGTTTTTTTTGATTTCGGGTCTCTTTGCCTTTTCTTGACCTCTTGAATTTCGTTAGGCTTTTTCTAATTAAAGGGAGAGCAAGGCCAAATTGAGAAGCTTGTGTCTAAAAAAGGATGAGTGGAGCCACAACAATTTTTGATTGCTTTTGACAAGGAGTGGAAACAAGGGGTAGTGTTTTGTTTTGACTTGCCAAGGTCCCTTTTTGGGGTGGGACAAGGCTTGAGAAAAGAAGAAAGGAAGGTGTCCTTTTGCTACTAATGATTCCACCTCATTTTGGAAGGCCCACTAAGGAAGCTTCCTTGCTTTCCTCCCACTAACAAATCAACCAAAGGTACAATTTTTCCTTTACCCAAAATAGGCTAAAGGAGTCAAAAAGGACAAGGGGGAAGGTGGGTGTGGTCCTTCCTAAAATATCAAGGCACATGCAAATGATGGGAGATTCAAATTGGAGAAAGCAAGGGGGCATGTGCACGTGGCCAGCAATGGGGGATGGTGATGGTGGTTGTAGGGTGGTGGTGGGCGGGGCCAAGGTGGCAGAGGCGGTGGCGTGGTGGCCGGCGGTGGTAGTGGGCGGCGGCGAGAGCTTTTTTTTTGAGCTCGTTTTTGGGAGGCAACTAAATTAATCACTAAGCTAGCATGGAAACGAGAAAAAAAGGCATAGAAACAAGGAAAAACTGAGCATGAAAAACTAAATACAAAAACATGAAGAACAAGAAAAATTTCAAGCTAGCAAGAGAAGAAATGAGAAAAAACACATGGTAAACATGGAGACAACAAGAGAACTCATACAAGCTAAAGACATAAGCATAAAAAACAAATTTGAGATAGGAGAAAGGGGACTTAGCTTGGTCCTTGGATCTTGATACCAATTGATGAGAATCAAACCCGCAAGAGGAGGTTCTTCTTCCCAAGTGAGCTAGATCGTGGCCAAGCTAGGACTTCTCCTTCCTTCTTGAGCTTGCTGGCCCTCCAATGGTGCTTGGGAGATCCTCACATCTGAGAGGAAGAGTGGAGAGCCGAGTGAGTGACGAGGGGACTGACGGCTAACCGGAGGAATGCGCGGAAGGGGGAGTGGCCGGCCAAGGTGGGCTTGGCTGGCGGCGCGAGTGGCGGAGAGCCAAGGGAACCTCTCTTGGGTTGAAAGAACTAAGTGGCGGCCTAGGTATTGCCCTTGCTTCCACCCTCAAGACAGCCCAAAGGAGCCATAAAACCAGTTGGTACCCCTAGGAGAAGTTCAAGCCTCTCTTGTGCCACGATCCGGAGCTCAAGCAAGTGAGACAACGACATTTAACCCCTTGTTTCACATCAACTGGTATTAGAGCTCAAAGGCCAAGTTAAGTGCTTTTTCTTCTCATTTTTTCTGTTTTTATGCTTATTAGCCTTTACTTTAGCTTCCCTCCAAAAATTACCTCAAAAAAACAAGAAAAAGTCTTCCGTCGCCTTGCCACCACGCCGCCGCCTTCTGCCACCTTGTTGCCGCCCACCACCACCCTACATCCACCATACCCTTCCTCCATGGCCGGACATGTCCCCATGCTTAGTTACTAGCTCCCATATTTGGTTGTCTTAGGCTATTTGCGTAAATACCAAATTTGACTCTTGGCTGATTTGTTTGGGGTAGAGAGCTAGGAAGCTTTCCATTGTGGGTCCCAAAAAGGTGGAGTTATAAGTGGCAAACATAAAAACTTTCTTTCTCTCTTCTCAAGCTTTGTCCCACCCCCTAAATGGGCATTGCCACTCTAATTCTCCCTTGTTGCCGCCCCTCTCTACAAATTCAAAAAAAAATGTTGTGGCCCCACTCTTCCATTCAAACACAAATTCCCATGCCACATTTCGGCCTCACTACTCAAAACAAAATAAAAAAGCCTAAGGAAAAACAAGAGGCGAAAAGAAAAAGGCAAAGGCCCAATTCAAAAAAAAAAGAAGGATTAGAAGAAGAGAAACAAGTTTCATTCGGTCGGGCTACAACCAATTTCGTGGGCTCTCCCACCTTACTTGGCAACTTGGGCCACTAAGCCTACCTCCCTATTTTCTTCTCTTCTCTTCTCTTGTCAATTAACTTTTCCTCTTCCATAGTCCATATGGCAGCCCACTCTCTCTCTTTCTCCTACTCTCATCACTCTAAGTTTTGATGTTGGATTTTCCTCATTAGCCTAAGTCACACAAATTAGAAGGATGGAAAGTGCCTAAGCTCTAATCAAGTTGGCAAGTCACATGCTCCACCGCCTTGTTCCCTTACTTGAGCCTTCATTGTTTGCCTAGGCTTAGCTTGCTTTCACTTTCTTGGTGTGATTGTTTGATTGCTTGAGCCTTTGTTTGTTTTAGGATTCGCTTGTTGCCATCTATTGGTGTGATTGCCTTGGTTACCTAGAACATTGATTTGCTTTGCCTTATGGCTTGTATTGCATTGGTTTGATGGTCTTAGGCCTAAGTTATTCATCTTCTCTTAGTATGATTGTTGTGATTGCTTGTAACTTTTTACTTGCTTTGCCTATTGCTTGTGCAAGGTGAGTCCCCATGGAAGAGCCATATTGGCCTTATCCCGCTCGGCCTCTGCCGGGCCGACGCCCACGAAGCCACACCCGTGATATCATGACCTTGTATGAAGGTCCTTCTCCACGCGCCGCCCTTAGGCCCACCGCCGCCTACAAGGTCAGCCGCCACTATGATCCTACTTTCACCGAGTTCGACATGGAGTCTTTTGGCGGCTATGAAGAGGAATGCCCATATGGAGAATATCTCGAGACCTTTGAAGAGGAGGCTTGGGCGGATGTGGACCACCAGGGTTATGATCGCGCCGAGGCCAGCCCCGACGCTCGCTAGACCGCGGTGACCCGGATTGGCTGCCACCTCCCCGTCCGTATGGAGAGTATCTGGAGGGCTTTGAAGACGAGGCTTGGGTGGATGGGTACCCCCGGGGTCATCACCACGCTCGGGGCCAGCCCCGGCGCCCGCTTGACCGTCGTGAGCTGGATCGGCTGCCATTTCCCCCACGCCAATAGCCATGCTCGCCGCCCCCAATAAGACCAGCGCCTCTTGGCCAGCTCCTGAACCGCATCCTCGGCTGGCCGCACCCTTGGCTCAACCCGGATTTGGCTGGCCGCTGTCCATCGCCGCAAGCGGCCCCGTGTCTCCTCTTAGAGCCTCCCCATTGCCCCACCCTCAAGGAGGCCGACGCCCCATCTCTGCGCTACAGGAGAAGGACGACACCTTGCTCCCGCCTTGGTCGGCGCCCATGTTGCCTCTTGACGCCTCTCCATTTCCCCGCACACGTGGAGGCCGCCGTCCCATAGCCGCACCACCAGAGGAAGACGACACCTTGTCATCAACTTGGCCAGCGCCCGTGTTACTTCTTGGCATCGTTCCATTGCCGCACTCTTGCATCACCACCAAGGAGAGCAGAGCCGCATTGCCACCTTGTTCGGCGCCCTTGTCGCTCAGTCGCGCCTCTCCATTGCCCCACCCCCAAGTAGGCCGACACCCCATTGGCGCGCCGCCGGAGGAAGATGGTGCCTTGTTGCCCACTTGGTTGGTGATGTGTTCTTGCCTCCGATGACAAGCCGATTGTCAAAAGGTGGCGCATTGGGATCTAGTCTTGGGTGGGAAGTCACGTTGAACGTCACAACAGTGAAGAAGACGGCGAACGCGTTGATGAACGCGATGATGAACACGGTGGTGGAAGCGATTTGATGAGGGATAGATGACTTGAAGAGACAAGTCGTTTGTGTCGTAGCGTCGACTGCGGGTGTCATAGCATCGACTGCGGGTGCCGTAGCGTTGATTGCTGTTGAAGGGAGATGCGAAAGAAGACTGGATTGAAGGTTCAAGCGTTTGCCGTAGCGTCGGCAGCGGAGGGAATGGGGATGAGAAGATAAAGGGTGACGTCCGATCAAGGGAAGGAGGATAAACACTCTACTTGAAACCTTGATTAAAATTTAACGTAAGGAAATAACAATAACAAAGTTGGGTATAAATACTAGAGGCGAGACGTCGGATGGGCCGAGTCGAGCCTCGTGGGCTAGCCCATGCAAGAATGCAAAGGCACAAACCCTAAAAGATAGAAACGCTATAAATAGAAACTATCTAAAATGCTATAAATACTAAATATAGAAAGTGTCTCAAAAGAACGCGTTAAAGGCATTAAATGCGAGAATCTTCAGATAGAACGCGACCAACATTGAAGGAGGTTGAGTCGCTTGGAGGAGATCGTGTTCAATATTGAGTCGCTTGCAGGAAGACGCATTGAGGCACGCGATCTTTGGTCTTGGATAGAGACGCTTGAATGAGATCGCGGTCTCTGTTCCAAATGCGAGGAGTATGAAGAAGATCGCGGTCTTCGTACTTGTCTCTTCTGAGCCCACGGTCATGGCTTCTTCCTCGTCTTGGGCCGTCATGGGAGGCAGGGTCACATCATCCTCCCCCACTTGGCTATGAAGCATCCCCGCTTCACCATCGTTAAACTTGGGCTCGACATACTCGTGCAAGTGCTCCCAATGGAGGTCGCCGGTGCCGAACACAAATCGACTGCGGCCGCGATGTGACAGATAGGCACCAGTCACCCAGTGGATTGTCTGTGGAAGGCTACACAAGGGTGGTGGTGTGTTGGGAGGCGCCTCTGGCAAATCCGCGGTGAACTCCGCGTGCAACTCGGTGAAAGTTGGTGGCAAATGCGCGGCAAGGTGGGAGTAGTACATGCCTCGAGTTGGCACCTTGCTGTTCAAACGAGCAATGAAGTCCTTAGGTCGGGCGAGAAGCACCTGGTGATCACAACGGTCCTGCAATGCAGTGTTCGAAGGCGCGTACCCCTTGTCTCTGCAACGCGTGTTATCCTGGGGCGCGTCTTGGTATGAGATGAGTTATGGCCGCAAGGAAGAATCTCTGGGATCTGAGGTGGGTCGCTTTGGTGTTGACGCGGCCTTAAGGGCTTTTTGGCGATCACGCTCAACCTGGTCCTGCAAGATCTCATGGGGAGACATTGGATGCAAGGTGATGCGCTTCCCATGGTAATTGAACACATAAGTGTTCAAATAGCCATCGTGGAGCACGCGCCTGTCAAATTGCCATGGGCTCCCAAGCAAAATATGCATGGCGTCCATTGCAATGACATCACATAAAATGGAATCACAGTATTTCCCTATGGAAAAGGAAATTAAACATTGGTGAGATACTGTGTTACCTGGACTTGAAGAGATCCATTGGAGGGTATAAGGCTGGGGATGAGGCGTCGTGGGCAACTTGAAGTTTGACACGACCTTCTCATTGACAATATTAGCACACGATCCTCCATCAACAATGACACTCAAGGAAGCCATTTGGACTAGAGATCTTGTGTGGAACAAGTTCTCCCTTTGATCCCATAGGCTCGCTTCCTTGACCGTGAGTAGACGCCTAGTCACCAAGCTTAATGGTGTGCCCGCATTCAGAGAAGTGGGTACACAGTCATAGGCGTCGTCCTCCTCTGCGTTGCCTTCATCGATCGCGTCAAGTGGCCTCGCCCACAACACCTTGCGAGCATTGGGGCAATCTTTCTTGTAGTGGCCTCGCCCACCACATTTGTAACACTCAAGGTCGCGCACGCGATTTGTGCCCACTGGAGCTTGGCTGGTCGCGGTCTGGCGCGGCGTGTTGTTTGGCGTCGACGGCTATGCGTTGGGAGCTTGGCCTGACGCGGTTGTGGTAGACACACTAGGGGGAACATTAGTAGAAGGTAATCCACTAGGGTTAGAAGAATACCTTTGTTGGCCACTTGGAAAAGCGTAAGACTTCCGGCGAGTGAGTTGTGCATGAATTTGCATCGCCGTGTGAGTGAGGGTGTTCAAGTCGTTGATTGGCAAAATCTCGAGTTGATCACAGATGTTAGTGTTCAAGCCACTCAAGAATTTTGTCCTCAATGTAGATGGTGCAACGGAGATGTTTGCCTTGTAATACATGTCTTTAAGCTTGGAAAAGAACTCGAGGGGAAACATCGACCATTGGCAAGCCATGGCTATCTCCATTCTCATTTGATTCCTATAGTCTGGAGGCACGTATTTCTTGGTCATCAAGTAGACTAGTTGATGCCATTCTGTGACTCTGGTCCTGTGGCGACACAGTCATCTTTAAATATATGCCACCAAACGCGGGCGGCTCCTCAGAAGTTAAGTGTCGCGGCGTCGACATGCTCCTCAGGGGGCACTCAACAATATCAAAGTGTGTACTCCGTAGCCTGCACCCATTCAGGAAAAACAGAGGGGTTGTATTCACCATGAAAATGATCGATTTTTACCTTGACTTGGTGTCGTTGGAATCGAGTCTGGGCAGGTGCTTGGTTGAACGCGTTATTTGGCGTGGCATCATAGAGAGGGTTCTCAAAGGCGTGCACTCCATGTGGTCTATCGCATCCAAACTGGCGTCTATCACGTGCTTGGCAATCATCGCGGACATACTCATCCCTTGGCGCGTAGGCGTCATCGCGTTGACATCTTCGCGGCTGGGCATCGTAGTTGTCGTGTCGAATGTCTCTGTGCATAACATCGCGGCGCTCGCCGCCAATGTCACGAACGCATTCTCCTTGGGGCTGGAGACGTGGTAGAGGTATCCAATCCGAAGGGCGATCCTGCAATTCTAGTGGATCTCCTAGAGGGGGTGAAAAAAATTAGGGTTGACCATACCTGAGTCCTCGATCTCTTCATTGTCATACTCGTCGAAGTCGTCGTGGACATTGGGTGTGATCGACGCGTAGCCATCAGATCCGTAATGCGGCGTCCGAACACTCTGGTGTCGAAGGTGATCGCGGACATCATGGCTCCGTGGCTGGGTTGGTGGGGTCCTCAATTGATCATCGCGTCGCGTATGCCCACTTGGTCTGCGACTGGGTCTCCTTGGCGTCGCGGCGGCTGGCTCGGCTCGACGAGGGCGGCCTTCACGTGGCACTGAGTCCGGTATGCAAGGAAACTCTATCCACGCATGAAATAAGGAAACAAAATATTCTATCATGCAAGATAACAAATTACCTAACACACCAAAACTTGGGGAACAAGGAAAAAAAAATTTGGCCAAGGTATTACCTTGTAGAAACCGAATAGGTGAGCAAAGATGGAAAATTTATGGTTTTTCGCGATATCTCAGTAAAGCAAACGATGGGGGTCAAGAAAAATAAATTTGTGAACAAAATGCAAACTTGAGTTCGTGACTTACAAGACTGCTGGGCTCTGATGCCAGTTGATGTGTTCTTGCCTCCGATGACAAGCCGATTGTCAAAAGGTGGTGCTTTGGGATCTAGTCTTGGGAGGGAAGTCACGTTGATGCGTGAGGATCGGGATGCAGCCTTCGGTGCGAGGAAGTCCACAAGAGCCAAAGGAATTAGGCGAGACAACACCAAACCGGCAAGGGGAATCTTCTGTATTCAGATGGATCGTTATCTCTGGTCCGGCCTCCGAATTGAGTGATTCCAAATCCCAGTGGCAGATCCGGGAGTCTATCTTGTTCCCTGAAAATCTGAGCGCGAACGGATCTAGGAGTCGGAAGATATGGCAAATCTACTGAGGTGTCGCAGATGGTTCCGCAAGGAACTTGGCACCGGCGAGAGGGAGATTTGAGGGCAGTTTGGGGGCACGCCTTGGGCTGGTTCTTTGGATGATCTTGGGGTGATTCAAGGGTGGATTGAGGACAGGATGGAAGGCGGAGAGATAGGGCTAGATCGAAGTGATATGGACTTACAAAGGTTGGATATGACGCACCTCGCCTTGTAAGAACTAGTGAAGAACTCGCTTTGGATATGACGCACCAAAGGAGGCCCTTGCACGGAGGTTGATATGAATCACAACCTGGGATTTGAAGCTATCTAAGTGATGGAAGAAACACTAAAATTCTGTAGAAAACTCCATTGAAAAACGAGAGAGAAAACAAAGTTTTTGGTTCAAGTTTGCATAATGAAAACAAGGGCCGGCTATCCTTTATATACCCAACTTTTAATGCTGAAATTTAGCCATCACATAGCCAATAACTAAGGTAGAAAATGTCATGAAGACCCACACAAAATCGGCATTAAATGCCTCTTCAAATCAAGCCCCACATGGCTTAAGGAAACCTTGCGCCTAGCCCGGTTGTTGTACCAAGGCACACATGGCCTTATCTTCCATTTGGCTCGGCGCTCCCATGGTCATCAAGCCAGCCTGGAATCCCTCTTGCAATGCTCGAGCCCGAGCCCTAGTGATTCGCCCCAGAAAGACCCGAGCGCCGGCCTCCCTTGTGCCTACCATAGGTGTGCGGCACTTCCTTGCTTCCATGCCAGTTTAATAGGCATTATTGTGCTCAATATCTCCTAGAGGACCAGTGGAGTCATCCCCCAAAAGATGGCTCAGAGAGTTGTGAGAATTGCCGGGACAACTTCCATGCCCTAGCTCAGATGCCCTAGGCGCGGTGGCGACGACGCTTGACTCTTCATGGCTTGAGTCTTGTTCATGATGTGACGTAGTCACATCATCCTCCCCTTCTTGAAAAGGATTCTCCCACGAATCCAAGTGCACTTCAAGAAAAGCTTTAGAGCACACCACACTGCACAAGAAAAACAAGGAAATGGGGGACCAATACGTCGTCAGGGAAAGCAGGGTATGCGTAAGCGACCATGATTAGTTTCATTGAGTATCCATGGATGAATTTCCATGCACAAGTATTTCCCCACTTCAGCCTAAAGATGTGCTTAAGTATAGAACATGAGATGCACATGACATACTTTGCAACAAATGCAACGCATAGGACCATTTTTTTATCATGAAACAAGAATTGCGAATGAGAACAATGATGCACACATGAATGTCTAGTTCTACATGCAAAAACTGAATGCAAGGACTTGTATACATGTTGATCACAAACTAAAGGTATCCAACAAGTCATGAATAGAACAAGAGAACTATGATGTATGCATGAATATCTAGTTTCACCTACAAAAACATATTCATGAACTAGGTATTCTCTAACCCTTGAAAATAATTCAGTTTGAAGCAAAGGGAAAAGAATAAATTGAGTAGAGTCAAGTGATACTCCCCTAGAATGAGCCTTGGATTGAACATCCTTCTTCTCATGGTCACAAGTGCTCTTGAGTTCAGAAGGCTTATCATCCTTGTCGTCAACCTCTTCTTGGAATAGGAACGGCAAACATGAATGAACCATAGATGTTGCATCCATCCATGGAGTAGCCAAAGAGTTGAGTGAACTACGGGCAATGATGGGTAGACGTGTTCCTTTTGTAGATGAAAGAGATGGTTCTTCAACTTCCTTCTCCTTTTCTTTTGGCTTTAGCTCATCTTCAATGAGCATAGAAGGCTGACATGATGCGGTTATAAGTGGAGGTTCTTCCTTGAGCTCTCTTTCACCAAAGGATCGCTTCACAACTTGTAAGGGTTCAAAGCAACGATTCAGTTGAACCATAGGTGTGGGTGGAGCAACTTGCTTCCTTTGAGGTTGGTTCTTGTTGACATGATTCGTGTAGTGTAGAACCTCCTCAATACTTGTACCACGGACGAAATGATGCATGTTAACAATAGCACAAATATCAGAATTCAAGCCATTGATAAACTTAGAGATAACATACCCGTCGGGAAAGCGATGGCCGGATCGGAAGATGAGAGTCTGAAGCTCCTTGAAGTACTCATCGGGAGTACGACTTCCTTGGCGCACTTGCTCCAGCTTGGTGTGCACCCTCTCGGTATAGTCCCTTGGCACAAAATGCTCCGAAAGAGCATCCTTGAGCTCTTGCCAAGTCCTTATGGGATCATATCCCATGCGGCGCCGCTCCGCCTGGTCCTCTTGCCACCAATGGTAGGAGAAGTCGGTGAAGTGAATTGCGGCGATGGCGACCCTCCTAGCATCATCATATCCATAGAACTCGAAGATGGACTCAGTTTTGACCATCCAATCCAAGCACTCATCCCCGTTGGAAGATCCCGCAAATGTTTGCACATGGAGCTTAACACCGTGGTGTTGCTCCCTTCCTTGTGGCCTTTCTTCATGGTAGGCTGGGGGAACATGTCGTTGGGGAGGCATTGGAGGCCGTATAGTTGCACGGACTTGAGGTCCTCTCATCGCCATTTGTGGAGGGAAAAGATTGGCGGTGGGCGTAGGTGTAGCTTGAGATCGCCCATAAGAGTCATAGCCTCCAACTCCATAACCTGGAAGGTTAGTAGCACCAATAGGGATATTATTAGGAAATGTAGCAAAATCATTAAACATACTTACCCCCGAGGTTGCTACAAATGGTGGCGCTTCGTACGCCGCATATCCCCCTTGTGGCGCCAAAGACACCCTCGGCGCGTGAGAAGAAGACGCTTCCTCCCGGAATTGCACATGGTCCACATTATTAGGGGCGGACCCAATGACTTCTCTTTGAACTTGTGGCACCACATGACCACAACTTGGAGGACGGTTGACACTCAATTGTTGCAATTGCTCAGCGGTATCCTCTTGTTTGCGCTCCACACTTTCCAGTCGTGCATTGATAGATAGCAAGGTTTGCCGAAGGTCTTGCAAGGCCTCTTCCAGGGCTGGAGATACATTCCCTTGTGAAGACATGGCTGGCTCCTTCCCAGGTTGGTTATCATCCACCATCCCTAGACAATTGCAAACAACCAAGCACCAAAGCAACAACACAAAACCAAGCAAGATGTGGTATACCAAGCCAAACAAGATAGCCCCAAAACTGACCTAGAACTCAAATCACAACAAGATGCAAGTGAAAGTAGGTCACAGCTAGGAAAGGTTTGGCTAGGCGAACAAAGACTAGCTAGCTTGCCCGGACCTATATCTAGGAAGCTACTAAGTACGCACTTGATTTTGAAAACTCTTTTTTTTTCACTTAAAAACTGAATTAGCTCTTAGGTTGGCTCACTTTTTTCTATGGCCTCTCCTATTTAGGCCGGGTTTTTCTTGAGCACCTTTTTTTTTCAAGAGCAAACACAAGCCGGATGAACTCACTTTTTTCTATGGTCTCTTCTGTTTAGACCGGGTTTTTCTTGAGCTTTTTTTTTTATAAAAAAAAACAAGTAGAGACAAGAAAAGGCAAGTCACAATGAGCATGCAACAAAACAAAACAAAGAGAATCAACCAAGGCAACCGTTCTCGTATCCTAAACACAAGACTAGGCAAGCATTACTAGTCAAGATTGCATAAAATGCAAGGATGGTCCAGGGGATACAAGGCTCGGTTTATGGGCTCAAAATGTTCTGTTTTAATGTGTTTTAAAGCAGCCAAAGGTCAGTCACAAATGCACTAAATTCGGGCAAGTGAAAGTGCACAAGGAAACCGAACAATTCAATGCATAAGACCTTTCATCAAACCACAACTCCTAATCTTTTATGGCTGCATTAACCCTTAATCTCCACTCAGAAATATGCAGAAATCGATCCCAAAAATTTGCAGAAAAATGTCCAAGAACAAGACACAATACGCATGGACAACAAGGCCAACAACAATTCGGCTAGAACTTCACTTGCACTATTGTAACTTGAAATTCTAAGCCAAGTTTAGGACATACCTCGCGTGGCTCTGATACCACATGATGCATGAGGATCGGGATGCAGCCTTCGGTGCGAGGAAGTCCACAAGAGCCAAAGGAATTAGGCGAGACAACACCAAACAGGCAAGGGGAATCTTCTGTATTCCGATGGATCGTTCTCTCTGGTCCGGGATCCGAATTGAGTGATTCAAAATCCCAGTGGTAGATCCGGGAGTCTAGCTTGTTCCCTGAAAATCTGAGCGCGAACTGATCTAGGAGTCGAAAGATATGGCGAATCTACTAAGGTGTCGCAGATGGTTCCGCAAGGAACTTGGCACCGGCGAGAGGGAGATTTGAGGGCAGTTTGGGGGCACGCCTTGGGCTGGTTCTTTGGATGATCTTGGGGTGATTCAAGGGTGGATTGAGGACAGGATGGAAGGCGGAGAGATAGGGCTAGATCGAAGGGATATGGACTTACAAAGGTTGGATATGACGCACCTTGCCTTGTAAGAACTAGTGAAGAACTCACTTTGGATATGACGCACCAAAGGAGGCCCTTGCACGGAGGTTGATATGACTCACAACCTGGGATTTGAAGCTATCTAAGTGATGGAAGAAACACTAAAATTCTGCAGAAAACTCCATTGAAAAACGAGAGAGAAAACAAAGTTTTTGGTTCAAGTTTGCATAATGAAAACACGGGCCGGCTATCCCTTATATACCCAACTTTTAATGCTGAAATTTAGCCATCACATAGCCAATAACTAAGGTAGAAAATGTCATGAAGACCCACATAAAATCGGCATTAAATGCCTCTTCAAATCAAGCCCCACATGGCTTAAGGAAACCTTGCGCCTAGCCCGGTTGTTGCACCAAGGCACACATGGCCTTCTCTTCCATTTGGCTCGGCGCTCCCATGGTCATCAAGCCAGCCTGGAGTCCCTTGCAATGCTCGAGCCCAAGCCCGAGTGATTCGCCCCGGAAAGACCCGAGCGCCGGCCTCCCTTGTGCCTACCATAGGTGTGCAGCACTTCCTTGCTTCCACGCCAGTTTCATAGGCATTCTTGTGCTCAATATCTCCTAGAGGACCAGTGGAGTCATCCCCCAAAAGATGGCTCAGAGAGTTGTGAGAATCACCGGGCCAACTTCCATGCCCTAGCTCAGATGCCCTAGGCGTGGCGGCGACGGCGCTTGACTCTTCATGGCTTGAGTCTTGTTCATGATGCGACATAGTCACATCACATGTTGAACGTCATAGCACTGAAGAAGACAGCGAACGCATTGATGAACGCGATGATGAACGTGGTGGTGAACACGGTGGTGGTACAGTGGTGAACGCGGTGGAAGCGGTTTGTTGGGGTAAAAGGATAGCGTTGGCAGAAGCGATTTGATGAGGGATAGATGACTTGAAGAGACAAGTCGTTGGTGTCGTAGCGTCGACTGCGGGTGTCGTAGGGTCGACTGCGGGTGTCATAGTGATAGCAGGTTTAAGTCGTATCACCTAATCAATCAAATAAAATCCTAGCAAAACCTAAACAAGTAGTTAGGGTAAGCAGGGGTCGAATCCACAGAGAGAAAGGGATTAATCTATGTGTTGTTCACATGCAATAGTAACAAGAAGGGGGAGTTGTAGGTTGGTTGGTTACAATTAAGTCAAACATAGCAAAGTATATGATGAAAATATCAAAGAGAGAAAACACTTAGCCAAGTAATGTCCACATAAGTCATTCAAAGGTTGTTCCTTGATTATGCCCTATCTTCCTATTCGGTTATTCTTGTCCTGATCTTGTGTAGATTAATAGGGAAACCATCCCTAAGAACCCTTACCAATGAATAACCCTAGCACCACTAGTGATTCAACCCAAAGGCAGCAATGAACATAAGATTTAACCAGGATACATATAACACCTCAACCAGAAGCATTCAACATGTAATCAATTCCCTACATAGATAAATTCCACAGTGGCAGATAAGAATCTATGCTCACTACTCGAACTAGAGCGTTAGCCCAACAGTTCCCTAGTATTAGCAATATGAATGAAAGCAATAAACCTAGGTGATCAATCTAGATAAACCAACAAACATCCAAATAAGAATTTGCTCAAGAGAAAAGATATAACTCAATAGGATAAGATAGATAGGAACAAAACCTCACAACCAGATGAATAAACTTATGCTTCCATTACCGGACTAAGCAAAAGAGGCTTAGCTCCTCATAAACATGATGAACTCCAAAGGTATGAAAAGTGGCAACGATGAATTGAAAATTGCAAAAACTAGAACTTGGAAAACTCCTCCTTTTTTAAACCTAATGCTAAAGAGAGTATATATAGGGCCTCTAACAAATGACCTAGCCCAATAAGAAAAGAAACGAAATAAAATGGAAAAATAAGAAAAGAAATTAGAAAAGATAGACTTGGGAAAAGTCAGAACTTCCAGCGTCGACGACCCGCGATCGCGGCCCATTTACCGCGATCGCGGCCTCTTGTTGCTCCGCGCTCTTCACATTCCTCCGCGCCTGTGGAAAACTCTCGACTTGCCCGAGGAACCGCGATCGCGGCACCCTTGCCCGCGGTCGCGGTTAATGCTCGACCTTCACTCCTTGGCGTCTTCTTTTGGTGGCTTCCTTCCTCAGTGTCTCCTATGATATCCAAAATAGCTCAAACACCTCACCAGACTTCGCCCCTAAACGCCATGCACAAGAATATGTCTAAATCTACCCGAATGGCACCAATAAAACCCTCTAATAAGTCTTAGTTAAGCCCTACAAAGTAGTGCTTATCAAACTCTCCCATGCTTAGACCTTTGCTCGTCCTCGAGTAAACTAATAAAGAGTCTACTCCTCCAATGCAGCACCCAAGGTCTCAGGAAGCATGTCCTCCAACTAAGAGTCACCTAACCCATACAAAGCTCCTAGCACCAATCTCATTCACAACACATCCACAACTCAACAAGCTTAAGGGGCAAGCAGAGTACTTCCCCTAAGCTTAACCCGAACATCCAATGGTGTGAGTAACCTCTAATCCTAGCCTCCATCTATGACTCCTTATGCCTCCCAGAGTGACCTACCTGAATCCTCCTTATATCACCTCTTCTTATGTCACCACGCCAAAATAAGGATTCCTAAAATTCACTCTTCTTCTTTTCAGTCATTTTGCCAAGGCGCCCTTTCGGGTTTTCACTAAGCCACTCATATTTTTTTCATAGATGTGCTCACAATATAACTCACATCACTCTAGACCAATTTTTACCCCAGTCTAATGCTGGTCCAAGCCACCTGCTTATTACCTAGGCCGCCCTTTCGGGTTTTCGACCTATCCCAGGATTTCAATTTTAGCCTTTTTTTTCAATTTTTTGGCTCTTTTTCTTTTTCTCCTCAGCGACATAGGAAATATAAAACCCTCCCTCATGCTTAAACATTGCATTGTCCTCAATGTAATGAAAGACAAAAGAATAAAGCACATGGAAAAGAAGGGATAAGCTCACAAATGTCGCTGAGTCGGCATGGACACTTTCGTTGTTACTGGCGGTCTTCTCAATAAATGCCAGGTCTCTGGTGTTGGGCGGGTGCCTCATCAATTCCAGCATCATCTTCTACCGTGCAACCATAAGGTACCACTTGGTGAGTAGTGGTTGAATAGTGATAACGGGGTTGCACGGCCTTCAAATACCACCAAAAATGGGCCCAGATATGAACGGGGTGTGGGCCATGAGTGGTCTTCCATCGCAGCTGTCGACTGTGGGGCCGTCATCGTTGCCAAAAATTTGTGTAGCGAAAAACTTCCTCCGTTGGCAACATGCGCACCCCTCTCCATGGTACTGTGGGACAGCTCGTACTCGTACAACAACATTTTATTATTAATTTTTTTTTTTTAATTCCGTTTAAGGTTTTTTTCGGATTTTTTTTTTTTTTTGCCCCCCGTTTAAGATTTTTTTGGGGGTGACTAGTGCAAGGATAGGAGAGACTTACATTGGTGTGGAAACACCTTCTTCAATGAGCATGGGTCTCTTCCCTGCAGGTTAGTCAGGAAAAAAAAACAAAAAACAAAAATAAAGCAAAAACACACCAAAAAATAATGCAAAACGAAGAAAGAAAGACAAAGGAAAAGATACATACATCGTGTTGCTCCCGGACAGCGCCTTAGTTATTGTCATGGCATGACATACCACTTCATCCTTCTCAATCTGGGTTGCCTCCTACAACCGCGCTCTTTACTCTTGAGTCTGGGGGATGCTCCTGAATGGTCTCCAGCCTGTGCTCCACCTTCCTCCGGTCAAACTCCATGCTTACCGTACCTGTGTCCACATCGATCTTTGTGTTGGAGGTCTTCATGAAAGGCCTCCCTAGCATTACTCGTCCTCCTCGTTTCCTTGTGTTCATGACGAAGAAATCCGCAGGGAAGACGAGGGTATCGACGCTCACCAAAACGTCCTTCACAACGCCCTATGGAATGATGACGGAGTTATCAGCCAGTTGGATGACAAACTCCGTGCTTTCTAGAGGTCCGACATTGAGGGTGTTGTAGACGGACAGTGGTAGGACATTGATTGAGGCTCCCAAATCCAGCAATGTCTCGTTGAACTCGGTTTCCCCAATCTTGCAGGGTACGCTAAACATTCCGGGATCTTCACACTTTTTCGGGATCTTCTTTTGCATCATAGCTGAGACATCCTTCTTGACTTTCACCTTTTTCTTCGACCGCTCCTTTTGCTCCTTCTTGAGCTTGCATAGCTCTCTCAGGAAGTTTGCAAAGTGAGGCATCGCTTTGCTCAATTGGGGGGTCACCTTGTAGTTCCTGAATGTATCGAACATTCCCTTCAGCCCCTCAATGGGTTCGTCATCTTCTAGTGCTGCAGGGAATGGCACTGGGATGTCAAAATATCCCTCCGGGTAGACATACCGCGTCATGAAAGTAAGTGGAGACGGCCCATTTTCCGAAATTTGATCGCGATTTTCACCCCGCGATCGCGGTTCTTGCACTGGGGCCCCGCGGTCGCGGCTATCCTGCTCGCGATCGCGCTTAATCGGCGCATCTTGCCCATTCTCTTGCTCAACAGACCCGCGATCGCGGCAAATTGTCCGCGGTCGCGGTTCGTTCTCGTACTTCTTGGCTCCCATCTTTTCTTCTTCAAGCTCCCATTTGGGCCTTGACGTCATGGAGTAGACGTTTTGCCTAGGATTTATCTCAGTTTGAGATGGGAGTGCTCGTGACACTCTAGCTTCAAGCTTGCTAACTGTCTGGGAGATCTGCCCCACCTGCTTCTTTAGGTTCTGTATGCTGGACTTGGTCTCGTGTTGAAACTGAACCATGTTTTGATGTATGGTTCCCACGGTCTGCGCCAAAGTATTCATATGCTGCGCCAGTGTGTTGACCTGGTCCTCAAGATTGGTGATGCGGGCAGCTCCCTGTTCTTGTGGTCTTTGATCTGCTTGGACTCCTTGAAACTGCCGCTGGGGGTACTGCTGAAAATCTTGGGTCTCATGCCCTTGATGAGTGTTCTGCTGGTTCCCGTATCTCAGATTTGGGTGATCTCTCCACCCTGGATTGTAGGTGCTGGAGTACGGGCCATATTTTGGCCTTTGAGGGCCATATCCGCCAATGGCGTTCACCTCAGCAGTTGGTTCTTGCAGGGTGGGGCATACATCAGTTGGATGCGTCGTTTCATAGCATAACCCATATGATTTGACTTGCTGCAAGCCACCTCTCATCATACATCTCCTCATCATCTCCTTCATCTCATCCATTTCAGCAAGAAGAGTAGAATTGGGATGAGATTCTGCAGCTCTCACAGATTGGATGCCCGCCCTTTTACTGAATTGCCTGGACCCTTCAGAAAGCTCAAAAAAAATCTCAAAAGCTGCAGCAGGAGTCTTGTTGAGGATGTTCCCCCCACAAGCAGCGTTCACCATCCTTCTCTCTTCATCAAGAAGACCACCGTACAAATAAAGTACGAGGTCCTGCTCAGAATAGCCGTGGAAGGGGCAACTGGATATCATCTTCTTGAACCGCTCATAATACTCATAGAGCGATTCACCAGACTGCTGCTCGATGTTGTTGATAGTTCGCTTCAGGCTGTTCAGTTTGGTAGCTGGGAAGTACTTCTCCAAGAAGGCTTTCTTCATCTTGACCCAAGTGTCAATGCTCCCTGGAGTGAGATAGTAGAACCAGTCATTGGCCATATCCTTCAGCGAAAAAGGAAAGGCCCTCAGCTTGATCTGGTCCTCCGTCACGTTCTTCAGCTTCATACTGCTACACACCGAATGGAACTCAGCAAGATGCTTGTTGGGGTCTTCACCACTCATCCCATGGAAGTGGGGGAGTAAGTGGATCAACCCAGACTTCAGCTCGAAATTTACGCCCTTGCCCAACTCATGAAACTGCACAGCCAGCGGTTGCTGCTGCATGTTAGGGGCGGTCAACTGTCTCAACGTCTGCTCTGCGTTAGCCATCTCGAACGCAAGATTATCAAAAACCAAAGCACGATTTATTCTGTGACCCTGGGAAAGGGTTCTCTCAATCTCTGAATTAAAACCAAGTAGAGGGGAATTAGTAGCACGGGTGTGGACCATAAGATAGGTCCATACCAAAGGAACACAACACACAGACAAACACACAGAAAAATCAACGCTTGCCTCCCCGGCAACGGCGCCAATTTGATAGCAGGTTTAAGTCGTATCACCTAATCAATCAAATAAAATCCTAGCAAAACTAAACAAGTAGTTAGGGTAAGCAGGGGTCGAATCCACAGAGAGGAAGGGATTAATCTATGTGTTGTTCGCATGCAATAGTAACAAGAAGGGGGAGTTGTAGGTTGGTTGGTTACAATTAAGTCAAACACAACAAAGTATATGATGAAAATATCAAAGAGAGAAAACACTTAGCCAAGTAATGTCCACATAAGTCATTCAAAGGTTGTTCCTTGATTATGCCTTATCTTCCTATTCGGTTATTCCTGTCCTGATCTTGTATAGATTAATAGGGAAACCATCCCTAAGGCGCCCTTTCGGGTTCCCTAGTATTAGCAATATGAATGAAAGCAATAAACCTAGGTGATCAATCTAGATAAACCAACAAACATCCAAATAAGAATTTGCTCAAGAGAAAAGATATAACTCAATAGGATAAGATAGATAGGAACAAAACCTCACAACCAGATGAATAAACTTATGCTTCCATTACCGGACTAAGCATAAGAGGCTTAGCTCCTCATAAACATGATGAACTCCAAAGGTATGAAAAGTGGCAACGATGAATTGAAAATTGCAAAAACTAGAACTTGGAAAACTCCTCCTTTTTTAAACCTAATGCTAAAGAGAGTATATATAGGGCCTCTAACAAATGACCTAGCCCAATAAGAAAATAAACGAAATAAAATGGAAAAATAAGAAAAGAAATTAGAAAAGATAGACTCGGGAAAAGTCAGAACTTCCAGCATCGACGACCCGCGATTGCGGCCCATTTACCGCGATCGCGGCCTCTTGTGGCTCCGTCCTCTTCACATTCCTCCGCGCTTGCTGACAACTCTCGACTTGCCCGAGGAACCGCGATCGCAGCACCCTTGCCCGCGGTCACGGTTAATGCTCATCCTTCACTCCTTGGCGTCTTCTTTTGGTGGCTTCCTTCCTCAGTGTCTCCTATGATATCCAAAATAGCTCAAACACCTCCTAAAACACCAGACTTCGCCCCCAAACGCCATGCATAAGAATGTGTCTAAATCTACCCGAATGGCACCAATAAAACCCTCTAATAACTCTTAGTTAAGCCCTACAAAGTAGTGCTTATCACACAGCGTCGACTGCGGTTGAAGGGAGATGCGAAGGAAGACTGGCTTGAAGGTTCAAGCGTTTGCCGTAGCGTCGGCGGCGGAGGGAATGGGGATGCGAAGATAGAGGGTGATGTCCGATCAAGGGAAGAAGGATAAACACTCTACTTGAAACCTTGATTAAAATTGAACGTAAGGAAATAACAATAACAAAGTTGGGTATAAATACTAGAGGCGAGACGTCGGATGGGCCAAGTCGAGCCTCGTGGGCTAGCCCATGTAAGCATGCAAAGGCACAAACCCTAAAAGACAGAAATGCTATAAATAGAAACTATCTAAAACGCTATAAATACTAAATATAGAAAGTGTCTCAAAAGAACGCGTTAAAGGCATTGAATGCGAGAATCTTCAGATAGAACGAGACCAACATTGAAGGAGGTTGAGTCGCTTGGAGGAGATCGCGTTCAACATTGAGTCGCTTGCAGGAAGACGCATTGAGGCACGCGATCTTTGGTCTTGGATAGAGACGCTTGAATGAGATCGCGGTCTCTGTTCCAGATGCGAGGAGTATGACGAAGATCGCGGTCTTCGTACTTGGCTCTTCTGAGCCCACGGTCATGGCTTCTTCCTCGTCTTGGGCCATCATGGGAGGCAGGGTCACATCAGTTGGCCGCACCCTTGATTCAGCCGCGACTTGTCTAGCTGCCACCCATCGCCGCGAGCGGTCCCTTATTGTCTATTAGCGCCTCCCCATCGACCCACCTCCATGGAGGCCGGCGCCCCATGGCTGCCCCACTGGAGGAGGCTTGCGCCTTATTACCGCCTTGGTCGGCGCCATTGTTACCACTCGGGGCCTCACCATTGCCCCATTACCAAGGAGGTCGGCGCCTCCTTACTTCACCACCCACGAAGCTCTCCCTCCACGCTTATTATAAAGCTCTTGTCCACTTGAAGATCGACGCCCACATTGGCCGGCGCCATGTGCGTGGGATGGATCTTATGGAGACTTGGCCGTGTGGTGTCAAGCACACGAAGAGTCAAGACAAGATTGTCGACACCTTGTCTAGAAGCCCTACCCTAGCCCATATGCCACTTTGGAGGACCTTGCAGGCTATTATTGGGATGATTGTTTACTTATCCGAGCAGGTGAGAATTATGTCCTTAGGGCCTCCTCCAGTAACTTGTTGATTATGGATGACCATGAGACCCGTAGAGAGTTTGGGAATACAACACACATGGCAACATTTGAGGGTTATGTCTTTTGGCCTACACTTGCTCCGCTTTTGCCTAGGTCCCACCCTCCCAGTCCTCACACACCCCTATCTCTCCCACCCACCCCTTGGGATGACATATGCATAGTCTTTCTAACCGGATTGTCCACGCTTAAGAAGTGGAGGGATTCCATTTGTGTGTTAGGCGACCACCTCCCTAGGATGGATCATGGCATTCCTTGTGGAACTAAACAACTTGCACCCGAGCTAGATGCCCTTACCTTTGACCCCGGGGTAATCTTACATGGAATCTCTCGTGCTATTGTGTTGGCTTGGGATCCTAGGTTTGTGGGTCGTTCTTGGAGGATGTTGTGGCTGAAATTTGGGAAGAGCTTTACCTTTGACACTAGTAGCCACCTCCACCCCGGTGCCTTGCTTAGGGCCATCCCTAGGACCCCACCGCACCATTGGCTGACATTTCTATTGCTTGTCCTAGGAAATTGGTGAACATGCTCCCACCGTTTGCACGGATTCCAGCCCGGCGCCGCTCCAAGCCTCGCCGATACGGCCACGCCGCCTTCCAAGTGGATCAAGTGGCTCGTCGATGATGCTTATGATGTGGAACTTCCTGAGGACTACGACGCCCACCCTACTCTCACATTGGTCGTCCTCTTTGGCCCTTATGTGCCCCTGGTCCCCGATGATGAATTGATGACAATTCTACCTCAAGAAGGGGAGAATGATGGGTTCCAACCCCCCTTGTCCTCCATCAACGACACCGGCGAGCCATGGGCCCCTCGCCTCCACATTGGGGGATGACCGAAGCACTCGTCAAGGGCCATCACTTGACCATGGCCAAGGCCCATGACACTCGCCACGCCCTTGCTGCCAAGATACCCATAGGCGCGCACGGCCCATGCCCTGCCTAGTGGCCGCATATATCCAAGCCTCTCAAGGCTTTTATCCATTTCCCTTTTAGTCATTTACTTTAATGGTTTTAGTCTTGCCTTAGTGGGTGTGAAGAGTCATTTGCATATGGGCTTCAACTCACTAAGGCTCATTAGAGGGTTTTCTTTGTTGGCTGAAATGCCATGACTACTTAAACCCTTTTGTTAGCTCCTTGTAACTTGGTTGAAGAATTAAGAAGTGGAATATATCCCTTAGGTTGAGGAATACCTCCCTAAGACCTCCACTTGTTCTATCAACCCTAAGCTTTCAACAATTTCTCCTTCTTTCTCTCAATCTCTCACGAAATCATCAATCTCTCAAGTGCTAGATCTTGTTCCAAGACCAAGTCAGCCAAGGAGCCTCCCCTAGAGGCTCCCCTTGGCCATTTCTCCACTTCGGCCAACCAAGGACTCTTTTTCCGGCCACCTTGTCTCTCTCTCTCTTTGGCAGTCCATTGCTTCCCCTCGGCTTCCCAAGGCATTGCCCTTGCTTCCACCCTCAAGACAGCCAAAAGGAGCGATAAAACCAGATGGTGTCCCTAGGAGAAGTTCAAGCCTCTCTTTTGCCACGATCTAGAGCTCAAGCAAGTGAGACAAGGGCATTCAACCCCTGGTTTCACATCACACGGGACCTTGACGATTATTCCAAGTAAAATGATAGACCATGTGATGTGTTCTTGCCTCCGATGACAAGCCAATTGCCAAAAGGTGGCGCCTTGGGATCTAGTCTTGGGTGAGAAGTCACGTTTGAACGTCACAGCAGTGAAGGCGATGGTGAACGCGTTGAAGAACGCGATGATGTCTGAGGTGGTGAACGCGGTGTAAGTGATTGCTGGGGTGAAAGATAGTGTTAGCGGAAGCGATTTGATGAGGGATAGATGACTTGACGAGACAAGTAGTTGGTGTCGTAGCATCGACTGCGGGTGTCGTAGCTTCGACTACGGTTGAAGGGAGATGTGAAGGAAGACTGGCTTGAAGAATCAAGCGTTTGTCATAGCGTCGGCGACGGAGGAAATGGGGATGCGAAGATAGAGGGTTTTGACGTCCGATCAAGAGGAGGATAAACACTCGACTTGAAACCTTGAATTAAATTGAACGTAAGGAAATAACAATAACAAAGGAGGCTTTAAATAGCCAAAGAGCTCGGCCAAGACCTAATGGGCTTGGACCGAGACGAACCTATGGGCTAGCCCATGCAAGCATGCAAAAGGCACAAACCCAAAAAGATAGAAATGCTATAAATAGAAACTATCTAAAACGCTATAAATACTAAATATAGAAAGTGCCTCAAAAGAACGCGTTAAAGGCATTGAATGCGAGAATCTTCAGATAGAACGCGACCAACATTGAAGGAGGTTGAGTCGCTTGAAGGAAGACGCGTTGAGGCACGCGATCTTTGGTCTTGGATATAGACGCTTGAATGAGATCGCGGTCTCTGTTCCAGATACGAGGAGTATGAAGAAGATTGCGGTCTTCGTACTTGGCTCTTCTAAGCCCACGGTCCTGGCTTCTTCCTCGTCTTGGGCCGTCATGGGAGGCAGAGTCACATCATCCTCCCCTACTTGACTGTTAAGCGTCCCCGCTTCACCATCGTTGAACTTGGGCTCGACATACTCGTGTAAGTGCTCCCAATGGAGGTCTCCGGTGTCGAACACAAATCGACTGCGGCCGCGATGTGGAAGATACGCACCAGTCACCCAGTGGATTGTCTGTGGAAGGTTACACAAGGGTGGTGGTGTGTTGGGAGGCACCTCTGGCAAATCCGCGGTGAACTCCGCTTGCAACTCGGTGAAAGCTGGTGGCAAATGCACATCGATGTGTGCGCATTACGTGCTTGGGGTTGTCACTAACAGGCAAGAAGGCACCTTGCTGTTCAAATCGGCAGTGAAGTCCCTTGGGCGGGCGAGAAGCACCTTGTGGTCACAACTGCCCTGCAATGTAGTGCTCCGTTGTGTTGTACTCTTAATGTCTCGGCAACGCGGGCCATCCTTGGGCGCGTTGTTGTTGTGATCGCCGTCTTGCCTTGTGTAAGAGCGCGTTGTCCTACTACTTGACTCTGGTGTGTTGGAAGCATCGCCAGGGTCATAGTGGGGTCGCATTGATGTTGAGGTGAACTTGTGTGATTCTATAGTATTTTCTCGATCACGGTCGACCTGAGCCTTAAAGATCTCATGGAGAGACAAATGTGAGAAACTCATGCGCTTCTCATGGTAGGGAAACACATAGGTGTTTAGATACGCATCGAGAAGGACGCGACGATCAGACTGCCATGGACGCCCAAGCAAGAGGTGGGTGGCGTCCATTGCAATCACATCACAGGAAATGGTGTCTTTGTATGGACCAATTGAAAAGGGGAGAAGACACTGTCGTGAGACAGTGTTACCTGAACGTGAAGATATCCCTTATAGGTCACAAGGATGTGGGTAAAGCGTGGTTGGTCGGCTGAGCGGGTTGACCACCTTCTCATTGTTGATCTTGAAGCAGCTGCCACCATCGACGATGACAGTTATCGATGCGGTATCAACCAAGCAATGCGGGTGGACGAGAGGCTCTTGTTGGTCGTCAAGGTTGCCTTGCTTGATGGTCAGGATGCGCCGCGTGTCGAGGCGCAATGGTGTGCCTACATGGAGCGCGGCAGTGTCACACTTGTCGGCGTCGAGGGTGTCACCTTAGAGTGCTACAATTGTCTCAAGCGAGGTCTCCTCCTCGGAAGACTCATCGTCCGCGGCAACATTGGAGAAGAGGACCTGCTTTTGTTTTTGACAATCCCTTTGGTAGTGATCGCGTTCTCCATCCTTGAAGCATTCACTGTCATGTGCGCGATCATTGCCCTGGGATAGGGCCGGTGGCGCGGTCGTGCGAGAAGCAGCTAAAGTAGGCATCGTGATCTGGGCGCCACGACCTTGGTTGTACGTGTTGGATCCTGAGACTGGGACACGCACATCAGTATTAATGGAGGGACTAGTGCTAGGATCATACCTGCTTTGGCATTGATATTGCCAAGATGTTGGCGTGTGGCGGTTGAGCCGGTGGTGATCTTTCACTTCATGGTGTTGGTATAGAGGCCGTATAGGGGCTAGGTTGGGCACGTAGTATGGCACGGTGTCGTAGGGAGGGTTCTCGTAGGCGCGCACACCATGGGTTCTATCGCGTCCAAGATGGCGCATTTCACGGGCTGGGTGATCTTTGCCACGAGCAAACCCGTCACTGGGCGCACCGGCATCGTCGCGTCGACGTCTTCGCGGCTGGGCATCATAGTCTGCTCGGCGAACATATCTGGGCATCACATTGCGGCGCTCGCCGCCAATGTCACGAGCACGATCTCCTCGGGGCGGGAGACGCGGTGGAGGAATCCAATCCGATGGGTGGTCCTGTGATTCAATTGGATCTCCAATAGTGGGGTAAAAATAGCCAGAATATATCATACCTGATTCTTCAATTTCCTCGTCGTCGAACTCCTCAAAGGCAGGATGGAACGTTGGCGTCGTGTAGCCATAGCCATCTGAGCCATAGCGCAGTGTGTGCGTACTCTAGTGGCCAAGGTGGTCACGGACGGCAAACGGGTTGGGTCTTGTGGCAGGTGGGCTCACGCGATGTTCGTCGCGTTGTGGGCGACAAAGTGTTCGTCGCGGTGTAGTAGCTTCGCGCACGTAGTGGCGCGATCTGCTGTCTCGCGGCGCGGAGGGTGGTTCATCGCGTTGAAGATCCTGGAGTAGAGTAACTTGGCGTCGATCGCGCGATCGGTTCGCATGACCTAAGAGAATATAACCAGACATCGCGAGGAGAAACGAACAAAAGACAACACAGAACAACAACCAATCAAATCACTAGTCAAGTCATAAAGTTCACGTAGGTAGGGCTTGTTTGGCTTGCCGTGAGGGCGGCTTGGCTTGCACAAGTGACGGTGTATCAAGCAAGTTGTAATCAAACAAACAATAACAAATTGAAGCCCTAAAACAAACGTAAACAAATCAACCTAATACGCAAGAAAATACCTTCTAGGAAGCTTGACCTAGACGGTGGAGAGGTTGAGAAGATGAGCTTAGACCGAGAGTGGGTTATGGTTGCCTTATTTTGGCTTTACCTAACTTTGGAAACTTTTTTTTTGTTAATAATGTCTTTTCGATATCTTTCTTTTTTTTAAATATTCGAGATCTTATTTTTTGATCTTTTCGGATTTGCAAAAGCAAACAAAATAAAATCGGTCCAAGTAACAAGAATATCACAAGTGTGATCTTAGAGATAGGAGAGAGAAGATAAGATTTGATATTATATCTTATAAGGAAATTCGGTTAACAACCTAAAAAGCAATATCTAGCAAACAAGGAAACTCTATCCACGCAAGAAATAAGGAAACAAAATATTCTAGCATGCAAGATAACAAATTACCTAATACACGAAAACTTGGGGAACAAGGAAAAAAAATTCGGCCAAGGTATTACCTTGTAGAAACCGAATAGCTGAGCAAAGATGGAAAATTTATGGTTTTTCGCGATATCTCAGTAAAGCAAGCGATGGGGGTCAAGAAAAAAATTTGTGAACCAGATTGAAACTTGAGTTCGTGACTTACAAGACTGCTGGGCTCTGATGCCAGTTGATGTGTTCTTGCCTCCGATGACAAGACAATTGCCAAAAGGTGGTGCCTTGGGATCTAGTCTTGGGTGAGAATTCACGTTTGAACGTCACATCAGTGAAGGCGATGGTGAATGCGTTGAAGAACGCGATGATGTCTGCGGTGGTGAACGCGGTGGAAGCGATTGCTGGGGCGAAAGATAGTGTTGGCGGAAGCGATTTGATGAGGGATAGATGACTTGAAGAGACAAGTCGTTGGTGTCGTAGCGTCGACTGCGGGTGTCGTAGCGTCGACTGCGGTTGAAGGGAGATGCAAAGGAAGACTGACTTGAAGAATCAAGCGGTTGCCGTAGCGTCGGCGGCGGAGGAAATGGGGATGCAAAGATAGAGGGTTTTGACGTCCGATCAAGGGAAGGAGGATAAACACTCGACTTGAAACCTTGAATTAAATTGAACGTAAGGAAATAACAATAACAAAGGAGGATTTAACTAGCCAAAGAGCTCGGCCAAGACCTAATGGGCTTGGACCAAGACGAACCTATGGGCTAGCCCATGCAAGCATGCAAAAGGCACAAACCCAAAAAGATAGAAATGCTATAAATAGAAACTATCTAAAACGCTATAAATACTAAATATAGAAAATGTCTTAAAAGAACGCATTAAAGGCATTGAATGCGATAATCTTCAGATAGAATGCGACCATCATTGAAGGAGGTTGGGTCGCTTGAAGGAGATCGCGTTCAACATTGAGTCGCTTGCAGGAAGACGCGTTGAGGCACACGATCTTTGGTCTTGGATAGAGACGCTTGAATGAGATCGCGGTCTTTGTTCCGGATGCGAGGAGTATGAAGAAGATTGCGGTCTTCGTACTTGGCTCTTCTGAGCCCACGGTCATGGCTTCTTCCTCGTCTTGGGCCGTCATGGGAGGCAGGGTCACATCACCATGTATGAGTAATCTTCCTTGTCAGCGTTAGCAAAGCACGGGCAAGCTCCTCAGAAAAAGCATCAGATATCATACCTTGTTCATTGATCCTTTCACCAGAGCAGAATGTAGCATTGAAATCACCCAATAAATTAAAGCCCGAGTAGAATGAAATTATGTCATTCCACAGAGAACGCCTGTTAGACACAATATTGTGGCCATAAACAAAGGATACACAGAAGGTTGAGTAGCCTCCAACTAAGCTAATGATGTAATTAATAATCAGATAGAAAGGGAGACCGGTTGGACGAGGACTTTACCGGGATTCCAGCACACCCATATCCGACAATTCAAAGATATATAGCTATTGGAGCATTTTCCTCATCCAGAAAGCATATCCTTGGCAACAGTTTCTTCATTATTGTCTATGATTCTAGTCTCTAGAATAGCAATAACAACTACTTTATGTGAGTAAACCAACTTCTTAACCGCATCTTGTTTATTCTGGTCATTGAGACCATGAATATTTCATGCCATGATTGTGGTGTTATCCATTAATAACTTTGGTATTTGGTTGAGACCTCTTGCTCTCGAAGTCTACATTCAAGTTGGCTGCCATGTTATTCAATTGAGAGCTCGCTCTTGTTCTCAAATGAAGCACTCAAGCGATTGGAAGAAGGGTTCATTAAATTTCTACACTCTTCACCAACAAGAGAAGAAACAACAGAGGGGAGGGAGGAGCTAGGCATAGATGTGGAGGATGGGCGCGAATCCAATGATAGGAAGAGAAGCAATTTTGAGAAGTATGAATGGAACTAGAGGAGAGAGCTTTGGTGGGGACATAAGAGGTGCATTTTAGGATGGTGTAGTGTTTGGAGATGGGATTGAAATATTTGGGATTTTTGTGAGTTCCTAGATCCCGAGGCTTGAAAGTTGATGCCTATAGGACAATAACATTTTTTTGAGTTCTTGGATTCAAGCCTGTATTATGCGCAGAACCAACATCTGGCATGTACCAACATGTCATCTCATGAATCTCAGAGGGAATAGAGACAGGTGGCAGTCAAAGAATTGAGAATCCGAGCATTATTAATGCGAAACGCCCCGGTGAGGAGGCGCCTCGGGTGTGTTGGCTCGGACCGTGGAGCAATAAAGGCTTCCTTCACGGCTCATTGGCTGGATCTTCTTCCTTGGAGATTCTCTGGAGAACAACATGGAAATAACCTCAAAGTGAAGTTCTGATGGGGGTGCTCTACTAGGGGCACGACGGCTAGATAACTTCAAAGTGAGGTTATTCGAGCGAGGTGATTCACTGGGGCGCGGCGACGACTAGGATCATACATGGGGTGACTGAGATGGGGGGGGGCAATGGGGGTGTGAGGCCAATGAAGAGAGAGAGAGATTGATGGAGTGAGAGATTGAGTGAGAGCAAGAGAACCCAAACCATTAAGGCTTGAGGCCTAGGGGTTTAGGGGAGGAGGAAGATCTAAACTCAACACAACTAAACCTTAACTAAAACAAGCATTGTAATGGAGCACATAGAGTGCTTAAATAGTCTTATACATGAGGCCATGGGCCTAATAAGTTAATAGGCTTGGTCCACTACAAGTGGACAACACTCCCAAAATCAAAATAAAGCATTAACAACGTAATGGGAAATGGATAGGCACGTGACACTCGGGGGTGTCACATGGGGGCGCGCCACTAGGAGCGTGCCATGGGTGATGCTAGGGACGCGCCATGCGGAGCACCAGGGAGCGCGTTGCTAGGCTTGTCCGCGATGGTCACCATGGTGACCAAGGTGAGGGACTCGCGACTTGAGCCAATCCTAGCATGCGTCTGGGTGACGATGGATTGAATGGCTTGAGCTATGGCGTGAGCGTGGGCACGGGTCACGGATCCGTTCGACTTGACGCTCATCAAGTCCTCCTCGCCATCAATGTCTAGGGGGCATCATTCTCCCTTTCTTGGATGCGAATCATCCCCGATTCGTCTTCGTCACACTTTGGGGCACACATGGGGTGAAATCCGCCACGTTGAAGGTGGGATGGACACCATAATCATCAGGGAGCTCGACGTGGTATGCATTGTCACCAAGGCACTCCAACACGCTGAAGGGCCCATCAGCATTAATCAAGCTTGGAGCGGCGCCGGGTAGGGAAACGATCATGGCGCAAGAAGACCCAAACGAGGTCCCCAGGGGTAAAGATGATGGTGTGGTGTCCTTTGTTGCCCTGAAGCTCGTATTGGGTGGCACGGCGCTCAAGTTGAGCCCGTGTGCGCTCATGTAGCTCTCGGACAATGTTGGTGCGCTTGGTGCCTCTTCGTGGCGCCCATGGGGTGCAGTGCCAAATCCAACGGGGTAGGTGGGTTGCACCCATAGACGACCTCAAAGGGAATGAGCTTGGTGGCCGAATGCATTGACCTATTATAAGAAAACTCAAAAAAAGGGAGTAAGTCTTCCCAACGGCGCATGTTGGTCCTAAGCATGGTCTTAAGCAAGGCTCCTAGGATGCGGTTGGTCACCTCGCTTTGGCCATCAGTTTTGGGGTGGCAAATAGTGGAAAATAAGAGATTGGTAACTAGTTCATCGCCATAAAGTCTTCCAAAATTAGCTCACAAATTTGGCATCCCTGTTGGAGACAATGGTGCGAAGGATTCCATGAAGCTTGACCATGTGATCAAAGAAAAGTGATGCGACTTCCGACGCAATGTCGTTCATCTTACAAGGGATGAAATGGGACATCTTGGAGAAATGGTCAACCACCACAAATATGGAATCCCTCCCCTTCTTAGAGGTTGGCAATCCGGTTAAGAAATCCATGGATATGTCCTCCCAAAGGGTGGTGGGTATGGGAAAGGAGATGTACAAACCGTGGGGACTAGACCTAGCCTTGACCTTGTGGGATGTAACACAACTTTGGAAAAATTTGGTTACTTGGCGGGTCATCCTAGGCTAAAAGAAATGTTCCATAAGTGCGGCTAAGGTCTTGGCAATCCCAAAGTGACCACGCCCCTCATGGGCTTCTTGGATCAAAAGGTGCCAAATGGTGAAGGAGGGGATACATAGCCTGTGGGCTCTAAAAAGGTAACCCCCATCCAAAAGGTAGCCCTCAAACTCACCTCTCAAAGTGCAAGTCTCAAAAATAAGCTTGAAAAATTCATCTTGAGCATAAGGAGACTTAGTGAGAGAAAAACCCACAACTTTAGCATCTAGATGAGAATGGACAACATACCACCGAGAGAGGGCGTCGGCTACCACATTCTAATTGTCTTTCTTGTGCTTGACCACAAATAGAAATGTCTCCATGAACTGCACCCATTGATCATGGCGTCAACCGAGGTGAGATTGGCTTCGAAGGTAGGCAAGGGCCTCGTGGTCCAAGTGGATCACGGATTCCTTTGGCCACAAGTAATGTTTCCATGTCTTCAATACCCGGTTCAAGGCATAGAGCTCTTTGTCGTAGGTGGGGTAGTTGAGAGTGGCCCCCGAGAGCTTTTCACTGAAGTAAGCAATGGGGCGCTTGTCTTGAAGGAGGACACCACCAATGCCAATGTTGGAGGCATCACACTCCACCTCAAATGTCTTGGCAAAATCGGGCAATGGGAGGAGTGGAGCATGGAAAATGCGATCCTTGAGCAAGTTGAATGTCGCTTCATGCTTGTCATTCCACATGATCTCGGTGCCCTTCTCGGTCAACTCATGCAAGGGGGGAGCAATGCTACTAAAGTCACGGAAAAACCGCGTATAGAAGTCGGTGAGGCCAAGGAATAACCTAACCATGGTGGGTGTGGTGATGCAAGGCCATTCCTTGATGGCGCGTACTCTCTCTTCATCAACACGCAAGCCATCTTGACCAACCACATAGCCAAGGAAGACGGTGGAGGGGGCACAAAAGGTGCACTTGGGTAGGTTGGCATATAACTTCTCCTTGCAAAGGTACTCGAGCACGGCCCTCAAATGATCCATATGGTCCTCCAAGGACATGCTATAGACCAAGATGTCATCGAATTAGACCACCACAAATTTTCCCAATTACTCCCTTAGAACATGGTTCATGAGGTACATGAAGGTGCTTGGTGAGTTGGTGAGACCGAATGGTATGAAAAGCCACTCATAGAGGCTATACTTCGTCTTGAATGTCGTCTTCCACTCATCACCTTCTCGCATCCGGATTTGGTGGTAGCCACTCTTGAGATCGACTTTGGAGAAGAGAGTGTCACCTTGGAGCTCATCTAGCATGTCATCAAGGCGCGGGATGGGTGGCGGTACTTGACGGTGATTTGATTGATGGTACGGCAATCAACACACATGCACCACGAACCATCCTTTTTTTGGTACGAGAATCACCGACACGGTACAAGGGCTCAAACTCTCACGAACATAGCCCTTGTCTATGAGTTCTTGAACTTGGCATTGGAGATCCTTGGTCTCCTCAAGGATATCACGGTAGGCCGCTCGGTTGGGGAGGGAGGCGTCGGGTACTAGATCAATTGGGTGCTCTATCCCCCGCATTTGTGGAAGGCACTCGGGTAGCTCCTTCGGGGTCACATCGGAGAACTCATGCAAAACCGTCGTGACACTTGGTGGCAAGTCTCCTCGGGGTAAAGGTGTGGCGAGGCATTGCTTGGGCACCAACAAGGGCGCTATCCTTGGAGCACCGGGGTTGGCACACCAAGAGAAGTCGGGTATCGCAGTGCCCTTGAATGAGCACTGTGGGACTGGGGTATGGCATCATGGACGGGGGGGTGCTTTGTGATGCACATGCTGGGGCGCCAGGGGAGCGCTCTATGGCACCACTGGGACATTAGGGCGGTTGGGCGCCACTAGAGCGCCTAGGCACAGGGGCGTCTAGGGGAGCGCTCTGTCAAATAAATGTGTCTAAGGTTAAGAATCACCGCATCAATGCCTCTGTAAATAAAATTACACTTCACCTGAATCTAGTCCAAATTATTTGAAGGTAACTATCTAAGGTAATTACTAATTCCTCTCAGATGATAGTAAATGTGTCTAGAACTAATTAGCATCCACTCTCGCGACTTGCTGATCAAAATCTAGACCCTTTGGGCACTTAGAATCTAAGGTCAAACTGAACTAACATCCACTCTCGTGACTTGCTAAATCCAATTTAATCTTAGGATTTCTATGATAGTTATTAATCAACAAGAGAAATTAAGACGCTCTCACAATAATAAAATCTCGGGTTCAATTCCTAGGGATCCAATAGAAGTTATTACCTCTCGGTCTCAAACCCTATTTGACTACCTATTAACGTTGTCACCTCTCGGTCTCAAATCCTAATAGCATCCAATTCGCATAAGATACTATGGGCATAAAGCATACTAGGAATGAATCAAATATTATTTCAATTCAGGCAAATAAATAATTCTAATTGAAGACATACTCAATTTAGCCAAACATAATTGAAGACATACTCAATTTATTTAAACTAGACATCAACATATATAAATTATTCAACAAAAACGGAAGATAAAACAACTTAGTCTCGATGTCGAAATAATTCAAGTTGATAAAGGCTAAAACAATAATATCCAAATCTTCAAAGTGCTAAAGGCTAAGAAATTCCTTAGTAAAAGTCAAACTTCCCACTAAACTTGCGTAAAAAACCCCTAAACTAATCTCCTCCCTTCGTAAAGCACTATTGCCTCCCCTCATTTTAATGGGCCGGCCCACCAATTGTTGGTCTTCATCTTGGGTTGCTTCTTCCTTCCCACTTTATGAATGGCCCACTTTCAAAAAAAGCAATCCAACTTAAATCATCTTCTAAGCTTAATGAAACCTCACGTGGGCTTGTAATTTGGGCCTCAGTCCAACTCTAATTCCATTTTTTGTTGCCCTCCAAAATAGTCGTGTATGTTATAAACTAAGAAAAGGAGAAAATTTTGAGAAAAGAGAAGAGAGAAATGAGAGAGTAGAGATGTGTTTATTAGGCTTCTAATGAGAGTCTTATATAGGGTTTATAATGTTTGGGGAATAAGATTACTCTAGAGTTATGGCAACCTTATCTAATGTACATTCATATATATATATATTATAACACTCCCTTTGGATGTACATCACTAAATGCCTCGTTAAAAATCTTGTCTGAAAAAACTCAATGGGATAAAAACCAAGACTAAGGGAAAAAGAATGTAGTTGTAGTTATCCCCCTCAATTTAACGTTGCTTGACTGAATCTGCTGAATCGGTCCTCCTTTCGACTCAAAGCTCATGAGTGTAGATAGATATCGTCAATATGTAAGTGATTGAGTGTGGAGTGATGCATGACCTTCATATATCTCCATTTGTCTTTGTGCACATAAATCTCGGTTCTTCGAGAACTTGCATGTACATACATGTATAAAAAAATAGAGATACAAACCAATACAGATAACCATTTCCAAATTAATGATTTACATATCACTTTTAAATTACAAAATCCAACTTTTGCTTGAAACGCCTTTCTCAGCTCTACCAATCATCATTGTCGACGTGTTTCCTTTTATTGAGAATCATGAACCTCTCTCGTATGTCACTTCTGGTGCAAGTACTTATTCAAACAACATTGTCAAGGACAATCTCATTTCAATTCCTTTCGAAATGGATTATAACAAACATTTCATACTTGTCCCTTAAAGTCTTTGCTTACGATGTGTAATCTGAGATAAGATTTTCTGCAGGAACTTATCTCAAGAAACATCACTTATCGACAATAAACAATTTCTTAAGCTACAACATGTGATTCCTCTTTAATAAAATCGAGCTTCAGATAGAGTCTAATAGTCTCCCACGCTTCTAGCGTAATTAATACTCCGTATTAGTGGATTGGTATGGAGTTACTACAAGACCTCCAATATAAGCTAGGCATTCAGTTGGTATATGTGACTTTGTCACTTCCTTGGCATTTAGCAAATGTAGTTCATAGCATGTCAGTTATACTTTAAGTATATGATCCGTTGAACTTCTAGTTCATTTTCGCTTATCCAACGATCTTAAATTATCGAGAATTTGCATTTCTTGCAATCTCTTTTACGTACTAGTCTCCTTTTTCCGCTCCCCCTAAAGTTGGGATTTTATCTCTTCGAAATGATAATCTTGATACTGAGCGATCACCCAATATAAGCTCTAGGTATTTAATAATCTATAGGGACTCCTACCCTCGTATAATCCCAACTTTCCTTGTGGTATTAATTTAGTTCATTTAGGGTGAGAATAGGACATATACTGCATATCTATATACATTCAGTTCTCTTTTGGAGATAAGTTTCAATTAGGAATATATATCATGGTTAGTCAAAGTCAAACTTAATTCTCGACATTTAAACTTTGTATGACCCCATATGGTCAACGATTCTTCTAGATAATTTCATGTATTAGCTTTAACCCATCTATGATTGATGACCATATAAATAATGACTGTAATATGTCGTCCTATTAAGTAGTGTGAGCTACCCGATGCTTGACTGTTACACTACTTGATTTATTTATTTCTCCCACTTTATGTTTCTTGTGACCAATGTGTTGAGGCATCTATCAACATCATAAAATATATGAACAATTAACATTGGTCCATATGACAGTGTTATTAGTCCTCATATGTATTCTTGAATATGTCAAGAAACATGGAAACTATGCATTTACTCTTTACATAATCGACATTGTTACCAAGAAAACAAGTCGTGTATTTACGATCACTCTAAGACAAAAACTCCACATCCTAGGATCCTCCGGTCCTTTAGTAGGTGTTTGAGTGAATTTCTAATGATCTTGCACATCATTACTTCACTTAGGTGATCGAATTCATTTTTGCCACAACGAAATATTCTTGCCATCAACAAATTCGGGTCAGAAATATTATATGATTCAATGGGTTGTCATATATACCTAGACCTGGGCAAACGCGGGCTGACCCGTCCGGCCCGCCCGCCCGTGTAAACGGGAGGGTATGGACAAGCTCGTAAGCCCTAAAGGGTCGAAAATACTCGGCCTGAGTACCGGGAGGGCCGGGTATGGACAAGGGGTCAAGCCCTGTAGGGCCAATAAGCCCGACTCGTATATATTATATAAATATTATTTATATATATAACATTACATTATTACTACTCCTAAAAAAATAAAAATAAAAACACTTAAACTAAGTAATATAAAAGCTAAATTTTTAAGGGTTACAAACTCCACTCCACCCCTCGTTCTCACATGTGTATAGACTTTTATATTGGATATTTAATGTTTTTTATTGTAATGTGGAAAGACTATTTGGACTTATAAAAAGTTTGATATTTTTTTAATTATGGACATGAATTATAAGATGTGAATTATATACAAAATCGAATACGGGTCCTGGCGGGCTACCCGGGCCCGGGAATACAGACGGGCTTGGACAACTGTCCAAGCCCTATTCCCGGGCTCAGTCCGGCCCGGGCCCGGATAAACGGACAAAATTTCTAGGTCAAGCCCGTACCATATCCGGGCCGGAGATGCCCATGTCTATATATACCTAGTGTGTGAAGTTTCCTATGAACTTTTAGATAGATATTCGATATTTTCCTCATTCATGAATTCTGCATGATAACCAATTTGTCGAATATCTTTCCAAATGATCAACAAGTTTGTCCTTAACTTGTAAACACATAGTGTTACTCATTTAATGTATTGTTCTTTCCAATAACAAGATAGACCTCTTCTGGAGTCATGAATGAGACGCTCTTTCTAAACCTTATATTTCACACTTGGTTTTTTTTGCCATTTTGCAGGATAAAGAAACTTCTGATTTATCAAAATGGTATAAGTAATAATGGCATTATCGACAATAGTTCTCACCATTTAAATTTCCATATGGATGTTCCTTTAATATTTGAGATATCATCAACTCAAAATTAGATAAATCATTACCTTAAAATATGTACTACTACCATAGTACAAAATTGATATACGATCATGAAACTCTTAGGGAGTATATAGTGATCTCTAAATTGTCAAAATATTGAGTCCTAATACTCTCATAGAGTTGATGATGGTATGATATAATCATTAGTTTAGCAAAATTTCACAAGAATTCCAAGTGCTAAATCTTATCCCGAATTCGTTTAGCTAAATGAATTTTAACATTTAAACCACGTGTTAAATTGTTTCTTATGTAAACCCATAAACATTTGGCGTTGCAATCATAGCAATTATTCCAAAATAAATTAAAGAACTAAAACACTATTAAAAGAAGATAAATTCATCATTCTTTCATTTCGAGGAATCATGTCACTTCAGGGACAATTTGATTTTATGTGTACATCCACTCCCAAGGATGAAATTATTATTTTACTATAAATACATAAAATATGTAAAAGTAAACATAATTAATGAAACAAAAAAAATAACACAAACAACATTACTTAAATAAAGAGGATCATTGTCAACTTCGGGTAACAAGAAATTAAACACCAAAATTATTGACCCTTTTATAACCTACTACAAGAGGTTATTTCTAATATATCCTAAGGGCGAAAAAACTGCGCACGCTATTTTTTTTACTTCGCACTCCTCCTTGGGCGGGACATTTGGCCGCCCAGAAAATCCTTCCCAAAAATTGGTTTGCCTCTGGGCGGCACTAGGTGCAGCCCAAGCAAACCGGATTTTTGATAACCCGGTTTGGCCCTGGACGGCACGTATTGCCGCCCATTTTTTTGGGGGGGAGAATCCGGTTTAGGAATTTAGTTTATTTATTTTATAATAAAAAATTTTGGTTTTTTGGAAACCGGGTTAAGCCTGGGCGGCACTTGGTGCCGCCTAGAGAACCCTCCCAAATTTGGGCGGCAAATTTTGCCGCCCAAATTTTGAATTCAAAATTCAAACATGGGCGGCACATACTGCCGCCCAGACTTATCCCCCAAAAAAATCCCAGCTCGGCGGTATTTAGGGCCGCCGAGGGGTCGTCTTCTCCGAGCAACAAAAAAACCAAATCCGAGAGAAAAAAAAAGGATTCCAGTGAGTATTCCTTTGAAGAAATATGGGCGGAGGTAGACTTGATGGACCATCTGATGGCGGCGGCGGGAGTTCTCGGCGGCGACGACGGCGATCCACTAGTGTCGACGGCGGAATAAACGGCGGCGACGGCGGCGGCGCTGAATTTCTGTTTTATTGGCGGCATCGGCATGGGAGGCGACGCGGCTGAAGAGAGAGGCGAGGCGGGGGAGATGGGAGGCGACGCGGCGGAGGAGGTGGCACCCATGACCGGGGAAGAAGGGGCTGGGCTGCACGTGGAGCCGCCCATGACCGAGGAAGCTGGGCTGCACGTGGAGCCGCCCATGACCGGGGAAGAAGAAGTGCTCTCTAGACTGCACGACCTGCCGCCCAGGACCGAGGAGGTTGCCGGCGACCATTTGGGCGAGGAGGGGGATATCGGGGTGGACAATGCCTTCGACGTGGCGTGCGCGGTTGCGATGGAGGCGATGTTAGATTTGGGGGAAAATCTCGTTCGTCAAAAGCGGAAATATGAACGGAGGCTTACTGAAAAGGTATGGTGTTTGTAATTTTTAATTTGTTAAATCTAATTTAGTTAAGTAAATTGTTACTGTAATTGTAGATTTGTAAACTTAGTTTTTATTGTATTTAATTATTCTTAAAAAAGACTATAGGTAATAGGCTCAATTATACTGTGAAATAATATTAAATATATTATCGTAATGAAAAATTTAATATATTGATTTTGTTTGTAAGAAAACAATTTTCTATATATGTAACTAGGTTGTATTGGGAAAATGAATATAGTTATATTTCTTATGGAAAAATAGGAAGTATTGGGTAAGATCGCACGGTCGGATCGAGACAGTCGCCCTACTACTGCATCTGCTCGTAAGAGGAGGGTTGTCGGTGTATCACAGGACACGGAGGTGCTGCTTAGTGAGGACGATAGTGAGGACAATGTTGGTCCCGTCCGCTCAGATGAGAACGTGGTTATGGAGGACCCACATCAGGACGACTTTACTACCGGTCCTTCTACTATCCCTCAGGATCCGGAGTTGATTATCGACCCACCAGAGCAGCAGTCACATCAGGAGGATCCACCTCATGAGGACACACCTCAGCAGCAGCCACCTCAGGAGGACTCACCTCAGCAGCAGCCATCTCCGACTGAGCCACATCAGCATACTCCATCTCAGCATGCCCCACCTCCACCTGAGCCATCTCAGCAGGTCCCGTCTCCGCTTGAGCCAGCCACGTAGGCCCCACCTCCTCCTGAGCCAGCTGAGCAGTTTCCTTCTTTGTTGAGGAACTTTGATACGCACATTGCGGAGCTGATATGGAGGAAGGCGTCGTTGGACCCACCAGAGGACGTTGTTAGGACTTTGAGGGTTCAGACACGCCCTATGCAGTTTGCATTTTGGAGGGATCGTATTCCCATAGGTGTCCCTGAGGAGGGTTCCTGGTTTTGGATTACGCAGTAGACGGGATTGACCGGTTTACTTGATTTGCAGTTCGGCAATGCTGATCACATCCTCATTTCAGCGTTCGTTGAGAGATGGCATCCAGAGACGAACACCTTCCACTTTCCCTGGGGCGAGATAGGTCCTACTCTACATGACGTTTTGATGATTTTAGGGCTGCCGATCGAGGGATTTGAGGTGACGTCACCATGGACCGGTCAGGATAGCGAGCTGGCGGAGTGCGAGGCCTTGTTCAGCTATCTGTTTCGGATAGATCCGGAGTACATCTTTGATGAGGATGATGCTGACATGGTCCATGACCTTAGGAAGGGTTGGGTCAAGCAATTCCAGCTTGGGAGGCATGTGATGAGGATGATTGAGGAGGGTGCCTACCCAGAGGATATAGCAGCCGGTTTCTTATGGCACGCCATGTCGGCTAGCATCTTCGTTGACAAGTCAACAAACGAGCTTAAGACCACATTGCTACCTCTTTTTGTGGACTGGGAGCGTGTCGTTCATACTGCTTGGGGTACCGGGGTTTTGGCTCTCCTTTTTAGGAACCTCGGAAGAGGCTTCTCGACGCGGAGCTACACAGTTCGCCGACTGTGCACGTCTTTTAGAGGTAGACCTTTATTATAGTTAAATTATAATTTAAATCATTAATATATATTATTGAATTGTTTATAACTATTGGCTGTCTTCCTCCGTACGTAGGTTTGGATTTGGACGTACTTTGTATACTTCCCGGGCAACCCTAACCTCAATGAAGGTGCGGACGATGACCTCCGACGCGCTGGACGATAATCCATTGGCAAGACCGCTCTCCGGTCCCCCCGTGACCAGTCACACTACAGACGGATTCTGGACGAGTATAGGCCAGAGGATGTATGTATTCTTATTCAATTTTAATATACTGTAAGATAGCTTAATGAATTAATTTATGTTTTTTCTTTTTGGGTTAATTGCAGATACGGTGGATGCCGTATGAGGGTCTTGATTTTCGAGGTGCTCACAAGGCCTCCACTTATCGAGGGACTATTTGTTTTCTCGGTGTAGAGGAGCCGTACATGCCAGATCGGCTTACACGCCAATTCAGTTATCGATAGAGCAGGCCGATGGATATCATAGAGCCTCTGGTTGCAGTGCGTCCTCATGATTTTAGGGGGACGAGGCGATACCAGTTGCACTTTGACCCGCGTTGGCACAGGTGGGACCAGTGTGAGCATCATCTTTGCCCTCACATCTTGACGAGTCCTCCTGCCACGATGGCTTGGGATGTCCACGATGCGTACCTGGACTGGTATCTACAGGTGTCGCATCCTTACGTGAGTCCGAGTGCGCCAGTCCAGCCTCGTATCAGTAGAGGACCACCTCCGGCTATCAACTTGCAAAGGGTATGTTTTTTGTCCCACTTGCCCATCTTTTTAATTATTTTATGAAAGTCTATGTTTTTAAAATGTTTGTTTTCATTTGCAGCGTGTGGCGATGAGCAAGGCCCGTCTTCTGGAACTTATAGATGCAGGTGGTTTAGGGTGTTTGGAGCACTTTCAGCATATATATGACATCCTTTTCGGTGACGACATTCCTGTAGCTCCATCGCTTGTACGGGCTTCACAGATGCCTTCCCATGCATATAGTGCAGACTCTACTATATTTGATAGAGCCGAATCATCTAGGATGGCGGAAGAGCGTACAGCAGCTCAGCAGGCATCAGCTCGGCAGACAACGTCTCAACCGACGCCGATGGTTCCTCCAGTTTGGGCACCGGGCGTGGATTCGGGTATAGGTGTGTCCTTGGCTAGTGATTCTCCACATTTAGCTGAGTCCTTGGATAGTGAGACGAAGAGTTTGTAGAATATTTATTTCTAGTTTGACTTCTGTGTTTATTGTTTTTTTTAGATTGACGTTCCGTTAATTCTAGTTTGACTTCTTGGTTTATTGGTTTTTTTAGATATTTGTTCAGTGATTTCTACTTTGGCTTCTTTGTTTATTGTTTTTTTTAGATTTTCGTCTGTTATTTCTAGAATAAAATACATATGCATATTCGTAAAACACATACACATTCTAAAAACACATACAAATTCTAAAAACACATACACATACATGGATGGCATACACATTCTAAAAAACACATACACACTGCAACGAGGTCGGCTGGTAGAGTATGGGTAATAAAAGACCCTTCTCACAGTAGGCCACTCATCTCCAGCAATTAACTTCACGAACTCCAAGGACTCTAACCTAGCGGTAATGATGATGATTCGGATAAAGATGTCATTATTTGTTGTAGTGTTTGATTTCCTACAAATATCATGAATCTATTAACATAAGTTCTTATTATATAGTAAAAAAGCTTTCTGGGCGGCTCGTAGTGCCGCCCAAAGGGCCCAAAAATCTCACAAGTACCCTACTGGGCGGCACACAGTGCCGCCCAGTACCCTCCTGTGTTGCACTGTGTGCCGCCCACAACGGTCAATCTCAATCAAATGATTATAAACACAGATTCCGGATCAATCTCAATCAAACTTTCCCACAAAAAGAAATACAATATCATACATAAAGTCGATTACAATCCAAAAAACCTAGGTAAGTATGTCAGGTCGCCCTTGAAATGCTCGCTCCTCTACATAATTCTTGAACCTATCCTTAAAGCGCTCATGACTATCCCATCCATCAACACTTGGATCCTTGTAAATGCGCCACTGTCTTGGAGGCGATGGAATGGGACAATGATCATTGTTTTGGGGCAAAAAGATCAGACGACCTAAATCGCCTTAGACGGGGTAACTAGTCGATCGGGTGATAGAAATCAATCCAAACCAAGTAGATAATCAACAAGTAAAAAGAAAGTATGAAATAGCGAGATGATTTCATTCGATATAGTATTGATCGAATCGAATGGAGGTACAACTTATCGTAGTAAGACAAGGGATTTTATTGAACTCGGCCAGTGACTTCTAGGTTTCGACCGGCAGAAAACAGGCGTGATTGACTCCTGGTGAGCTAGGCTAGAGCAAGTGTGTCTCCGTTTTCTTTCAGAGCAAGTTCGAGTGAGTGTGTAACGTAATCGTATGAGTGTGTCTTCTTTATCTTCTCCTCCCCCATATATGGTAAGTCCTTCCCCTTTTTACCGTTTATGATTTAATCCTATCGTATCTTTAACGCCGGGAGTGATTGCAGGGATTCTGCCATTAATTGCTGCTATTACAGTGGCGTTTGAATGTTGTGGCCGTTGCTCAATCTAAGCATTTAATGCTCTGCGGGATCTTCGCGACCTGTCGGATAGTGTTCGACCAGAGAAGCTTCGACGCCTCCTTTGGACTCTCCCTTGTTCCTCCGATCTGTCTTGGGCCTGGGCCCGTTTTGCTCGATCCATCTTCCAAGGGGGATGCTAGGCCCAACAATAGCCCCAAGTTGCTTTGGGCTTTCGGCTAGGCGAGCAGGTGAAATCCGAGGCAAATTCTTTAGCCATGATCTCCACCATCCTTTTTTGGCGCGGTTGTCCAGGGCTACGTGGCGGGAGATTGGAGCACGATGCGACATCTCTGTAGATCATCATCTCCCTCCATAAATTCGGAGCGGACGCTTGGCGATTTGACTTCACTTCATCTTCTCTTGCAAGCTTCTCTGGTAGGTTTCTCAACCCTTTTCGCCATAGCTCTTTGATTTCCTTCTCTTTCTGTTCTTGAGATGGTTTCTAGTGAAGCCTCTGAGTCATCGAAGACTCTCTCTGACTCGCGTGAGGGAGAAGCTCCTCCCCTCTTCATTCTGAAGGAGTCTGATGCTTTGACAAGTACTTTGTCCCAGGCGGAGCTCGAGCAAATACTTCAAGTTGGAGGCTTTCCCCCGGAAACGGTCGCCAGATTGCCTCACCCGGATGAGAGGGCCGATGCTCGATATGAGGGTTGGGTTTGTTTTTACGCGTATCCATTTCGGATTGGTCACAGGTTCCCCTTTTCTCCCCTTGTTAGGGATTTTTTGGCCACTTTGGCGCTGGCGCCATGTCAGGTGATGCCACAAGCATGGAGGGTTCTCAGGGTCTTGGACCTTGTGAACGTCCGATCTGGGGCTGGTTTTGATTTTGATGCCTTGTGGTACAATTATTTCCTTGGGTCGAAGAGTTCTTCCCGTGTCCATTTACGCATTTGACAGGGTCGGAAGCCTTTGGTGCAGAATCTTGATGTCAATGACCGCGGATGGGGGTCGAAGTTCTTTTTTGTCGAGCGTTCGTCTCTGGAGAAGGGGGGAGAGTGTTCGTTCTTGTTGACGGAGTGGCGAGTAGAGAGTATGTGTTTGTTCTCTCCTTTGCTTGTTTATGCGTCTTAACTCTTTGCTTTAACTTTTCTTTTTTGTAGTTCCTGAGGCAGAAGATTTGGAGGTGAGCGCTCGGTCGGAGGGTTTGTCCAGAATTGTTCTTGCTATTTCGGCGTCGGAGAGGAGTTTTGTCAACGTCAACCTGTTGTCGACATCCCCTGCCGCTCAAGACGACATGTCGACTGTTTTGTCATCTCGCGTCAAGGGTAAGCTTTCGACCTTGGGAGTTTTCTCTGTACTTTTTCACCTTGTCGCATGCTTTATGATCTTTTTATGTCTGTCGTGTTAGCTTCCCCTGGTGGTCGAGCAAGTGCTCGTTTGAAGGGAGTGTCTGGGAAGGGCCTGATCGAGCAGAGGAAGGCGGCAGCCAAAATCGTGTCGAGTAAGTCGGTTCCGACGGATCCGGCGCCTCAAGTCAAAGGTGGCTTAAAGAGGAAAGCGGGCGTTTCCCCTGGTGATGTCAAAGCAGAAGAGCCTCCTAGGAACAAAGAGGCGATCGCTGAAGGGATCGACAAAATCGGCGCGGTCGGTCAATCGATTGCCGACCTCTTTCATGCCCAGGATCCGTCTTTGAAATCGGAGGTCGACAACATCTCTCCCCTGGACTGCATTGGTGAAGCGGGGTGTTCCGCGTGGAGGGTGAGTTGTCTCCGTTCGTGTTTCTCTTTCTCTTTCATCGACTGTGTTTTCTGATCGTGTTATATTTTCTTGCTTTAGACTTTTCAGTACCTCTTGGGAGCATACTCCAGTGTCAAGACGATGGTCGTCAAGGCCGAGGAAAGGGCTGCCAGTTCGGAGTCCGCCCTTGCGTCCTTGAGGACCAAGCTAGAGGGAGCAGAGAGTCGTTGTCGAGAGACTGAGCGCCGCCTTACCAGGGAGCTGAAGAGTTGTCAAGAGGAGTTGGTCGCAAGCCGGAAAGAGTTTGAAGAGAGCCGATCAGGCGTCAAGGAAGAGGTGAAGCAGGCTCAAATCGCAGCTGGCCAGATCGCAGGCGACGTCGGTGCTTTTTATGCATTGAAGTCGCGTGTCGAAATGATAGAAGAGTTTGACGATGGCAAGCATGAGCTTTGGGATCTGAAGGCAGAGAAGGAGACTTTGGACTCCATGTTCCCGAAGGGAAATCCTGGTCAGGAGCTCTTCCGCTTGGCTGGCGTCGGAGAGGAAGCTGCGGATGGGGGCGTTTGCGAGGACGAGGCCCATTCCGGCGATGTCGAGCCGGTTGATGGAGTAGCTTCTCTAGAGCCAGCCCCTGTTGAAGGTAGTGCCGTCATCCCTGATGCCTAACTTATTTTTCTTGCGTAGTTTGACTTGTTGTCCCACTTGTGTGTGGGTTTGGATATTTGGTGTTTTTGGCGACCCGTCCACCATCGCGGGTCGCGGAATATTTTTAAGTGAATGTTGATGAAGTCCTACAGGTATGTAGGCAGACAATATGTTTTGGTGACCCATCTACCATCACGGGTCACGCATTTGTATAAAAATGTTCGTGCTTTTATTTGATGCGATCTGCTTTTACATATATAATTGTATGTCCGTTTGTTTCGTTTATGTCATCAGACTTTCATGGAGATCGTCGATGACGTTGCATATTTTGTATGTCGGTTTCACCCATGTGCTCCGTCGAGTGGGGCTTGCCGTATGTATGTGTGTAGAGAAGGCCTGTAAATGTTGGTGTATGTGTTAGTCATGACTTTATGCCGGGGAGGTAAGCAATATGTTTCTATTGCGTAAATGTAATAAGGTGTCGTACCTTATGTTTTGTATAAGGCAGGAGGTGTGCCGACGTGCCTGTGTTGTTCATCTCCCCGTGTTCCGATCGATCGTGTAGATGTAATATAAGCGCTTTTTGCGGATGACTGGATCCAATGTATACGTCAATGCTGTTCTGCATTCGTGTTTTTGTAAGGAGGAAGTCCTCACTTAGTGTCACATGCTATTTGTTTAAAGAATAGAGATGCATATGCGATAATGAGTGATGTGTGAAGTTATGTAATGTTTTACCTTGTTGGCTCAGAAATGGTATAGCTTTAGGTGTGCCGCATTCCAACTTCTCGGGATTGGTTGTCCGTCTTTATCTTCCAACTGATATGCTCCATGTCCGACCACTTCGGTGATTAGGTAGGGTCCTTCCCATTGTGGTGCAAGCTTTCCGTCGGATGGATTCTTGGTATTCTGAAAAGTTTTCCTAAGGACCCAGTCTCCGACTTTGAATGCCTTGATCCGGACGTTCTTGTTGTAACTCCTTGCGACCTGTTGTTGGGACTTGACCATCCTGATTCGGGCTCTTTCTCTGATCTCGTCCATTGTGTCCAGGTTGTGTGCCAGTTCGATGTCATTTTGCTCGTTTGTCTGAAGGTTGCAACGGGCGGTCGGAACCAGTAACTCGGCCGGAATGACTGCCTCACTCCCGTAGACGAGAGAGAAAGGTGATTGTCCGGTCGCATTTTTAGGAGTAGTCCTGTCGGACCAGAGAATGAATGAGAGTTCGTCTGCCCATTTGCCCTTAGCCTCAGTGAGGCGTTTCTTGAGGTTGTTGATGATGATTTTGTTGCTGGATTCGGCTTGTCCGTTGGATTGCGGATACCGAGGTGTGGACATGACCAACTTGATGTTCCATCGATCGCAGAAGGCTCGAGTCTTATGACTGATGAATTGGGAGCCATTGTCGCACACGATTTCTGATGGGACGCCAAATCTACACAGGATATTGCATTTTATGAATGAAATGACGTGTTGATCTTTTACCTCTTTGTAGGCTTCGGCTTCGATCCACTTGGATAAGTAATCCGTCATGGCCAAGAAGAAGACTCTTTGACCCGACGTGGGCGGGAGCTTCCCGACGATGTCCATTCCCCACCTCATAAAGGGCCATGGAGCCAGAGTCGGGTGGAGGAGCTCTGAAGGTTGATGATGGACGGGTGCATGCCGCTGATAGGCGTCGCACTTCTTGGTGTATTCCACAGCGTCTTTGTTCATCGTGGGCCAGTAGTATCCGTTTCGTAGGGCTTTCCCCGAGAGGCTTCGTCCACCGGTATGGTTTCCACATTCTCCTTCGTGTAGCGATTGCAAGATGCATCCGACTTCTGGAGTCTTAAGGCATCGTAGGAGTATCCCTGTGATAGACCTTTTGTACAAGATGTTATCTATGATATCGAAAGAGAGTGCTTGTACCTTGAGCCTTTTTGCTTCTGTTTTGTCGTCAGGCAGGTTGCCGTCCTTTAACCACCTGATGTAGGGTAGCATACAGTCGTCGTCGGTGTTGACGATGTCTTCTTCTGGTCGATCACCTATCTCCATGGCGACGAGCTCTTCTAGTGGTGTGGTAGATTCGACGGGTGTTCTTGGGACGGCTGGCGTCATGATGTGTGCTAATGGTATGTATGGAAATTCTTTCGGGTCCAAGATGGATCCTAGGTTGGCAAGTGTGTCAGCTTGGGAGTTAAGATCCCTGGGTACCTGTCTAATGTCGAGTGTTTGGAATTGTCCGATCAACTTCTTGGCTACCTCCAGGTAGGCTATCATTCTGACGTCCTTAGCGATGTACGACCCTTGTATCTGGTTCACGACCAGCAGGGAGTCGCAAACGACTTCGATCTCTCGGACCCCTAGGTCGCGAGCCAGGATGAGTCCGAATATGAGCGCTTCATACTCAGCTTCGTTGTTAGTAGCGTCCCACTCACATCTTACGGCCTGAGCTATCTTGTCCCCTTGTGGCGATTTCAGCACGACCCCTAGCCCTGATCCTCTGGCGTTTGACGCACCATCTGTGTGGAGTTCCCATGTGCCTGTTTCTTCTGTCGCGAGCAGTTGTGTCGCCTCTCTTATGGCTTCTTGCTCTAGGGTCGGACTGAAATCGGCCACAAAGTCGGCTAAGGCTTGCGACTTGATCGTTGTCCTGGGCTCATACTCGATGTCGTAACCACTGAGGTGTATAGCCCATTTGGTCATTCGTCCTGTGAACTCAGGTTTCCTTATGATGGCTCTCATGGGATGATTAGTGCGAACATTAATAGTATGGAATTCGAAATAAGGTTTGAGTTTGTTCGAGGCCATCACCAATGATAGTACGAGCTTTTCAAGTGACGAATACCTCGTTTCTGCTGGTAATAGTGTCCGACTAACGTAGTATATCGGTGACTGCTTTCCATCTTCTTCTCTGACCAGTACTGTGCTTACGGCTGATTCTGACACTGCTAGATATAGAAATAAGGGCTCATCGCCTTTAGGTTTGGTTAGTAGCATGGGACTGGCCAGGTATTCCTTCAAGTTCTGGAACGCTGCCTCGTGTTCTTCCGTCCACTGAAAGGACTTGTTCTTCTTGAGAGTGTCGTGGAAGGGTTTGCACTTGTCGGACGACTTTGAAATGAATCTATTCAGGGCTGCTATCCGTCCTGTAAGTTTTTGTACGTCCTTGATGCATCGGGGGGATCGAAGGTTGATGAGAGCCTTGATCTGTTCTGGGCTGGCTTCTATTCCTCTTTGTGTCACCATGTACCCCAAGAACTTTCCTGACGACACTCCGAAGGAACACTTAGTAGGGTTTAGTTTCATGTTGTACCTTTTTAGCACCTCGAAGCTGTCGCGAAGATGGTCTATATGATATTCTTTCTTTTTTGACTTGACCAACATGTCGTCTATGTAGACTTACATCGTGTCCCCAATCTGGTCTTTGAACATCTTGTTGTCTAGTCGTTGATAGGTAGCCCCTGTATTTTTTAGACCAAAAGGCATTACTTTGTAACAATAGATACCTTGACTAGTGACGACTGCCGTGTTTTCTTGATCTTTGGGTTCCATGAGGATTTGGTTGTAGCCACTGAAAGCGTCCATGAAGGTAAGCATTTCATGTCCTGTCGTAGCGTCGACCATGGCGTCAATGTGGGGAAGTGGGAACGAGTCTTTAGGGCAAGCTTTGTTGAGATCTGTGAAGTCGATGCAAACTCTCCACTTGCCATTCTTCTTCTGGACTACGACTATGTTGGCCAGCCACTCGGGGTAGTGGACCTCCCTTATCTTCCTTGTTTCTAATAAGCTTTTGATTTCGTCGTCGACTATCTTGTTCCGCTCGGGGGCAAACTTCCTGTGTTTCTGCTTGACAGGGGGATGAGATGGATCTACATTTAATTTATGAGTAATAATATTTGGAGATATTCCGACCATGTCCTCATGCGACCATGCAAAACAATCGGCATTGGTCTTGAGAAAATCGAGGAGTTGTTGTCTGGTCGAGTCGTCCAGGTCCGACCCGACCCTTACTGTTTGGTTTGGCTTTGAAGGATCTTGTACGATCTCGTCGAGCTTTTCCATTTCTGGTTCGACGTACCGACTAGGTCCTTCGCCGCTCTGTGGTTGCTATACGGTCTTGTGTTCGACTGCGCTCTTCATAGAAGCGACGTAGCACTCCTTAGCGGTCCTTTGATCTCCTTTGATTTCTTGGACTCCTCATTCAGTGGGGAACTTGATGACTTGATGATACGTCGAGGGTACCGCCTTCATAGCGTGTATCCATGGCCTGCCAAGAATACAATTATAGGGAGACAGACAATCCAAGACTAAGAATTTCACCTGTTGGTTGACTCCTCCAGCGTAGGTGGTTAGAATGATTTTGCCGGTCGTATGCTTAACCTCACCGCTAAACCCGACGAGTGGGGTCGACTTTTTGATTAAGTCGTTCTCAGTCAGACCTATTTCTTTAAGGGCGTCGAGGGTTAAAAGATTGGTTGAACTCCCTGTATCGATTAGTACTCTTCGTATTAAGCAATTACCAATGGACAAAGAGATTACCAGACCATCGTGATGGCTATCCGACCCGTCGGAGTCGGACTCGTCGAACGTGACCGTCGGAAGATCAGAGGTCTTTCTTAGCTTGAATCCTAATGCCTCGGGTTTATCACCCTTGCTTTCCTTTGCATGCCGTTTAGCCGCGGAGTATGTGTTTCCACATATGTCTGAACCATCTGAAATAGTATTGACAACTTTTGTATGGATGGGAGATGGGGGTTTGTTTTGTTTTACATGATCTCGTCGTTCCATGGTGGCTTTTGCCCACTCCGAGTTTACGTCGCGTAGGAGCCCCTGTGCGAGCAGTCTAGCGACTTCCTTTCGTAGGGCAATGCACTCGTCGGTCGAATGACCGTGGTCGCCATGGAACTCGCACCATCGACTCATGTCCTTCTTGACGTCCGGTCGATCGCTCTTTCGGGGCCATCTTACCTCTTTTCCATACTTGTCGAAACTCTTGACGAGCTCCGACACGGAAACGTTGAAGTTATAAGATTGGACCCTAGGAGGCAACGCCGGACCGTCTCTCTAATCATGTGACCTATCTTGGAAAGAGTTTACCTGGTTCGGCTCGTTTCTATTACGAGAATAGGGGTGAGGACATCTGTCTCGACGGTTGTCGGAGGGATTTTTACAATCAGACGGATCGGGTCCGTGTGAGGCTTTACGCGACTCACGGTCCTCTTCCAATCTTACCTCCGCCATGGTCTTGGCCTGGACATATTCGAAACTTCTACACGGGTACTTGGTGATCTCGTTGTAGAGATTGTTGTCTTTGACCAGACCTTGTCGGAAGGCTTCAATGGAGGTGGTGACGTCGCAATGGGGGATCACCACTTTCTCTTTATTGTACCTGTTGAGGTAATTTCGGAGAGGTTCGTTATACCTTTGTGTGACTCGGTAGAGGTCACTCGATTGTCTCTCGAGCCTCCAACTGCTGGCGAACTGACTCTTGAAAGAGTTGACCAGATCCGCAAATGATGCAATCATTCCCTAAGGCAAACGCATAAACCAAGTTAGTGCAGGACCCGCGAGGGTTGTGCCAAAGCTTTTGCACATGACGGCCTTGCGGCTCTCCCTTGAAACAGATGCAGCCATTAGTGTTTGTTCATAGAGAGAGATATGGTCATCTGGGTCGTTGGTGCCGTCGAATGTCGCCATGTTGGGGAGATGAAACTTCTTGGGGATCTCAACCCTAGCGATTTCTTCGACGAACGGGGATTCTTCGAATCCACCGGACGCTTCTCTCTCGATTGGTTGTGGGACTCCTGGAAGTCTGTTGAAGCGACCGTCGATCGTCTTCATGTGTCGGTCGAGCATTTGCTGGAAAAGAGCTAGGACATCTAGCGGATTGGTAACCTGCGGTTCGTCAATTCGGGCCTCTGCCGACCCGATCGGTGTGGAAAAGGTGACATTGTTAGTCGAAAACGGATTAGCAAAAGGAATTGGAGATGTACCCTCTGTGTGTCCAGGCCGTCGTATGCTCGCAGGTGTCGGCTCGATGCTATCCATATCGAGGCGTGTTCGGACGCTGTTGTGGATGGGCATGTTCCTAGACCCTGAGGCCATTGATTGTACCTGCGACTTAAGAGACTCATTTTCACGAGTTAGCTGTGCGATTTCGGCCTCGGATTGGGTCGATAGGGCGGCTAGGGTTTCGGTCTTTTGGCGTTGCTGAGCTAGTTCCTCTTGGAGGGCGGTCATTTTTTGGGAAAGCTCTTGGAATTGGGTTGGAGTAGGATTTTCGGTCGTGTTTCCTGGAGCTTGGATTTCGTCTTCGAGACGCGGTTCTTCAGTGTTGGTAGGTGGGTCGATAGTCATGGTTGGAAAGTTTCGAAAGGGTGATCGGCAAGTTGCCCCACGGTGGGCGCCAAATTGTTTTGGGACGAAAAGATCAGACGACCTAAATCGCCTTAGACGGGGTAACTAGTCGATCGGGTGATAGAAATCAATCCAAACCAAGTAGATAATCAACAAGTAAAAAGAAAGTATGAAATAGCGAGATGATTTTGTTAGATATAGTATTGATCGAATCGGATGGAGGTACAACTTATCGTAGTAAGACAAGGGATTTTATTGAACTCGACCGGTGACTTCTAGGTTTCGACCGGCGGAAAACAGGCGTGATTGACTCCTGGTGAGCTAGGCTAGAGCAAGTGTGTCTCCGTTTTCTTTCAGAGCAAGTTCGAGTGAGTGTGTAACGTAATCATATGAGTGTGTCTTCTTTATCTTCTCCTCCCCCATATATGGTAAGTCCTTCCCCTTTTTACCGTTTATGATTTAATCCTATCGTATCTTCAACGTCGGGAGTGATTGCAGGGATTCTGCCATTAGATGCTGCTATTACGGTGGTGTTTGAATGTTGTGACCGTTGCTCAATCTAAGCATTTAATGCTCTGCGGGATCTTCGCGACCTATCGGATAGTGTTCGACCAGAGAAGCTTTGACGCCTCCTCTGGACTCTCCCCTGTTCCTCCAATCTGTCTTGGGCCCGAGCCCGTTTTGGTCGATCCATCTTCCAAGGGGGATGCTTGGCCCAACAATCATTAACAAGCCAAATCTGTAAACATAAACAGTACAGTTATAAAAATTTATGAAAGAATAAGTAAATACGAGAGAGTAGGACTCCACGTACCGGTACGTAATGGTCTCTCCTGCCTACATGTGCTATCGCATAAACCTTTGTCGGAGGCTCAGCACCCGGGGGGGGCCCCACAATGAAAGACATGTGTGCGGTCCGAACCATGATAACACAACAATAGCCACTTGGTGTTCCGTGGCAAACGCCAAACCAGTAATAGGCATTATACACCAGAAGTTCGTCGTGCACGGTGAAGCAATATAATTCAATCTCCTAACAAATGCTTCCACCGTCAATGCTTCCTCCCCAAGCATCGCTACGTAGTTGGCTCCATGTGTCTGGACGTGCTTCGAAAGCTCTAACCGGACATCAATGTACTCGTCTTCTCGGCGACATAACAAAACGGCAAGAGAACGAAACCCACAATGACCATCACCTTTGACATTTTGTACTCTAGAAATGTATGGGAACATGAAAAGATCAATATTCTCGTGTCCCCAGTTGAAGCCGAGATACTTGATCGACTTGTTTGAAGCCGACTTGGACTTGCTTGAAGCAGATTTGGGCTTTGCATGTTTAGTGGCACTCCCCTTTGCTGTTGAAACTCCATTGTGAGGTCGTCCGCTAGAAGGACATCCTTTCGATCCCTTTGATCCCACAGACGATTTCACATTGGTCGTCTCTCTCTCTGCAGGCGCATCCTCCTCTTCCACTCCCAGCTCCTCATCCTCCATCTTCATCTTCTGCTTCTCCTTCATCTTCTTCATTTTTGCATCCACATGCTCGTCCCAACCCATATTCCTCTTGGTGCTGGTCTTTCTCGCATTCATCCTAGGCCTTCCCTTCTTGGTCTCACCACGTGGCGGGTCTTTAATATCGCACGATGTAGGGTCCTTTGACTCACGCCACTTTTCCGCCATCTTCTTCAACATAAATCCTTGAACTGTCCCACAAAAGAACTCTTCAATGAAGTCATGCACCGTGACATTGTCCGCTGTGACTGCAACACCATCATCGACATCAAGATCCTTTGCATCCACCCCTTCCCATCGGATCTGCTTCCAGAAAATATCAACCTCTTCAGGCACTAACGGGTAACCCGTCTCCACATAGACCTTAATTATGTGTGGGCAAGGCAGTCCTAGTGTGGACCTCCACCAAAAATCATCACATTTGTCCCAATTTTCCCCTCCTTTGCTAACACAGCTTGGGCATAAAACATTCTCAAGCATTTCTCAGAGCACTTTTCAAGGATGCGCTTGAAGAACACCTTAACCCACTCAGGGCCATTTACTATCTCCATGGGAAAGGCAGTGCAGTTCTTGGTCATCTCAAATCGGATCTTCCGATGCTGATCAACAAACATGTTGTCGATGTGCTGCACAATTGTGTCGAACCCTCCAACGGATGTCTCAATCATGTCCTTAAGCATAGAGTGCTGACCCTCAACCCTGAAAATAATATAATCGTTTACAATTTACTAAATGAATTTTATAACCCAATTTGATTGCAAATGTTTGTATGAAAGTTACATGTTTGATGTTCTTGTGGCAAAATGGAGAACATCATCACACCATGCCGCAACTAGCTTCTTCTTATGCTCATTAAACCAAGTTTGCTCCACATATTTCACCAGGCCTTCACTCCATATCTCCTTAAAGTGAGCAAGTCACTCTCTATACTCCTCCTTTGTGTGAGACCTCATCACCCGACGAACACTTCCCGAGAATTTATTCTCGTCAATCTTCATCGTCTTAGCATATGCTTTCACATTACGGTCTACATGGACCTGGCACAATAGATGACGAACCTTCGGAAACACCAATTTGGCAGCCTTGATCAGTCCTAGCTCTCGATCAGACATGATGCATACGGGACTTTCCCCCCCGTACAACCACAAGAGCAGTGCAATATGTGTAGTTGGTGCAAGTAAACCCGACAATCTGGAACAGAGGCATACCGTACCTATAAATGCAACACAAAAAATACTTTAAACCCGCATAAAATACCATTATCTACACATAATACAAAAACGAGTAAGGTTTACCTGTTGGTTTTGTAGGTCGAATCCATGATGATGACATTAGGGAACATGCACAGCAAATGTCGAGCGTCTGGATGAGAAATAAACAAGCACGCCAAAACCACCTTCCCATCTTCCCTCGTCTTAGTAGCAGTGTCCAACAAATAGCCTTTCTCATTCAAAAACCCCAATGACCATTGTGTCACATTCAGATTGCCTAGGGATTTCAACCTCTCCTTAGCCCTAACAGTGTACACCTGCCTCCTCGAAATCGTTGAACCCGTATATTCATTCCTAAGTTGTGTAGAAATAACCTTGGGTCTTGCACCCGCCGCAGTATCAATCATCACTTTCCTACGCTGCTCCTTCGTAAGTCGGGAAGCAAATGCATGTCCGATCAAGGTGGTCGAAAGCATATGGTTATGGCATCCACTAACAACCGATATGGTCCACCCAGGATCTCTAATAGCATTTCCTTCCCTAAAAGTACCATGCAACAAAAAAGGACAATCCTTCTTCTTTGACCTAGCTTTATTCACTCGTATCGGGCTGACCTTTTTACCATCGACTAACTTCTTTTTCTTTCCGGACCTAGGTAACCCGGATCTCTCACAATGAAATATAATATTTTTAGGCTTTGATGATTTAGTAATGATCACCATAAAAAGACTAAAACCGACCTTTTGCACCCAATCTCTCAATCCTTCCATACTCGGAAATATCTCATTAGTAGTAAAATGGGATGAGAAGTCGATTGCTACAAATTCATCATCACTAGAATCACCCTATTTATATACAAAAATTAGTACATTAGAGACTAATTAATAATTAAATTTATACAAACTAATATCAAAAAATTATAGATTATTTCAAAACAGTCTAACATTTCAAAGACTAAGTACATTTAAGATCTAATCATTTTATACAATAAAAATTAAAATATTACGTACCTTGAAGTACTCAGGAGAAATCGGCGACTGAAAATCACGTTCATCGTCTAGAGATGTGTGCGCGCTCGAAGACGACTCCGACAACCCCCTCCAACCAGGATCGCTTGACGACGACATTTTTTAAGAAAAATCGGGTATGAAGTTTTGGGTTCCAACCATTACTATTACATCTCCAATATATATAGCCGGCCACATGACCGTTGGGAGTGAAACGGAGTATTTCTGGGCGGCCCTATGTGCAGCCCAAATTGACCGTTGTCAATCGTACACTCCCTGGGCTGCACATAGTGCCGCCCAGAAGTACTCCGGTTTTCGTGAACCGGTTCACTGTACGGCACATAATGCCGCCCATAAACCCTTCTCCCCCAACAAACTTGATCACTGAACCGGTTCTTTGGGTGGCACATATTGCCGCCGACTAAACCGGTTCAGTGAAACCGGTTTTTAAAAAATACATTTTAAATAATTTTTTTAAATAAAATAAAAATTGAACTCATCCTGGGCTGCACTACGTGCCGCCCAGGAAACTCGGGTTTTCTAGGCGGCAAGATGTGCTGCCCAAGGAGGAGTGCAAAGTAAAAAAAACTAGAGTGCGCGGTTTTTCGCCGTTTATTATCTACTTCAGGAGATTATATTTTCTATAGTTACTCACTACAAGGAGTAATATGGTTTATTGTTTCGTCTACTTCGGGAGATTGAACTTATCACTACGGGGATGATTTTGGATTTGTTTGTACCTTGACAAATATATTATGTGTGCATCCACTTCAGGGAATGACAATTATCAAATTAATATAAGAACTATATAAAAGAGTACATAAATTATAATCAACAATGAAATAAACAAACTAGTATATGACTAGAGTAAGTTAATTAATTTGAGTCTTTTATTTCTATCCACTTTCAGGAATAATATAAGTTACTATAGGGACGTCATTTGACTCACAATGTATATCCCCTTTAAGAGATAAAGTAAATTTATAAAATAATATCACTTCAGGGATTTCACTTCGAAAATTTTGAAAATTATCACTTCAGGAATTAGGATTGAAAATTATCACTTTAGGGATTAGGATTGCAAATTATCACTTTAGGGATTAGGATTGAAAATTATCACTATCACTATCACTTCACAATTATCACTTCAGGAACTGAAAACTATCGCAATCGTTTCAGGGACTGAAAACTATCGCAATCGCTTCGTGGACTAAAAACTATCGCTTCAGGGACTAGAATTTATCACTTCAGGAACTAGAAATTATCGCTTCAGAGATTAGAAACTATCGCATTAGGAATTAGAAATGATCAAAAAAGAGATATAACATTAAATTAGTGTGACAGAAAATTCTAATTAAGTCGGAAAAATAAAGAACTAAACAAAAAAAAAATCAATGTCCACTCATTTGACAAGGCCTTGCAGTTCATATGCAGATCACGTTTGCTTGCACAAAACTTAGTTATTCCGAACCCTACCAAATAAGAGCTCATAATTGTCATTAATTTCAAATTTTAAAAATTAACTTATAGAAAATTAAATAGGAAAGAGGTCAGCCATTGCCATAAACTTTTGGATGCAGTAAGATCGACAGAATAATTGCAAACCTAGCAAATTCCAGCAAAACTCTAACCAACGACTTACAGGCACTCCAAAAGCAAAGTAAGATCGACCGAATAAAGCCAAGAAGAGAAAATTCTCAAATCTTCACAGACAAAGTCAGTAACGCTAGAAAGATCCATATATCAAAACCGATGCAAATCTTTGACCATCATAAACAATCCAATAAAGTCTCATATACGTAACTCCCAAAAACTGTAGCAAAATAGATTTGACGCGAACAAAAAGGAACATCAGCCACCTAAACACACAATCTTCTACTAACTAAGCAAACCGCAAAAGGAGATCTGACCGCAATCAAAAGACGTTCCAATCAAGATTAATATGATATGTCAAGCGATCAAATCAGCGAACAACAATATGAAGAAGCACAGAAAAATCGATGATGAAGGGAACTTCAATCAAGCAACACCGACAACGTGAAAAACAGTAAATCTGCAATTGAAAGCACACGACGATATCAAACAACCCTAAGCAAAGAACGTATGCAAACAAGCAAGCATACAAGGAGCAATCATGCTGATAACATGTTATAAACTAAGAAAAAGAGATAAATTTAAGAGAAGAAAAGAGAGCAATGAGAGAGTAGAGATATGTTTATTATGCTTCTAATGAGAGCCTTATATAGGATTTACAATGTTTGGGGAATAAGATTACTCTAGGGTTATGGCAACCTTATCTAATGTACATCTATATATATATATAAATATTATAACAATGTATCATTTTTTAGTTGAACCTAAAGTACCTGAAATATATAAAAACACGAGTGTAGACCCCGAATAAAAAATAATGCAAAACTAACTATAAAAGACATAAAATATGCATAAAATTGATCTAACTTAATATGCAATTAGACCCCTAAAATATGTATAAATTAGGTGTTATCAAATACTCTCAAGCTTAAACTTTACTTGTCCTCAAGCAAGAACATAGTTCAAAATTCCACAAGAAATACAAAGGTTGTCTCTACCTAATTAATATCCAAGCAGGTCAACGAAAACTTAAATATTTAATAATGTAATCATCAAAGCATGCAATAATTATAAAAGAGATAAGTTAGTTCATCCACACTAGACCTCACTTAGGATAAAAATAATAATCACTCTCACTCATGTGTTTAGGGTAAGTGTTTTCGCTGAAATCTCTACTTTGAATACTCATCTACCATAAGCTTGCATCAGCGTCCTAAATTTCCACCACTAGGGACCTTGTACATCACATAAATCAAGAGGACTTTTATTGGGTTGTAATGGGGCCAGATAAAAAGAAAGGTATGAATACAATTTGGCCATGTGGTGCTAAATCCGGAAAAGAGGAACTAACCAAGACAACACAAAACTTAGATGATTTCTCATACCATTCTTTTCAACTAAACAACATTTTATTCTGTTTTCTTTTTCCCTTTTTTTCATTCATTTTTTCTAACCATTTTTTTTCAAAAGCCTAAACAATTCCAGCAAAACACACCATACATGTACAATCCCCTAAGCTTGGCTTGCAACCATAAAAACAAAAAAAAAATTATCCTAATTCCCGGATGGGTAAAAGGCAAATCATTAGACTCGGGATGTTTTTATGGAGCTTCCAAAAAAAATAGACTAATTAGGCTCACACCGGCATGAAGTAGAGGAATAACATATAAGGGTGGTAAAGGGAAATATAAGCAGCAATGAACACACGGCGGTGCATTTTATCGCACGGGCCGTACGTTTCTCTTGGCTTTGTAATTAGAAATTACTGCACGGCCGTGCGATTCAGCGCACGGGCTGTGCGTTTTGTCCTGTAAGAGCAACGTCATCTTGTTTCTTACAAATAAATAAATACGTTCTTTGGGTTGCCTCCCAAGAAGCGCTGGTTTTGAGTCGTTAGCTTGACCTTCCACCAATATGAAGTGTTCGGATCAGGCGGGTCAGTGGTACCCAACTCAACCGGATTAGGCTCTTTGTAAGGTTTCAGTCGAATCTTTCACACTCTGAAATACCCTGAATTCTTATGCCATAGCTCAACAGAATCATTTTGAAGAACTCGGTTTAGGAAGTACGGACCGGACCATCTTGTGCTCTTGCTTCCCGGAAACATGCTCGATTTATGATGATAGAGAATCACTTGATCCCCTTCCTTAAACTCAATTCGATCTCGTTCGGCAAGGCACCTTTATCTCTTTTTTTTTTACGCCGACGCTTTACTTCTGGATTAGCCTTCACCCTACGGTGTTGGATTTCCAATGTAGCATGTGGTAACATAACTACATCGGGAAGCTTTTCGGTAGAGAACAAAGGGGAATAAGAAAAAAGGGAGGAGAAAGAGAAAAGAAAAGTGGGAAAAAAGAAGAAGATAATATTCGAAATCTATTTTTGTTTAACAGCGACGAACGCATGGGCCGTGCGTTTCTCTCAGCTTTGTAATTAGAAATTACCGCACGGTCGTGCGGTTCAGCGCACGGGCCGTGCGTTTTGTCCTGTAAGAGCAACATCATCTCGTTTTTTAAGGAAAGAAATAAATCAATACGTTCTTTGGGTTGCCTCCCAAGAAGCGCTGGTTTTGAGTCGTTAGCTTGACCTTCCACCAATATCAAGTGTTCAGATCAGGCGGATCAGTGGTACCCAACTCAATCGGATCAGGCTCTTTGTAAGGTTCTAGTCAAATCTTTCGCACTCTGAAATACCCCGAATTCTTATGCCATTGCTCACCAAAATCATTTTTATGAACTTGGTTCAGGAAGTATGGACCGGACCATCTACTTCTCTTGCTTCCCGGAAACATGCTCGGTTTATGATGATAGAGAATCACTTGATCCCCTTCCTTAAACTCAATTCGATCCCGTTCGGCAGGGCACCTTTTTCTCTTTTTTTGTCTACGCCGACCCTTTACTTCTGGATTAGCCTTCACCCTGGGGTCTTGGATTTCTAATGTAGCATGTGGTAACATAACTACATTGGGTAATATATCAAGAAGCTTTTCGGTATTGGTACTAGTAATCGGGATAGCGTTCTGTATCATCTCAAAATCATCAATCATATGGTCCTCCTTGGTCTTTTTGGGTAAACTCTCTTCTATCCAGTTGTGGCTCAACCCACCCTTTGTCAACCTGTTATAAAATGGTAGTGCAATGTTCAATATAATGCACTTCAGGTGGCTCTATAGGCAACTTTGGATTAACCAACTCAGCAAATTGATCTTACTGTTTTCGATTTTGTGTGGTTAATGTAGCTACTTGAGTTCTCAAAGAGTCCACCGTACCTAAAAGAGATGAAAATTGGATTAAATGAGGTTTAAGCACATTTACAACAATTTGATTATAAAATCTTTCAAGATTTGTAACAATCTTCTCAACTTCCCTATCATGTCTTAAGATGAAGTTATCAAGCATACGATCTTGAATGGACTTATGAGGCTCAGGCTGGAGCGGTAAGTGTGGTAGTTGATGTGAAACAAGGGGTTAGATGCCCTTGTCTCACAAGCTTGAGTTCCGGATCGTGGCATAAGAGAGGGCTTGAACTTCTCCTTGGCACTGGCTGACTTCTTGGGGCTCCTTGAAGGTGGATTGAAGGCGAAAGCATGAAGGAGCCTTGGGAAACCAAGAGGAAGCAAAGGTTAGCCGAGGGGAAGCAAGTGACCGGCCGAAAGGATGCTTGGTTGACCGAGAGGTGCAATGGGCCAAGGGAACCTCTAGGGGAGGTTCCTTGGCTGGCTTGTCTTGGATCGAATTCAATGAACTTGAATGCTTGAGGGATTCGTGAGAGATTAAGAGAAAGAAAGAGAGATTGTTGAATGCTTTGAGTTGATTGATAAGTGGAGGCCTTAGGGAGGTATTCCTCAACCTAAGGGAAATATTCCACTTCTTAATTCTTCAACTGGTCACAAATGAACTAATAAGAGAGTTTAAATACCATGGCATTTTATCCAACAAAGAAGAATCCACTAATGGGCCTTGGATTGAGGCCCATATGCAAATGGTCCTTCACATCCACAAAGCCAAGTCTAAAACATGAAGCAAACACTAAATGAACTAGGAATAAGAGCTTAAGGCTCGGATAGGTGTGGCATTGGCTGCACCGATGTCCAGGTGCCATGGCATGTCATGGCGTAGATGTGAGTGGCGGCCAGCCAAGCGATGGCTTAGGTAAGTTGTGGCCGGCCAAGGTGTTGATGGAGGTCAATGGGGGTTGGCATCCATCATTCTCCCCTTCTTGAGGGAGAATTGTCCTCAATTCGTCATTAGGAATCGGGAGCACATAAGGCCCGAAGGCCACCACAAGGAAGCTCGAAAGTGCATCCAACACAATGGTGTGCTTGCACCGAATAGGCGCCTCATAGGCCAAGAGCATGGCAGCCGACAGAATGGACCTACAAGATGGAAACTCAACAACAAAACATGAGACCATCCTACGGCTCTGGGTGGGACTATGGACGTTCCTTGGCACGGGTCCAAGGGAGAAATGAGGCATCGAGGGAGAAATCCGAGTGGAGCCGGTGGCCGCTAGGTGGGCCTTGGCGGCACGTGCCTCCTCGGCTGCGGCTTTGGGCTACCTGGCACTGGGCTCATCCTCGGCGTGGTCTGGCAGACGCCGGCCTGGCGGCGGTCGAGCGTCATGATGCCCACGTGGCTCCACACGTGCTAAGGCCCCAAGGTGGTGGTGGTTTTCCGGGCCATGGGAGGAGATGCCGGTAAGAATGGGCACCGGGGGGGACGGCGCCAAAGCCGGAGTAGGCGTCGGGGAGGCGGTGGGGATGATGGCCAAAAGGCGCTCCATGGAGGCCAATCGGGCGTCGGTATCCTCCTTCCTCGTTGCTCCTCGGCGGCCTTAATTTCCTCCTCTCGGCATCGCTCGACCTCAGTGAGCTCCTCCTCTCGGCGGAACTCGGCTATAGTGGCGCACAATGCCTCGACGGTGGACTCATCACGGCGGCTCGCGGTAAGGGTGGGTGTCGGTCGGGGCTGGACTATGGGGGATGTATGCGCCGCGGATGCGGGGAGGAAGGTGGCCAAGTGGTGCTCAAGGGTGGCCATCCGGGCATCGGTGGCCTCCTCCTCTCGACATCCCTCGGCCTCGGCAAGATCCTTCTCTCGGAGGAGCTCGGCTAGAGCGGAGTGCAAGACCTCGGCGGCGGCCTCATCACGGCGGCCTGTGGTGAGAATGGAATTCGGTCGGGGCTGGGCCATGGGTGATGTGGGCTTCGTGAGTGCGGTGTGGAAGTTGGCCAAGGGGTGCCGATGATGTTGGGGGCGGAGAGCATGGCCATTGGCGTGGGGGTTGGTGCGGGGAGGCGGCAGCCAATCCGGGTCACGGCGGTCTAGCAGGCGCTAGGGTTGGCCTCGGGTGCGGCCATGGTTCTGGGGGTACACATCCGCCCACGCATCATCTTCAAAGGCCTCTAGACGCTCTCAATAGGGGCATTCCCCTTCTTAGCCTCCAAAAGACTCACTCTCCATATCGAAGTAGGTGAAGTCATAACCATAGTGGTGGTGGACTGTGTAGTCGGCGCCGGGCCGAGGAGTGGCGCGTCGTTGTGGACGCTGGCCCGGTAGCGGCCGAGCGTGATAAAGCCATTGTGGCTCCTCCATGGCAACTCACCTAGCACTTGCAATAGGCAAAGCAAGTAAAAAGTTCCAAGCAGTCACAACAAGCATACTAAGAGAAAAGGAATACACGAGGTCTAAGACAATCAAAAGGTTCAAGCAATCAACATTCACACCAAGAGAGAGAGAAGCCTAGGCAATCAAACAAATTCTAAAGATGAAGGCTCAAGGGACAAAGAACAAGGTCGTGGATAGCATGTGACTTGCAAGACTTGATTAGAACTTAGGCACTTCCAATCTTTCCAATTTGTAAGACTTAGGCTATTTAGGAAACTCAATCCTTAAAACTTAGAGTGACAAAAGTGGGAAGGGAGGGAGTGGGTTGCCATGTGGGTCGTGGGGTAGAAAATGTGAAGTGGCAAGAGAAGAAAAATGTAGGGGCAAGCTTAGTGGCCCATGTTGCCAAGTGAAGTGGGAGAGCCCACGAGTTTTTTGTGGATTTTGTTGTGGCCCAACCGAAATGAAGCTTGTTTCTTCTTCTATTTCTTGTTTTTTTTTGAAGTGGGCCTTTGCCTTTTTCTTGGCCTCTTTTCTTTTCCTTTGACTTTTTTCTTTTTGTGTTTGATGTGGAGGCCTAATGGAATGTAATGGCCTTGAATTGAATGGAAGAGAGGGCCCACGAAATTTTTGAGCTAAGTGGGCGGCAACAAGGGGAAAAAGATATGGGCAATGCCACTTTTGGTGTGTGTGACAAAGCCTTAGAAGAGAGAAAGAGATGTTGTTTGTTTGTTACTTTTGTTTCCACCTTTCATGAACCCCACAAGGAAGCTTCCTAGCTCTCTACCCAAGCAAATCAGCCAAAAAGTCACAGTTTGACATTTACCCAAAAAGTCTAAGTGATCTAAAAGGGAAAGGAGGGAAAGCAACCTTGTTCCCTTCCAAGTATAGCTAGTCACATGCAATGGTTAAGAAAAATCAAAAGGAAGCTAGCAAGGGAGATGGGAGACATGGTCGGCCATGGAAGAAAGGGATGGTGGTTGTAGGGTGGTGGGGGCGGTGGTAAGGTGGCAGGTGGCGGTGGCGTGGTGGTCGACGGTGGCGGCAAGGCGGCGGGCGAGTTTTTCTTGGTTTTTGGAGGCAATTTTTGGAGGAGGGGCAGAATAAAGACTAACAAAGAGAAACAAATTGAGAAGAAAAAGCACTTAACTTGGCCTTTGAGCTCTGATACCAATTGATGTGAAACAAGGGGTTGGATGCCCTTGTCTCACAAGCTTGAGCTCCGGATCGTGGCACAAGAGAGGGTTTGAACTTCTCCTTGGCACCAGCTGGCTTCTTGGGGCTCCTTGAGGGTGGATTGAAAGCGGAAGCACGAAGGAGCCTTGTAAAACCGAGAGGAAGCAAAGGTCAGCCGAGGGGAAGCAAGTGACCGGCCGAGAGGATGCTTGGTTGGCCGAGAGGTGCAATGGGCCAAGGGAACCTCTAGGGGAGGTTTCTTGGCTGGCTTGTATTGGATCGAACTCAATGAACTTGACTGCTTGAGGGATTCATGAGAGATTGCGAGAAAGAAAGAGAGATTGTTGAATACTTTGAGTTGATAGATAAATGGAGGCCTTAGGGAGGTATTCCTCAACCTAAGGGAAATATTCCACTTCTTAATTCTTCAACTGGTTACAAATGAACCAACAAGAGAGTTTAAATACCATGGCATTTTATCCAACAAAGAAGAAGCCACTAATGGGCCTTGGATTGAGGCCTATATGCAAATGGTTCTTCACATCCACTAAGGCAAGTCTAAAACATGAAGCAAACACTAAATGAACTAGGATAAGATCTTAAGGCTCGGATAGGTGTGGCATTGGCTGCGCCGATGTCCACATGCCATGGCATGTCATGGAGTCGACATGAGCGGCGGCCAGCCAAGCGATGACTTAGGTAAGTTGCGGCCGGCCAAGGTGTTGATGGAGGTCAATGGGGGCTGGCATCCATCAGTAGTGTCATCCAACTAGGATTGCATGAATTTGAATATCTCTGAATCGCTTCCCCCAAAGTTAAGTGACAACATGTATAATCATGATCTGCAGCTCCACAAGACTCACAGAATAGCTTAAAAGTATTTGGGTTTGGATAACCAAAATTAGAATTTTCAAAATCATACCTCTATGTACTTGTATTAAGCCTAGAAGAATGAAAGGGGTAAGAATTTACCTCATACATAACTGAATTCATTTGTTCGACTCTTTCTGAAAAACCTGAAAAGTAAAAGAAAAAAACGCAAAGCAAAAATAATGACCTAGACTTACCAATAGAGGTGACAACTAATATTAACAAATTGGTCCCCGACAACAGCGCCAAAAACTTGATGTGGCTAAAACCTACCAGCAAGTGTACGGGATTAGTTGTAGTAGTCAAGTGTCGATCCCACAGAGACCAATGTAATATCAGTTGAAATTCTACCAATGAACTAGGTCGTAAAAATATGGAATTGAGAAATTGTATAACTAAACTAACTAATAAAAATAGAAAACATATAGAAATCTATGGAATAAATGTGTCTAAGGTTAAGAATCATTGCAACAATGCCTCTGTAAATAAAATTATACTTCACCTGCATCTAGTCCAAATTATTTGAAGGTAACTATCTAAGGTAATTACTAATTCCTCTCGGATGACAGTAAATGTGTCTAGATATAATTAACATCCACTCTCGTGACTTGTTAATCAAAATCTAGACCCTTTGGGCACTTAGAATCTAAGGTCAAACTGAACTAACATTCACTCTTGTGACTTGCTAAATCCAATCTAATCTTAGTGTTTATATAATAATTATTAATCCACAAGAGAAATGAAGATGCTCTCGCAATAATAAAATCTCAAGTTCAATTCCTAGGGATCCAATAGAAGTTATTACCTCTCGGTCTCAAACCCTATCTGCCTACCTAATGGAGGCGGTTTGGAATAGGCAACGGTTTGGAATAAAATCTCAGGTTTAATTCCTAGGGGAGTCATGGTGATGTTGAGGTGTTTGACCACCTTCTCATTTATGATGTTACAACAACTTCCTCTATCCACAATGACACTAAAGGAGGTGGTTTAGAATAGGAAACGTGTGTGGAAGAGATTCTCACGTTGGTTCTTCAAGTCTTCTTCAAGCACGGAGAGGACACGCCCAGTGACCAAGCTTAGCGGTGTGCCGACACCGGTGTCATGTGGGGCGCAAGCATAGTGGTCCTCCTCGAGGTCCTCTTCGGCCTCCTCGTAGTGACTCTCCTCCTCGGCCTCGGGCTCATCCTTAAATGATTGATAGCCGGATTGGGTGGTGAATAGAACCCTCTTGTTGTTTGGGCAATCACGTTGCACATGGGCACGACCTTGGCATTTGAAGCACACATAGTCTCGGGTGCGGTCATCAATGGGGGAAGTAGGGCGCGCTACCGCTGTGGTGTGCAAGCGCGTTGGCGCAATGGCATGCACTACCGCTGGGGCAACTAGTGCGGCACTGGGGCGGGGCTACGAGGGAAAACGGGGATTAGTGGAAACAAATTGACTAGGATTAGAACAAATTGAGTGTAGATCTTCATGGCCGTGTGCATCAAGGTATTTAGGTCCTTGATGTTGTGGAGGGTCAAGGGCTCATGGATGTCAATGTCAAGGCCTCACAAGAACATGGTCCTTAGGGCGGTGGGCGAGGCGACGACTCTGGCCTTGTGAACAAGATTCTTCAACTCGACAAAGAACTCTAAGTGGGTGCATGTTCCTTGTCGCATGAGGGAAATCTTGTGGTTCATTTGCTCCTTGTAGTCCTCGGGTATGTAGCGCTTGGTCATCACAAGCATGAGTTGATTCCACGCGATGATGGGTGGCAAACAGCAATGCTCACAGTCCGCCTTGAAGCGATACCACCATGATCGTGCCCCATCGATGAGGTAAAGCGTGGAAATCTCAACCTTCTCCCTCTTATCATAGGGGCAACGGGAAATGGTGTACTCCATGCTTTGTTGCCACTCAATGAGCTTAGCGGCTCTATACTCGCCAATTAAGCTCTCAATCTTTACCTTGATCCCGCTGTGTTGGCCAAAGTTGACCATGGGAGCGTGGTGGTCATGGCGGGGGCCGTGATCACGGGTCTCATGGCCACGGTGAGGGGGCGGCACATAATCGGCGCGGTGCTTATAGGCATGGTGAGGAGGTGGCACGTCGTCATCGCGGCGACCATGGGTGCGCCGTGGGTGGCCTCGGCCTCGACCAGGGTCGCGTCGAGGAACATCCTCCGAGAAGTAATCCTCATCATAATTGATCAGCACTACTTTGTAGTGCATATTTAGGAGTTGTTACCGGTGTTTTGGGTGCCATTTGTATGGGTTTAGAGCACAACTATGGAGATTGGAGTTGAGAAGGAGAAGTGTGGATACGGTGGTTTGGAGGAACTTAAACGAAGATTTATTGAAGATGGAGAGAAAACCACTTGAGAAGACGAAGAAAGAGCTGGAGTTCAGAAGAGAAGTGGAGCTACAGAGGTAAAACCGCGATCGCGGGGCCACGGCCGCGGTCACGGACATCTACGAAGACGGAGAATCGAAGCCGGGACAAATCCGCGACCGCGGATGCCTGCGTAAATTGACCGCGGAAAAGTTGAGGACAAGAGCCAGGAATTTGCATTTTCCGCGACCGCGGAATTTCTTCCACGATCGCGGAAACATCTGGGTCGCTGGTGCCGTCGAATGTCGCCATGTTGGGGAGATGAAACTTCTTGGGGATCTCAACCCTAGCGATTTCTTCGACGAACGGGGATTCTTCTAATCCACCAGACGCTTCTCTCTCGATTGGTTGTGGGACTCCTGGAAGTCTGTTGAAGCGATCGTCGATCGTCTTCATGTGTCGGTCGAGCGTCTGTTGGAAAAGAGCTAGGACATCTGGCGGATTGGTAACCTGCGGTTCATCGATTCGGGCCCCTGCCGACTCGATCGGTATGGAAAAGGTGACATTGTTAGTCGAAAACGGATTAGCAAAATGAATTCGAGATGTACCCTCTGTGTGTCCGGGCCGTCGTATGCTCGCAGGTGTCGGCTCGATGCTATCCATATCGAGGCGCGTTCGGACGCTGTTGTGGATGGGCATGTTCCTAGACCCTGAGGCCATTGATTGTACCTGCGACTTAAGAGACTCATTTTCACGAGTTAGCTGTGCGATTTCGGCCTCGGATTGGGTCGATAGGGTGGCTAGGGTTTCGGTCTTCTGGCATTGCTGGGATAGTTCCTCTTGGAGGGCGGTCATTTTCTGGGAAAGCTCTTGGAATTGGGTTGGAGTAGGATTTTCGGTCGTGTTTCTTGGAGCTTGGATTTCGTCTTCGAGACGCGGTTCTTCAGTGTTAGTAGGTGGGTCGATAGTCATGGTTGGAAAGTTTCGAAAGGGTGATCGGCAAGTTGCCCCACGGTGGGCGCCAAATTGTTTTGGGGCAAAAAGATCAGACGACCTAAATCACCTTAGACGGGGTAACTAGTCGATCGGGTGATAGAAATCAATCCAAACCAAGTAGATAATCAACAAGTAAAAAGAAAATATGAAATAGCGAGATGATTTTATTAGATATAGTATTGATCGAATCGAATGGAGGTACAACTTATCGTAGTAAGACAAGGGATTTTATTGAACTCGACCGGTGACTTCTAGGTTTCGACCGGCGGAAAACAGGCGTGATTGGCTCCTGGTGAGCTAGGCTAGAGCAAGTGTGTCTCCGTTTTCTTTCAGAGCAAGTTCGAGTGAGTGTGTAACGTAATCGTATGAGTGTCCCTTCTTTATCTTCTCCTCCCCCATATATGGTAAGTCCTTCCCCTTTTTACCGTTTATGATTTAATCCTATCGTATCTTTAACGCCGGGAGTGATTGCAGGAATTCTTCCATTAATTGCTGCTATTACGGTGGTGTTTGAATGTTGTGGCCGTTGCTCAATCTAAGCATTTAATGCTCTGCGGGATCTTCGCGACCTGTCGGATAGTGTTCGACTAGAGAAGCTTTGACGCCTCCTCTGGACTCTCCCATGTTCCTCTGATCTGTCTTGGGCCTGGGCCTGTTTTACTCGATCCATCTTCCAAGGGGGATGCTAGGCCCAACACTGACCGCCGCCCCGGGCCCAACCCCTACGCCAATCGCCACGAGATTAAGGTAACCATTGAGCATTTTTGCGGTGAATATGATCCTTCGGCGTTTTTAGAATGGATGCAGGCTACCAAATATGCTCTGTGACATTGCCACTATGAGGAGTACGAGAAGGTCGAGATTGCTACTCTGCAGTTTCGTGGCGCAGCCCGAAATTGGTGGTACCGTTTCTGCACCGACAGGGAACGGCGAGGCCTCGAGCCTATTGAGCAGTGGCACCAGCTGATCTTCATCATGTGTCGCAAGTATGTCCCGGATGACTACCAAAACCACATGCGGATGGACAATGCGCTTTCTCGCTAGGGCAATCAAACACCGCTCGAGTTTTTCTCCAAGCTCGAGGACCTGTATTACAAGGCGGGCATGAGCGTCGCCCCTTCTACTATGCGCACCAGATTTCTGAGTGGCTTGAACACGCCTATCCGGGACCAGCTGGAGATCCTGCCTATCCGGGACATTAACACGCTGACTCATATGGTGATGCAGATCCACCAGCAGCTGGCGCACCGCAGACAGTCCCCCTGGCCCCAGACGTCGACTCACAGGTATGATTCTAGACCTTCGTCTAATTCTTTTTCTAATTTTGCGTCGTCAACTGTGTAGCCCAGAAACCCACCGCCTCCGGCCAACCGCGGCCCCGCCCGAGCCTACGACATGCCGCGCGCTCTCGCGCTGCCCGCCGTGGCTAACCCACTGCCGCTGCGGGCCGATTGAACCCATGACCAAGCGTGCTTTCGCTGTGGTGGTCGTGGCCATATCCAGCGCGACTGCACCAATCCAAAATCCGAAGAAGATCTTCTACACGTAAGCCGCTGGGTACGAGTCGTTTGATGATGAGGCCGAGGAGGAATTTGCGCTTGAGCCGATCGCCGATGCCGAGGAAGATACCGACTACACTTGCGCGCCTCATGACTTGGATGCCGGTACACCGCTGAGCCTTGTCACTCAGCGTGCTGATAGGCGTTTAGTCGTGTATAACTAACAAATAACCTTAAAAACCTAACTAATGTAGTCGGTAAGTAAGGATCGATCCCACAGAGAGCCAAGTTATTCTTCCTGTATGTAGAAGTTGTATACCAATAGTAACAAAGGGGGGTTTTGATGATTGTAACAAGCAACAATAAAAACGAGTGAAAAGAGTTTGTAAACAATGGATGTGAAATAGCTCAGCCAGACAGATATCCACACTTCAGTTTGATTGGTCGATCCTTGATTATCTCCAGTTCCTTAGACCAGTGAATGTTCCTATTCCTTTTCTTAAGTTATTAACAAGACAACCAGACCCTGATAATACTAACTATCAAACAACCAGGAAACTATCCAGATTCAATTTAGCAACAGCAGTAAGTTCATGAATTTCAGCAGATACATGCACATAAAACAACCAGTTTTACTTAGCATGCAATCAATTCTCTTCTACAATAAACTATTCCAACCAGCTCTAGAATATCGTAGTTACTACTCTGAATTAGGTATTTCAACCAGAAACAAACTAACTCTAGCAGAAGAATATTACCAATGACCACTAGTTGATCAGACTAGTATAATCAGTAAAACTCAAAGGGATGAAGCACAAGAGAATCGATAACATTCAAATGAATAAAATAAGAGTTATAATCTCACAACCAAATCAAACGAAGGCTTCAATCGTCTGACTAAGCAAAGGAAACCTAGTTCTTCATGGTCTTGCAAAAACTCCACAAAACACTAAAACGCCGTTCTGAAAATATGCTAGAATGAATGATGATAAAACCTAAAGAGACTTAGTACTTTAACCTAAGTAAATCTTCTAAAATAATAATATCCGAAATAACAAAATATAAATTAAAGAAAATAAAGTAAACAAGGAAATTCGCATCGAAGATCCCCCGCGTCGGCTTGACTTGCAAAACCGCGACCGCGGTTTCCCTGGCCGCGACCGCGGCTTACCCTTCATGGCTTCCAGTGAGTTCTTCATTAGCCGCGATCACGGGTCCAAAACCGCCACCGCGGTTTTGGCTTCTCCGCTTCCTGACGGTCTCTTCCTATGCCGCAGCTTGTGCATTCCTTAGCCCCTGATTGCGGCCTCCTCTTCACAACTCCTCAATGCCTTCAACACTTCACTAAAATCCTCATTTTCTCCACTTCTACTCTACTGCTCTATACTCTTAAATTGTCTCCTAAACCCATACAGATGGTACCTAATAACCTAGTAACAGCTCCTAGTTTCGCACTACAAAGTAGAGCGTATCAAATTCCCTCATGCTTAGACCTTGCTCGTCCTCGAGTAAGCTAATAGAAACCTACTCTTCCAATGAAATACCCAAGGTCTAAGGAAGCACAACAAAACTCTCCACTAAGAACTGTACCTACTCATGAATCTCCATAGCACCAACACAGAAACACAGCACACCAGCCTTAATGAAAACATAGTATTTCCCCCAATCTTAACCCGAACTCCAGATGTGAATAAAAAATATCTAATCCTAGCTCCAGTCTATCTTCTTATAACTCCCAAAGTGACCTACCTGAAACCTCCTTATAACTCCACCACTTATGTCGCCATGCCAAAATGAATGAATCCTAATAATCACTCCTCTTTTTTTCACTCATTTTGCCTAGGCGTCCTTTTGGGTTTTCACCTAGCCACTCATTTCATTTTTTTTCACAAATGAGCTCACCAATCCTCACATCACTCTTCAACCTCTTATTACCCCAGCCTAGTGTTGGTCCGGGCCCTTGAATTTTGCCTAAGCCTCCCTTTCGGGTTTTCAGCTCAGTCAGGTTTATTCTTTTTTCTTTTCTTTTTTTATTCTATAGTACAGACGACCAGCAAGTATAACTCTCTCCCCCATGCTTAAATATTGCATTGTCCTCAATGTAATGAAAGACGAAAAATGAAACTCTGGGGGAAAGAAAGATACCCACTAGCGATGTCGAGGTGGTCTGTGTCTCAGATGTAGTGGCAGGCGTGGCGGTGGAAAATCATGGAAACAAGAGTCTCTGGTGCCATGGCGGGAAGCAATGTAATCAATCTCATCGGTTGTCGGTCCCCTATATGCCTCCCACCTGTGTGAAGGAAACGTGTACCAATGCTTGATGTAAGAGCACTATACCAGCGACTGATCTCAGAGCATCCGTACGTCCTCATCAAGCTCAGCTATCCACTCCCCATACTGTCTTCCTAGTTCTGCAGGACAACTCGAAGTGCCTGCCTTACTGTGTCAGCGGCCTCATACTGTCTCTCCAGCTCGAACATATATCAGTCGGTGCTTCTTGAATCTCCTCATCATCAGATGTAACATGTCGTGCCATCATCAGTTTCCAAATAAAAATCTCAGGCTACATCTCCTCCTCATCAGCTAAAGCATCCTCATCCTCAGTAACCAAATAAAACAGCGCAAAACCAAAGGAAAAAATGGGTGGCGACGGTCGCGGCATCAACCTAAATTTTTTGTGCAGAACACAGGGCCGCAATCGCGGTTTTAACCCACGCCCGCATTTTTTTTTTGATTTTTTTTTTGCTCCGGCTTCATCTTTCTAGTACAGGGCAAAGCCACGATCGAGGTTTTTAGGTTGCGGTCGCGGCTTTGCCTGTGAGAGCCTCTTTTCCTACAAGTTAGTCTAAAAACGCAACAAGGAAAACTAATAACAGAAGAAGAAAAACTACTTACCTCGGGTTGCCTCCGAGAAGCGCCTTGGTTAATGTCGTGGCTCGACATAGTGCCTTGCAGATCAACTTAAGTTATCACATCAATAGAACTCATAGAATCATTATCAGGAGGGTGTTTCTTAGCATCATAGATGTTGTATTCTACCCTTTCACCATCAAATTCCATTGTCAGTGAACCACTACTCACATCAATTTTTGTATTGGCGGTCTTAAGAAACGACCTACCTAACATAACAGGACCTGCATGCTTATCATGTCCTATATCCATCACAAAGAAATCAACAGGAAAAATCAAATTTTCAACCTTCACAAGGACGTCCTCTACTACTCCTTTTGGAGAAACATTAGACAAATCAGCTAACTGAATTACCGTCCCAGTTGCATGCAATGGTCCAAGCCCCAAAGATTCATATATAGAGTAAGGCAACACATTGATAGATGCACATAAATCTAACATGGCTTTTTCAAACTTGGTGTCACCTATCGTACAAGGAATACTAAACATGCCAGGGTCATCACACTTCTTAGGCATTCGCCTTTGAATCACAGCAGACACATTTTCACTCACCTTAACCTTTTTCTTGCTTTTCACTTTTTGGTTCCTTTTAATTATACACAATTCCTTCACAAACTTTGCATAGCGACGAACACTTTTAATTAATTTAAGCAAGGGAATATTTACCTCACACTTACTGAAGGTCTCGAAGATCTCTTTTTCATTCTCTAGCCTTCTTGTATCTTTCAGGGCCTCAGGGAATGGCGGAATTGGCTTCTGTGAGCCAAGGGGAGGAAAATCTGGATGAACATAACCATCTTGGTAATCTATAGCAAAACCGCGGTCGTGTTTTGGTCCCGCGATCACGGTTCCTCTTGGTGGCTTTCTGTAACTTTCCCGCAGTCGCTGCTTCGTTCTGCTGTAGGCCGTGGTTCTTCTTCTGAGGTAAAACCGCGATCGCGGTTTTCCACCCGCGATCGCAGGTCTGCTTTCTGACTTGCTTCTGCAGAACCATTTCCCTGCAGTGTCTCTTCTGTAAACAAACCGCGGTCACGGTTTTGGACCCCCGGTCACGGTTTTGGACCCGCGGTCACGGTTTTGGACCCGCGGTCGCAGTTCCTCTCGACTGGTTTCTGCAGGAATTTTGCTGCTTGTAGCTTCCGTCTCTTCATATAATTCGTCCCTTTCAGCTAAGAGGACATTGTTCTCCATTGTTTTGTTTAGCTTCCTCCCACTTCTCAGCATGATTGCACTCACATTCTGTCTCGGGTTCAACTCTGTTTGCGACGGTAGCTTACTCGCCTCCTTAGCCTCCAGTTTGCTTACTACTTCAAAGATCTGCCCAACTTGATTCTCCAAGTTCTGCAAAATTGCTTTGCATTGTAGTCACATTCTGAGTCATGATGGTCATGTTCTGTGCAAGGGCCTTGATCATGTCTTCTGTAGACATAGATGAGCTCAAACTCTGCCTCTGAGGTCTAGGGTCATATGGTGGTCTAAATGGTTATTGTTGTTGACCTCCAGGTTGCTGAAATTGTTGTTGCCACTGATTGAATTGCTGGTTCTATTGGTTGTTTCCTGATAGACGTTTAGTCGTGTATACCTAACAAATAACCTTAAAAACCTAACTAATATAGTCGGTAAGTAAGGATTAATCCCACAGAGAGCCAAGTTATTCTTCCTGTATGCAGAAATTGTATACCAATAGTAACAAAGGGGGGTTTTGATGATTGTAACAAGCAACAATAAAAACGAGTGAAAAGAGTTTGTAAACAATGGATGTGAAATAGCTCAGCCAGATAGATATCCACACTTCAGTTTGATTGGTCGATCCTTGATTATCTCTAGTTCCTTAGACCAATGAATGTTCCTATTCCTTTTCTTAAGTTATTAACAAGACAACCAGACCCTGATAATACTAACTATCAAACAACTAGGAAACTATCCGGATTCAATTTAACAGCAGCAGTATGTTCAGGAATTCTAGCAGATACATGCACATGAATTTCAGCAGATACATCCGCGTCGAAGATCCCCCGTGTCGGCTTGACTTGCAAAACCGCGACCGCGGTTTCCATGGACGCGACCGCAGCTTACCCTTCATGGCTTCCAGCAAGTTCTTCATTGACCGTGATCGCGGGTCCAAAACCGCCACCACGGTTTTGCCTTCTCCGCTTCCTGACGGTCTCTTCCTATGCCACGGCTTGTGCATTCCTTAGCCCCTGATTATGGCCTCCTCTTCACAACTCCTCAATGCCTTCAACACTTCACTAAAATCCTCATTTTCTCCACTTCTACTCTACTGCTCCATACTCTTAAATTGTCTTCTAAACCCATACTGATGATACCTAATAACCTAGTAATAGCTCCTAGTTTTGCACTACAAAGTAGAGCGTATCACGTGCCCTGACGGTGAAGGAGGCTGCCATGATGGACCAGCGAGAGAACCTCTTCCATACCCGCTGCCTGGTCCAGACTGCTTCCCTAAGTGTCATTATTGATGGAGGTTCATGCTGCAACATAGTGAATGAGAAGGTGGTCCAACACTTTCAATTACCGATGCAGCCCTACCCTCAACCCTATGGTCTTCAGTGGATTTCTGAAGGTAAGGGTGATGTGATAAACAGGCAATGCCACATCACATTTCAGATTGGTCATTACCAGGATAATGTTCTTTGTAATATTGTTGCAATGGATGCGACACATTTATTGCTTGGCAGGCCTTGGCAGTTTAACAAGAAGGCGGTCCATGACGGGTTCCTCAACACCTACGTCTTTATGCATGGGGGTAGGCGAGTGACTCTCTTGCCTATGACGCCCCAGGAGATCCTTCATGACCAGGTGTAGCGGAGCCGAGAGAAAGCACGGGAAGCTGCTCGCGTTGCCGCTGATACCGCGCGCCGTGTTGACACCCACACGCCCAGCGTCACGCGGCCTAGCCGCCCTGTCGCGCATGCTGGCGCTAACGGCCGCACGCCCGCGCCACCACCAGCTCCCACTTTTGTCCGGCCGCGCACTCCCGCGCCCCAGCCGTCGACTGCGCCGCAGCTGAGCTCCTGCGCGTCGAAGCCCTCATGGGCCGCAATAGCCGCTGCCGAGCCTCCGCCATTCCAAGGACGCTGTGAACACAGATTGTTGATGGCGCGTGCTCGGGATCTCACTCCAGTTTTTCAGGGAAGTTCTCATTTTATTCTTGTTTATCTCTCTATGTGTCTTTCTGTGTTACAGGACATAGATGATCTACCCTCTGTAGTGTCTTTTCTTTTACAGGAGTTTGCTGATGTGATGCCGGATGATATTCCCCCAGGCCTTCCTCTTGTCACAGGCATTGAGCACTAGATAGACCTGGTTCTGAGTGCTTCTTTGCCTAACAGATCTACTTACCGCACTAGCTCTGAGGAGACAAAGAAGCTTCAGAGACAGGTCCAGGAGTTAATGGACAAGGGCTATGTCAGAGAGAGCTTGATGATGCGAACAACCCCTGAAGTGTCGTTGCAAACGCAGGATCTTCGTTTCCTCAAGCTTGTAGTCGAATCTCCTCTTGCGTAGACAAAGAGATGGCTTTCCTAGGGCAAAAAAGATAGCCAAACTCGTCCAAAGAGATGAACGTAGGGATCAACTTGATGATCGCGAAATACCGAAGAAACGGTGTTTGATTGCTCGAAGCGACGAGCTACGGGATAGTTTGATCCGTGGGATCGTAGAGAGGATGCAAGGGATTTTGGAAAGGAGATAACTCAACTTAATTCTCAAAATCTGCATAAAATTACAAACTAGGGTTTTCTAGTTTTAAATAACGACAAAAAGTAATAATAAAATAATAATAAGTTTTCGGAAATAAAGACGAAACAGCGAACGCTCGGGCCCGTTTCCGCGATCGCGGAAATACTTTTGCAGTCGCGGAAAAGTTTCTGTAAAGACTCGAGCGTCCATGTCAATTCCGCGGTCGCGGAAATACTTCCGCGGTCGCGGAAAAGTTTCTATAAAAGTCTCGTAAATCAGCGACATTTCCGTGGTCGCGGCTATGTCTTCTGCGGTCGTGGAAAACTTCTTGTAGAGCCATTCGTCAGTGGATTTTCCGCGGTCGCAGACATGGTTTCCGCGGTCACGGAAACGTTGATGTTCGGCGTCTGGCTCCCCTTGGCGGGGGCGACTAAGGCGGGACCTCACCCAACCCTTCCCAGGTCAAGAGAAGGACCCATTTAGGACTAGGTGAGCTCGCGTCACTTGCGTACGCCCGCGAGACTAATGATTGTGTTACTCGCTCCATTGCCCTTGCGCGAGCTCTTGTTATCAGGCCATTCGAGCACACCTTCATTGCTTTCTCTTCGTCCTTCGCCGTCATCGAGGGGGTCATGGAGCTATCAATCTCCCCTTCTTCGCTGCGAAGCATCCCCGCTTCATCCTCGTCGTCAAAAGCAGGAGGCATATAAGGAGAAAGGGCAGCGACGTTGAAAGTCGGATGCGCACCATAGCCATCGGGTAAATCCAAGCGGTAGGCGTTGTAGCACCTGGAAAGGACCATCACCTCTCGCGTCCAGCTTGTGGCATCGCTTCAATGGAAAGCGTTCCTTGTGCAAGTGCAGCCACACCAAGTCGCCCGGCTCATAGGCAATCGGGCGGCGGTTTTTGTTGCGTTGCGCGGTTACTTGCTCGGACCTCCGCTCCAACTGCTGCCTCGTTCTCACATGCAGGGCCTTGACTTGGTCCGCACGCTCCACTCCCTTGATGCTTTCCTTTTCCTTCATTGGTTGCGGTACTAGATCCAAAGGGGTGAGCGGATTGAGGCCATAGACCACCTGGAAGGGAGTCTGCTGCGTATCCGAGTGCATGGACCTGTTATAAGCAAATTCAACAAAAGGCAAGCATTCTTCCCACTTGCGGAGGTTAGACTTTAACATAGTATGCAATAAAGCACCTAAAGTCCTATTAGTAACCTCTGTCTGGCCATCTATATGGGGGTGATAGCCAGTAGAAAACAACAACTTAGTCCCCAGCTTGGACCACAAAGATTTCCAAAACTAACTCACAAATTTAGCATCACGATCCGACACTATACTTCTAGGGTTACCATGCAATCTAACAACATGCTCAAAAAATAAAGAAGCAATCTCAGAAGCATTGTTAGTAGTCTTGCATGCAATGAAGTGAGCCATCTTAGAAAACCTATCAACTACCACAAATATCGAGTCCCTCCCCTTCTTAGACATGGGCAACATAGTGATAAAATTCATACTAATATCTTCACATGGGACGTTCGGAATAGGCTGTAACACCCCCAAATCTTAACCCATTTGGAAAGGTATTACCGCTAGTGATCTCGGTTTTCCTCACCGAAGCCACCCAAGGCTTTACCGTTTAAATACAATCCATGAAACACTTATGATACAAAATCATCATAATATTCGATTAAAGCATGAGTCCCGGAATTACATCACAATTCCGAATAGGACTAAATACAGAGTTAAACAAAATACAGCGGAAGTCTTTCTTAAAATATACAAAAAGGGGTTGTGATCGCCATGATCACCTACCCAAGGTTCTCAACCTGATTAAAACATTAAAAACATCCAAAAACCACCGTCGTCTTCATAGTCATTCTAGTCTCCTCATATCTGCGCTCTATCTGATGTGCCGAATCGAACGAATGACACCAGCCAACCATGCAGAGAACAATTTTGGTTGGTTAGTCTAATGAAAGACCATGCAAGGGCACAAAGCAGAAGGTTCGAAGTAGTCGTATTAGGTTAGACTCATCGTCCCTCGAATAACAGTCGAGTACGATAGTCAACCACCATACTGCTATTGGAATACAGCAAAAGGCATGCATGAGAGAAGATTCTGGAAGACAAAGTCTTCCCAGAAATCAACTCGAAATAAGACTCCAACGAAATGAGTCTTATAGGAAGATATGACAAAGTCTGGAACATCACAGAATCACAGAATTACAGTATCGCATTCGAGCGACTAAAAGTTAAGACGAGCTTTCCTAGCTGCACTAGCGCCTAGCTGCACTACTCGCCCAAGGTATATTAATTATGTGCGACAACGGCACTTATCTTATGATATTCTCAAACGCACAACACGTTATAAGCTTTTAGATATATGTTTCGTCATGAGGGACATATATCGAAGGGAATCCTTCCCAAGGTTTGTGACACTAGCTAAGTGCACCACCTCTATACTCGTGTATCAGAGGTTGGGTCATGACCATCCATGTGGTATTAGGTGGGGTCTAGCCATATCTCTACCAAATTATAAAGAAACGACTGGATCCCAACGAATCCAACATTCCTAACTACTAGTGCTAACTAAACAGTTCAAGCACAACAATAGTCCACAAACATCAACATAACCGCCCTCAAGGCTATCAACATAAATATATATTCATAATAGCGTTGTTCTAACAGATATACAACCTATTATAATATCATATTTTAGTTCTCCAAAACAATTAACAAAACTGTTCGCAGACGAACACAGTATTCATTCCAAATTAATTACTCAATTAAACAACTGATAATTAATGGAAACATGGAATGATGAGCAAGAGCGGACCTCCACTTGCCTTAAATCCGCAGAAGCTTAACGAAGCTAGGTACGACGACAACTGGTTTTCGGGTTCGAAGCAGGGACAAATCTGACAACACAGATTCCTTCGGATCGACCCATAAAGAAACCTTAAGTTAGATTCGACAACAACGAGTACGAACCTAAAGAATAACGGAAGAAATCGAAAGGAACGAAGCCCGATCGAAAGCCACAGAAGCCAAGGCCGAAACAAGCCAAGAGCTTCTAGCGGCGGTCGCCGCCTGCCTTACGGCGGGCGCCGCCTATTCGTGGCGGCGGTCGCCGCTACGAACACCGGGAAAAATTACGAGAGGCACAAAACTCACCGACGATGATCGTTTTGCCTCTCCTTTGCCTTGCTTTGGATTCTAAGCTTTCAAGGGCCTCCAAAGCTTCACTTTGCAACTGGAATAACACCAAATGGAGCTCCGGCGATTGATTGTGAATTATCCGGCGAAACTTGAATTTCCGGCGAGATAATTGTGAGGGAGATTGAGCTTCGGATTTGTGCTCAATTCAGCTCCCAAATCCTCCTTTAAATAGCCCAAAACTCCAGGGGACAACCAAGGGCACGTGGAGGGCTAAGATCGGAGGTCACCCGATTCGCCACCATCACGGAGTCAAGCCGGCGAGGCAGGGCTAGGCCTGCATCTAGGCGGCGGTCGTTGCCCATTTTGGCCTACGGCGGTCGCTGCGTTTTGGCCTGCGGCGGTCGTTGCTTTTTGGCGCCACTTGCCAACTTGCCGGGAAGAGGATGACGATGTCAGAGCCTGTCAGGCGGCGGTCGCCGCCAAGCCCATTTTTCGTCTGTTTAAGCTTGGAACAACAAGGTCTTAATCTGGGATAAATAATAATCGTACACGAACGATTATTAAGTCCCAAAATACGTCGACTGTATATTATTTCACTTAGAAAAATATTACAGAGATTAAGAACATTACAGAATGTCTTTCTGTCTCCGAAATTAAATCGACGTACGCAACAGACGTTCAGGTAATTTCCAAAATACCCTTACAGAAATACGGGGTATCACATAGGCAAAGGGGTATACAATCCTTGGGGACTCGATCTAGACTTAGCATGCACACAAGTAACACAAGCCTTGCAAAAACGTGTAACATGATGCAACATTTTAGGCCAAAAGAAATGTTCCTTTAATGCAGCCAAAGTCTTAGGAATACCAAAATGTCCTCTACCTTCATAAGCTTCTTGAATTAGCAACCTACATATAGACGTTTTAGGGATACATAGTTTCCCGGCCTTAAATAGGTAGCCATTATCAACATAGAATCCATTAGACTCCCCTTTTTCCATGCATGTTTGAAAAATTACAGAAAAGTCATCATCATGCATATACACATCTTTAATCAAGGAAAAACCTAAGATAGAAGCATCAAGATGAGTAAGTAACACATATCTGCGAGAAAGGGCATCAGCAACCACATTCTCCTTACCTTTCTTGTATTTGACCACATACCTGCGAGAAATGGCATCGGCTGAGGTTGTACTGGCTCTTCAAGTACTTCAACGCCTCATGGTCCGAGTGAATGACAAACTCCTTAGGCCATAGATAGTGCTGCCAAGTCTTCAACACCCGAATAAGAGCATAGAGCTCCTTGTCGTGAGTGGGGTAGTTGAGTTGGGTGCCTGTGAGCTTCTCGCTAAAGTAAGCAATGGGACGCCTATCCTGCAGCAAGACCCCTCCAATTCCATGATGAGAGGCGTCACACTCTACCTCAAAAGTCTTGGAGAAGTCCGGTAATTTCAGCAAAGGAGCGTGGCACAACCGGTCCTTCAAGGTGGTGAATGCAGTCTCGTGTGCGGTCATCCACTCAATTGACGCAGCCTTCTTTGTAAGCTCATGCAATGGGGCTGCAATGGTGGAGAAATCATGCACAAATCGGCGGTAGAAGCCAGCCAAGCCCAGGAATGACCGAACCATGGTTGGAGTTGTGGGACGTAGCCATTCTTCTATGGCGCGGACCTTCTCTTGGTCAACTTTCAGCCCATCCTTTCTTACAACAAAACCAAGAAAAATAGTGGAATCCAAGCAAAAAGAACATTTACCAAGGTTAGCATAAAGTTTCTCATTTCTAAGACACGCTAAGACCTTCCTAAGATGCTCAACATGCTCATCTAACGACCTGCTGTAAACAAGGATATCATCAAAGTAGACAACTACAAATTTGCCTAAGTAAGCCCTTAAAACATGATTCATCAATCTCATAAAAGTGGTAGGAGCATTGGTCAAACCAAAAGGCATAACCAACCACTCATAAAGGCCATACTTAGTCTTAAAAGCAGTTTTCCACTCATCACCCTCATGCATCCTAATTTGATGATGACCACTCTTAAGGTCAATTTTAGAAAATACAGTAGCACCATGCAATTCATCAAGCATATCATCAAGTCTAGGAATAGGATATCGATACTTCACTGTAATTTGGTTGATTGCCCGACAATCAACACACATGCGCCAACTACCGTCCTTCTTAGGCACTAGAATGACCAGTACTGCGCAAGGGCTTAAGCTCTCTCAGACGTGGCCCTTATCCATCAACTCTTGCACTTGACGCTGCAATTCCTTGGTTTCTTCCGGGCTCGTGCGGTATGCAACTTGGTTAGGAAGAGAGGCGCCGGGTACAAAGTCGATTTGATGCTCAATTCCACGAATAGGTGGCAATCCTTCGGGCAGCTCTTCGGGCATCACATCCTCAAATTCCTGCAAAAGAGAAGTCACTGCAGGGGGTAAATCAACAAGATCTTTAACATTTAGAAGACACGTGAAAGGAACAAGTAAAAAGCAAGGAAGACGCCCCTGAATGATTAGGGAGACATCCCGAGACCTAGCCAAGAGAAGTCGGTTTTCATAAGATCCTTGAATGCCGTTGTGAGCTGGCTTAGGGTGCTGTTTTGGGGCTGATTTCGGTTGCTTCTCACGGTCAGCTGAGGGAAGTGGATGTCCCTTGGCTTGTTCAAGTGCCTTGACTCGGTTCCTTTCAACATGATCTTGCATAATCTCCTGAGGGCTCATAGGAAGTAATGTCACCTTTCTTCCATTGTGCATGAAGACGTAGTTGTTGAGAAATCCATCATGAAGAGCTCTCTTGTCAAATTGCCAAGGTCGCCCTAAGAGAAGATGAGTTGCATCCATGGGCACTACGTTACAAAGCACCGAATCCTTGTAATGGCCAATGCTGAAATTGATAGTGCATTGTCGCTTCACAACATTGGAATCGTCACCCTCGGAGATCCATTGTAGACTATAGGGTTGTGGGTGTAGAGTTGTGTTGAACTTGAAGTGCTTGATCACCTTTTCGTTGATGACATTGCAACAACTTCCACCATCTATAATAACACTCAAAGAAGCACCCTGGACCGCACACTTAGTATGAAACAAATTCTCACGTTGGTCAAGTAAGGTACCTTCTTTGGCGGTAAGTACGTGGCGTGTAACCAAGCTAAGAGGCATGTTGCCTTGCTCATCCATAGAGCTGCAGATGTAACCATCCAACTCCTCTTCCTCATCTTGGTCGTACGTGTCAAATACCGGACCGGCGTCGGGGGTGTCCTCGTCAAAAGACTCGTATCCGGAGGTGTTCGAGAAGAGGACTCGCTTGTTGTTGGGGTTGTCCCACTTCATGTGGCCACGCCCTTGGCACTTAAAACAGACCTTGTCCATGGCCCTATCATCGGTAGGAGGCGCTCGACGCTGCGGTGGCTCGTTGACGTGCGCCGGTGTGTTGCTCGACCTAGTGGCCGGCGCCGGCGTTGTAGTCGCGGGAGCGGACTGCGAAGAGGAGTGCGCATTAGACGTAAATGAACCTGAATTAGGTGAAGGAGCATACCGTGTATTAGTGCGAGACCAAGACGCTCTCTTAGCCGCTTGAGCTTGTGACCATATCTCTTGTGCCGTATGTGCGCACTTTTGGAGGTCTCGTATGTTAAGCACCCGAAGTTGGTTTCTAATAGGTTCATGCAGGCCACGAAGGAACATGATCCGAAAGTCCCCGTCAGTGTGATGGATACCTGCCTTATGGGATAATTCTTCAAGTTCAGCATAAAAATCAAGGGGAGAACGGTTACCTTGGGCCGCTAGTTGAATCTTGAGGCGCATTTCGGAAGTAAAGTCCTCGGGGACATACTTCTTTCGCATGATCCGCATAAGATGGCGCCATGAAGTGACTGGACTCTCTTGGCGACGCTCAAGGTCAGCGCGGAAACGATGCCACCAAGCCTTGGCGGCACCGTCGAAGTGCAAAGCGGTGGTTTCAACCCGTTCATCATCCGGGTAGCGGTAATGATCCAAAATATATTCCGTGGACTGCTGCCAATCAAGAAATTTAATGGGATCAAATTCACCAAAAAAGTTTGGAAGTTTTACCTTGATGTCGGGGCGACGCGGTCCATGGCGCCCAGGGCTCGGCCGGCGCCGTTCCGGTGTGTGTCGGCGGTTGCCGTGGCGTGCGGGGCGCATCTCTGCCTGGCGTTCCATCTCATATGCCTCATCAAATCTATCCTGAGAGTAGTCTGAGGCACGGTCATCATCATCATCAAGCTCGGATTCGGGATCGTCATACCACGTATGTTGTCGGCTTCTTTCCTGACGACGACGACGGGAGCGATCCGAGGAGTAATCCTCATCTCTAGGAGCAAACATAGGATTATACCTAACGCTGGGGTCGCCACGCGTAGGAGGGTAGCCTTATATTTGAGAGCGAAGACGATCATGAGGGGTAGACAAGGCGCTCTTGCCCTTGCGGTCCATTTCCCGGCTGGTGGAGGCCGTGGGGTTCAATAATGGATCAGCCATGGGCAACCTCAAGTCACTCACGGTCCGACGAAGGTGGGCAATCTCGGTAGCCTGCGCGGCCAGTTGGCGGTCTTTATCTTCATTCGAAGCATGAAGTGCGTCAATTTGCTCATAGGCGGAGTCCATGTGTCCGGGGCTACGGTGGCCCGCAGAAGAAGAGTATCCCGTCGTAGGAAACTCCATAGTACCTATACGAAGCATACAACACAAGAAGTAAGTTGCACCAAGCAAAAGAACAAGTCCAAGCCAAGTCCTTGTCTCAAAAGTGAACCAAGAAATTTTCCACTGGGCGTACTAATTTGGTTGCTTGTGAGGAGGGTGAGGCTTGAACGGAAGGCAAAAAAGCAAGAACTAGCAAATCAAGTCCCAAACAACACACAAATTTCCAAGTTCAAGTAGATCAAATCAAGTATCTCATAATTAATCACAAGAGATTTGAAAATATTGCCCTTTTTAATGAGAGTTGCGTAGAGACATGAAAGAAGTAAAGATAGAGTATGACCGTATGGTTCGTTCTCTTGCCTTTTATTTTGTTTCTCTTTGTTTTGGAGGCTTCCATCTTCCTAAACCTTTTTGTTTTTGTTTGATGGAAGGTGAGAATGGTATGTTTGTTTTTGTTTATACGGTCACACTGTTTTTTTTTTTATATGATTTTGAATCAAGCAAGAAAGAACCACACAAGCTAGTGTAGGAAAAGAAAGAAGAGACAAAGCAACTATGAGGGAATAAGATCTAACAACTAGTCTAGCAATTAATCCAAAGATGAAGCAAGAATTAATCAACAAGAAACAAGGAAATCAAGTATGCAAGTAAGGAAACAAGATATTGCTAGAAGGAAAGATGGAAGGAAAATTGAAAAGTCAAAGGTTACTCTAACTTGAGAATAACCAAAACCCAAAGGAAATTAGGGTAAACATGCCGTGAGGGAGGGGGTGACGGACGGTGGTGGTGGTGGCGGAATGATGGTGTTCACGGCGGTAGGGAATTCCGGCGAGTGGTGGTGGGAAAAAAATATGGGCTTGTAAGCGGAAAATTGTCAAGGAAACACAATAAGAGAGAAGAAACAAACTTAGCTTGGATAGGCTTTGATGCCAGTTGATGCGAACAACCCCTGAAGTGTCGTTGCAAACGCAGGATCTTCGTTTCCTCAAACTTGTAGTTGAATCTCCTTTTGCGTAGCCAAAGAGATGGCTTTCCTAGGGCTACAGAGATAGCCAAACTCGTCCAAAGAGATGAACGTAGGGATCAACGTGATGATCGTGAAATACCCAAGAAACGGTGTTTGATTGCTCGAAGCGACGAGCTATGGGATAGTTTGATCCATGGGATCGTAGAGAGGATGCAAGGGATTTTGGAAAGGAGATAACTCAACTTAATTCTCAAAATCTGCATAAAATTACAAACTAGGGTTTTTTGGTTTTAAATAACGACAAAAAGTAATAATAAAATAATAATAAGTTTTCGGAAATAAAGACGAAACAGCGAACGCTTGGGCCCGTTTCCGCGGTCACGGAAATACTTCCGTGGTCGCGGAAAAGTTTCTATAAAGACTCAAGCGTCCGTGTCAATTCCACGGTCGCGGAAATACTTCCGCGGTTGCGGAAAAAGTTTCTTGTAAAAGTCTCGTAAATCAGCGACATTTCCGCGGTCGCGGCTATGTCTTCCGCGGTCGCGGAAAACTTCCTATAGAGCCATTCGTCAGTGGATTTTCCGCGGTCGCGGAAACGTTGATGTTTGGCGTCTGGCTCCCCTTGGCGGGGGCGACCAAGGCGGGACCTCACCCAACCCTTCATAGGTCAAGAGAAGGGCCCATTTAGGACTAGGTGAGTCTGCGTCACTTGCGTACGCCCGCGAGACTAATGATTGAGTTGCTCGCTCCATTACCCTTGCGCGAGCTCTTGTTATCGGGCCATTCGAGCGCACCTTCATTGCTTCCTCTTCGTCCTTCGCCGTCATCGAGGGGGTCATGGAGCTATCACCTGAGTCCATGTGTTGTGCCAGTGATATTGGTGCCGAAGAAGGATGGCACTTGGCGCATGTGTGTAAATTGCAAGGCGATCAACCAGATTATGGTAAAGTACCATCACCCTATTCCCCGCCTCGACGACATGCTTGACGAGCTACATGGAGCCACTCTGTTCTCCAAGATAGATCTTCACAATGGCTACCACCATATACGGATGTAGGAAGGCGACGAGTGGAAGACCGCCTTCAAGACGAAGTATGGCCTCTAGAAGTGGCTTGTGATGCCGTTCGGACTCACGAATGCTCCGAGCACCTTCATGAGGCTTATGAACCATGTCATTCGCCATTTTCTGGGTAAGTTCGTTGTTGTTTGTTTTGATGATATTCTGGTCTATTCTCGTTGTTTGCATGACCATATGGACCATCTTAGATAGGTTTTGGAGTGCCTACGCGACGAGCACTTGTTTGACATCTTGGCAAAGTGCGTCTTTTGCTCCGACACTACTGTTTTCCTGGGGTTTGTTGTGTCCAAGGATGGCCTACGAGTGGACCAGGAGAAGGTCTGTGCTATTCAGGAGTGGCCTACCCCCACGACCCCCACGACCCCCACTATGGTTCGATCTTTCTTGGGGATGGCTGGCTTCTACAGACGTTTTGTGCGGGACTTTAGAACCATTGTCGCACCGTTGCATGAGCTCACGAAGAAAGGCACCTCGGTCGATTGGAACGAGAAGCACGAGGCCGCCTTCCAGACTTTGAAGGACAAGCTCTGCAATGCCCCACTTCTTCAACTGCCCGACTTCAGCAAGACCTTTGAGGTCGAGTGTGATGCCTCCCACTTCGGGATTGGCGGCGTTTTACTACAGGAGAGGCGACCCATCGCCTATTTTAGTGAGAAGTTGCCCGGCTCCGCGCTCAACTATGGTACTTATGACAAAGAGCTATATGCTCTTACTCGTGTGCTAAAGACCTGGCAGCATTATCTGTGGCCCAAGGAGTTCATCATCCACAGCGACCATGAGGCACTCACCCACCTACGGCATCAGTCCAACCTTGGTCGACCCCACGCCCGCTGGATGGAATTTCTTGAGACGTTCCCCTATGTCGTTTTCCATAAGAAGGGCAAGGAGAACGTGGTCGCTGATGTGGTCTCCCACATGTATGTTCTCTTGACTCAGCTCGATGCTCGGGTTTTAGGTTTTTCATTGATTAAAGATTTGTATTTGCATGATACTTACTTTAAGTCTATTTATGAGACTTGTGCATCTCGGGGAGAGTTTGAGGGATATGTTTTGGATGATGGGTATTTGTTTCGAGTTGGGAAGTTGTGTATTCCCCAATCATCTATTAGGTCTCGACTCATACAGGAGGCACATGAGGGCCATGGTCATTTTGGGATAGCTAAGACTGTAGCTGCGCTTAAGGAACATTTTTATTGGCCTTATATGACCCGGTAAGTGACTAGATTTATCAATGACTGTGTGACCTGCCATAGAGCCAAGTCTAGGTCGAGCCCCTCCTTGTATACACCCTTACCTATACCTTCGGCACCCTGGGAGGATTTATCGATGGATTTTGTGATGGGATTGTCGATGTCTAAGAAGGGGAGAGACTCGATATTTGTGGTTGTAGATCGTATATCCAAGATGGCTTATTTTATCCCTTGTAGGCATACCAACAATGCTTCGGACATATCTAGCCTTTTATTTGATCATGTGGTGAGATTGCATGGGATACCTAGGTCGATTGTGAGTGACCGGGATGTGAAGTTTGTGAGTCATTTCTGGAGGACACTGTGGGGTAAGCTGGGTACTAGGCTCTTATTTTCCACTAGCTACCACCCCTAGACAGATGGACAGACTGAGGTGACCAACCACACCTTAGGGACCCTGCTTAGAGCCATGCTTAGGGCCAACCCGCGCCGTTGGTAGGACTTACTTTCTTGTGTTGAGTTCTCTTATAATAGGTAAGTGCATTCGATGACGCGCCTCAATCCATTCCAGGTCATCTATCGTCGGAACCCCCTCACACCGCTGGACCTCACTCTGCATCCTCTCCGCGACGGCGATAACCTCAAGGCCGTGGATCGGGCTGTGTTTATCTAGGAGCTACACACCCGGACCAAGGAGCAGCTGGAGCGGAGGACCAGACAGTATGAGCACAACGCCAACAAGGGCCGGCGCCGCATCACTTTTGTGCCCGGTGACCTTGTCTGGGTCCACATGCGCAAGGAGCGCTTTCCCGCCAAACGCCGCAACAAGCTGAATCCCCGCGGCGATGGCCCATTACGAGTCCTCGAGGCATTTGGCCCCAACGCCTACAACCTCGAGCTGCCCGACGACTATGGAGTGCACACCACTTTCAACGTGGCAGACTTGACCCCGTATGTGCCCCCGGACGTTGACATTGACGAATCGGGGATGATTCGAGGCCAAGAAGGGGAGAGTGATACACCCTCGGTCGTGACATTAACGAAGGCCCAAGAGGATGACATGCTGAGTGTCAGAACCGAAGGCCCGATCACCAGAGCCAGAGCCATTGCCTAGGCCACACAGTCCATCACGACCAAGGGCATGGCGAGCGACAGCCGCGTCTTCCCCAGCGAATCTAGGGTCGTCCTCTGCGCCACCATTGGCCAAGCTGCGGCCCACTGCGAGGCTCCTTGACATTGCCTCGGCACTTTCTGAGTTGTTCAACTATTTTTGACATTCTGAGGTTCACATGCCAGTTTTGAGACATTTTGAGACACTTGCTATTTTTACTAGTTTCCTTTCTTAGTGGTTTCCTTTCTTAGCAGTTTCCATTTTTATTATGTTACTAATTGTGGAATGTTTCTATTTTTAGTATTTTCTATGTTTAGAAGTTGCTACTTTTGGCAGGTGTCTATTTTGGGGTGCGAGCCTCTCTTATGCCTAAGAGAGCCGGCCCAAGTTGTGGTTTGCGGCCCATGGCCGAGCACTTGGCTTCTAATAGCCAAACACTTGTAAATTTCTAAGCTAAGTTGAATTTGAGAATAGCTATTGCTGTCGTCGAGCACTTGGCTTCTAATAGCCAAACACTTGTAAATCTTTGGGATTCAAACAGTCTACTAGCCTTCTCGAGCTCAATCGAGCCTTCCATCATCGCCGCTCTCACTGGCCATCGTCCTTGTGTGCGCGCCCCGTCTAAGCCCCATCGGTCCCTTGCGCGCAAGCACTCGCATCCGAGAACCTCGGCCATTGCCAAGGTCTTCATCCAGCCTTCGAAGCCACTCATTTGGCTTGGTCTTGTCTTCGTTCCTTGGGAGATTGAAGAGTCTGATCCGCCTTCTACCTAGATCCACCCCGACGATGCGTTTTGGAGATGATAACGAATCACGTAGTGTCAGCAATTGCTTCTTGCAAGGTCTCTTGCAGAGATCTGGCAAAGACATCCAGATAAATATTTGTCACATTAATATCATTTATATCTTGCTCAATCCTTTTATAAAGCTCTTCCTAGAAAATAAGTGAATCGTTGAGAGCTTCTAAGAGCATCTTTCCACCATTCCTCGTGCCAACCTTCTGATTTTGACACACCGAAAGAGACGATAATCTTGCAAAACGAATGTCAAATCCTTCTTGTTGATCAGATGGTTGGTGTGATGAAAACCAGTACATATTGGTTGATCCTGGCTGAGGGATATGTGAAGCAGGCTCATCATGTAAGCAGGGTAGACTACTTTGAGAGAGATAGGAAAGAAGTTTTATGTCCTCATCGTGATGCTAGCACCACGGGTAAACCTCCATCAGTTATCAGAAATAGATAGGGGTAGTAAGCAGCAGGAAAAGCCAAATTTATAGAAAACAATCCAATTCTTACACGCAAGAATATGATCTTCATATTCCCATCATACCTAGATTGTCTAAATATGAACATCAAATCCTTCTTGTTGAGGATGTCCGCAAACATTTTTGCACTTATTGCAAAAGAACTGGACACAAGATTGATCATTGCTATAAATTGGTTGGTGTTTCTTTTCTAACTTTTCTTATAAATGGGGAATAAGCATTAGCTAGCTATAACTGGATTCTATGGACTTAACTACGGGAAATGATTGCTAGTTTAAACTTATATTTCCCTTATTTAAACTCGTAAATATTTTTAGTGATTATCAATTCAACGAGAATCACAACTAATAAATGCAAATTTAAGTGTTTCTCGTTACGAAACCAACCAATGTTCGTTTTAATTTAAAGTTAATATAACAGAGTAATGACCTGACAACGTACAAATGTGGCATGATAAATTGAATATTGGTCTGAAATTTGAAATTGGCTAACATTTGAAATTTGTCTTTCAACCCACAAGAGCATTGACCTGAGTTGGTATAAATGTGGCCTGATAAAGTGAACATTGCTTTGAAATTTGAAATCGGCTAACATTTGAAAATTTATGATATAACAGAGCATTGACCTGACTTCGTATAAGTGAGATTATACCTGAATGTATCGAACAATAGTGCTTGTATAATCAACACTTCTTCTCTATGTAAGCTTTCTCATTCTTTTGGCAGCATAATTATCAGCATGAGCTTAACAAGAGAGAAAATCAATATTAAAATCATGGCAGATCTACCAAAAAAAAACTAATTCCGAAAATAGTTTACTAGTTGATCGACTATTTTCAGGTCAATATATAAGATTTCAGAGCCAGTATGAACCTTTCAGGACGCATATTTCATAAAAAGTAAAAGCTAATTTTCAGAGAATTATGTATTTTATCAGACCACATTTATACGAAGTCAGATCAATGCTTTGTTATTTCAAAAAAAATCAAATGCTAGTCGATTTCACATTTCAGAGCAATATTTACTTTATCATGCCACATTTGTACGTAGTCAGGTCATTACTCAGTTATATTAACTTTAAATTTGAAATGAACGTTGGTTGGTTCCGTAACTTTGATAAGAGAACTATGCCTTAGGACAACAAAAGCATTAAAAAAACTACAATGATATTTGCTACAAAAACAAAAAGTGCTTGCATTACAGTAAAGTAAAACATTATAATTGCAGATCCTTACTCTATCACATAGTTTTTTACAAGTGTAAAGTATCTTCGGACAAATCAAAGAGGGCTTTGAGATAATAAGTGGCAGCTTGTCGAGACTTCGTTTCAAATGGCCATTTCCAATCACTTCAGCGATAAGAAAGGCTAAGGCAAGAAATGCATTGTTTCCAGGCTCTGAGATACGAAGACATCTATGAAGGAGCTCGAACAAGATTGATTTGGGAAGTGTTGAAGATTTTTTTCCAATGATGCTCTCAACATTATCACAATAAAGAGATCTCTGTGCTTTTACAATTTCAACCAACCATGAAAACAAAGAAGAAAGGACTCCAATTTGGTAAGTCTTTGCATCATACACAGACACGTTGTAGTGCTTCTAGCCTATGATTCACATAACAAGTGAGCTTGACAAAATCAGAACGTGCTGTGACAAAAGGACCAATCTCTACAAAAATTATAACATGAAAATACACCCAATGGGGTGCTTGTCACTAATGTGGCTCATTAGCTAGTTAGTGACTGGTGTTAGCCGGTAGTGTTTATTGGTGTAGTAGGTTGCTTCTCCCATTGTATATATAGTTTTGTCTCTTCACTCTGTAATTGTAATTGTTGGAAGAGTTTCAATACAGAGAGCTTAATCATCTTTTCTCTTGCTTTGTTCAATTGAATGAAGTAATCTCAATTGGTAATCGATCCACATATTCAATATAGAGGAAGCAAGTGGTCGTGGAAGAAGATGTCATCAGGGCTGCTGGGAGTTGGCGGTGTTGTGATTCGGTACTGATGAGGTTTGGATTGAGATGTTGAAGGAGAATTCATGGGCATGCGAGGAAGAAGCTGATGACTGTAAGGCAATTTGATCCTTTGTGTTTGTGTTTGTGATTGTTATGGTTATCTTTTCCTGTTGGCATTGGATTTTCATGAGCTAGATTAGCACCACATGTATCATTTCCCTTGTCAAACGGAGCACCTTTCTTGAATTTATGTCATTGTGTGGTACCTTCTGCTATGGGGCATATCTGAAATATGGGGTTAAACTTCGCTCATTTTACAATGCAAGGTCTAGAAAGCAGAATACCAGAACACTGAAAAACCTTATTAGTTTGTATGATTTCTTCTCTTCGGAGGTGATCTCAATACTGTTAGAGTTTCTATTAGAGGTACCAAATCGATTGAACATTGTGGAGTTCCCTCGAAATTTCAAGATAGCCTGCAATTAGATGTTGCGCAGACTGCATTTGACAAATGGAAGCATGTGATTACTATGTTCTCCAAGAAAGAGCCAGAACTATTGCTACGCCTCTTAAATGCAGTGGTAGATATGATTAGGGCTCGATAGCCTCCCCTCAAGTTGGAAGATCTACCAATCCCAACTTGACACAAAGGAACTGATGAGGTTGTTTCCCAAGTGCTTTAGTCATGATGTCAGCCAGCTGAAGACTGGTATGAATGTAAGCAGTTTGTAGAAAACCTCCTTGAATCTTCTCCCTTGTGAAATGTGCATCAATTTCCATATTCTTTGTACGTTCATGGAAGCAAGGGTTTGCTGTAAGTTGTTAGACAGCCTTGTTATCACAAAACATTGTGATGGGAAGTGGCACATCCATATGAAGATCCTGCAATAGAAAGCTTGTCCAGACAAGTTCAGCTGTGGTGGTTGCCATACTTCGATATTCTGCCTCTGTTGAAGACCTGCTCACAGTAGCTTATTTTTTAGTTTTCCATGACACCAGTGAGTGGCCAAGAAAAACACAAAACCCTATAAGAGATCATCTGGTTGTGAGACAAGCACCCCAATCCGCATCAGAGAAACCAGTAACTTCCAAACTCTGTTGTACTGGATAAAACAAAGCCTTGTGAATTGTTCCCTTTAGGTACCTGAGCACATGCATAGTTGCCTGCATATGTGGCACACGAGGTTGACTCACAAATTGAGACAAATGCTGGACAGCATAAGATAAGTCAGGCCTGGTCAAAGACAAATACAATAATCTGCCCACCAGCTTCATGTATTGCTCGCCATCTGTGAGTAGTTTCCCTTCATCAAGCCTCAATTTCAGACCAGTTGGTAAAGGAAATGTTGCTTCATGAGCATTCTCCATATTAGATGCCTTTAAAGTATCTATGATGTATTTTTGTTGACTCAGATGACTGCCTTGTTCATCTCTATATATTTCCATGCCTAAGAAATATCTTGCCAAGCCAAGATCCTTTATGGTGAATTTATGGTGAAGAACATCTTTCACCCGATGAATTCCCTTAGTATCATCACCAGTGATGAGTATGTCGTCTACCTACACTAAGAGAGCCAAAAAGGATGTGTCTTGTTTCTTTACAAACAAAGAGTAGTCATTAGTAGACTGTTTGAATCCCAAAGAAACCAGGAAATGGGACAATTCCTGATTCCACTGTCTTGAAGCATGCTTTAACCCATACAGTGACCTCTTTAACTTGCACACTGCATCCTTGTGGTTGACACTATAACCTTCTGGTACCTTCATTAAGATATCCTCTTCGATGAACCCATGCAAAAAAACATTATTTACATCCAATTGATGCAAAGGCCATTGTCTAGTTGTTGCTAATGCTACAATGATTCTCACTGTGGGCAACTTAGCCACTGGACTGAAGGTATGTTTGTAATCCTTCCCAAGCTTCTGATTAAATCCTTTTACCATTAAGCGTGCCTTGTATCTCTCTATACTGCCATCTGCCCTGAATTTGGTTTTATACACCCACTTGGAACCTATGGCCTTGTGCCCTGAAGGAAGAGAAGTAACCTCCCAAGTGCCATTGTGTTCCAGTGCTTCTAATTCCTTTGCCATAGCTTCTTCCCATTCAACTTTCCCTTTTTCTTGAGCATAAGAAGTAGGTTCTGGGACAGCAAGCATCTATGACAAAGAAGCAAAATACTCTGAAGTGCTGTCTCTAGAAGAGTGTGAATTATCCACTGACATTACAAAATCAGTGCTCCAGTTAGGAACCCTCCTTTCTCGCACAGACCTTCTAGGAGGCACTGAAGGCATCTCTTCAGTTGTGGTTGACTGTCCTTCTAAAGAGGCATTCCTATCAAGGACTGGTGTTGGTGCTGAATTGGTAACTTCAGTTGCATCAATGAGTGGTATGTCATGAACTCTAAGATCGACTGGAGGTGAAACGTCCTCAGAACTTCTGATAGGCAGGAAAGAATCTTCTTCATCAGTCTCATAATTGGTCTGTAAGACTGGTGTACCCTTCCCTGAATTCCCTGAAGTCCCTTCATTCTGTGTCACAGATTCAGTGATCTTGTAAGGAAATTTCCCTTCAAATAAAACCACATCTCTGTTGTGGAAAACCTCATGGATCTCTAAATCAAACAGTTTATAACCCTTTTGGTTAGCTGGATAACCTAAGAGAATACACTTCCTTCCCCTTGGATCCATCTTGTCTCTCCCTCTCTTGAGTGTGGCTGCATAGAATAGGCAACCAATCACTTTGAGGTTGTCATAAACTGGTTCCTTACCAAATAGCAATTGATAGGGTGTCTGCCAATCTATGCTCACAAGTGGCATCTTGTTGATGAGGTAAGTGGCAGACAAAACACACTCACCCCAGAATTTCTTGGGTAAGTTGGCATGTATGCTTAATGCCCTAGCAGTATCAAGCAAGTGTCTATGCTTGCGCTCTACTACTCCATTTTGCGTCGGAGTGTAAGTCATAGATCGTTGATGAACAATCCCAAGACTAGAGAACAACTGTCTACATGCCCCATTCATCAATTCAGACCCATTATTTGACCTTACTGCCTTAGGAACTTTGTTGAACTGAGTTTTGATAAGTGAAAGAAAACTTCTCACAATATCAATAACTTGTTGTTTGTGGTGAAGGAGATATGTCCATGTTGCTCGACTTTTATCATCCACAATTGTGAAGAAAAATCTTTCTCCATTAATATTGGGTGTACTAAATGGACCCCATAAATCCATATGTAGAAGATCAAAACAATACAAAGATCTGTTTGCACTTGTCTTGAAAGGGAGCCTGTGAAACTTGGATAAAGAACAAGTATCACAATAGGTATCTGATACAGTAGAATGCTTAAAACTAGGTACACGTAACATTCTTGAAAAAGAAATGTGACCCAGTCTATTGTGCAACATATGAACGTACATCTTCATCACTGCTGGCATGAGCACATGTCTTATTAGCACTAGACACCTTATTCCTTGTAGCTTCCAGTCTGTAAAGTCCCCCACATTCCTTTCCCATTGCTATCACTGTTTTACTCAAACGGCCCTGTAGAATGCAACAATTAGCATCAAAAACTGCACACAAATTCTGCCTCTTGATGATCTTGCTAACCGATAACAGATTAAACTTAAAATCTGGAACAAACAAGACATCTGTGATGACCAATTCAGTGCTCAGTCTCACATTTCCACTTTGTTCAACACGTTTGACTGATCCATCTGGCAACTTGACTAGAATAGGTGTGGTTAAATTCTTCAGGTTTATAAAATTTTCATCATATGGACTCATATGATCAGTGGCCCCGGTATCAAGAATCCACTCACTACTATTTGGTGCAAATGTATCTAAGTTAATATGTGCAATACCTGCATAGTTCACAGAGGAAGAGTTGACTCCTTTCCCTTTGAACCTGCGCATCATCTCCTGGCACATTGCATTGATGAATTCTGGATCAATGTTGCTGAATTTTCCATTTCATGACCCTTCCTCCATGTGAAGAGGTGTCTCTGAAACAAAATCCTCCCGAACTGCATTAGCAACTACCTTGGAACCTCTCTTGTTCTTCTTTCCTTTGTACCAATCGGGGTATCCAATGACCTCAAAACAATTATCTGACTGATGGCCATCCATATTGCATACTGTGTAGTGCTTCTTGTCACCAGAATAAGGCTTCTTGCCCTCTTTCCTTGAATTTCCCCCTTGAGAATTCTGAGAACCCGCCATAAAAGACACTGGCTCAAGAACTATGGTGGATAATTGCTTCTGCTTCTCCACTTGCAGAACTAAGTAATATGCACGATTCAAGCTTGGCAATGGTTCTGTTTCCAAGATTTGACTCTTAATCGGATCATATTCCGAATTTAGGTTGATCAGAAAATGCAAGATTCTATCATGATTCTCTAATTCCATTACACGAGTCAAGACCTTGCAAGTGCACTTAGCTAATGCTCCACATTCACAAGTCGGCACATCATTCATGCATTGAATGTCATCCCAGCATTTCTTTAGCTTGCTATAATAGGTAGTAACAGACATATTACCTTGTAAAATTTGCATTGCTTCTTGCTTGATTTGGTAAATCACCGAAGCATTCCCTTGACTGTAGCGCTCCAAGATTTCCAGCCATAGATCCCTCACCGAAGTGCTGTAGATGAAGGAATTTGCAATTTCTGGTGTCATGGAACTAACAAGCCAGCAAGCAACCATTTGATCGCACCTCATCCATCGAACCAAATCTGCAGATCCATCATCTGGCCGCTTGATCGATCCGTCAATGAAGCCAATTTCATTTTTGCTCCCAGTGCCATTCGAACCTGTCGACTCCAACCGATGAAATTATTTCCATCGAAGAGCACCGACGACAGTGTTGCGTTTGGAATTTCTGAGTTGGACATCGAATAAGGATCTCTAATCGCATCGGCGTTCAATTGATTGAGTTGCTCAATCATCGGAATGTTCGCCATGATCGCAATTCACAGAACCAAAAAAAAAATTGTGGAAGGAAAACGACGATATAGATCGAACCTCTCACCCTCACTTTTTCTCTCTCTCAATCGATTCCTGCGAGCTCTGATACCATATTGAATCTGTGGATCGATTACCAATTGAGATTACTTCATTCAATTGAACAAAGCAAGAGAAAAGATGATTAAGCTCTCTATATTGAAACTCTCCCAACAATTACAATTACAGGGTGAAGAGAAAAAACTATATATATAATAGGAGAAGCAACCCGCTACACCAGTAAACACTACCGACTAACACCAGTCACTAATAACCTAACCAGCTAACAACCTAACTACACTGCCACGTCAGTGACACAAATATCTAGCTAATGTGCCACATCAGTGACATAAATCAACACTCTACACCTCCTCCATAACCTTCCCATCTCCCCTCGCTCCTCCACCAATTCGATCGACGGCTCTGCCCTCCCAATCAGGGATCTGATGGCTGATCAAACCCATCACAAGAACATCAACGATTGTATATGCAGCAGCTGTGATAGGAGCACTAGAGGCCACAGCTTCAACAGCTACGAGTACACCACTAGGAGGATCAGCGACCACTTAAACAATGAGTTGCCGTCGTCAAAGGCAAAGACTAAGGCCAAGCCATTCTCGTTGTTCGGGCTTGCAAGAAGCCGAAGATGATGTGAACAAGAGGGAGAACAGAGGACATCCATTTCAGGAAACAACCTTATTCTTTCTCTGGGCCCAGCTCAGCCCAAGGCAAGGCCGCGGGAGGGATTTGAGAGGAGAATTATCGGCGCCGGCTTCGATGAGGACTTCGCCGACTAATAGCGGGATTCTTTCAGCGCCTTCAAGGGCAATTCTCCGCCTTCGAATGACAGTACAATGAAGGGCTTGTGAGTGTAAGAGTTTTTTACGAAGGTTGATGGTCAAGGAGCAATATTTTCGAGAGCGTAGCAGAAAAAGTAGCTTGATCAGAATCGAACCTGTTATCAATTGTTAAGTGTAATTAACATTTGTTAAAAGTAGAATTTTCATTAAAATAAAAAATAAAAATATGAATTTATTTTCTTTTCATTTTACAAATCTGATGGCTATACAAAAGTCGATAATTTTTACAATTACGCCACAGAAAGAAACGTGTAGAGGAAACTTTTTTAGAAACAAAGTATCACAAAAACACAACTCTAGCCGTTTTGGCTTGTGCTCTTTTTTATCCACACAAAAAATTAGAATTTTCAAAAAAATCCAATTTTTATTAATCAGATTCACGCTAATATCGTTGATAAAGACAAACATTCTCAAGTATTTCTTCTTGTTACTAAATCCAGGCACCTTTTTTAGAAACAAACTATCCAAAAAATAGCAACTAAATAACATCCAAAATTTCTCTCTTTTGTCTTTCGATCTCTTAATTTTCAACACAAATCTCACAAACTTATAAATAACCCAAAACCGATCACCTCCAAATAAAGCCGGAGAATTTGTCTGAAAAAAGAAAAAATACCCACAAATCATTTGAATAAACAAGGACAAAATTTGTGGGTTGGGAGGGAGAAGAAAGATCAAGATCGATCAGACAAAAAAATGGTGAAGGAGCCTGTAATGAAATGCTCACAATGTGGGCATAATATAAGAACATGCATTCATGCTACTAATTATGTTCAAAATAACACCAATCATCAAAGTAGCAAGGGGAGTTTGAAGCTTTTTGGAGTGAAGATTTTGATGGACAAAGAATTTGAAGCCATAAAGAAGAGTTTGAGCATTGGGAATCTTAACTCGTCGGCTTCGTCGTCATCCCTTGTTGCGGAGCAGCTACACGCTGATGGCTACCTCTCTGATGGCCCTGTTCATAATGCCAGGAGAAAAGGTGAATTTCTTTTTGTTTCTTTATATTCTCTAGTTCTTATGTCTGGTTGCAAGGCTGAATTTAATGAGTTTATCTATTAAAATAACGTAGTAGATTTTGGTGTGTTTGGAATCTGGGTATGCTGGGATTCTTTGGCTTCATTTTTCAAGGCTGAATTTAATGAGTTTTTGTATTTGATGTTTCCAAAAGTGAGATTTTTTTTATAACTGTTTTGTTTTTTGTTATCAAATTCTTTGTGATAGAATTAAAATTCTTAATTATAGGATCAGATGGAAGACAAGTTTTACAGAGTTAATATATACTTGTTATCTTTATGTTGAAAAATTGTGCGGTGATTTAATTTTGTGCATATGGTGGAGCTAGAGAATAGGTATCCACTTGAGAAAAATGAAAAATGAAAAATGAAAAGTGAAAAGTGATCAGGGCAAGCGTGGACGGAGGCGGAGCACCAGCAGTTCTTGAAAGGGCTGGAGAAGCTGGGGAGAGGAGACTGGAAAGGCATCGCTAAGAAGTTTGTGAGGACAAGAACAGCCGCGCAGGTTGCCAGCCACGCCCAGAAGCACTTCCTCCGAATGGCCACGTCCGACCACAAGAAGCGGCGTCCCAGCGTCTTCGATGCTCCTCTCCATCCACGTCCGTCGACCACAAGAAGCGGTGTTGCTGTGCTTCCACAGTCTCTGGACCCGACGGCAAGGGCAGGCGCAAGCAACTGCATTCCCATGATGATGAACTTCCCGGCACTGGCGCCCCAACAGCAAAGCTACGTCTTGCTGCTCCACCGCTCCTCCGCCCAGCCCCGCATTGCTGTCGACAGAGAGCCCTCCTCTTCCATCCCGCAAGACGCCTTGGAGCTCCGGCTCGCTCCTGCCTCTGGAGCCATCAAAGTTACTTAATGATCGGGTCCAACTAAGATCGCTGAATCTATTTTTGAGGGCCTTCACATACATACTAATATACTATACTATATATGTTTCTTCATAGTAGATAGAATATTACGTACATAGTGCCATACTACGTACACATCAAATGTTTCATATGGGAACTAAATAGATACATACTAAAAATTAATTATATTGAAATAGATGTAACATTATATATTGCAAATTGTGTACGTGTATATGGTGGATGTGAGAAACTTGCCAACTCTCAACATTCTCTCCAAGTTAAGTGTGCATTTCACAAAATCTATATATATATATATATATATATATATATATATGAACAGCAATAGAATGAATAATACATCAAAAAATCAAACATCGAGAGAAAGCAAGTACAACCATCCAACAACAATGGCTCGTATATGTTCCCTGCTTGAAGAGCATGCCTGATGCAGATGAAGGAATGTTGGGCAGGGAAGGGCCTCGGAGCGAAGAAGTGGGCCCAGCAGCCTGGACCCCAGTGGGCTGCAGAGTGCTGGTTTGGTTGGACACGACGACGTGGACTTGGAGCTTCATGCCTCCTAAACAGTGCAGGGAGTTGCCGCAGCTGAAGAAGCGGTCCCCGGGGCGCATCAAAGGGATGGTCGTGTTGCCTGCAGTAGTGTTGCTTTGCTGAGGAGGCGGCTTCGTCGTATTGCAAGTCTCAAAGTCCTCTCTTGGAAGCTCAACTAGGCTGTGGTACGACGAGAACTGAAACACTGCAACACAAGTACATTCAGGATGCATTTGGTGACAAGTGGTCACTTCTCTTATTGACAATATAACTTAGATAGAAGGAGAAAACAAGCGCGCGCTAAACTCACAAAGAGAGTCTCCAACGAGGAAGGTTTTGGCCTGAACCCATGAATCAAGATCAGTGCTGATGTCCCATCCGGAGCTGTCTCCCACAGTATAGATCGTCCCAGCCACGCAACCAACGCTCACCACAATCAGGAAGATCTTAACAACAACATTGTGCATCAAAACCAACTTCCAAGCCATTTGTAGCTTCCCAAAGAGGCCGGCAATTGAGTTAGCATTGGGTGACCTGTAAGTAAATATGTATATATATACACATCTGACATCTACATAGATAGAGAGGAGAGCTTAGCAATTAGATAACCTAACTCATTGACCAGATAACATCATCTTCCTTTAGGGGGTTGCTTGCTTGCTCTTGAATAGATAGTTGTTGGGTGGTTTAACGTACTGGAAGACCATCTCAAATTTATATCACATGGTCGTTTTCCACCTCTTGTGCAACTAAAAAATATATACGTTTGTCTTGACTATATAATATACATGACGTATATATATTACAACAACTATTAATTATATAACAAGGTATATATGAGACTATATGAAATAATGTGACTCACGTGAGTATCACGTGCAGTTTGTTAGAGTTAGTTGTAGGCTGTTAGCTTTACCTTCTTGTATATATAGCCTATGTGTAGCTTGTACAGAGTACGATCAATAGAGAATTTTTCCCCAAATTTCCTCTCTCAAATCTTCAAATGGTATCATAGCTTTGTTGAAGATCGGATCGATCGGTTGATCCAGTTGGATCAAAGAATTGAAATCGAGACGATTCCTTGTTACTATTCGATCTAATCTCCGACAATGGAAGATGATGATGGATGAAGGTTTTGGAGAAACTGAAGGATGCGAAGATGGAGTTCGCACAGACGGATTGTGCGAAGATGAAGCTCGCGATGCTTCCAAAGGCAGAAATGCAGGAAACGCTGCTGGACAAGGTAAGAATGGCTATGGAGATCCGCTTTTCTTATCAAATTCAGACCATCCTGGATTGCAGATAATTGCAACGCATTTCAATGGTTCTAATTTCATTTCTTGGAGTCGAGGAGTGCGAATGGCACTAGGTTCAAAGATGAAATTAGGATATATAAATGGAACTTGTAGAATTCCTACTGATTGTGAAGAAAAGGCTGCGATGTGGCTTAGATCTGATTATATGGTGAGATGTTGGATCATCAATTCGATGATCTGTGAAATTGGTGAGAGTTTTATGCATGTTCAGTCGGCAAAAGAGTTGTGGAGTGAGATTCTTGAAAGATTTTCAGAGTCTAATGCTCCCTTAGTATATCAGTTACAGAAAGATTTGGTGAATATCAAGCAGGAAAACCTAAGTGTTGCAACATATTATGGAAAGTTGAAAAGGATATGGGACGAATTATAGGTTTTGGAAGGAATTCCTACTTGTGACTGTGGAGCTATGGAAAATTGTAGGTGTTTATTGTTAACGAAAATGCTTGAAAGGGAACATAAGAGCAAAGTTATGCAGTTTCTTATGGGACTAAGTGATTGCTATGAACATGTTCGTAGCAATGTACTTTCCATGGAACCATTGACAGGTGTTAACAGAGTCTTTCAGATAGTAATGAGAGTTGAAAGGCAGAAAGGAATTACTAATTCGAATGCTCAGTCACAGGATACAATGGCATTTGCAGTCAATAGATACCTACAGGGAAGGTTTCAAGATGCTGGAAAACAGTATGATGGAGGCAGAAAGGAGACTAGCAGGGATAGAATAGATAAAAGAGATTTGAAATGTAGTCATTGTGGTGCAAGAGGACATGTCAAGGATACTTGCTTCAAGATTGTTGGATACCCTGAGTGGTATAAGGGTCCAAGAGATCAATCTGTCAGTGGCATGTTTGCAGCCAATATTCATGATGTGTAAATGGAGGATACTCCTTTGGACAATACTGATATTCAGACTCCAGACCCATCTATGGTGAATGCAGTATTTCAAGAAATTGTCAAGATGATGAAAGGAAAGGCAATTTCAGGGAATGAAGAAAACAGTGGGCAGGCATTTGTCAACTTCGCATGTAATATGAATACCTCTGTTGTTCCCGAATTGCATACTCATGATAGATATACATGGATCATAGATTTTGGTGCTACATATCATATTGCATATGATTCATCATTGTTTACTGATTTGCACAAGCTTAGCAAGGCTATATTTGTTCATCATTGTTTACTGATTTGCACAAGCTTAGCAAGGCTATATTTGTGGCATTACCTGATGGAACAACAAAGGTTGTTGAATACAAAGGGACAGTTCAGGTTAATTTTTCATTAGTGTTGCACAATGTATTGTTAGTACCAGGTTTTAGACACAATTTGATGTCAGTTGCACGTTTAGTCAGTGACAAGAGGTCAGAGTTCTGTTTGATGAAATGAGTTGCTTATTGCAGGACTGTACTAGTCAGAGTTTGATTTCATCTATCCCGGTACAAGGAGGCTTGTACAAACTTCAAGTGGAGCCACATAATGCTGGAAGTTTACAGGATTCTGTTATTGTCAAAAACAGTTTTTCTTCAGTCTGTAATAATGTTGACACTTTGCTTTTACAACATGCTAGACTTGGGAATTCTTCATTGTTTAAAATGAAGCATATTGCTGGTTGTAATAGTTCAGATACACAACAATTGTTTTGTGAAAGTTGTGCTATGGCTAAGCACCACAAACTGCATTTTGAAAGGAGTTGTTCTATTGCTTCTTCTATCTTTCAACTCGTCCACATGGACCTTTGGGGTCCTTACAGAGTACCTTCCATTGATGGAGCAAGGTATTTTTTAACAATAGTCGATGATTGTTCGCGATGTACTTGGACTTATTTGTTGAATAATAAGCTGCAAGTGTTTAGGATGATTTCTGGGTTCATTGCCTATGTTGAAAATCAGTTTCATACAACAGTTCAGACCATTAGATCAGATAATGGGACAAAGTTTACCCAGAGAAGTTGTGTTGATTTGTTTCGAGAGAAAGGGATTATACACCAAAGGTCAGCCCCTAGAGTCCCTGAACAAAATGCTCGAGTAGAAAGGAAGCATAGACATTTAGTGGAAATAGCAAGGGCGATCAGAACTCATGCAGGGTTACCTATCAAGTTTTGGGGTCATTGTTTGCTAGATGCTACTACTATCATCAACAAATTGAACTCTGTTGTGTTACAGTGGAAGTCACCCTTTGAGGTATTACACAAAACTCCACCCAGTTATGATGACCTTAGGGTCATTGGTTCCTTGTCTTTTGCCTTTTCTATCACACATCCTAGGGATAAGTTTGCTCCTAAATCCAGAAGGTGCATTCTTATAGAATATCCTATTGGTCAAAAAGCCTACAAGCTCTATGACCTTGACACCCTTACTATTTTTGTGGCTCGGCATGTGATTTTTCATGAACATGTCTTACCCTTTAAAGCTAACCCATGTGTCTATGCCTCACCTCCTGTTACATCTTTACCAATTGTTAACCCTGCTACAAGTTGTGATGAGACTCCTCCTCTTGTTTCATCCTCACCTACCCCACCTACTCTTCATACTCCACCACCTTTTCCCTCTTCTTCTTGTCATGTTCAAGCAGAGTCACCATTACTACCTTCTCTGCTTTACTCTTCTGAGCCCTCTTCTCCTACTACTATTTCTTCACCTGCTTCTCTTGTCCCACCTTCTAACCCTCTTCCTGATCTTCGCAGATCATCAAGAGTCCCTCATATCCCTCTTAAGTTATAGGACTTCCATTGTCCTACTCTTCCTTCATCCTCTTCTTCTCTTTCCCATTCTTTTTTAGCCATCCAAGATTTTTCACATTTATCTCCCTCTTATGTCTCCTCCCTCTTCAATGTTCTCACTACTTTTGAACCCCATTCTTATGACCAAGCTAAGACACATCCTGAATGGGTAGCAGCCATGAACAAGGAATTATCTGCCTTGGAGAGTAATGATACTTGGTAACTTACTTCTCTTTCTCCTGGTAAGAAAGCCATTTGCTCCAAATGGATTTTTAAAATCAAGTACAAGGCAAATGGTGAGGTTGAAAGGTTCAAAGCTCGCCTTGTGGCAAAAGGATACAACCAGGTGAAGGATAAAGACTACAAACACACATTTTCTCCTGTTGCTAAATTCACCACAGTTCGTGTTGTTCTTGCTTTGGCTGCTGCTAAGGGTTGGATTCTGCATTAGTTAGACATTAATAATGCATTTCTTCATGGATTCCTTGATGAAGAAGTGTATATGTTGCCTCCTCTTGGATATTCTAAGGCCACACCGGGTCAGGTATGTCATCTTACACGATCTCTCTATGGCTTGAAACAAGCCAGTCGACAGTGAAACATCGAGCTCACTAAACTTCTCTTACAACTGGGTTTTGTTCAGTCTAAACAGGATTATTCCTTGTTTACTTTGACAAAGGATGGTCATTTGGTCTTACAACTGGCTTAGTTCTTCCCATCTCTTGCCCAGCTTGAGGGGGGGGGGGGGGGGGGGGGATATGAGACTATATGAAATAATGTGACTCACGTGAGTATCACGTGCAGTTTGTTAGAGTTAGTTGTAGGTTGTTAGCTTTACCTTCTTGTATATATAGCCTATGTGTAGCTTGTACAGAGTACGATCAATAGAGAATTTTTCCCCAAATTTCCTCTCTCAAATCTTCAAAGTTTATATATTTGGGATGATTGGATTAAACCATCGGCCAATAAGTTGAGGTGTTTCTCCCAAAACCTTCTCATGTTTCTTCTCATCAAATTATCTTTTACATTTCAGAATTTGTCGAATCATTATCCAGCCATAAGCTAAAATACCATTACAGTTTCCAAATTTTATTTTGATCAGAAACTTGTACTAAATGATTTTTTAGCTCGAGTCTTTTTCATGCCAAATTTTCCTACTTAATTAGGTGATTTTAGACACTTCTATTCTTTGATACAAATCTTCTAGTGGTAAGCTAATTTCTTCTGCTTTTCTAGTTGATAGTTTGAAGAAAGGAAATCGAGATCTTGGAATGTGAAACCTCTAGAACACCATAGGGAAAGAGAAGAAATCACTTTGGACTTTCAATTGCTCGCTCCCGTCATGTTGTTGTGGAGTCGGATGCACTTGGAGTGGTGGTGGGGGTCCAAAATTCCCAGCCTAATCTATCTTATCTTGGAACTATTCTACATGACATTAGACTGTCTTTGCGCATGTTTACATTTGCTTCTTGTTCGTTTGTTGGTAGAAACGGCAATACTATTGCCCACTTTGTTGCTCGTTTGTGGCCCAAGTCGGGTTATGAACAAGTCTTTGTTTGAGATCTTGTATAAGGTGGGATCACCTTGGAGGAAATGGATATATCTAATATATGCATGATTTTCCTTTCAAAAACAAACTAGCAAGCTAGCTAATGGGCCCCACTTCTAACAACTCAACTGACTAACAACCAATCATTTACTTGATCTCCTTATATACCCCCTTAAGTTGGACTTGTTATGGGAAAAGAAAGACCAAGCTTGGAAGCCAGAAAACAATGTCGGTGTGCACCAAGGGCCTCCGTGAACAGGTCAGCAAGTTGCAAAGTAGAGAAGACGTGAATAGTGCGGATAAAACCTTCCTCGATCATGCCACAAACCAAATGACATTCGATGCAAAGGTGTTTGGTGCATCATGAAACACGAGGTTGGCAATGAGGTGTTGCGCAACTTTATGTCACAATGTGAAGGAATTGGTAGGGGAACTAGGACACCAAGGTGGAGAGCAAATCCTAAATCAAAACAAGCTCACTAGCAGTCATTAACATGCTTCGACAATCACTCTCCATAAAACATTTTGACACAATCTTCTGCTTCTTTGTCTTTCATGAAATTAAGGAAGGGCTAAGGAATACACAATATCCCGTTAAGGACTTGCAAGTATATGTATAACTGCCCCAATCGGCGTCGCAATAGGCAGTAAGGGAAAAATAAGATTAAAAGATATGATAAATAGATGTTAAAAGTGCCTATGAGCTAACGGAGAACATAGATGGCGGCCTGATAATGAGGGAGGCGAGGACGGATCAAAAATTGGCTTAATTGATGGACTGTTAGGGAATATCAGGGCGAGTGAGTGTGAGGTAAAGAAGACGACCCACAAGACATTTGTATGACTCTCGATCAGGCAAAATGCCACCCTCATCAATGGAGAGCTTAGTGCCACGTTGCATTCGAAAGGCAATAGGATTTCAATCAGCAATCTCTGCATCATTTAGAATGACCTAAACATACTTGTGTTGGATCAAAAGGATGCCAGAGAAGATTTACTAAAGGCAAGGAATGCAAAGGAAAAAGTGGCAATGAATTAAGGTGGAGAGGAGTAGGAAGGGACCAACTCATCTGAATCTAAAGCAAGATTTACTAAAGGCATATGAGCTTGTGGTAAAGAAACAAGAAAAGCAGGTGAGGTAGATTTGAATGGAAGAATGTGTTTCATGGAATACAACATGTATAGCAACAAAAACAATGTGGGAATCGAGATCATAGATATGGTAAGCCTTTTGGCCAAATGGAAAACCATAAAAATGCACTTTCTTGCTTTAGAACCAAACTTGTCCTTAGGATGCTTAAGAGATAAGGCAAAACATAAAGAACCAATTATTCTATAATCATCATAAGCAGAAGTAGACCCGTATACAGTCTAAATTCTCTGTCAGTCTCTAAAAGATGTTTATGTCTTCTTTCCACGCGCCCATTCTGCTCAGGGACACCAAGGGAAGATCGTTGATGCACAATCCCTTTTAAGTCTGAACAACTCTCGACATGAATATTAAGTAAACTCAGTCCCATTGTTTGTCCTAAGAACCTTGACTGTAGTCTCAAACTGATTCTCAACATAACCCACAAAACCTTCAACGATCTTGCAACTTATTATGTAGAACAATTATCCACTATTTTCAGAAAAAGGCAACTTATGGTGTTTAGCCATTGTATGGACCCCAAAGATCTAAATGCACTAGCTGGAACACTGAAGATGCTAGATACGTACTTCTAAAAATGGCAACTTATTGTGTTTAGGCAAAACACAACTTTCACAATGCAAATTTTGAATGTCTGAACAATTACAACAAGGGATGTGTTTCATCTTCGACAAAGAGGAATGGCCAAGTCTGGCATGCTGTAAAAGCAAATTGTCATCATTGTTACAAGCAAGAACAAATGAATTATGGAAGCTACTTTTATTATGCAAAGCACCATCTTCCACTAGTTGCACTTGAAGTTTATAAGTCCTCCTTGCATAGGAATAGGCATGCACAAACACGGATCGGCCAGCCCGCACATATAAACGAACGGATATGCCCATTCAGCATGTTTAGCTCGGGCCGCCCGTTTATGTGGGCGGGACGCGAACACTGATAATAACCCATTTAGTCTGGATAGCCCGCCCAGAAGCTCGAATTAATTTTTAAATATAAATAAAATATAAATATTTATATATCAAACATAATTTATAAATAATATATATTAATATAAAAAGACTTAACCTAACTCTATTCAAACATTTCATGCCTCTTCGCCTCCATGTTGTGTTATTTGGGAACGCCTATTTATGTTGTTTTATTTTGTAGGACATATCTGTTATGAATGTCGATGGTTTGTGTACACTATTATGTTAACAACATGGTTTTTGTGTCTTTTTATTAGGGGTATTGAGCAACTTGTACTGTTATATATAAATTAACAACTTTTCTATGGGTACTGTGCATTTTGTTTGAAAGATTTGTGTGGTTTTTTATAGGATTTTGTATGTCTTGCGGGCTATCTAGGACCCACGGGATACTCGGGTCCAGGTGTCTGGGCAGATCCGGACACCCTCCCCAAATCATCCATGGCCCGGCCTGGATGTCCGGGCTTTACTTTTGGTCAAAGCTCGTCTCGCTTTCGAGTTTGCTCAAGTCTAAATAGGAGTTGTGCTTAGACATCCATGGCTAGTATGAAATTCGAATGGACATCACATCTTATCAAACAACACATTCATTATTCCATATCACTGACCAATTTAGACATTGGCATCAGGTTGTCTCTAAATTCTGACACAAAGAGAACCTTATGCAATACCAAATGAGAGGTGACATACATTGATGGAGTTGAGATGAGAAAACTAGGAAAAGGCCGGAAGAATAGAAAGGGATTTCTAGAATGTGTATTTAGCCAAAGGGATGTATTTCTCTTGCAAAAAACAAAGAGATGCTCTACCAGATGAGACTATCTCATTGGCCTATATGGCGGCAGCCAACAAAGGGAAAATATCAGAATCCCTATACATCCATCATTATTCATTATTTATACTAACAAGGCCTAGGTCACCCACTACGCCTCCAATTTTGCCAAAGCCCATTATTCGGTTCCATATTCTAATTGTATTGTTGGTCCCCTCCATTAGCTGACAACAGTTTCCCATTTGCCCCTTGCCCATTTCTCTTTCTTCTAGTGTGCACCAACAAAGGCTTATCAATCCTTTCCCCATCAGAAGAAACCTTGTTCACAAGGTTGGAAAAAGGGAACTTGTTGCTTAAACGTTGATAGGGCATTCAAGTTGATTCTTTCCTAGCCTTTCCTTTCCATAAGACCAAAACCTTATGACACCCTTGTAGGTCATTTGGCAGTGACTCTACTTCTAGAATATCTTGTGGCACACACTCATGCTCCTCAATTTCTAGCTCCGCTGGAAGATCGGAGATAACCTGATGTTTTCCATTGACTTTTTTTAGAAGACAAACATGGAATATTAGGTGAATTTTACTCGTAGGAGGCAATTCTCGGTCACTGACAATTGATCTTGGGATTCTGTGTAACCTGACGATCTCCTTTCTTAAAACCCCAACCACATTTTTTGCATTATAAGGGTGCTTCAAACCCCAAAAAATGCCCATACTTGGTCAGCTTGTCTACCACCACTAGGATGTTGTCAAACCCATGAGACTTAGGTAAGTCTCCAATGAAATCAAGTGAGATGTCTTCCCAAACTCGATGGGGGAATGGGCAAAGGTTGAAGGAGGCCGGCATGTGCTAGTGTTTCATACTTGACATGCTAAACATTCATCCATAAATTTTTGCACTTGTTTCATCATTCTCACCCAATGTAAACTTGCAGAAATTCTCTTGTAAGTCCTAAAAGCCCTAAAATGGCCTACGATAGGGGTGGTGTGGAAATCTTGTAGATGCTTTGGGATCCACTAGGAATTCGCAAAAATCACAGTTCTTCCCTTGTAAAACAACCTGTCGTTCACCACTTGGTAAGGCCCCTTCCTATATGCCTTCACTCTTTGCTTCACTTTTTGCAAGTTGTCATCACCATCTATCTCTTTTCGGATCTCTTCCCAACTGACCCAAAATGGTATCGATGTTGCACCCAATTCCATTAATTATGTCTTCCTAGAAAGGGCATCAACAACTTGGTCTGTTTTCCCTAATCTATATTCAATATCAAAGCCCACTAGTCCAAGGCGTTTTTTCAAATATAACCCGGATATACCCAAAAATAGGTCTGGGATTCAAAGTGGTGTGATAAATTGAAAATAGATCAAATAGCCCGGATGTAAGCAACACGTCCAGGGTAAAAAAACAAGACTTTTTAGCCCGGCCATATGGGAATCCGGGCTAAAAAGTCTAGTTATTGACTAAAAAACAAGAGGACCTCTTAACCCAGATCTTTAAAGGCCCGAGCTAAAAAGTCCTCTTTTTCTGATTTTTTTTTTTATTTATTAGAATGCACCATGACGGTGTTCTATCACTACTACCTAACACTTCCACCACCACCAAGCCAAATATCAGTAATCTTATAAACTTCAAAGATCAATGAAGGAAAAACTAAAAATGAAAGGAAAGAAGAACATTGTTAGAAAAAAGGATTAAAAGCATTGAATATGTTTAGCAAAAACTACATAGAGAATAGCCTAAGGATGCATTTGGGTGAGTTCATAGCAAATTGCAACTGAAGACACTCAAAACAAAAAAGCCAATTAGATGTATATAAATATGTATATGTGAAAAATTAGTCTAAGGATACATTCAGGTGAGTTCATAGCAACGTGCGTACCTAAGGAGCAACTACAGTCTTCAAAAAGTTAGGCATTTCACCATTTGCGACATAAGGAATTTTTTGTCCTAGCACATCAACAAGGCATCAAACCTAAGTGCTACAGATTTGGTAGAACATGAGAAAAGATGGGTTTCCCAGAATAACATGCTTGTGATTTGAAAATGGGAGGTTGCAATTCTCCAATACCAGTTCAACAAAATAAGAAGGGACATGTATTTGGATCAAGATGACATTGTCATTTTGATAAAACAATTTCAAAGTGCATGTAATGTATGAACAACATAAAGAAGCTGCCTAGATCAACCAAACGTGGGAAAAAAGGAATGAAACTGATTAGAAGCTTACTTGACCACATAAGAGCCCAACAGAAGATTGGGTATTAAAAAAGGAACAAGTAAAAATGATTGGAAGCTTACTTGACATGGACCTTCACAAACCCTAACAATATCTTTGACTGCTGTTGTGTTTCTTACACGACCATGAGCCACCATCTTCTTATCAACCTTGGATTTAATTTCCCTTAATCTAACAAGTACAACTTCTGGGCGATCTGGAACTCCTTTAAGAACCTAAAAACAAAATGACTCTTAAGGGACCCTACACAAGAGCATTCACAATCATTAATTAAGAAAATAATGACAGCTCATCTGAAAAGCTTCACTATATACCCGTACAATAACTCCAAAATTGTTATTACTGCAATATTTTAAGGGCATACATCAACCAAACGTGGGAAAAAAAGAATGAAACTGAATACACTAGAAAGAAAAGAGGACCATACTCGAGAAGTACAAGGTCATGCAACTCATAATTTCCAAATTTTTGTAATACCAGTGGTAACCTCCGAGCTTTCAACGACATGATCTGCAAATACACGAATCTGTATACACAAGATTTTTTTATTATCAAATACCATTATACTTGTTGTTATGATAAATTTCCAAGTGAACAAAGTACAAGAAGAAATGCACGTCTTCTTTTGTTGTGTCTGATAAAATAATCAGGACATGGCCCTCAACCTTGAGAACCATACCAGTAGCACCTTCATGGACTCCAGAAAAACCTTCACATGATTTCCAGGCTGAAAATATTTGCAAAGATCTTTCTCGTTTATTGAAAGAGTTTTCTGACAAAAAAAAGTGGAGAATAGAGGTTGTCATATCAAGGAGAATACGTCTGATCATCCAAAGAAGGTTAAATGAACCAATAACAAGACTACCGGAAGGCCCTCCGCATCAGGTCTTATATGAACATAATCCTCATCAGATTTCTCAACCCATCCCTTGAAATTTTTGAGGTCTCCCTTTGTAACTATAACAGCATCACCCATCATGACATGGCCCTTCTTCATGTTTGCAAATAGCGTTGACAAACCGGACATGTCACCATCACCTTCACTTGGTTGTCGAAACTTCTCTAATTCATCAAAACTTGGCTGAACATTTTGTGTGCTTATGGTTTTCATTGATACAGGTTTCATCAAGAACCCATCCTTCTATTTGTGTCCATCAATAGTCTCATAGTAGTCTCCAGTCACTTGATCCTTTCTACGCTCCACAGGGATATGCAGATCCCTAAATGAAAACAATCATAGGAATTTCTTAGACATGTAAATGATAATCCTAGCCCATACAATATATACATAAGACATCAGTACAGATTACCTAGCTTCCTCTATATTCATAAGCCTTTGAGGAACAATAAATTGCTTTTTCCTTGCAACGTCCCTGCCATCCTAAAAATGCAAGAAACCAGCTCTATGTGTAAGATTATCAGCAACAATAAAATGCAAACTAATACTAAAAAATGATAGCATAGTGTATAAAAATAATAGCCCTAAAACTAAACAAGTTGATATAAAAGCCAAAGACGTACTGCATAAGAATCTCTAGAAAATAGGAAGTACACCATTCAAAACAGAAATGTGTTCACAGTGTGTACAAATTCAAAACATACCAAATTATTTGCACGTGCTTGCAGATCGACCCTTGGGATTAATTTCACCGTAACTCGCTGCTTCACATTATCGACGTCAGTGAAACTGAGAGCGGGTTGCGATTAGGGTTTGCGAGGATTAGGTCTTGGATGGCGACCACTTTGACGAGGTTCTTGTAGTGGTTCATGAGCTTCTCTAAGGCTGCGTCTCTAGCCATAGAGGCCGCGTACTGAGCAGATGTGGTTTTGGGGATTGAATTGATTTGAAAAGGGTGGCCATTTGGGTTTTTGAGAATGAACTTGACCAGATGATTTGCCTTTCCAATTTTCAAATTCATCCACCCATTGAACTAAAACCCTAAACTTTGATGTAAAATTGTAAAAAGTACAAGAAAAATTAACGTGTTGAGCGACCAAAAGAGGCGGAAGATTGGGAGGTTAAGCTTGCTTACTACGACGGAGTAGCGTGCAGATGTAGCTTGCTCCTCCGATTCGGGTTGGCTTTCTTTTTTAACTGTCGCCGTATCAGTCGCCCCTCTCCTCCGCTTCTGCTGTTGAAGTTGCTCAACAAAGATAGAAGAGGGTTCCCCAGAACCTCCGCTTCTGCTCCTCCGAAAATAGCCTCGCATTGAAAAGGCCTAACTCTCCTAGAGCATCGTCAAATTATCTTTTATTCCGGGTATTAACTAGTTGGGTATATCCGGGCTATATTCATGCAAGGGGAATAAAATTTCTTCTATTCCCAGATTTTGACATTAAAAACACGCCCGGACTATATTCCAATAACATTTAAAATACAGTATATCATTTAGTCCGGACGCGCCGTCATATATTCGGGCTCTTTTCTTTTTACAAAAATAAAATCGTAGTTTTGTATTTTTTTAATGACTTATCAGCCCGAATATAGGTGGTCCGGATTCTTTTCTTACGGAGTAAAATATCACTTCTGTACTAGTGGCCATACCCGATTAACTTGGCGATCTAGTTTTGCTACGCTCGGTTAGTAATAGGTTGCCTCAACAGATGACATAAGTTGCTATGATCTGTCCTAACTAAAAATTTCCTCATGATCAGTTAAGTTCTCCAATGTTGGATAGTCATGACTAAAGCCATCATTTCTTTCTCACAAGTTGACCTCGATAGTATTGGACCCGGAAGCGCAAATTCGAGGCCAACTAGGAGTAATGACAATTTCGCTGACTATCAAATGACACCCAGAAACAGCGATAAACACAGAATCTCAGGATAACCAATCGCAGACAAAGCTCAAGCAACAGAATAATCAACATAGGAATTTAACGTGGGAAACCCTCAATCACGAGAGGGGAAAAACCCACGACCGGCCAACCAAGCCAATCAATCCACTAATCAACAAATCAGTACAAGCGTTTAGCAATACAAAGCCTCACACACAGGAGACAAACATGGAGATCTCAAACACCCTTCTAAATACAACCCGATCTAGATAGGATTCGTCTTTAACTAACTAAACCACTTGTTTATGTGATTGGAGATTCCAAAGAGAGATGAACTTACCAAACCCTTGTTGGTAACGAGCTATCCGAATTCAAAAAACGACATTCAAGGCTAAAGAAGTGCAAACCTGCTTCTTCTTCTTCCTTTCTTTTTCTCTCCTCCAAGCTCCCTTTTTTTTCTCTCTCTCTTTCTCCTCCTCTTGGCTGACTGCACACTCAAGAAGCTCAAATGCTTCTTTTTTCGTTGGTTGGTGGCTGCTACACACCACAACCCCTTCAATTTGCTATCTAACCTAATAAATGAGTTTGGGCTGGATCTTTGGGCCCATTGGCCCAACAGATAGAGTTGTTGAAGACAACCCCTTGCTATAGAAAGCTATGTGTCTGCTTAACAATATTATCAGAGGTATCATAGAGCCAAGACGGGGGTCGTAATGATTGCCTTTTGCAAAGTAACAAAAGTTGCTTGGGCATTCTCATTACAAACCAACTTCACCGAGTGTTCCTTCTTGAATAGTTGAGTCAGTGGCCTTGCAGTCTTGCCATAATCTTTGATAAATCTCTTGTAGTAGCATGTGATTCCCAAGAATCCTATAACCCCTTTTATCGATTTAGGTAAGGGCCAAGAAAAAATCGCCGCTATCTTCCTCGGGTCCATGGATATTCCTTCTGTAGAAACCAATTGCCCCATATATTCCCTAGTGGACTGCCCAAAAGAGCACTTCTTTTGATTGACAAAATATTTCTGAGAACGCAGGACCTCTAAAATAGTGCATAGGTGAGGCCAATGTTCTTGCTCACTCTTACTGTATACTACGATATCATCGAAGCATACGAGCACATACCTTCGCATAAACGATCTGAATATTTCATTATTCACATCTTGAAATGTTGTTGGAGCGTTCATGAGGCCGAATGGCATCACTCTAAATTAATAGTGCCATGAACGCACTTATGAAAAGGATGGTAATGATGTTGGCACTGATAACACAACCCTTTCTTTATCCCATAGCTCATTTGCCTCTTTCAATGGAACGAATTGAGAGCCTCTAGGTAGCAGCCCTTAAAGGAGGTGCTACGTATGAGTTGCTAGGTTGTCTGGGTTTAAATTGGCCATCTCCTGGTTTCAGCTTAATTGGTCCCTCAGAGTTTCGTAATTTAACACTCCAAATCACCAACCCCACCCCATTCTATCAATTGTGCGAAACTTTGGAAGAGGGATCTGTGGGAGCAGGATAGAGCTGGGCCGAAAAGCCCAAATAATGACATAAAAAGGCCTAAGGCCCAAGTGGAGAAAAGGAGGGGGATAGGGCAATTCGGATTGGGGATGGGAAAGAAAAAGAGGGACGAAGCTCTCTGAAGCTCGAGGGGGGAAAGACGAGGCCGGCAATTGAAGAGTAGCCATGGGAGAGGGTGATGCGAACAACCCCTGAAGTGTTGTCTGTAACGCAGGATCTTTGATTCCTCAAGTTTGAATTCGATTCCTTCTCTTCTGTAGCCAAAGTGATGGCTTTCTCAAACGCGTTCAAAGTGATGAACGAAAGGATCAAAGAGATGATCACAAACACCGAAGAGACGATGAACAATTGCTCGAAGCGACGAGCTACGGGATAGACGATCCGTGGGATCGAAGAGTTGACGTTGGAACTCAAGGGAATGAGCGTACTCAACTTTACTACTCAAATTCAACGTGATTTTATTAATGACATAAGTAGTGTTTATATAACACAATTTCGTGGCCTATAGCCTTACAAAAGAAGAAAACTACCTAATGCGAAAGATAAGGAAACTAGATAACAGATAAGATCTTGCTAAAGAAGCAATTAGGAAACCAAACAATCTTGGATCCTAATTCTTCTTATCTAATCCTAAAGAAATAATAAACTAAATAAAAATGATGGAAATAATAAAAAATCAAACAAGAAAAAACGGATTAAACTATATCTAATATAACCTAATTAAGGAAAGTGAATAAATCCCGTTAGAAATTTCACAGCTCTCAGTAAAACTCGATTTTGACCATCTTCTTGTTGGAATCTTGAATCGACGTAAACTATGAAATTGTAGATCTTTGAATCAGCTTTCCAACTCATCTTGAATCATCAAGAGATCAATTTTATAGCCACAGTTATGACCGTTTTACCGAAGACTGTCCAGAGCCAAATCGCCAGTAACAATTCCGCGGTCGCGGAAAACCTTCTGTAGTCCTTGAGCCTCTTCCTTGGAGGCCTTTGATTAATCCTCCCATGCATGTTGCTATCAATCTCCCCTTCTTGACTTCGAATCGTCCCCGATTCGACGTGGATGAAGAAAGAAGCGTCAAGTAGAGAGACACGAACATCCAGAAAGAGCAAAGGAAAAAGTTGTGCATCAGCCTCGAATAACATCAAAGTTGTCATCTTTGCGGCTGAATCCTCTATGATTGTGGTGGGAGCGAGGTGTGTAAGAACAACAATAGACGCCTCAAGCTGACCAGATACGAGCATTGGTTGCAGAAGCGGTGATGAGTGCGGCGGAGAGGCCGGTGAAAGGCTGCGTTGTGACGAACAACCATCAAGGAGCGGGGCTTCGACGACCTCTTCCTCATACTCGTCCCACTTGGAATGATCGAAGGACATAGGACAGGATTCCACATCCACCAAATGGTTGTGTTGTGACGAACAACCATCAAGGACCGGGGCTTCAACGACCTCTTCCTCTGGAAGCTCGGTGTCGGGCACGACTGTGGGAGAGATGAAGATTGGCTCGGCGGGCGCAATGGGCACCTCTGCGGGCATGCCGAGTGGAATCGCGATGGGCCTCGTGGTAGGTGCGATGAAGGCCGGCGCGGCAAGGACAACAGGCTGCAGGGAGCATGCTGGGACGCACTCGGTGGGCTGCGAAGGGCGCGCTTGAACGCGCTCGGTGTGGACCAAAAGTTGGGGCCTTGATCGACTTCTGGTGCGCGCCGCGTGGGCCTGAGCGTCGAACTCTGTAGCAAAATGTCGAGTCATGTGAAACACGAGATGCGCCCATGTCTCAACGGGACGTTGACGACGATGCCATCGATCATCTTCAACCCGGTACCACCAGTCGAGGGCGTAGCCGGTGAAGCATTGAATGGCGACGTCGTACTTCTCATACTCGTCGTAGTCTCGCTGGCTGAAGTAGTACGCCATATGACGGGTCCACTCAAGGAACAAGTCAGGATCATCATGCCCGGCAAAGCATCGACGACGAACCCGGGTGTCAGGTGGATACGCCATGTGAAAGCATAGGCCGGATCTTCCCGCGGCGGCTAGGGTTTGGCAGCAGCACTACTTCCGAATTTTGCCCTTTTGGTGGGGCAAACGAACTCCGATTTGGACGAATTTTATATGCCTGGACTCATATCGAAAAGATATACCAGATTCTGGAAGAAAATTTCAGAAACAAGAAAAAAAATCGACCGATATTTGGGCAGAACTGAGAACGTCTTGGAGTCATTGCAAGCGATGTCGGTGGAGAAGTGCGCGAAAAAATTTCAAGGAATCACAATAAGAGAGAAGAAACAAATTTAGCTTGGATAGGCTCTGATACCAGTTGATGCGAACAACCCCTGAAGTGTTGTCTGCAACACATGATCTTTGATTCCTCAAGCTTGAATTCGATTCCTTCTCTTCCGTAGCCAAAGTGATGGCTTTCTCAAACGCGTTCAAAGTGATGAACGAAAGGATCAAAGAGATGATCACAAACACCGAAGAGACGATGAACAATTGCTCGAAGCGACGAGCTACGGGATAGACGATCCGTGGGATCGAAGAGTGGACGTTGGAACTCAAGGGAAGGAGCGTACTCAACTTTACTACTCAAATTCAATGTGATTTTTATAATGACATAAGTAGTGTTTATATAACACAATTTCGTGGCCTATAGCCTTGCAAAAGAAGAAAACTATCTAATACGAAAGATAAGGAAACTAGATAACAGATAAGATCTTGTTAAAGAAGCAATTAGGAAACCAAACAATCTTGGATCCTAATTCTTCTTATCTAATCCTAAAGAAATAATAAACTAAATAAAAATTATGGAAATAATAAAAAATCAAACAAGAAAAAACGGATTAAACTATATCTAATATAACCTAATTAAGGAAAGTGAATAAATCCCGTTAGAAATTGCACAACTCTCAGTAAAACTCGATTTTGACCATCTTCTTGTTGGAATCTTGAATCGACGTAAACTATGAAGTTGTAGATATTTGAATCAGCTTTCCAACTCATCTTGAATCATCATGAGATCAATTTTCTAGCCACAGTTATGACCGTTTTACCGAAGACTATCCAGAGCCAAATCGCCAGTAACAATTCCGCGGTCGCGGAAAACCTTCTGTAGTCCTTGAGCCTCTTCCTTGGAGGCCTTTGATTAATCCTCCCATGCATGTTGCTATCAGAGGGCCACAGTTTGGGAGCCGCAATTTTTGGGGACAGAACAGAGAGGGAGTTCTCGGAAGCTCGACTATGAGCGATGGGGGAAAGAAAGGCAGGGGGAGAACACGATGAGCTCTCGAGAGCTCCTCTTGGTGGCTCTAATGGAGGAGCACCGGAGAGATCTCTTCGGGAGGAGCCGCTTATACCAGTCAAAGCTCGCTTCCGCCGCCACACCTTCAATCTGGAGAGCCTTCGCCTCCTCCGTCGGCTCCGCCTTGCCGGATCGGAGCAAGAGAAACATTCAGTGGGTGTTTTTGGGCTGCCCAGGGGTCAGAAAGGGCACTTATGCTAGCCGACTCTCCTCTCTTGATGTGACCCTGCCTCCCATGACGGCCCAAGACGAGGATGAAGCCATGACCGTGGGCTCAGAAGAGCCAAGTACGAAGACTGCGTTCTTCGTCATACTCCTCGCATCTGGAACAGAGTTCGCGATCTCATTCAAGCATCTTTATCCAAGACCAAAGATCGCGTGCCTCAACGCGTCTTCCTTTAAGCGACTCAATGTTGAACGCGATCTCTTTCAAACGACTCAACCTCCTTCAATGCTGATCGCGTTCTAACTGAAGATTCTCGCATTCAATGCCTTTAACGCGTTCTTTTGATACACTTTCTATATTTAGTATTTCCTGCGTGTTTTAGATAGTTTCCTTTTATAGTCTTTCTGCCTTTTAGGGTTTGTGCCTTTTGCATGCTTGCATGGGCTAGCCCTTAGGCTCGTTTCGGCCCAAGCCCATTAGGTCTTGGCCGAGATACATTGGCTATTTAAAGCCTCCCTTGTTCTTGTTATTTTCTTACGTTCAATTTTAATCAAGGTTTCAAGTAGAGTATTTATCCTCATTCCCTTGATCGGACGTCATCCTCTATCTTCGCATCCCCTTCCCTCCGCCGTCGACGCTACGGCAATTGCTTGATCTTTCAAGCCAAGTCTTCCTTCGCATCTCCCTTCCTCCGCAGTCGACGCTATGACACCAAAGGCTTGTCTTTCAAGTCGCCTATCCCTCATCAAACCGCTTCCTCCATCGATATCCAGTCGTCCCATCAGCCGCGTTGACCACCGCGTCACCACCACCTTCACTGTCCAGACGTTCATCGCGTGACTTCTCACCCAAGACTAGATCCAAGGCGCCACCTTTTGACAATTGGCTTGTCATCGAAGGCAAGAACACATCAACTGGCATCAGAGCCCAGCAGTGTTGTAAGTCACGAACTCAAGTTTGCATTTTGTTCACAAAAATTTTCTTGACCCCCATCGTTTGCTTTCATAAAAAAATCTCGCGAGAAAAGAAGAGAAAAACCAAAAAGTTACCATCTTTGCAACACCTTCGGTTTCTACAAGATCCTATCTTGGCCGAATTTTTTTTTCTTGCTCCCTAAGTTTTGATGTGTTAGGTAATTTGTTATCTTGCATGCTAGAATATTTTGTTTCCTTATTTCTTGTGTGGATAGAGTTTCCTTGTTTGCTAGATATTACTTTTTAGGTTGTTAACCGAAATTCCTTATATAAGATATCATCAAAATCTTATCTTTTCTCTCCTCTCTCTAAGATCACACTTGTGATATTCTTGTTACTTAGACCTTTTTATTTTGTTTCCTTTTGCAAATCCGAAAAGATCAAAAGATAAGATCTCGGATATTAAAAAAAATCGAAAAGATATTAAAGAAAAAAAAAGTTTCCAAAGTTAGGTAAAGCCAAAATAAGGCAACCCTAACCCACTCTCGGTCTAAGCTCATCTTCTCAACCTCTCCACCGTCTAGGTCAAGCTTCCTAGAAGGTACTTTCTTGCTTATTAGGTTGCTTTGTTTACGTTTGTTTTAGGGATTCACTTTGTTCTTATTTGTTTGATTGCAACTTGCCTGATACACCACCACTTGTGCAAGCCAAGCCGCCCTCACGGTAAGCCAAACAAGCCCTACCTACGTGAACTTTGTTACTTGACTAGTGATTTGCTTGGTTGTTGTTCTTTGTTGTCTTTTGGTTCGTTTTTACTCCCATGTCTGGCCATATTGTTATAGGTACCATTCTGGTTGGACACAGTGAAGACCAACGCGACGTCGACAACACCAACCTCCCACAGCCGTCGTTGGTGCACCAAGACCAACCACCTCTCAACCCCCCACCACAAGATCCACTCTTGGAGTTGTCTGAGGAGCAAAGAGAGATCCAAGCTCTTCGACAAGAGAATGCAACCTATAAAGACAGAGAACGCGCTGTACAACTCGTGCCAGCCCCAGATCCCCTCAGTACTATGGACGTGCCGACTCAACCACGAGCCACTGACGCAGGTCCATCAAAGACAAGAGTCGACAAAGGCAAAGGAATCATGCCGTCGACGTCTCATCACCAACCGCAACTCAATCGTATGCAGAGTGTCATCGAGAGTCGCCAAGGTTTCGTTTCACACACGGACCGCTACGTCCCTAGAGCCACACCCGCTGGCTTTGACAACGGCTCCGACTACGACCGCGACGCCGAGGACACTCAAGATGAGTATTCTGAACCATACAACTTTGATGATCTATATGCCTCCAGGAGAACCCAGAGACGCATACCGGGCTCAGCACCAAGCGAAGGCCGCCCTCGACAAACTGAGCAAGCCGACGCGACGCCAAGGAGACCCAGTCACCGACCAAGTGGGCATACGCGACGCGATGAGACTAACTTGAGGACACAAACTACCTAGCCCCGGAGCCATGATGTACGCGATCACCTTCGACACCAGAGTGTTAGAACGCCGCGTTACGGATCTGATGGCTACACGTCGATCACACCAAATGTCCACGACGACTTCGACGAGTATGACAACGAAGAGATCGAGGACTCAGGTATGGTCAACCCTAATTTTTTTCACCCCCCTCTTGGAGATCCACTTGAATTGCAGGATCGCCCTTCAGATTGGATACCTACACCGCGTCTCCAGCCCCAAGGAGAACGCGTTCATGACATTGGCGGCGAGCGTCGCGATGTTATGCCAAGAGACATTCAATACGACAACTACGATGCCCAGCCGCGAAGACGTCAACGCGATGACGCCTACGTGCCCAGGGATGAGTATGTCCGCGAAGATCGCCAAGAACGCGATAGATGCCAGGTTGGACGCGATAGACCACATGGAGTGCGCGCCTTTGAGAACCCTCTCTACGACGTCGCGCTAAACAACGCATTCAACCACGCACCTGCCCAGCCTCGATTCCAACGACACCAAGTCAAGGTAAAAATCGAGCATTTTTATGGTGAATACAACCCCTCTGTTTTTCTTGAATGGGTGCAGGCTACGGAGTACACACTTCGATATTGTCGGGTGCCCCCTGAGGAGCATGTCGACGCTGCGACACTTAATTTCCGCGGAGCCACGCGAGTATGGTGGCATCGCTTTGAGGATGATTGCGTCTGACGCCATAGGACAAGGGTCACAGAGTGGCACCAACTCGTGTACGTGATGACAAAGAAATATGTGCCTCCAGACTATAAGAACCAAATGCGACTGGAGATAGCCATGGCTCGCCAAGGGTCGATGTCTCCACTCGAGTTCTTTTCCAAGCTTGAAGACATGTATTACAAGGCCAACATCTCCGTTGCACCATCGACTTTGAGGACAAAATTCTTGAGTGGCTTGAACACCAACATCCGTGATCAACTCGAGATTTTGTCAATCAAAGACTTGAACACCCTCACTCACACGGCGATGCAAATTCATGCACTACTCCCACATCGCCGAGTTGCAAGCGGAGTTCACCGCGGATTTGCCAGAGGCGCCTCCCAGCACACCACCACCCTTGTGTAGCCATCCACAGACAATCCACTGGGTGACTGGTGCCTTTCTGCCACATCGCGGCCGCCGTCGATTTGTGTTCGACACCGGAGACCTCCATTGGGAGCACTTGCACGAATATGTCGAGCCCAAGTTCAACGATGGTGAAGCGGGGACGCTTCACAGCCAAGTGGGGGAGGATGATGTGACCCTGCCTCCCATGACGGCCCAAGACGAGGATGAAGCCATGACCGTGGGCTCAGAAGAGTCAAGTACGAAGACCACATTCTTCATCATACTCCTCGCATATGGAACAGAGTCCACGATCTCATTCAAGCATCTTTATCCAAGACCAAAGATCGCGTGCCTCAACGCGTCTTCCTTCAAGCGACTCAATGTTGAACACGATCTCTTTCAAACGACTCAACCTCCATCAATGCTGATCGCGTTCTATCTGAAGATTCTCGCATTCAATGCCTTTAACACATTCTTTTGATACACTTTCTATATTTAGTATTTCCTGTGTGTTTTAGATAGTTTCCTTTTATAGTCTTTCTATCTTTTAGGGTTTGTGCCTTTTGCATGCCTGCATGGGCTAGCCCTTAGGCTCGTTTCGGCCCAAGCCCATTAGGTCTTGGCCGAGATACATTGGCTATTTAAAGCCTCCCTTGTTCTTGTTATTTTCTTACGTTCAAATTTAATCAAGGTTTCAAGTAGAGTGTTTATCCTCCTTCCCTTGATCGGACGTCGCCCTCTATCTTCGCATCCCCTTCCCTCCGCCGCCGACGCTACGGCAATTGCTTGATCTTTCAAGCCAAGTCTTCCTTCGCATCTCCCTTCCTCCGCAGTCGACGCTACGACACCAAAGGCTTGTCCTTCAAGTCGCCTATCCCTCATCAAACCGCTTCCTCCATCGCTATCCAGTCATCCCATCAGCCGCGTTCACCACCGCGTCACCACCACCTTCATTGTCCAAACGTTCATCGCGTGACTTCTCACCCAAGACTAGATCCAAGGCGCCACCTTTTGACAATTGGCTTGTCATCGGAGGCAAGAACACATCATCTATCCTCGGCGTTCCTCATATCTCCACCGGCGACCTTGTTCGCAAGATAATATCTCTCTAGATATGGTGACTTTAAGAGCTTTGATTGTGCGATCTGCTTGAATCCATGAATCCTCCATTTTGCTCTTCATTTAGTTGTGCCATTTGTGCTCTAATTGGCTCAGTGACATCTTGATCTAACAAAAATGCTTCTCTGCGTGCAATGTCTGATGTGCAATCTCATTCTCTTCTGTGTATATGTTTGTTCTGTCTTGGCAAGACTGAGTTCTAATCGTATGGCTCTCTAAGGATGAACACATGTGTTTCATTGTGCTGCAAATCTGCTCCTAATTGCTTGATGAGAGGATGTCATATACTATGCATACCTCACTTCTTCGAGATGTTTGATTGATGCTCCATGCGTTGTTTTACTTGGATCTCTCATAGATGATAGCTAGGATAACTATTGCTATCTTGTGGATGTCATGTTGCTCCTGATATTTTAATATGATGATGTGAGCAATTTGATCATTTATTGCATAATATGTTTAGGCTATGATTCATTGAGGTTTTATGAATTATTAACACAAAGTATCTGCTTAGGGCTACTTTATGTGTAAGTGAATAAGGCTTTGTCTACAAGTTTGCTGAAATGGATCAAGTGGTCCTTCGCTAAGGCAACTTTAGGCTCTCAACAAGAGCGTTGAGATTTGTTGGTAGATGAACTGGTACTCGTAAGCTTTATAGATGAGTCTTTTATGAAAGATGTAATGCTAGAATACATGACTAATGAAATGAATGGTGAGTGTACTCGGTCAAGGTAATTCGACGGGTTAGTAAATCTCTCAACGTTAACTTTTCTACATATATATATATGCTTTTCGTATGGAAAACTAACTTGAGCGTCGGAGAGGCCTCCCCCGGGGAAGCCATCTTCGGGGTATTTTTAGGTAAATTTGGCGTATGAGAAAGCTATCGGAGCTCAAGAACAGCCATATACGATCTGGATAAGTGTGAAGGAATAATATCAATATCAGAACTGAAGTATGGAGCCAAAGACCCCATCCTACGCAAAGCCAGTGACTAGGAAGTTGTTGAGGATGTCCCCAAACAAACAAATCATCAACAAATCTGAGCTGAGGGTGTGTTGACCCTTAGCACTTTCACGAGGCGTTGAATCGGAACTCAACACTGGCGCCGTCCGTGGGGATTTCCTCACACGCTAGGAACGCTCATGTCATGCCGAAATGCCCACTCTACGGAGAACCTCCGACAACCAAGCTCCACTACACTCCACTTCGGTTTTGGTTAGCCTTCACTCCTTTCTACTTATACTTCGCGTAGCTCTCACTACTTTACCTTTGTTTTCGCGTAGGCTTTATGACATCATACAACGGTTGGGGCTCGTATGTCCCTCAAGCCGACGCAATCTATGGTATCACTCCGCTCGCCGCCACTTATGCCTTTTACAAGGATGCAAGAAGAAAGGCAATATGAGGTCGAAAAGGAAGAGACGCTGCACTTTAGAGCGAGTGGAGCAACATCATGAGAAAAACTAGCGGAATAGCCTTCACCCTTGGCCTCTCCGGCCTTGGCCCGTGGCCTTTCCGTTCTTTGCTTGGCTTTTCCCGGCCTTCGTAAAGAACTCATGGCATGTGCTTGTCGCCCCCTCCCCCCCCCCCCCCCCCCCGGCTTGAGCCTATTGCCTTCACGAAGATACCTCCTCAAGAAGGTCCCTCATTCGCGGAGGTCTCCCCTTCACGAAGGCCTTCACTTCATGGCCTTCACAAAGGCCTCCCTTCACGTATGGCTTCCCAGCCGTACGCCCTCCACGGGCTTAGAGAAAGCAAATTACAAATGCGATACGATAAAAGCAATACAGATACGCAAGTGTTGAAAGCAAGTACTGAAAGCAAGTCTGATGAGCAATACGTGAAAGCAATACCCGAAAGCAATGCCCAAAAGCGATACGCGTGCAAGGCAAGTTGTAGAGCAATATCAGACGGTATTGTGCTCAGCCACATCGAGCCAATACGCGTAGCAACACCAACAATATTTAACGATATTAGGCTTGGCAAGTATTAGCCAATACGCGTGTAAAGCAATGTCTATTGAACAATATTGTATAAGCAAATCGTGAAAAGCAACACCCTTGAGAAGCAATATGCGCGAGAAAAAGCAATGCAAGTGTTTAAAGCAATTCGTACTCGAGAAAAACGATACAAATTAAAAGACAATACGAAATGGCATATAGAAAAGCAATACGAAAGAGCAAGTCTTGAGAACCAATACAGAAAGTGCGCGAGTCTTTAAAAAGCAAGTCGAGAAAAACAATACGCGAAAGTAATATGAGAAAAGCAATACGCGAAAGCAAGGTACGCGAGAAGAGCAACGCGTTTGAACAATGCGATATGAAGTAATACTTAAAAAAGTAATATGATATGTGATATGTAGGCAAGCAAGTGAAAACAATACAAGAAAGCAAGTAGAATAGCAAGGGAAAGGGCAATACACTTCAAAGCAATCAGAACAACAACGCAAGAAAACTCGTGGGGTCACATTCGCGTAGTATTCATGGCCTATGCTTGTGGGCTCTAAGTCGTGCCTATTGCCTTCACGAAGGCTCTCTCTTCACGGAGGTCCTTCACAAAGGTCCATCCCTCACGAAGAATTCATGGATTAAGCATATGGCTTCCCAGCTGGCGCCTAAAGGTTTCACGAAGGCCCATGCCTTCAGTTCATAACTTCATGGTTTTCACGAAGGACCCCGCCTTCGTTTCATGGCCTTCACAAAAGCCTCCCCTCGCTCATGGCAGCCTAGCCATACACGATCCATATATTTAAAAAAAAAACAAGTGCATAAACAATACAAGAATGCAAATGAGAAAAGACGATACAAGAAAGCAAGTTTTGAGCAAGTGTCAAGCAGGTTTTGAGCAAGTGTTAGGGAGCAATAAAAGTGCAAGATACGCACGAGGGTAATCGGTACGAGAAAGACTCAGCAATATAAAAGGGCAACCATCGCCTGTAAGAACCTAGGTGGCGATGAGGTACGCCTTCGCGAGGATACAGCAAGGAGCAATTTACAAACGAAAATGTTGGAAACAAAGAGACACGCGAAAGAAGTAGAAAGTTCATATATTTTACTTGTTTCTTTTCAAAAACGAGGGTTATAGATACATCGTTTTGCCTAATACAAAGCTTCGCTACATTTACCATGTTTACATCCATTACGTGTGCCCAAAACATACAAAATGGCCCCTAAGGGCAGGCACCATGGCAGATACTAAAAACAACGAGCCACCCCCCCCCCCTCACAACCCCTCTTCAATCCCCCCTCCAGTTCGCAAACTGGTAGGAGGGATGGGGGGGAGAATGGGGTTGTACGCGAACAAAGTCAAAAATGCGCGGTCTACCCGAGTAATCGTCATGATTACTAAGCCAAAACTGATTAAGTCATGTCCAAAAAACCGCGCACATGGTATAGTCAGCCTCGCGAATGAATTACACGAAGAGTTACATGCACACATAATTTATATGCTAAATGCAGCTAGCAACACACGCGAAACAAATAAGGGAAACTTAAAACAGAATGCTGAATCCATTGGGCCAAACATCGTTATCCATCAAAAAACCTTGTTCAAAAGCAACCACATTACAAAAGCATGAAAAGGACAATACAAGGGGGCAGTTTAGCAACACATGAGCAGGGTAATGGAAAGCCAAACTAAGGGCGAGAAGTAACAACACTTGAAAGTTCTCTCCGCGGGGATCCCTCCCGAGAACGCTTGACTTCCACAGAAGGGGTAGCTCCAGGAGAGAGCGGCTTCCCCACGAGAGAGTCACCCTCCTTCAGAGTCGTCACTTTCCATGCTTCCAAGATCCCATCATGGTCTTCCTTGACTTCCCCAATGGCAGAAATCGAGTAGGGAGCCCTCTCTCTGTAGACCACCCCTGCAGTGTTCCTAGAGTTGGGAATGATGGCTCCTCGGGGAGGCCTTCCCCACTGCAGCGAGGGGCATGATTGTTCCTGGCCTTGTAACAATTATCTGGAAGAACGAGACGTCTTCTAGGGCGGCTCTCTGGCGAACGTGACCGATCTCGTCCCAAGCGAGTCTCCGGTGAAGGCGGTTGACTGTGCTCACTAGAAGACGATACTATGGTCTTGAAGTCCATGTTCCCCCTCATGACAGCAAACAAAACCCTAAACAAAGCCAAGACCCGACGAATAAACAGGAAATCAACGCCCAAATAAGCAAGGAAAAGCGGGAGAAAAGTCGACTAAAGACGATTTAAAAAGCAAGCCAGACTTCTCAAAAGTACTTTTGCTGACTTCGAAAACTAAGCGCATGGGCTCTTTCCCCTCTTGAGTTTTCTCGCAGACCCTAAAAACGACATGGCGAGATTCTCAACCCCTTTGCGGACCTTCAAAATAATAAACGTTGGGGCTTTACCCCCTCTCATGTTCCATTCGTGAACTACAAAATTAAAACGATGAGGTTTCAACCCGTCATAATAAGTCTTTATAGCTCTAGAATCGAATAACGAATGAGATGTAAATTAAAACCGAGACGGTGCATGAAACGAGCAAAAACAAAGCAATTAGTGAACGCAATGTGTGAAACGCCAGTCTTGAGAAGCAATTTGTGAATGCAATTCAAAAGAGCGATATAAGGAAGCAAACCAAAAAATGTGCGAGTATGAAAAGCAATACGAAAGAGCAATACGCGAGAAAAGCAAGTAGAATGGCAAGGGAAAAGGCGATACATGTAAAAGCAAGTTGAATAACAACGCGAGAAAAACTAGTGAAGTTACTTCGCGTAGTACTCGTTGCTCATGCTCGTGGTTTCCCGGCTTGTGCCTATTTCCCTTCACAAAGGCAATGCTTCACGTAAGCCATTCTTCACGAAGGCCCATCATTCACAAAGGCCCGTCCTTCACGAAGGCTTCCCTTCACGAAGATATTCACTTCAAGGCCTTCAGAAAGGCCTCCCTTCACTCATGGCTCCCCAACCATACACCCTCCATGGACTTAGAGAAAGCAAGTAGAAAGGAAATACGAGAAGGCAAGTATATAAGCAATGTGGGGAAGCAAGTGACAAAAGTAACACGAGAAAGCAAGTAAACAGATAGAGTGAAAAAGCAAGCTGAGTAACATGAACAAACTAGTGAAATCATTCTCTCCCTTATACCCTATATGGGAACACTCTCTCCGACGCATGGCGGGTCCCTTGTGCACAAACGCATACACCCTTCATGAGGCTATTTTCTACGACGCACATACATGTGCTTCTTTATGCGCAAGTCTGTATACCCCCAATGGGAAACTCATTTTTTCCTTCAAATACAAGGTTCATGTTTGCACTCTTAACAAGAAAATGATAAAGCAAGAATAAAATAAATACAAGTAAACAATTAAAAGCAAAGTGCAAAGCACACCAAGAAGCGATCTAACTAGAGTGGAGCCATGCTCCCCGGAGTGAAATATCTCGGGGCTTCGTGCCCACTCGAGGAGTTCCCTCGCGAACTCGAAGTGCAATATCTCGGGGCTCCGCATCCACTCGACGAGTTCCCTCGCGAACTCTATCTGTAATATCTCGGGGCTCCGCGCCCACTCGATGAGTTCTCTCGCAAACCCTAAAGTAGCAAATCTGACTAAGAGGGAACCTAACCAATAAGACAATAGATGGCTAAGTCATTCTTCGAAAAGAAAGAGAAAAGAGGATAACTCGCAAGAAAGGTCCGTGAAGCATCCGAGCGGATGGAAACTTTACGAGGCCATCAGTGAACCAAGCCTTCACCTTCACTACACGAAGCTGAAGGGCTTGGGGGCTGGCTGTGGGAGCAGGATAGAGCTGGGCCGAAAAGCCCAAATAATGACATAAAAAGGCCTAAGGCATAAGTGGAGAAAAGGAGGGGGATAGGGCAATTCGGATTAGGGACGAGAAAAAAAAGGAGGGACAAAGCTCTCTGAAGCTCGAGGGGGAAAGACGAGACCGACAATTGGAGAGCAGCCATGGGACAAGGCCACAGTTTGGGAGCCGCATTTTTTAGGGACAGAACAGATACGGAGTTCTCGGAAGCTCGACTATGAGGGATGGGGAAAAGGAAGGCAGGGGGAGAACACGATGAGATCTCGAGAGCTCCTCTTGGTGGCTCTAATGGAGAAGCACCGGAGATATCTCTCTGGGAGGAGCCGCTTATACCAGTCAAAGGTCGCTTATGTCGCCACACCTTTGATATGGAAAGCCTTCGCCTCCTCCGTCGGCTCCGCCTTGCCGGATCGGAGCAAGAAGAACATTCAGTGGGTGTTTCTGGGCTGCCCCAGCGTCGGAAAGGGCACTTATGCTAGCCGACTCTCCTCTCTCCTCGGCGTTCCTCATATCGCCACCGGCGACCTTGTTCGCAAGGTAATACCTCTCTAGATCTGGCGACTTTAAGAGCTTTGATTGTGCGATTTGCTTGAATCCATGAATCTGCCATTTTGCTCTTCATTTAGTTGTGCCATTTGTGCTCTAATTGGCTCAGTGACATCTTGATCTAACAAAAATGCTTCTCTACGTGCAATGCCTGATGTGCAATCTCATTCTCTATTTTGTATATGTGTGTTCTGTCTTGGCAAGACTGAGTTCTAATCGTATGGCTCTCTAAGGATGAACACATGTGTTTCATTGTGCTGCAAAGCTGCTCCTAATTGCTTGATGACAGGATGTCCTATACTATGCATACCTCACTTTATCGAGATGTTTGATTGATGCTCCCTGCATTATTTTACTTGGATCTCTCATAGATGATAGCTAGGATAAATATTGCTATCTTGTGGATGTCATGTTGCTCCTGATTTCTTAATATGATGATGTGAGCAATTTGATCATTTATTGCATAATATGTTTAGGCTATGATTCATTGAGGTTTTATGAATTATTAACATGAAGTATCGGCTTAGGGCTACTTTATGTGTAAGTGAATAAGGCTTTGTCTACAAGTTTGCTGAAATGGATCAAGTGGTCCTTCGCTAAGGCAACTTTAGGCTCTCAACAAGAGCGTTGAGATTTGTTGGTAGATGAACTGGTACTCGTAAGCTTTATAGATGAGTCTTTTATGAAAGATGTAATGCTAGAATACTTGACTAATGAAATGAAGGGTGAGTGTACTCGGTCAAGGTAATTCGACGGGTTAGTAAATCTCTCAACGTTAACTTTTCTACATATATATATATGCTTTTCCTATGGAAAACTGACTTGAGCGTCGAAGAGGCCTCCCCCGGGGAAGCCATCTTCGGGGTGTTTTCAGGTAAATCTGGCGTATGAGAAAGCTGTCGGATCTCAAGAACAGCCATATACGATCTGGAGAAGTGTGAAGGAATAATATCAGCATCAAAACTAAAGTATGGAGCCAGAGACCCCATCCTACGCGAAGCCAATGACTAGGAAGTTGTTGAGGATGTCCTCAAACAAACAAATCATCAATAAATCTGAGCTGAGGGTGTGTTGACCCTTAGCACTTTCACAAGGCGTTGAATCGGAATTCAACAGGATCCTCCCTTGACCTTTGGCAAACGCGATTTTCCTCTCCATACGCCTGGCGGCATCTACCACTGTATTAAAATTTACCTCCATCGCTGCCATATATTCAACTCGAATCTCACCCTTAAGACTAGTCAGAAAATACCCCAGAAGTTGGTCTTTACCCAGCCTTCTGACATGAAAAGCGCACGCAAGCAAAATCCTCACATATTCATATAAAAATCCATCCTGCTTTATCTTACCTAGATTTTGATACTTGTTGGAAGAGAGAGAGAACCACCAAAGTGTTCAATCAACTCAAACTTCCACTCTTCCTAGAAAAGGTTTCTTCTATTGTGTCTCATCCACCTAGCCCAGTGAAGTGTTGTTCCTCTCACACAAATTAGGGATATTGAAATGCAAGCTTCTTCCCTGGTTTTCTAGACAGTGAAATACTGCTCCCCCTAGCAATCCAACCCCAGGGGTCGTCTCCTTTGAACTCGGGCAGCTTCACCTTCTTTGCAGCTAGTTGAACCTCGTCCAAAAACACAAGACGAGTTATGGGTTGCGGTGCTCCACCCTGTGGGACTGAAGTCCTGGCCAACAATGTAGTGCCAAACCCTGTTCCAGACCCAGGGCTTGCTCTGTCGGCGTCGTCCGGCTGAGTAAGGAACTTGGCCAATATTTCATGCAGCTGCTAAAGTTTCTGGTTTGTTGATTCTATGCTGGAAGCAATATAATCAATCTTCTAGTTTGTCTCCTTCTCTAGTCAGTAATGAGAGCACCAAATTGGTGGAGTTAAGATGAGAAAACTAGGAAAAGGAAGAACTTAAAGGGATTTCCAGAATTTGTATTTAGGCAAAGGGATATATTTCCTCTGTAAGAAACGGAAAGATGCATTACCATATGAGACTATCTCACTGACCTAAATGGAAACAACCAACAAAAGGGAAATATTAGAATCCCTACACATCCATCACTATTCATTATTTATACTAGTAAGGCTTAGGTCACCCACTAAGTCTGCAATTTTGCCAAAACCCATATAACGGTTTCACATTCTAATTTTAATGTTGGTCCCCTCCATTAACTAGCATCATTACCCCATTTTCCCCTTTCCTATTTCTCTTTCTTCTAGTATACACCAGCAAAGGCTTATCCTACATTGTCCCTGTGTATTGAACTATCTTAGTTGCTCCATCAAGTAAGGCCACAAAAATGGCTTTATTCAACATTTGTATCTTATTGAATAATGCAGAATCATATTGGTCAGTTGCTCTAAAATCTATGATCCATGTAGGGTTGTTCATCGGTCGGTCAAATTTTTGATTTTGGAACGAATCGAACCGACCGGAACGAAACCGAACCGATTAGATTTGGTTAGGTTTTCATCTCCCATGAAAACAATAATCGGATTTCGATTTGGTTCGGTCAGAACTAATTATGATTTTAAAGTTAAAATAAAACTCTAGATTTCTAAATAAACTAGTTTACCCTGATTCGGTTTGGTCTAGCATATTCGTATATCTAAGAGGTAGGTCAGTCTAGTTCAATACAGATTGGCCCAGTTCGGTTCAACTCGACCCAGATACGGTTCAGTATGAGTCGGTTGAGTTCACTAAGACCGGTTTTAGTAACCTAATTTTGAAATGTTTGGTTATTTCAATTTATAATCGACCTGATGGAAAACAAACCGAACTTAAATCGAACCGAGTTATTTCAGTTCAGATTTTGGTTCAACAAAATTACATATTCGGTTTCGAATTTGGTTTGGTTTTTGTTGGCTCGCTTTGGTTTCAGACCGATACGCAGGCAAAGATCCAAGTGAACTTACCAAGCTCATGCAAAGAGGTAACAATAAAAGTTTTCAAGTTACATGTGAAATTCACGAATGCCTGACATGTATTTGATCCTTCATTGACTTCCTTCCCTTCATCATCTTCACAATTTCTTGGAAGACTGCATTGACCATAATGGGATTTGGTGCCTAGTGAGAAGTATAACATTCTCCAGCTTCAAGAGGGTGATCTTCCATGTAGGCATCTTTAATGTTAGAAGCAAATTTCCCTAACATTTGATCTCTTGGTCCTTAATACCACTCAAGGTATCCAGCCAACTTGAAACAAGTATCCTTCACATGCCCTCGAGCTCCACAATGAGTGCACTTTAATTCCCTCTTGTCAATTCTTTCATGATAGTAGTCTTTCCTTCCACTGTCATACTGCGTCCTTGCCTCATACATTCCTCTTCCATTGTCATACTGCCTCCCTATCGCAGCATATATTCCTTGTGAAAACTTATTCCTAACAAAAGTCATTGTTTCTTGAGAAGTATTTTCTCCAGTTGTGATTTCTTTCTGCCTTTCAATTCTCATCAACATTTAGAAGGCTTTGTTGACCCCATGTAATGGTTCCAAGGACATAATGTTGCTCCTAACATACTCGTAGCATTCATTCAGTCCAATTAAAATATTCAATACTCTAGTCATTTGCTCCCTTTCGAGCATCTTGTTTAGTAACAAGCTTCCATTGCACCACATTCACATACAAGAATCCCTTCAAGAACATGTAACTTGTCCCAACTCTTCTTAATCTTTCCATAGTACGCAGCTACATTGTTATTTTCTTGCCTGATGTTTGTCAATTCCTTTTGCAATTGATAGGAGGCACGTTAGATTCTAAGAATCTCTCCAGTATTTCATTCCACAACTATTTAACAAACTGCACATGCATAAATTCTTCAATAATCTCGCTAACCATAGAGTTTATTTTCCAACATCATGTAATCGGCTCTAATCCATATAGCACGCTACTTATTATCATCAGATGGATTGGACAAGTTCTGTCTATATAGCCTAATTTCATTTTCGATCCTACGGCCATACGCACACCTCTATTTCAAGAGATATAGTTCAATCTATTAAAATGTGTAAACACTATTTGGGATCCATGATGATCCGAGTTTGATAAGACGAAGGATCATTGCAAGTGTTCTTACCTTGACTAGATGAACCTCCAAAGAATCCATATCTATGTCCTCCATTGTCGTTGACAATTTTTTTGATTCCTTCCATAACGACAATGTACAAATGCCTCAATTCTTCACATCACAACAAATCAATTCGTCTCTAATCTGAAACAAAGAATCAATATTGCTTAATCTTTGCTTCTCAAATACCATTTGAAGAATAAGAATCGAGATCTTAGAATGTGAAACCTATAGAATGCCAGAGGGAAAGAGAAGAAAGCCTTTGGGAATTTTCTGATTTCGATTATGTTGATCTAATCTACAAGCTAACTCTAAGCTCACATATACACAATTGCGTGTAATGCTAACTAAATAACAAGCTAGTGTTAGGATTCAAACGCATTAATGAGAGAAAACGAAATAAAAACACGAGAATTGTTAATCCAGTTTGCCATGAAAGTGACTACGTCTGGAGGCGCTGCCAAGCCAGGGTTTTTTCTTCTATTTTTGTGATATGATTATAATACATCAAGTGAGTATAAATACTAAGGATCGAAATCCTAATCCGGCCCAAAACCTGAATGTACAAAAAAGGCCCAAAAATCTCCCACCTGGAGACTGATTCCAATCATAATCGTCTTCACCTCTAATAACAACCCACATTCGGCAGCAGTGCCAGGCCTTCAACTCAAGTACCAAGGCCAGATGAAGTCATGCAAAGCTTCAACTTCTCTAAGGTCACAACCTTAGTCAACATGTCTATAGGATTTTCACTTTCTCGAATCTTCATCACCTGTTAAATCTTTCTCTTCAAGAGATAGCGTATGTAATGATACTTAAAGCTATATGTGCTTAGTCCTCGAATGAAAGGCTAGATTCTTAGCCAAGTGAATGGCACTCTGACTATCACAATAGAGAATGTTATCCTCTTGCTCCTTCCCCATTTCACGCAAGAAATTCTACAACCATAACATCTCCTTACTAGCCTTTGTCACTACAACATACTCAACTTCTATAGTAGACAAAGCCACAATTTTCTACAATTTAGAAGCCCAAGAAATTGCAGTACCACCCAATGTAAAAACATACCCGGTTGTACTTCTTCTTTTGTCAAGATCACTTGATGCCAAATCTGCATCAACATACCCTGCTAGCTCGACTTTCTTGCCTTCAAAACATAAGGCATGCTCAGTAGTACCCCTCAAGTATCTAAGGATCCATTTCACTACTTCCTAGTGCTCTTTCCCCGGATTGCCCATGAATCGACTAACTACTCCCATCGCGTGCGCAATGTCTGGCCTTGTACACACCATTACATACATCAAACTGCCAATTGCTGAAGCGTATGGAGTCCTCTACATATGGGCACGTTCTTCTTCGTTTTTAGGCGAGTCCTTATTAGATAGCTTGAAATGGCTACCCAATGGGACTTTAGCTGGCTTAGCATCCTCCTCTTCAAGACCTACTTGATATACTCAGCCTGTGAAAGATACAACTTTCCAGCCACCCTATCTCGATCAATCTGCATACCCAGAATCTACTTAGTCTCTCCAAGATCCTTCATAGTAAACCGTTCAGACAATTGCTTCTTCAACTTACTCACCTCTCGAGCACTAGAGCCTGCTATCAACATGTCATCAACATATAGCAGCAATATAATGTACCCATTGTCAGACTTCTTGAAATAGCAACAATGGTCAGCCTCACGAACTCAATTTCGTGCATGAATCCATCAAACTTCTTGTACCATTGTCTCGGAGCTTGTTTTAGACCGTACAAGCTCTTCTTCAACTTACACATAAGTTCAATGTTATCCTCTGACAAGTAGCCCTCTGGTTGCTTCATATAGATGTCTTCATCTAAATCACCATGAAGAAAGGCCGTTTTTACATCCAACTGGTGTAACTCTAAGTTTTATGCAGCTACCATACTCAACACTAATCGTATAGTAGTCAATTTCACCACAGGAGTAAAAACGTCGGTATAGTCAATACCATATTTCTGCTGAAATCCTTTCACGACCAACCTTGCCTTGTAACGCTTGCTTCCATTAGCCTCCTCCTTAATTATGTAAACTCACTTGTTATACAATGCCTCTTACCCTTTGGAAGCTCAACTAGTTCCCAAGTTTCATTGGCCATCAACAAATCCATCTCATCGTCCATTGTAAGCTTCCACTTGCTCACATGCTCACCACAAGATTCCTCTGCATAACACTTCGGCTCACCACCATCAGTCAACAACAAATAGTAATTAGAAGGCATAAATCTATCAGGCGATCCACGCTCTATAGTGGACCTCCGCAGCGGAACTATCGGGGTGTGCGGTTCTTCCTCAACAACCTCCTAGTCATTTCAAACCACCTTGCTCCCATCCGAGTTCGAGATATCTAACTCCATAACCTCATATTCTGAACTACCAATTTCTGATGCATCCAGTCTATCTTTATACGAAACCTGCTCATTGAATACACCATCTCGACTACAAATAACATTTCTGTTCTGTTCATCCCAAAACCGATATCTGAAATCCTCACCGCCATATCCAATAAATGTGCATTTTATAGACTTAGCGTCCAGTTTACTTCTCTCAATAGAAGCTACATGAACATATGAAACGCACCCAAATATACGAAGAAAGGACAGATTTACCTCTTTACCACTCCAAGCCTCCTCTGGTATTCCATTCTCCAAGGGAGTAGATGGTCCTCGGTTAATCAAGAATGCAACAGTATTAACTTCATCCTCCCAGAACATCTTCGGAAGTTCACACTTCAACCCCATGCTCCTAGCAAGTTCATTCAAGGTCAGATTGACGCGTTTAGTCACACCGTTCTGCTGAGGGGTTCCTCTCAAGGTTTTCTCCATGTGAATGTCATTCTCAGCACAATACTCCTTGAACTCGTGAAGCTCATACTCCCCACCATTATCAAATCTTAAACACTTCACGTTAAGACCCATCTCAATCTCTACTAGGGCCTTTCACTTTCTGAAAGAGTCGAAGGCATCAGATTTTTGTTTTAGAAAGTAAACCTACACCTTTCTTGTGGAGTCGTCAATCAAGGTCATGTAATATGACGCTTCACGAAGAGATGTCACAGGTGTTGGTCCCCACAAGTCGTTGTGGACCAACTCCAACTTCTGCTTCTTCAAAGTTCTGCCACCCTTTGAAAAACTCACCCTTTTTCTGGTTCCTGAAAACACAATCTGATTTCAACAAATTTGAGGCCTGGTAGCAAACCTTTCAAACACATCTCTTGCATCCCTTTCTCACTCATGTGGCCAAGACGACAATGCCACAAATTTGCATCACCATTCGCTCCTGCAATAGCAATACTATCACGGGTGTTGCTCGTCGTGTACAACGTCCCCTCCTTCTTACCTCAAGCTACTACCATAGCTCATTTGGTTATCTTCCAATTCATGCAGCCGAAGGTTATAGCATAACCCTCGTCATCCAATTGCCCAACCGAAAGCAAATTTCTTTTCAAACCATGAATATGCCTTACTCCATGCAACTGCAACACAAATTTGTTTTGTTGCTTTGATTCGAACATATCCTTTCTCAACGATTTCTAAGGGCTCATCATCAGCAAGATAGACCTTCCAAAAATCTCCAGAAGTATAGTGTTCCATTACGTCAGCACTGTTGCACGAATGAAACCAAGCTCCAGAATCTAGGACCCAAGACTCTAATGGGATGCTCACACTCAAGATCAATGCATCTGCAATGTCTTCTATGGTTGAATTCACTGATTTATCCTTTGACGATGCCTTACATTCACTCTTGTAATGGCCGAACTCATCATAATTCCAGCACTTGATTTTACTCTTGTCTGTGGGTTTATCCTTCCCTCTGACTTCGACCTACCACGATTCAATTTTGATTTAGAATCTGACTTGCCCCTGCTTCCGGTACTCAAAACTAATCTCGAAGTAAAACCCGACGCCTTCCTGTGAATTTCTTCGCTAATAATCAGATCTCTAACTTCATCAAATGTGAGCTTCACCTTCCCCGTTGAAGTACTAACAGTTGTAACCGTCCCGCTCCAACTATATGGTAAAGAGGATAACATTATTAGGGCTTGTACCTTGTCATCGATATCAATCTCAACCGAGCTCAATTGTGCGATTGTAATATTGAACTCGTTTAAGTGATTGGCTACCATTGTACTCTCCGCCATCCGTAAGTTAAAGAACCGTCACATCAGGTGAACCTTGTTTGCTGCGAATGGTTTCTCATACATCTCAGATGACGTTTCCAACATTTCCTTCGTCGTTTTTTACTTTACTGTATGATGCGCAATGTTTCTGGACAACGACAAGCGGATCACGCTCATCGCCTTCTTGTCCAACAATTTCCATTCGTCCTCCTTCATGTCCGCCGGTTTCTGGGTCAAAGGTTGGTACAAATCTTTACCGTACAGGTAATCCTCGATTTGCATCCTCTAGAACCCGAAATCCGACCCATCGAATTTCTCCACCGACGATTTTCCGTCTCCCAACGTAACTGCTATAATCAGCGCTCTGATACCAGTTGTTAGGATTCAAACGCATTAATGAGACAAAACGAAACAAAAAAACAAGAGAATTGTTAACCCAATTCGCCACGAAAGTGACTACGTTTGGAGGCGTTGTCAAGCCAGAGTTTTTTCTATTATTTTTTTATATGATTACAATACATCAAGTGAGTATAAATACTAAGGATCGAAACCCTAATCTGGCCCAAAACCCGAACGTACAAAAAAGGCCCAAAAAGTTTGCCGCAGTTTGGGCTTTAGTGTACAGTTCATCAAGCTCCATAACCCAACATCTAGCTAGTGGGTCCCACTTCTACCAACTTAACTAACTAACAATCGATCATTTACATACTCTCCATAGATAGTGTTAAAGTTGTAGAGAATATGTGATTTTGGTTTCGAATATGATTGTGCGTTATATTATCATTAAAAGAGATAGGCAAGATTATATACAGGTTACGAGACTTGCATAATACAAAAGCAATAAAAGATAATATAAATACTAACCTAGAATATAACGATAATATTTTACTAAATAATCTACCCCAGATACTAATTGAGATAACAAAAAAAATCCTAAAATTTATTTCCTAATACGCTCCCACTGTCGAAGTGGTCCTTAAACAAATGTTGAAGACTAGAGTTTGATTTGAAGGGGTCATCGACCTCATCTGCGGTTGCTGAAGAAGTCCCATAACTTGTTTTGCGGTCTTCTTGGTGAAGAGGTGCTTGGCCCAATTTGTTGTCGCTACTGCTTGATAAAGGGGTTGACAATCGGTGACGTGAGATGACTGGTGCATAAATTTTAAGGGGTGCCAAATTTGAAGTGGACGAAGCCAATGTGAGGGAGGCCAAAGCCAAATTTGAAGGGGTCGAAGCCAATTTGAGGGGTGTTGAAGCCAACTTGAGGGGGCCGAAGCGAACTTGAAAGGGCCGAAGCCAAACTTGAAGATGATTGAAGCAAAAAATAAAGGTGAAGAAAATTTGGAGTGGCTCAAAGTGGATATGATTCCACTCGGAGTTTTCCAGAGTTTGGGTAGCGGAACGTGTTCTGGTGGTGGTGGTGACAGAAGGTTGTTGGCGGCCAATTCTAAACATCGGTTGCCATGATTATGGTTAAGAAAAAACATGATTTTGAGGATTGTGGAGCCATTAGGGAAAATGCTTTAATACCATGTAGAGAATATGTGATTAGGATTTTTAATATGATTGTGCGTTATATTATTCTTGAAAAAGATTGACGAGATTATATATAGGTTACAAGACTTGTGTAATGAGTTGTCAAAGATAATATAAATACTTACCTAAATTATAACGATAATATCCTACTAAATAATCTACCAAAGATAATAATATTGATAGCAGATATAATCCTAAAATATATTTCTAATAAAAGCTAGTTGGTTACATCATTACGATCGGAAGAAGAAAGAAAGAATAAACAAGTATCACTAAAGATGACTGATGTCAAATATTGAAACTGATATATAAACTAAATTGGGAGGATCGTCTCCATCAAATGGTGCCTAGAGTACCTGGTATGGATTTGAGCGGTTCTACGAAACGGGTAAGAAACCAAAAGAAAAAGAAAAACAAAGGATAAGCTAGCACACTAACGTGACGTTTGGTTGTCCAAGGAAGAAAGAAAACGGAATGGTAATAGTTTAGGAGGGGGAAAGGATTTAGAAATGGTTATCCCTAATTATGTTTGGTTGCATTTAGAAATGAAACTAATCAAATTGAAAAGCAGGTTGTAGGAGAGGCGCTAGATCTAGTTGCCAATTCCTCACAATTGTCGATTTCTGGTTGTCCACTGTCGAATCGATGAAGGATAACATGTTCTTGAGCACCTCGTCAGGAGAGGAGCTCGCCATTGTTGCCAGTCTGGCAATGATTTTGCTGCTTTGATGGCACAATGATGATTATACAAAACGAGATCGAGACCATAGTAGAAGAAGGAAGAGAGTGAAGTAGTTGGAAGCGATATTGGTGACAGACGACATGACCGAAGAGAGAGGAGGAGGAAGAACGTCGAGTTTTTCAAAAGTCGAGAGACGCCTCATATCATTGGAAGGAGACAGCGTTGCAGCATAATTTTCCCAAGGAAACAAAATGGGCTAACCATTAGAGGCCCGAAATGGTAATATTCTCTTAGGCCACTTAAACAAACATGTGTGGCACGCCCAAACGAAAATAATCTGTTTCTTTCTTCTCTTTTCAACAAAACAAACAAGCCCTAAAGGGCAATCCGAAATGCACTCCTTCTATTGCGAGTTCGAACCTCGTGGATGGCCACAATATGTAAACATAGCGTTAACTTCAGAGCGCACAAGATTAGTTGGGCCAAACTTTTGCATACCCCATTTATAATAATAACAAATTGTCACATGACTAACAATATGCTAACGCTAATTCCATGTTTCAATTCAAGATATGTCTATTCGATTGTCAGAAGCAACTAGTTGCATCTTGCTTCATCGATTTGGACTCGCTTACCCTCTAAATAATTAGATGTTCATATTCCTCCCAAAATTAAGGCTAATGTAGCAAAAGCATTCCTCAATTGACTATTAGGGTTGCAAGAAGCTATTTTAAAATGTCCCTTCACACGTCATAAGCCACTAAGACGACTCTCGCGGGCTAGTTCTAAATATCTCCACAAATGTCATAAGTTACTTCTCTTTTGCTTTTATTTTGTTTATCCAAATTCCAATAGCGGAGTATGGACACAAATGCTTTTCAAACATTATAATGGATGTTGGTTTTTAGCACACCCCAAAACTTGCTTATAACACATATAAATATAAATGATACCACTCTCACAAAGACTCTCCCCCTCCTCTCCTTCTCATCTTCGTTCTTTCCTCCACTTCTTCTTCTTCATATTCTAACGTATAGCAGTTGCCCGCACCTGTAGCCAATCACCCTTCAGCCGCCAGTGACGCAGCAACCCCGCACGAGCAGCCATCATCCACTGCAACAATCCCGTAGCCAGAGAAGTCTCTCCTCTCCTCAAGAGCAGTCCCCGGCCACCAAGAGCAACTTGCACGTCCACCAATAGCCTCTCATTTTCGTTGCGAGCCCCCCAAGAGTAGCCCGCAACCACTGTCTCACTAACAGGAGCAGCCCCGTAACCTCAAAGGTTATCTTTACTTCATATTAGGGTTTTAGGCATGTTGGTTTTCAGACTTGGGACCCATTGTTAATTTTTGGAATAAGGGGTTTACTCTAATTTATTTAGATTAGCGTTTAATAAATTTGATTAAATTGGACACGATTGATATTATTAGATTGTGCAATATGATTAAAACTTTGAAAAAGTAATATAGCCTTTGTCCATCCATTTTGGAAGGACAATGAGCACATTGTCCATTAAAAAAGGATGGACTAGTGTACTTCTATCCTTCTAATTTAGATGAACGTGCACTTCTAAAAAATTGCTAAATGTTGTTGTCCATCTATTTTGTATGGATGTGTGCACATTGTCCTTCAAAAATGGATGGACAAACACACTGAAGTCCATTCAAAATGGATGGAAAAGCACTATGAAAAAATTTACTAAATGATGCCCATTAATTTTAAAATGGACATAGTGCACCTTGTCCTTCTAAAATGGATGGACAAATACACCTTGTCCTTCCAAAATGAATGGACAAATGCACTTTGTCCTTCGTGTATATCTATGATTGTCTTAAATTTGTGTGTATGCTTTTGCTAATGATGTAGATGGAGAAGTCAAAGTTAGATGGGCGTAATGCAATCATTGCATCTGCCCGAGCTGAACAATAGTAAAGCATGTTTATAAGAAGTGTTGTCATTATAAGTTGGATTGCCCCGGATGCAGTACGCCTCTTGTAAATGACTACGATCGAGTTGACGAGTATGTTGTGACGAGTATGTTGTGAGAGTCGGGGATGATGACTAATCGACCTAAGATCATCATATTGACGAGGATGGCAAATATGATGCAGATGGGACTAACCCGCACTAGTTGCTACTATAATCGATGATGGTCTTGGGATCAAGGAACATCTTACAAATGAGAATGAGGGAAATGATGTAGATGAGACTAACCATGCACCTATAACTGGATTGTCCAAACATGGTAATAAGTAAGGATGATTGTTTATATCTCACTTGAAAAAAACCGTTGATGGGTGGGCAAGAGAATTCATAACTTCTTATCAACTATAAAGGGCATGTTGTAGATGATATTCGGATCAAGAAGGTGAGTAAGCATAAACTCGTCTTTATTATTTTTACTTGCTTACGATCTCAAATGTGTATTTATATAATTTAAATTTTGCAGGAAATAATATCCATGGACGCCCTAACAAAGAAGGGAACAGCTACAAAAATGGAATCTTAGCGATGCAGATTGGTGTGACATTGTTCGTCGTAGTGGACTGGCCCACTTGCAAGAGATGATGTATGCTAATATCAACCACTCGTTGATTAGTGCATTTGTAGAAAGATGCATGGCAGCCTGAGACAAATTCATTTCATATGCCATGGGGTGAGATGACTATTACTCTACATGATGTGTATTTTGTACTTGGTTTGAGAATCAATGGAAATGTAGTGTTGGACAAGGGCCCCAAACTTGAAAGCGAAACTGAGGTTCTACAATTTATTGATCTCCTCCATATCAACTATAATGTCGATGTGAATCCAACTATTTCGAAGCAAGGCATGTGATACCTATTCATAATTCAATTTAACTACAATATGTGGTAAAGTTATAACAAACTATGTTGAATTTAAAAGTAATAGGATAAAAATACATGTTTGAATTGTACATTGAATCCATAATCAACACATTTGGAAATGCTTTTAAAAGATTCAATGATTTCGGTTCTGCCCACATAATGTCACTAATAATGTTTGTACCCGGATTAATTTTTTTTCCTTTGAAACTATCCCAATTAAGTGGTCGCAACAAAAAAGTGTTGTAACATAGTGAGTCCATTCATCATCTCCTTCATAGTCTTACGTCGAGCATTGTACACTTGTTGATATGTGGTTAGATTGTCCTCAACATTCTTCTATGCAATCATGATCTGTTTTGCGGAACAACGATTGGTAGTGAGGTTCCTGATCAATTCATACTCTTCCTTGGTCAATCTGTTAGCAAATGAATGAGTAAAACTTTCCCGAACTCATGGTTGTGATTGTCGCATATAACTTCAACTTTTCCATGAATCTCGTACATGCTCGTAACACTTCAAACTGAAAGGATACCCACAATTAATTTCCTTCTTGCCTTTCACATGAGAGTAGTGTCCATATCTTTCACACGTCAACTATGTCCTTCCTCTAATAACCCTTCGTAAATTACAAGGATATAGTTGTAAATTTTGTTTATATAATTAAGATTATGATGTTGAACTTATTCTTCTAAATGAAAGAATTAAATAAATTAAATGATAATTTTATTTGAAATTATTTGACAAATAATTTAAAAAAAAATTATACTAAAAGAGAGTTACTTTGATAATTTCCTAAAGAAATCAATTGGATTGTCCATTGTGGATCATATGTATAAAAGTCCATCCCTAAATCTCAATTCTATATTTTCCAAGATATTAAAAAATTATATGTTTTTTGTTTTCTTGAACTTTATCTTTTTCCCAAAAAGATATGTATTACGGTTTGATTGGATTCCTTGAGAAAATGCATTCAAATGCATTATCTTCCATTAAATTGCATTAAATCATCAATTTATTATACGTTTGGGTTTTCAAGGAGAATGCATTAAATTGATTACATACGACATTTAGTGTAAGATAATGTAATTTAGTGCATTTTTTTGGGAATCCAAACAAACCCTTAATGCAAGATAATATATTTTAATGCATTATTAGGGGAATGAAAACGGATCCTTAGTCATATCTTTTATTTAATACACCTCAAGTTATTCTAAATCCATAGATAGAGTTCTTAACACCCAATTATTCATTCACAAACACATAGCGCATTCCCTCTTATTGTCGCGCACCTCAAGGCATGGCCCCTCTTGTTGTCGCACCATCACCAAGCCCTATTTGACCCTAAGAAAAAACCATTTCGAGCCATTTAATCCAAAATCTGAACATACCAATGTCTTCCTCATGCTCAAGTTAATTGAACCGAACTCTTGAATCGTCTTGAACCATCTCTGAACGACATTGGATCACCCCCGAACTCGCCCTTGTTGTGCGTAGAAAACCGGGAACCAAGCCACTTCGATGCCGATTTCCTGCCAGAAAAGGACACACCTCCGCCCAGAATCCATCTGGTTGGACTCTCCTTGAAGCTAAGAACCCATCCACGCCAATGCATAGTCCAACCGTCGTTGTTCGAGCCTTGACTGAGCCGCTCAAACCAGTTTGGTCGCACTTTGTTCTGCACGTTTTTGTCACCCCACCGCTGCCACCGTGCACCTCCGCCGCTCTGGGGCGCTACACTCGCCGTCGCTTGTAGCCACGCCAAGGACTGTGCCGATGCTAGCCATGTCGAGCTATTGCTCCGTCGTGTCGCGCCTCTTCTGTAAACCGTTCTTTTTTTTGTGAAAGAAGAACAGTTTCTTCTGGAAATTTATTGAAACAAAAAACAAAGGCTATGAAGTACACATACGGGACATAGCCACACCCCTCACACCGTCAACAATTATAGTCCCAACCTCCGAAGGAGGATAAACTAACAAATGAAATCATAAATCAAAGGAGAAGGCATGGCGCCCCATTCCATGTGTATACAAATTGTTGAAGAAGTCAAACATGGCCCCACTCCATGTGTGTACAAAATATTGGGCTTAAAAGCCAATACCATATCCGGTCCATTTAGACCCAAATCGATCGGGCGAGTTTCGTGGAACGGAAGCCAAGCTTCAGAAAGCAAAATCAACGGTAGTCATTGCATCTAGATTCATCGCAGAATCTAATTAAGGTAAATATTGGTTCATTCTTGTCAATTCAGTTAATCTTTGACTGACAATTGATGTTTAAATTAATTGTTCATTAATTGGGTAATTCAAAAATATTATTAAATGTTTACAAATAATTGTGTATTTTCAATGAATTCCATATTTAAGTTGATTGTTATATTTATATATATATAGATATATAACGAAGTTTGTTAGCGCGTTTGGTTTGGGTACAAAATAGTTATATATGTATGCCTAGTAATGTTCTTATCGTCATTAAGATGATATTGTATGTGGACTTTGTGTATTTAAGTGTGGACTTTATAATCGTTAAGTGTCACGGATATTATGACCTTGCGAGGTATAATGATCTATGTATAACTCGGTATGTTTCAGAGTAATTCCCTAATACTTTTAAGGTCATGATCACTATCTCTTATCCACGTGTTAAGAATAAGTGGTGTTCAAACACCTTGTTAGTGCAATTGGGTTGGACATAATGTCACCAGTGTTGTTCATGTTTTATTCGAGACTGTTAAAAGTTTTAAGATTAAATGTGGTGTGCTGAAACTAAGTAAGATAAGTGATGCGAGCACATAATTAATGAATTAGAGCGAGATCTACAACTTGGAAACTGCTCTTGCTCTAGTCTAAGCGGATTTTCTTTTCAATCTGAACTCGCATAACACATATGCGGTGAGGTTGGTCAGACCTTGTTATCAATGGATTTTTTATAAATTTGTGTGATGATTTACAACGTTCCCAAACCAAACCATATCTTCTTCCCATAATACCCACATTCTTTTCCAATATTGTCACGATGTATTTCTCTTGTTCATCCTATGTTTCAGTGGAAATATTGTAGTTACCTCTCGTCTATCAGCTTTTATTTGAGAAATGATGGCAGTATCTAGATATGACTACACAGAACCTCACATAAAATACCCTTGCTAGTCTGTCATTAGCCTAACCAATCCCATTTTGTCTCTCATGGTTAACTAGTGTCACGGACATCACATCAGTTAATAAGTGTCATGTTATCTAGAAGTAACGAAATGATGAAAAATAGATGCAGTAGAAGTTTAGTTTTGAAGTACATTTCAAAGTAGTTTTGAATAAAAAGTTTAACTTTCCTAATTAATGTAACAGATGGAAGTATTAGATAACCTAATCATGTAATTAGGGTTTATTTAAAGTCTTTTGTTGTAACATAATATTGTCTTGTAAAACTTATCTCCTCAATTTACGAGAAGCATTTTAACAAATGTTCAATATTTCTTTTGAAAAGTCTTTTTCTATCGTTTCAATTATTGAATATTTACTTATATTTATGCATAAATTGTTCAGATTTAGCCTTGGGTGACTTTGAACATTAAAATCTGAGGTCACTGGCATGTGACACTTACGACATAATTCGAGGGTGTTATAGTTCCAAGCTTTAGCGTGATACTTTTTATCACATGATGTATCACTATGCACATACAATTCTTCCTTCCAATAGCTTTGAACAATTTAATTGCTCCATCTCGACTACATAATGTGTGATCCGTTGCAAATAATTCAGAATACTCAGAAGAAGATTCTTCTTGACTTTTAGTTGTATGATTTCTATCCCAATCAAAATCCGATGAAGATGGCAATACCTCTCTCGGTTGCTGACTCTAGGTAGGAGCATTGTTGTTCCACTGAAAATGATACAAAGAGGATTGTTGAATTTGTGCGTGATCATTTTTACCCCATGAATAGTCATAAGCATATGACATATTTGCCCCATAATATGCAGATTCTTCTTGAAAATGTGGAGTAACATCATCACATTAATAATAGGCATAAGCTTGTGACATGTTTCTAGGCTGTTGATATAGCATAATATCCTAAATCCCAGTATACACTTCATGTTCAACCTGATTTAAACAAAAAGAAAAATTAAGTAAACGTGATTTAAACAAAAAGAAAAATTAAGTATATTCAAAATGAATAGGAAAAAAACACAATAGGGTTCGTCCAAAACAAGTGGACAGTGACTACATGTCCCTCTAAATACAATGGACATTATCTCTTTGTTCGTCCAAAACTAGTGGTTAATATGAAGAGAGAATTTCAATAAACCACCCCTTAAATAGGGCACTTTACCCACAATCACCCCTTATACACGTAATTACTTACAACCACCCATTAAATCAATTCCGTTAGCGATTAGCCACCCCAACCCCTTTTCCATCCAGTTATACCGTTAACAAGTGTAAATTTACCAAAAAGCCCTTATTTTATCGGTTTAGGGTCCGGTTATGCAAAAAAATTTGATGTTTTTGGTTTGTTTTATTCGAACCCAGTTTAGGCTAGGGTTTACCAGGAACGTGGTTTAATTCCAACTCAAATTAATTGAAGTTACTGAACTTCATCTTCCCCGCCATTTAGAGCAATTGGAAGGTTGAGGCGCAAGTCAGAAAGGTTGAGGCGCAATTGGAAGGAAGATTCGGGCGCAAATGGAAGGAAGATTCGGGCGCAATTGGAAGGAAGATTATTCGCGTTTTATCAGGTAAACCCTAATTTGACAAACTGAACATACAGAGCTGTGAACTCTTGATTCATCCTTTCAACTGTGTGATTCTGCAGATTGAACTGTGTAATTATGGTTTGTGGGCTGTGAACTCTTGATTCCCACCCATTAAATTGTGAGATTGTGCAGGGATTTGAGTTCGAATTTGTACTGTTGTTGTGTGATTCTAGTTTAATTCTGCAGGGATGTCAAGCTCCAGCACAACCTCAAGTAGGACATATTACATGTGTCAGTGTCGTTGCAATATCAAAGCAAAAATATACACAGCTTACACTACTAACAATTATGGAAGGAGGTTCTTTGGATGTGTAAGATATGACCCCAATGCAGAAACTGGTTGTGGTTTTTTCAAGTGGCTAGATGGAGCATACGATGAACATGCTTATAATGTCATTAGGAAACTGGTGGCTCAGAAGCAGGAACTGCAAGAAAGAAAAAATGAACTGGAGAAACAACTGCAAGATAGAGATGTTGAACTCACCCAAATGAAGTCTTCATCAAACATTAATGCAGTACTTATCTTAGGAGTTATTGTTGTTGCTTTGTTTTTTAATGTTGTTGGGTATTAGTGTGACAGTTATTGGTATGGTTTGTAAACATTAGGCATCATTGTTGATGCTTTGCTGATGTACGTTGGTGTTATGACAGTTCTTTGTATTGTTTGTAAACATTGGTGTTATGACAATTCTTGTGATAGTTATTGGTATGGTTCCTATATCTTTGTGTTGTTAGTGTGGTTTTGGCTTGAAATTGTTGGTATGTTGCAGTAGTAAAAATTGGTATATTCTACTGGATAAACTAAGGATCATTTAAGCATAAAGTTTGCTGCATAAACGTGATCATTTCAACTTCCTAAACTATTACAAAGCTTGTTGCAGAAATAGCCATAAGTCAGAAACAAACCAAAATAGCCACAAGTCAAGAACTAACCAAAATAGCCATAGTTTTCAACTTCCTAAACTATTACAAAGCTTGCTGCAGAAATAGCCACAAGTCAGAAACAAACCAAAATAGCCACAAGTCAAAAACTAACCAAAATAGCCATAGTTTTGAACTTCCTAAACTATTACAAGTGCATTCAACTTCCCGAAACAGACCAAAATAGCCATAATGTTGCAACATCCCAAAATAGCCACAAGTGCTTAACTAATTATGCAAATTTATCCACCTTTGGACTTATTTTTCAGCACTCTTGAACTCTTCCTTGCAGTTGTCATGACTGCATTCAGTTGGGCTCTGGTGGTCAACATAGTTGCACCAGTTTGTCTTAATGGATACAGCTTCCTTGCCTTCTTCCTCTGTGGTGCTGCTGTGCTAGACTCTCCTTGAGTTCCTTCATCAACATGTTGCAGCTGTCATAAAAAGATGACAATAAGGAAGAGTTAAAAATGTACACAGTTAGTATTAATAACCAAAGTCACAATGAGATTAAGAATTGAGAGTACCAATCCAAATGCTTGGGTTATAATAGAGTTCTGAGTTGGTATTAGGGGATCTTCTTGTGAACTAAAAAGATCATGTGGAGGTTGATCTTCTACTGGGTGCTCAGTCCTCACCTATAAGGTCCCCAAGTTGTTAGAAACAATATGTTGTATAGGGAAATAATGCTAGAAAATATGTGACAAATGTATATGCAGGTCAGAGTTTAACCTTTCTTGTGTATTTCCTTTTTTTAGTGTTGAATTTCACTGTGCTTTCCCTTGCAGGTCTCCCTCCTTTATTAGGGTTCAAGTTGGCTGGTTCAGGTTGCTTGGGAGGATTCTTGCATTTGTTTTTGTAGTGACCATCCTCTCCACAGTTAGAACAATGGTTCTTTCCAAATCTTAGCCTTGTTTTCTTGCCTTCCCCTTGCTCTTTCTTCCTTGATTTCTTAGGCCTTCCTGGTTGTATGATGAATTTAGGTGGCAGAGGTTGTGGTTGCTCTGTTCTCTCCCATTGGTCTTGTCCTGGCATAGGATTTATGGTCTGGCTATAAGCCCTTAAGTAGGTGTCTTTGCTGTAGTAAGGGTCAACAAACTGAACCACATTCATCCTCTTTTTCAGAATACAGCAAATGGCATGACAACAAGGAATTCCTGTAAGGTCCCAGAGATTGCAACCACGGCTTCTTGCAGCTAAGTCTACAACATATGTCTTAGAACAATGATCAACCTCATACTTATCATCTTGCCCATAGCATTTGCACCTGGTAAGAGCTTCTTTTTTAGCCAACTCAATCTTCTTCATAGCTTCTGGTGTTAGAACTCCTGTGTGCTTCCTCATGGCATTCCTCTTGGTCATAAACATTTTCATAAGTTTTCTTCTAATCCATTCACACATGGATTGTATAGGCATTTCTCTGGCCTCTAGAATGCAGCTATTGAAGGATTCTGACCCATTGTTAAGTAGCATATCAGACTTGCAGAAGTGATTGAATCCATGCAATGACCAAGTAGTTGGATCCCTTTTCATCAACCAGGTATATGCATTATCATTCATGCTCTTGATTCTATCCATACAATCCACAAAGTCAGAAGTTGTAGAAGCCTTAGCAGCAGCCCAAACAGCATCCTTATATGACTTCCCTGGATACTCTGCTTTGAAGTTGTTGTACATATGCCTAACACAGAATCTGGTATGAGTTGTTGGCACCACTAGTTTCAATGCTTCTTGTAAACCCTGAATGCAAACACAAAGCATTTAAGTTAAATTAAGGCAATAGAGACAATAGAATTGACTATAATGGAAGAGAAGGGGTTAGGAATTGACCTTCTGCCTATCAGACATGAATGTCAAGTTGTTAGAGCCTATATCATTCACTAAGTTTTCCAAAAACCAGCACCATGTCTCCTTGGTCTCTAACTCAACAACAACATAGGCTAAGGGGAAAATGTTTTCATTGCCATCCTTTGCAACTGCACAGAAGACTTGACCCTTGTATACACCTTTCAAATGGCAGCCATCAATGCCAATAATTGGCCTACAACCCATGAGAAAGCCTTCTTTGCAAGCATTCAAACATATATAGAACCTTTGGAATTGGAATAAAGGCCTTTCAACTTGGGGCTCAACTGGAATAACAGAAACCTTTGCACTGCTACCTGGATTATAGTTGAGGATTGCAGCTGCATAATCCCAAATTCTGCCATACTATTTTGGAGCATATCCTTGTGTCTGTAGAACAGCCCTAACTCTAGCCCTCCATCCCTGTATATAGGAAATAGTCACACCATGTTCTCTCTTGACTGTCTGAATGAATGTCTTCACCCTCCACTTAGAATCAGTCCTGTAGTGCTCAAGATACTGCTCTACCAACCAAACTGAAGTAACCTTTGTGTTTGTATCTTGCCACCCACAATCATGTCCTGGCACAAATGATTTTAACTAAAAGCTTCCATCTGGGCCCATCCTTCTTGCACAAGCTTTAAATGCACACAAGCTTTTCTTACAAACACACACTATCCTTTCATGGACATAGGGACAGTCACACTTGTTCTTACAGTATGCAGAGATTTTTTTCTTATCATTATGCAAGTAATAATAGTCAAATCCATTTTCAAGAGCATACTGCCTAAGTGCTTTTCTAAATATTTCATTAGATCCAAATCTCATCCCAGACTTACGAGAAATTTTATTTTTAAAGTCAACCAAAGGGTTGAATTCTGGATACCTGACATGACCTTCTCCTTCTTCTCCAGAATAGCTTAGATAATCATCAGATCCAAGCATTTTTTGGAAGATATCTTCACCTCCAGATTGTGCTTCCTCATTCAATTCTTCACCTTCTACTTGTTGCAGATCTATCCCCTCATTAACTTCCTCAACCACATTCTGTTTGAAGACCTCATCATCATTTGATTCCCCAAACACATCTTCAACAAATGGAGGATCATCTGAATCTGAATCTGAAGACTCTGACAAACAGGGATCAACACCAACTAGCCCCCCACCAACATCAGAATCTGAATCCTCTGAATCATCTAAGACATCATCTTCTTGCAAGGAATCCTCTGAATCATTTGAGACATCAACATTTTTTCTAGGTGTGGCTGCATTAGGGTTCAGTTTGCTACTACTTATTGTCCCAGATTTTTGTGAAATTGGTGATGTCATCTCTGCAAGACTTGGGCCTCTATACATTGGGCTTTTTGGCAAGGTTCTAAAACTGGATGGGCTTTCTTCATTCTGTTGCACAACATAAAGATGCAGAGTTTGATCTCTTCCTAAGAGATTAATCATATCTCTGATTTTAGCATCACCTAATACTTGTCTTAATCCATTATGTAATGTCACACCAGGTTTTGGATACCAAAGCTCCTTAATAACATCTACTCCTTCCATACCCTCTAGAAAATACACTTCCAACTCCATCTTAGATAGCAAATCAGGATCAATACCATTTTTGCAGTAAACTAGCTTTTTCCTATAAGAAAGATTACCATCTTTACCCTTGTAGAACTCCCCACCATACATGTACCTTAGTGTCACACTCATCTGAAATAATTGAGCATAATAAATTGGGTCCATTATACTCTGTACACTCACGTGGTTTCCATTCTAGGTTGGAGATATCAATGCAAAAGCAAAATAATATACTCAATACAATAAACTATTCCTCCCTAAAAAACAATACACTAAATTTGAAAACTTACCTTCAAAAGCAACTTTCTTTATGCTCCAACACCTTGCTGCAAAAGCACCAGAAGAAACTCTCCAGCAACAGAGTCGAAATCGCCACAAGTCAGAAACAAAAGAGTCGAAATCGCAATGGCTCCAGCAAACGAGTCGAAATCGCGAAAGCAAAGCTCCAACGAAAAAACCCTTCTTCCTCCAACAACTCCTCTTGAAATCGCGAAAACCCTAAACCCCCATATTCCCAGATGTCGTAAACCCTAGTTCGAATACACACCCACAATCTCACAGATTTCACCCCCAATCTCACATATTTCGCAGATTTCATAGATGGAGCATTCGATGAGTAGAATGAGAAATGAGAACGATTTCAAGAGCCCCAATCTGTTAAACCACGTTCCTGGTAAACCCTAGCCTAAACCGGGTTCGAATAAAACAAACCAAAAACATCAAAAAATTTTGCATAACCGGACCCTAAACCGATAAAATAAGGGCTTTTTGGTAAATTTACACTTGTTAACGGTATAACTGGATGGAAAAGGGGTTGGGGTGGCTAATCGCTAACAGAATTGATTTAATGGGTGGTTGTAAGTAATTACGTGTATAAGGGGTGGTTGTGGGTAAAGTGCCCTATTTAAGGGATGGTTTACTGAAATTTGCTCTAATATGAAATTGTCTGTCCAAAATGTATGGACATAATATACTTGTCCGTCCAAAACAGGTGGACAACAACACCTTTTCTGTCCAAACCAATGGATGCTCATGATTATAAATAAACGGACAAAAACAAATGGATCGTAAATCCAAAAACGAAACCCTATTCTAAAACCCTAAACCTCAAAAAACCAAAAACCATAACCCTTATACCCTACACCTTTCCCTATACCTTAAATGCTAATCCCTAAACTCAAACCTAATTCCAGAGCCCTCACTAAGGCATGTTATATTCCAGGACCCTAACCCTAAACACTAAATCATAAAAGTTACAAAAAATGTTATTGTTAACCATGACATGAATAAATGAAAAATCTATAAAAATTGAGCTTGTAGCATTAGTAATCTATAAAAATCAAAACTTTTAACCTTAAACTTGTAAATCTCCAAATATTTAAACCTAGAACATGAACTTTTAAATGAATAATATCAAAACTTGCTATTCGGAAATCTTAAATATGACATAACATGAAGGATACAAAATAATCTATAAAAATTAAACCTTTAACAAAAAAACAAGAACATACCTCATTTCAGGAATAGTTCAATGATATATCTTCCAAACCCCCGTTTTTATTCCTCTTCATGTGACATGCTCGTCTTTAGACAATGTTTTTTTACTTTGAAATTTCTATGAGTTTGAGAGAAGTGGAGAGAATTGTTGTTCTTGTTATGAACAAGGAATATGGAAGACTTGTGGGAGAATTACAATTGTGATAGACATTAATCGTCCATATTAATGGGATAGTCGTTGGCATGTAAGAGTAGTAAATGCGTATTTTTACTATTATTGTTTGAATTTATCCGTCCAGAATGAAAGGATAGTGTACGACTTGTCCGTCTGAATCGAATGGAACATATGCAATAGGTTCGTCATTTTTTTTGGACGGCATACTTAAAAAAATCGCTTGCACAATTGTCCATCCATTTTGGAAGGATATAACACAAATGTCCATCTATTTTTGATTAAGAGAATCATAATTGTCCATATATTTTTGATAGGTGGTATCCTTTCGCATAAATTCTCATGTTGTTTGCCCATATATATGGACAATACAAACATGTCCATCCAAAATGAATGGACAACTACACACTACTTATTTAAAATGGACGAACGAGCACTATGTGCTATTAGTAGATTAGAAAAATGGACACCTCAGTTTGGGGCTGGAACAAGGATATGCTATTCTTTCAAAAAAAAATCATACCAAACCTGCACATTGCATAGTTCAGATTATTTTACACAATCATTTTCATATTGTATTCCACTAATTATCCTAAGATTAGTTGTAGACATATACTCCCTCCGTCCCATAATATAAGCTATATTTTCCATTTCGAGCGTCCCAAAAAGTTCACCACATTTACTTTTCTTTCCATTTATATCCATAATTATTTCCCATATTACCCTCCTAAATTTTTTACATTTGCCCAATCTACCCTATCATATTTTGTTTTATTCTCACCCCTTACCTACCCACATCATTACATTTATTACTCTCCCCCCATAAATCACTCTCTCTCTCCCATAACTCTCTCTCTCACACTCACCAGAAATCACTCTCTGAATTTCTCTCGAACTCTCTAATCTCTCATCTGCCTTCTCTCTCATACACTCAAACCCTAATCTCTCTCTCTCTCACACTCAAACCCTAATCTCATTTGCAGTCTCACCGCTCTCTTGAACCCTAATCTCTCTCTCTCACACTCAAACGCCGCTCGAACTCTCCAATCTCTCCCTCTGACCTCTCTCTGAGTCTGTTTTAGGGTTGATATCCTCTGTTTTTTGTTCAAATATGTGAACGTTGCCTTGATCTTGGTCTCTGGATCTTGGTTTGTTGATATTTGTGGGTGGATCTTGGTTTCTGGATCTCGTCTCCTCTTCTTCATCATCTCTGGATCTTGGTTTGTTGATATTTGTGGGTGGATCTTGGTTTATGGATCTTGGTTTCTGGATCTCGTCTCCTCTTCTTCATCATCTCTGGATCTCATCTCCTCTTCTTCATCATCTCTGGATCGTGTCCTCTAGATCTTGGTTTCTGAGAATGAGCTTCCATTGGACAACGAGCTCTGAAGATGGCATGACGCCCCCGAAGCAGAAGAAATCTCCTTCTATCTGCTCTCAATACCCTAAGTGTGAATGGGGAAAGCAGTGCCAAGGAGTTCACAGCTTCAATCCCCATTACTCCGAAGATACTGTTGAGGGTAGATGTGCTCCGATGGCTAAGGTGGATGAAGAAGCTATAGATCAGCCCTCCAAGTCCCCGGAGAAAGAAGCAGGGCCCTCTATAAAAAATACCCCACCTGAGGTTGAGATTATTATAATCTCTGATGATGAATTCGATGGTTGACTTCTAAACTCTGTCCTCTATTGATTGCATGTTCACTTTGGTTACTCTATTGCTGTTGATTTTGATTGCATGTTCAATTTGCATGTTCTATTTGCATGCTCTGGATGTTAATGGATGAATTTTACTATGTTGCTGTTGTTGTATGCATGTTCTGGATGCTCTGGTTATCTGATGTTGTTGTATGCATGCTCTGGATGCTCTGGATGTTGATGTTTTTAGACATTTATGTTGTTGTTGTTGTTGTTGTTGTATGCATGCTCTGGTTATGCTGTTGACCTCTGTTGTTGTCTTGTTTATCATGTTAAGGCCCCTTTTAAAGCATGATTACCTGGTTTTTGTCTTGTTCATTTATCTGCAAATGCTCTTGTTCATTTATCTGCAAATGCTCTTGTTCATTGATCTACCTGGTTTCTGTCTTGTTCATTGATCTGCAAATGCTCTTGTAATTACCTGGTTTCTGTTGTTGTTATATTAGTGTTGTGTAAATGGCCTTGTGTCAGTGATGCTTAGGGACATCTAAGTTTCTGTATTGATAATGAATGATGAAGTCTTTGAATACTAAGATGCATGCTCATGTAAATTGACTATATTAAGTTGCCATAAGAAACCAGTTTATATTGATTGAATGTGGCTTATGGGTATGTTAGTGTTGTGAAAATGTAGTTGTGTCAGTGATGATTGGGGACAACTGAGATTATAAGTCTATAATCAAGGATGAAGTCTTCTTAAAATGAGATGCAACTTCATGTAATTCACTGCATTAATGTCCTATGAAAAACCGGTTGATATGACTGAATGAGGCTTATGGTATTCTTAGTTTTTGTCAATGGGCTTGTGTCAGTGATGATTGAGGACATCTGAGATTAAATTGTTAAATGTTTCTTAGGTTATAAAGGTTGTTTTTATTGTTTGACTTTTGATGTTCAGTGATGTCAGTGATGAACTTGCATGATTACAAGACTTACAATGTTCATGCATGCTTACAGAAGTTGCCAAAAGTTTCATGCTTTTAAGATTTACTATGTTCCTGCATGATTATAAAATATAGTGATGTGCAAAACATTTGCTATGTACTTGCATGCTTACAAAACATTTGATGTGCAAAACATTTGATGTGCAAAACATTTGATATTATTGTCTAGACTAGCAAAATATTTGCTAGTCTAGACAATAATATCCTGCTCTTCTTCTTGAGTTTCTTCTTCTATATAAGCTAATGTTCCTTCTTCTATGTGTTGCTGTGCATTTGATGGACCTGCTTCTGCTTGCATTCCTTGTGCACCCCCATGAACAATGCCCCATGCTTCCATAACTGCCCACATTGGTGCATGAACTTCTCTTGGCAGAATTCCTTAAGCTTCCAATATCTTTTTATTATTATGTGGAACATCATAATCATTGCCCCCTTTGCTTTTGAGTATTTCATTCATAACATATTGTAATGTCATCCACACATTACTTAATGTTTTAAAGTCTAGTTCATAAAATGCTTCATGAACTGCATCTAATATGTGATCAACATTCTTAGACATCTTTTTGTGCATCAGTGATTGAATGCTTCTAAAAAACCCTAGATCTAATATGTTTAAATCAGGGCTATTGTGATACCCCGTATTTTTGTAAGGTTATTTTGGGAATTATGGAATTTTCCCGAGTACCCGTTTTGTACGTCGGATTTAATCCAGGTAGCTTGAGACATTCTGTAATGTGCTCTATATCTGTAATATTTTTCTCAGTGAAATAATATACAGACAAGGTGCCTTAGATTTTAATTGTCATTCGCGTACGATAATTTTTATCCCGGTTTAATGTCTTATCCGTTCAAAGCTGAACGGGCGGGAAAAAGGGTCACGGCGACCGCCGTAAAGTTGCGGCGACCGCCGTCGTGAGACCCAAGCACGGCGCCCGCCGTAAAGATACGGCGCCCGCTGTTCCAACACCCGAGGAGGCAGCTGATGTGTCATGCTGCGGCGACCGCCGTAAGTGCCGTCATCGTTGCCCAGCAGTCGTTGCCCGTTGGTCGTCGGCGTTGTTTCTGGCAAGCGCCGCAGTAGCTCTAGGCCCTCGTCTTCGAACTCCAGATGTGTTGGCTATAAAAGGAGGTGCTGGGGGAGAGGTTTTGAGCCATCCAAGCACCAAACCTCTGCCAAATTAGCCTCTCGCCGGAGTTGTGCCTTCGCCGGAATTTTCGAAGCTTTCGTCGGTGTTGTAGTGGTGTTTCCAGAGTGCCTTTGTGAAGCTTTTGGTTAGCCTTGGAGGTTAGAAGCCAAAGCAAGTCGAAGGAGGCCAAACCACTCGTGTTTTGGGGTGAGTTTTCTCTCGTTCTGTGTCGTCTGAGTTCATCACGGCAACCGCCGTGTTCTTCGCGGCGACCGCCGTGATGAATACGGCGACCGCAGCCAAGAACGGCGACCGCCGTGATGAATACGGCGACCGCCGCCAAGAACGGCGACCGCCGCCAGTGCCCAGAATGCCCTCGTGGCTTTGGCTTGGTCGGTTGTCGTCGTGGCGTCTTTCCTTTCGTGTTCTTACGCCGTGTTTAAATTCGTACTGTTTATGTCGGATCTAACTTAGGGTTCCTTTTATGGGTCGACTCGAAGGTTGTTGTGCTGTCGGAACTATACCGTGTCGAGCCCGGAATCCAGTTGACGTCTTTAGACTATTCTGCGGTGTAAGGCAAGTGGCGGTTCGCTCTTGCTCTTTCGTTCCATATTTACATTAATTATCAGTAGTTTATCTGAGTAATTAATTTGGAATGAATATTCTGTTTGTCTGGAAACGGTTTTGATAAACTGTTTTGAAAATCATATAATAGGTTGTATATCTGTTAGAACAACGCCATTATCTGTGATCGCCTTTCAGGCCTTTATGTGGATTTATCCTATAACTGTTGTTGTGTTGTAACTGTTTAGTTAGCACTGTTAAATAGGAACGTTACTCGGACTCTGTCCAGTCGTTTCTTTATAATCTGGTATCGGGGTGGCTCGTCCCCATCTGGTACTATTCTATGATCATGATCGGTCTCTTACACATGTGTGTAGAGACAGGACACTTAGCTGGTGTCACAAACCTTTCGGTATATGTCACTCTCGACGAAACGTATACTAAGATGTGTCGTCCCATTGGTGGGGTACACATGTAAAAGTCTATAATGTGATGTGTGTTTTTGAAACATAAATCAGATAAGTGCTACATTGACGCACATAATTAATACACCTTGGGCGAGTAGTGCAGCTAAGTTATAGTGCAGCTAGGAAAACTCGTCTTGACTTGAATGTAGTACGTTCTCTTTCCAATCTGGATTCGCTGTAGGCGATGAGGTTGGTCGTGAACCGAAGCATCTCAGTCAGTTTTAAATCATTGTTGAATGATTTTGTAACTCTCCAGATTTGTCATACTTCCTTAAAGACTCATTTCAGTTGGAGTCTTCTTTCGAGTCGATTTCTGTGAAGATTCAGTCTTCCAGAATCTTCTCTTGTGCATACCTCTTGTTTATTCCAGTAGGAGTATGGTGGTTGACAAGCGTACTCGATTATTATTCGAGGGACGAAGAGTCTAACCTAATATGACTGCTTCGAACCAGTCTGCTTTATACCCTTGCTAGTCTATTCATTTAGACTAACCAACCAATATTTTCCCTTGCATGGTTGGCTGGTGTCATCCGTTTGATTCGGCACATCAGTTATGAAGTAGCTCAGAAGATTAGAAGGACTATGGAGTCGGCGGTGGTTTTTGAATGTTTTAATTATTTCTTTAATCAGGTTATGATCCTTTGGACAATAACTCCGATTGTAATTTACTTTCTTAGACTTCCGCTGTGTTTGGTTTAAACTATGTTTTGACCTATTCGGGATTGGGTTGTAATCCCGTAACTCTTATTTCCTTGACAATGTTATGTTTTGGAATTTAATGCTTGATCTTTGTGTATCAATCGCATTTCATAAATTGTATTTATATGGTAAAGCCTTGGGTGATCTCGGTAAGGAACACTGGGGTCACTGACGGTAATACATTTCCAAAAGAGTTAAGTTTTGGGGGTGTTACAGTTGTGGTATCAGAGCCAAAGGTTTTAAAACGGGCTTGGAATTTTTATAAACCATTTATCCATTTTCGAAATGTTTTAAAAAGGGCTCTGAATTTTCAAAGTGAAAAGAATTTCAAGACACCGTTCATAGTCATGTCTTCTGTACAGTCTGATATAGTAAGCTTGCTTCTATGTCTAGAAAGACTAATTCCTTCCTTATTGTTCGATAGGATGGGTGTCTACTTTTCTATTGGTAGGGGGTCGGAAGACGCCAAGTCGGATCAGTCGAGGCTAGATTTTCCGTTATCTCAGCGATGTTTCGAGGTTGGAGGCCCGAGTAGCCCATCCGAAGACGTCAAGCACGTTCTCCCCGAGTCAGTTGTCCTTGTAGCCAGGAATGCTATGGTCCCTAGACCTGCACCTGTGCCGCCACCAAGGGTGGAGAGAGTACAGGAATGGGAGCAGGAAGACGAGTTGTCAAGGTATGAACAAGGGGTTTACCAAGACGACTTTCTACTGGGACTAATTCCCGAGGAGATCGAGTACGAGGAGGAGGAAGAGGAGATGCTTGAGCAAGATCCTGTCGAGGACGAGGATATGATCGAGGATGATTCCGAGGATGAAGATCCCATCGAGGATGATCCCGAGGATGAGGATCCCATCGAGGATGATCCCGAGGATGAGGATCCCATATAGGATGATCCAGAAGAGGATCCAGAGTTGGACCTTAGAGGGCAGAATCAGGAGCCCGGTACAGGATTGTCACCAGTGCCAGAGTACGCACCCATGTCAGAAGTTGATTGGGAGGCACTGTATACCGAGTACGGTATTGGGAGAAGTGACAGGGAATCTCAGCCTATCCCTACTCCAAGGAGATGGAGGTCGAAATCCGAGCTGCAGGAGATTCTCCGCCAGAGCGAGGTAATCTCTGCAGAACAGCAGCGTCAGAGGGATGAGCTGATTGCCAGTACTCAGAGGAGGGCTGAAATAGGAGGACCATTCATGGACGGCCCATACTTTACCATGACTGAGCTAGGACTATGTGCTTCAGGGTCAAGCAGGGTGCGAAACCCATCGCCAGAGCTCGATGGTGAGCCTAGCCCGAAGAGACCATGTACGAGTAGCCAGTCGTATAAGAGACATTTTGGAACGCCTTGAGGAGGAGTGGCGTTGCCTATCGTAGTAGTTTCGTTTCTTAGTATTCCAAGTTGTACTTTGTGTAATATTTCAGTATTGCGGCAAGTACTCTGAGAAACACTTATATCTTCGAGCAACATTGTCCTAGCGCTCGAATGGTAGACTTATGTGTAACTTGTGTATTAATTCGAAGGTTCATCTATAAAATTTCAAGTTGATATATTCTGAGTAATTTATTTACGTTGGTATATTGCATAAGTATTGCATAATATTAATGTATTGAATGCTTGGAATTTGATCGGTAAATAGATGGTGAACCCAAGAAGCACGAGGAATTCGACTCGAGCCGGTGCTGGGACTAGCCAAAACCCCAGACCAGCAGGAAGAGGTGTTCAGGATGAACACGAGTCTGAGTCTCGCGTCTAGCAGAGGCGTAAAGGTCAGGATCAGACCCAGGCGCCGACACTATTTGACGCTACAGCTGTTGAGGCGATCCGTGGGATCGTGATGCAGGCTATTGCAGATGTCTTGAGACCAAGTGCGCCTCAAGCACAAGAAGTTCCTATTCACACAGCGGTTCCTGATGTTGTGGAACCCAGAAACCCCGTAATACAGGAGACTGCCGTCAGGGCGAGGGACAGCTATGGTCGCGCTCTTAAGACCATTACTTCCATGAGACCCGACTGCTATAATGGGAAAGGGGAGCCAGTGGCAGTGACTCATTGGTTCTCCCATATGGAGAGGCTGTTCAGGAACATGGAGTGTACGGAGGCCGAAAAGGTCCATATCGCTTCTCTTCAGCTGAAGGAGGAGGCTAGCGAGTGGTGGGAGAGCACTGGTTTGGCTGAGAGCCCAGTGTTGACTTGGTCGATGTTCAAGACCAAGATGGTTGATCGCTTTTTCTCTCGTGCTATGGGAGAGGAGAAGCATAAAGAGTTCTTGTACCCTCAGACTGATGGTCTGAGAGTGACCGAGTTGGCATCTAAGTTCAACCATCTTCTACAATACGCCACTGCCGAGATCATCAGCGAGGCTCAAAAGATCTGGTACTTCCACGAGTGGATGAACCCGGATATCAAGCCATTAATGGTGCACCACACATGCTCTACCTTGGAGCAGTATGTGGATTGTGCCTTTAAGCTGGAGGTAACTCTCGAGGAGTCGACCAAGAGGCGCAACCGACAGAAGTCGATGCAGAATCAGAACCAGGGAGGTGGTTTTAAGCGCCCTGCGCCACCGTCTAACTTCGCCAAATCCGGCCGAGCTAAGACGGAGATGACGCAAGGAGGATCGACTCAGCAGTCAGGGCAGACCAGGAGTACAGTTCAGTGTTATAACTGTGGTACTGCTGGGCACAAGAGCACTGAGTGTCGGAAGGAGAAGAGGCCATGCTTTGGGTGTGGACGTGATGGTCATCTGCAAAAGTTCTGCAAGCAGGGGAAGCAGAAGGGAGTAGAGTCGCAGCAAGGGTCAGTTCATCAGAGCAACTGACCTAGGTTTAAGCCTGCCGAGACTCCTAGCCCTTTAGTGCAGACAACTGCTCAGAACAGGGGAAAGGCCCCAGCTGTTTCTGGAAGTCAGGGCCAACGCTTGTACGAGATGCGTGAGGCAGATGGACCCAACGCTCCGATTGCTCAAGGTACTCTATACCTTCACTCTACTTCAGTGTGCATTCTGTTTGATTCTGGTGCTACGCATTCCTTTATTTCGGATAGCTGTGTTAGCAAGTTAGACTTAGTGTGCAACGATTCGTGCGACCCTTTTGTCGTTAATCTTCCTAATGGAGAACGTTTGGTGGGAACCAAGCATTTGTCCGACTTTCCGATTACCATTCAGGGTAAGGAATTCAAGGCAAATTTAATCTGCATAGCCATGGCTCCATACGACATTATCCTCGGTATGGATTGGCTGACGCGTCACAAGGCGGTGATCGACTTCAGTTCAAGAACGGTGACGGTGTCATCCGGGGGCCAATTCGTGTGCAAGTTCAAAGGTCGAAATGACGCTGATAACGGCAAGCTGATCAATGCGATGGTTGCGTTTAAGCTACTACGACAAGGATGTGTCGGGTACCTTTGCTACTTGGATTCGCCCGAGAAGGATGGACCTGAGATTCTTGATATTCCTGTGGTTAGGGAATTTTCGGATGTCTTTCCGGAAGAAATTCCAGGATTACCCCCGAACCATGACGTTGAGTTTTCTATTGATCTCGAGCCTGGTACGGCGCCGATTTCCAAATCACCGTATCGGATGGCTCCGGCTGAGATGCAAGAATTGAAGAATCAACTTGAAGATCTTCTTGATAAAGGTTATGTCAGGCCGAGTGCATCGCCGTGGGGTGCTCCGGTATTATTCGTCAAAAAGAAGGACGGATCGTTCCGACTTTGTATCGACTATCGAGAGTTGAACACGGTGACGATCAAGAACAAGTATCCTTTGCCTAGGATTGATGACTTGTTGGACCAATTACAGGGAGCGAAGGTTTTCTCCAAGATCGACTTAAGATCTAGATATCATCAACTCAGGATTCGGGAGCAGGACATTCCTAGAACTGCGTTTAGGACCAGATATGGTCATTACGAGTTCGTAGTGATGCCTTTTGGGCTTACAAATGCTCCAGCTGTCTTTATGGATTTGATGAACCGATGTTTTCACCAGTACTTGGATAAGTTCGTGGTGGTTTTCATCGACGACATCTTGATCTATTCTCCGAATGAAGAAGTCCACGAGGAATATCTACGGATTTCCTTGTCGATCCTTAGACAACATCAGCTTTTTGCTAAACTGTCTAAATGTGAATTCTGGATAAAGGAAGTGGCTTTCTTAGGCCACGTGATCAATAAAAATGGGGTTATGGTTGATCCCCAAAAGATTGAAGCGGTGGCCAAATGGACACAGCCCCAGAGCGTGAAGGAGGTACGCAGTTTTCTTGGACTTGCCGGGTATTATAGAAGGTTCGTAGAAGGATTTTCAAAGATCGCTCTACCTATGACCAATCTACTCCGCAAAGTCCATAAGAAGTTTGTCTGGAATGACAAGTGCGATGTCAGTTTCCAGGAGTTGAAGCGACGGTTGACCTCGGCACCCGTGTTAGCACTCCCAGAGGGGAATGACGGTTATGTGGTCTATAGTGATGCTTCCAAGTGTGGTCTCGGTTGTGTTTTGATGCAAAGGGGCAGAGTCATTGCTTACGCATCTAGACAACTCAAGACTTACGAAGAAAACTATCCGACCCATGATCTTGAGTTAGCAGCGGTTGTCTTTGCGCTGAAGATTTGGAGGCATTACCTCTACGGTATAAGATGTCAAGTCTTCACCGACCACAAAAGTCTCAAGTATATATTTACTCAGAAGGAGTTAAATATGAGACAACGCCGCTGGCTAGAGTTGCTCAAGGACTACGACATGGAGTTGTTGTATCATCCGGGCAAGGCTAATATAGTAGTTGATGCACTAAGCCGAAAGACAACGCATGAGACTGTAGTTGCTCTACTTACTGCTCAGACCAAGCTAAACCAAGAGTCATGCGACATTGAAGTCTTATATGACCAGCGTAGAGGGTACCTGAGTATGATGGAGATTCAGGCTACACTGCTGGATCAAATCAAAGAAAAGCAAGTCGATGACATCATCTTGGTAAAGTTAAGCAGTGAAGTGATGGATGGGAAAGCTCCCAGTTTTGTGGTTCAGGATGATGGATCACTTTGGTTTCAGGATCGGATCTGTGTGCCTGACACAGAAGGTCTTCGTCAGTTGGTGATGAGAGAAGCTCATTCATCTGCTTATTCTGTGCATCCTGGCTCTAGCAAGATGTACAAGGATCTCAGGAAGAAGTTTTGGTGGCCAAACATGAAGTGGGACGTAGCAGACTTTGTGGCAAAGTGCTTAACTTGCCAAAAAGTCAAGATCGAACACCGCAGACCAGGTGGTGAGATGCTACCTCTCCCCGTGCCAGAATGGAAATGGGAGGACATTTCCATGGACTTCGTCACTGGGCTACCCAAGACTCGAAGTCAGAGAGATGCTATCTGGGTAATTGTGGATAGGCTTACGAAGAGTGCTCATTTCATAGCCATCAAGACCACATGGGAAACCCAGAAGCTAGCCAAAGTTTACCAGAAGGAGATTGTCCGCTTACATGGCATTCCTAAGACTATTGTATCGGACCGAGATGGCCGTTTCATGTCAAGATTCTGGAAGGAACTTCATAAGGCTATGGGGACCGAGTTGAGGTTCAGTACAGCGTTTCATCCTCAGACAGATGGCCAGTCTGAAAGGACCATCCAGACTCTAGAGGATATGCTTAGAGCTTGTGTGCTTGATCGTCCGACTAGCTGGGAGGACAGCTTGAGTCTGATTGAGTTCACATACAACAATAGCTGGCATGTTACAATCAAGATGGCTCCGTTTGAAGCTTTATATGGTCGCAGATGCAGATCTCCGATTTGTTGGGACGATAATGCCGACAAAATTCTGCTTGGACCAGAGTTGGTCGAAAGGACGGCTTCAGACATTACTTTGATCAGACAAAGGATGTTGACCGCTCAGAGTCGACAGAAGTCCTACGCAGATCGGAAACGCAGGACTGTCGAGTTCGAGGTCGGTGACAAGGTTTTTGTCAAGGTATCGCCATCCAAAGGAGTTTTCAGATTTGGTAAGCGTGGGAAGCTTAACCCTCGCTACGTGGGACCATTCGAAATTCTGGATAGAGTGGGATCTCTAGCATACCGCTTGGCGTTGCCACAATCGGCTCACCCGGTGCATAACGTGTTCCACGTGTCTTTACTCAGAAGGTATGTACCAGATGAGTCTCATGTACTTAGTTACGAGGACATCGAGATTCAAGCTAATGGTACTTATGAAGAGTTGCCCGTGCGCATTTTGGAGCGTCGGGAGAAGCATTTGCGCAACAAGATCGTACCTTTGGTACGAGTGCTGTGGTCCAAGTCAGGGACCGAAGAAGTTACTTGGGAGACGTGGGAAACCGAGTCAGATATGCTCAGGCGTTTTCCCGAGTTATTCTCGACCTAAGTTTCGGGGTCGAAACTTCTTGTAAGGAGGAGGAGATGTGATATCCCGTATTTTTGTAAGGTTATTTTGGGAATTATGGAATTTTCCCGAGTACCCGTTTTGTACGTCGGATTTAATTCAAGTAGCTTGAGACATTCTGTAATGTGCTCTGTATCTGTAATATTTTTCTCAGTGAAATAATATACAGACAAGGTGCCTTAGATTTTAATTTTCATTCGCGTACGATAATTTTTATCCCGGTTTAATGTCTTTTCCGTTCAAAGCTGAACGGGCGGGAAAAAGGGTCACGGTGACCGCCGTAAAGTCGCGGCGACCGCCGTCGTGAGACCCAAGCACGGCGACCGCCGTAAAGATATGGCGCCCACCGTTCCAACACCCGAGGAGGCAGCTGATGTGTCATGCCGCAGCGACCGCCGTAAGTGCCGTCATCGTTGCCCAGCAGTCGTTGCCCGTTGGTCGCCGGCGTTGTTTCTGGCAAGCGCCGCAGTAGCTCTAGGCCCTCGTCTTCGAACTCCAGATGTGTTGGCTATAAAAGGAGGTGCTGGGGGAGAGGTTTTGAGCCATCCAAGCACCAAACCTCTGCCAAATTCGCCTCTCGCCGGAGTTGTGCCTTCGCCGGAATTTTTGAAGCTTTCGTCGGTGTTGTAGTGGTGTTTCCAGAGTGCTTTTGTGAAGCTTTTGGTTAGCCTTGGAGGTTAGAAGCCAAAGCAAGTCGAAGGAGGCCAAACCACTCGTGTTTTGGGGTGAGTTTTCTCTCGTTCTGTGTCGTCTGAGTTCATCACGGCGACCGCCGTGTTCTTCGTGGCGACCGCCGTGATGAATACGGCGACCGCCGCCAGTGCCCAGAATGCCCTCGTGGCCTTGGCTTGGTCGGTTGTCGTTGTGGCGTCTTTCCTTTCGTGTTCTTACACCGTGTTTAGATTCGTACTGTTTATGTCGGATCTAACTTAGGGTTCCTTTTATGGGTCGACTCGAAGGTTGTTGTGTTGTCGGAACTATACCGTGTCGAGCCCGGAATCCAGTTGACGTCTTTAGACTATTCTGCGGAGTAAGGCAAGTGGCGGTTCGCTCTTGCTCTTTCGTTCCATATTTACATTAATTATCAGTAGTTTATCTGAGTAATTAATTTGGAATGAATATTCTGTTTGTCTGAAAACGGTTTTGATAAACTGTTTTGAAAATCATATAATAGGTTGTATATCTGTTAGAACAACGCTATTATCTGTGATCACTTTTCGGGCCTTTATGTGGATTTATCCTGTAACTGTTGTTGTGTTGTAACTGTTTAGTTAGCACTGTTAAATAGGAACGTTACTCGGACTCTGTCCAGTCGTTTCTTTATAATCTGGTATCGGGGTGGCTCGTCCCCATCTGGTACTATTCTATGATCATGATCGGTCTCTTACACATGTGTGTAGAGACAAGACACTTAGCTGGTGTCACAAACCTTTCGGTATACGTCACTCTCGACGAAACGTATACTAAGATGTGTCGTCCCATTGGTGGGGTACACATGTAAAAGTCTATAATGTGATGTGTGTTTTTGAAACATAAATCAGATAAGTGCTACCTTGACGCACATAATTAATACACCTTGGGCGAGTAGTGCAGCTAAGTTATAGTGCAGCTAGGAAAACTCGTCTTGACTTGAATGTAGTACGTTCTCTTTCCAATCTGGATTCGCTGTAGGCGATGAGGTTGGTCGTGAACCGAAGCATCTCAGTCAGTTTTAAATCATTGTTGAATGATTTTGTAACTCTCCAGATTTGTCATACTTCCTTAAAGACTCATTTCAGTTGGAGTCTTCTTTCGAGTCGATTTCTGTGATGATTCAGTCTTCCAGAATCTTCTCTTGTGCATACCTCTTGTTTATTCCAGTAGGAGTATGGTGGTTGACAAGCGTACTCGATTATTATTCGAGGGACGAAGAGTCTAACCTAATATGACTGCTTCGAACCAGTCTGCTTTATACCCTTGCTAGTCTATTCATTTAGACTAACCAACCAATATTTTCCCTTGCATGGTTGGCTGGTGTCATCCGTTTGATTCGGCACATCAGTTATGAAATAGCTCAGAAGATTAGAAGGACTATGGAGTCGGCGGTGGTTTTTGAATGTTTTAATTATTTCTTTAATCAGGTTATGATCCTTTGGACAATAACTCCGATTGTAATTTACTTTTTTAGTCTTCCGATGTGTTTGGTTTAAACTATGTTTTGACCTATTCGGGATTGGGTTGTAATCTCGTAACTCTTATTTCCTTGACAATGTTATGTTTTGGAATTTAATGCTTGATCTTTGTGTATCAATCGCATTTCATAAATTGTATTTATATGGTAAAGCCTTGGGTGATCTCGGTAAGAAACACTGGGGTCACTGGCGGTAATACCTTTCCAAAAGGGTTAAGTTTTGGGGGTGTTACAGTCAGCACAATTGGTATCAAGGTGCTTAGGCGCTTGATAAAGGGTGGAGAGGTCGCGTGTTCGACTCTCACCAACAACCTACCCGTGTTAGGGGGAATGGTTGGGGTACACGGCCTGCAGGCCTGTTAAGGATGGCAGTGCCGGGGTGTCTATCAGGCCCGTTATCGGCAAGGTCAGACACCAACATAAAGTGTACTTTTTTGTAACATCCCAGGCCAAGCTACCCCAGCCACCAAGCCGCCCAGCCACCCAACGGTGCCGGCGCCGATACTGGTGCCGCCTGGTTGTCCAAGGGCATGCAGCCCACACACCCAACCCTTCCCCCATTTAAATGGGTAGGTTGTTGCCCACGGGGATCGAACCCGGGACCTTTAGATACAAGGGCAATGCCTTACCACTTGTATCACCAATTGCACTGCAGTACAGTTGGTGATACAAGTGGTAAGGCATTGCCCTTGTATCTAAAGGTCCCGGGTTCGATCCCCGTGGGCAACAACCTACCCATTTAAATGGGGGAAGGGTTGGGTGTGTGGGCTGCATGCCCTTGGACAACCAGGCGGCACCAGTATCGGCGCCGGCACCGTTGGGTGGCTGGGCGGCTTGGTGGCTGGGGTAGCTTGGCCTGGGATGTTACAGCTATTAGGTGGTTGTTGAGTCAAAATAAATGTAAATCCTTCCTCTTGATATACCTGTTGCCAATCTCTATCATGTTGAGTTATATGAGATTTTACATTGTCCTGTTGTATAAATATCACCTTGTGATGTCCATCTTGTGGCCACTTTGCCTTGATTGCTGGAACTATTTGGTTGATTAACATACTCCTTGTCACCTTCTTGTTTACTGATTCAACTAGCTTGGTCACCAATGTCCCCTTTCGTCTGTTTTTTGATGATCTCTTTGCTGGCTATGTGTATGTGAATGGAAAAATACCAATTTTTCCATCAAAGGTACATTGCCCTTCTGAATTGAACCTTAGTCTAGCTACTGCAGCAATGAACATTACTTTTGGAATGAACTTGCTTGAACTAGCTGCTCTGTATTTGCCTTTCTCATGTTGTGCTAGATAGACCATGTGTGACTTCTTGCTCAAATAAAACCATTTCTCATCCAAATGAACAAAGTCATACATTGGATAATATTGTCTCTTTGTTTCTGCTGTATCACCTTGTAGTAGCCTTAGCACCCAATCCAGTCTTGTCACTTTGTTGTTGTCATTCAATCCTGAATGGAGTGGATTTGTGTGTGGCTTGATTTCTCCCCTCTTGATCATTCTATGAGCTGTGCTCTTTGATATGTTAAGGTTGCTTGCTAAATCTCTGATGCATGATCTCTCCCCCATATTCAGATTTGTAATAGACTCAACTGATACCTGAACTCTCTTTCTACTTGAGTTATGATATTTTGTGGTGAGATTGTATATTCGGTTTGCATCCCTCTGTCTCTTGGCTATGCTCCATATGTTGCTTATGCACCATCTTAATACATTAAATTGTGATGCAGCAGCATTCATTGCACCATGTTATAGCTTTTCATTTACTGATTTGTCTACAAGCTATACCAAAATGTTCATTCTTTGTTCACTGCTGAGCCTGCTTCTGTTTGTCTGGTGATGACTTGTTGCCTCACTGTGATGCTCTGTTTCTGCATGAATTGTTGCCTCTGTTTCTGGTTCTTGGTTGAGATCAAATAGAACTTCATCTTGTTCCATGTCCCCAACTGGCTGGTTGAGATCAAAGAAAAGTTCATCTTCTTCCATATCCCCAACTGACTGGTTGAGATCAAACAGAACTTCATCTTCTTCCATTTCTTCATCATCAATAAGAAAATCATGTTGTTGGTCTGCATCATCATGTGGAAACAAAGCTGGAATATTAAGATTAAAGTCTGAAGACATAGGGAGCAGACAGTGATGTTGTTGTGAAACTTAAATGCTTTTGAACAGAGATGAAATGGTGTTTTTTGGAGGGAATATGTAAAGAGTTGAAGTGATGTAGGATAAATGATTGGTTTTGCAGAGAATATGTAAGGATTTAGCTAAGAATTAGCAATCTGTGTGACCCTAATCCTGTGTTTCTATTGGTTGAAAATATCAACTATGGGATTAAGCTTAATTATCCCCAGTTGTCATTAAATTCTCCTACACTTTTGATGTACTTTTCTGAGCAACTCTATTGTACTTGTCTGAGCAACTCTTTCTCCATAATAATAGTGCAAATTTTCAAATGTTGCTTATATATTGGGACATAGGAAGTATAATAGTGAGTCAATGACTACATCACTTTAATATGCTTTTAATGTTGGGTTGGACACATTGCACAAATGTGATCAAATCCGAACCTATTTCTTACGTGTAATTTATCACCGGTTAATGGTCAAAACTTGTAATTTACCTAAATGTTTTGTTTGTATTTACTAAATTATAACTTGGTTGAAAGAAGTCACATCTATAATCTACTCCAATCTAATATACAAAAACATCATAAACACCTACATTCTGTTGATTTAGTGATTTAGCAGTAAGCTCCCTTAAACGTTCTATTAAGATATCTTAAGTTATGGCTTTGGCCGATCAAACAAGGCAATTAAGACAAAAAAAAAACATCATAACCAACGTGATAATAAACGAAACTGGAAACAATAAGTGAATACCGCCAAAAGACAATAAAAGGAGCCTTCTTGCCACATGTTACTATATCCTTGACAGCACAGTAGCATTGGTAAATGACTTTTCTGGCTTAAACCAGTATCGAACAAAAAATACATCTCTGTGTAGCATTGTTGAGAAGTCAGAGCAAGCTGGAAGGAAAGAAAGCGGAATAAAAGACGTATTGAATAACCTCGCCCATTTGTTGCTATAACATTCCCCGACCAAAGCAAAAGATAACAAAAGGCACAAAAATTCAGCACTACCACATTCTTGTGTTCATCTCTTTGTTCTTCTACCTCTTTAAAAGAATGGATTTCAACATGTACAGATTACAATCCTCTCATTCAGCCGTAAAAACAAAATGAAAAGAGATGAGAATGTACGTACCCTGAACTGCTTACCCTTTTGCGCTCCATTATTAAGCTTATATAAGCTTGCTAGTTCTCCGCTGTGATGGCCCCCCAGGAAATAGCTTCATTATCCATCCCAATACTCGCTCGACCACCTAGAAAAGGGAATGAGTAAAGTTATGTTAAAGATAGCACGACTAGATCTAACAAAGAATGATGAACAATGTAGAATATTTTGTATACCCCGAGCTAATTTCCTTTTAAACATCCAAACAAAACCTAACATTTTTGTAACCATAAGAAATTCTCAGCATGAAACTTTTATATTCACAGCTCATAGATTCCTGGATGATGTCATGGTATCATTTACCAATAACCACTTACTGTAATGAACTCAAATTTTCTATTACCAAAAGATCCTGAGGCTATAATTCTAAAAGCTCCCTATTAAGCCATATAACTCTTCCTAAAGTCCATAAGGTTCTTCCAAATTGCAGTAGAATCAATGCTATGTTGAAAATATGATGACAGAGCATCAAGAACCAGAACCAGAGACAATGCATGACCATGGTTAAAGTGTCCAGGTATAACCAAACCCCCCATAAAGAGTCAATATTTGACATATACCTCATCGCCTTCATCAGCATAGGCCATATTCTCCTGTATGATTTGAGAATCCATAGGTTGCCTGGCTACAACGTTGTCTTTCGCCATGCTTTGGGTGGTCAATAGTTCTAGTCTTTGTATTTGAGCATCAAGTCTCTGACACAACTCCTTGTTCAAATCCTATGACAAAGTGAACAATATAAATTTATTAGAAAGACACCCAAGTGAATTTTAAATGTGAAAAATTCCAGTAAAATGATTATCAGTTTGAAAGCTCCGTAATTTCTAGCTTAACAAGTATAAATAAAAAGATCATGTCCACAGAAAAATAACCAATATACAGGAGGTGCAGTGGAAGAACATATGGTACAACAAACATCTCCACGGCCCTTACTGCGTTCTGTGTGATACAATAATCTCCTATCTTTTGCTCATTTTGTTCCTCCTTTCAACTAAATTCTTCAAATCAATAACTAACTTATCTTTGCAGTTCACACCCAATCTTAGTACAGTATGCAAGATATATGAAGAGTATAATTACAATTTCCATGTTTCATGGTCCTAAGCTTAAAATGTTTCAAAATAGTCTCAAACCTTTCTTATTTGTTTCATTTTTAGTCCTTCCATTTATAGGCCATCATTAAAACAAAATGCGAGCAAAATATTAGGGACCACAATAAGCAAAAGGTTAAGGCCTAGGATGAAACACATGCAAAATGTTAGGGTCATCATGAAACACAGGAAATATTTGGGACTATTTTAAAAAAATATAAACACTTAACATCCACATGATGGAATGAATAGAAATGAAAACAAAAGGACGGGACTATTTTAAAAAAATATAAACACTTAACATCCACATGATGGAATGAATAGAAATGAAAACAAAAGGACGTGTTTGGGAGTTGGGACTATCTTATATCAACTTGAAGATTAGCAACTAAAATGAAACAGGGACAAAAGCACAAAAAATGGAATTTATCTATTTATAAACCATTTGACATGCACATACCTTTAGCTTTAAACTTGTAGAAATTTCTGCCACCAAAGCTTGTGACAACTCCTCTTTCTCTGACATTAGCTGCCATCCATTAAATAAATAAGTAATTATTGAATTTTATGAAAACAAATATTAAGAAAATAATCTCGGACTCTAACCTCAGAGAGTAGGGCATTAATGTTTTGAATCATTTGTACTTGATCTGATGGAATAATCATAGTTGAACCATCAATACCAAAACCTCCATTTTGCTGAAGTAACTGTAAATTGTCTACTCGAGGCGAAGAGGAAGCTGAAGCATGCTGATCCTCAACGATTGGTGCAGGAGACAGCTGTGGATTACCACCGTGAAGAACTTCTGAAAATAAAGAATTAGTTTTAGCTTTTACATTACGAAAATAATGCCTCCATAAAGTTTTTGAGCGTCATTCAGGGAAACACTACAGCTCGATTATTCCCCCCTCCAATTCAACTTCAAATATTTGTTATCTTTCATAGTCAATGACAAGAATTCAACGTTAAGTAGCTCATAAGCAAAGTGATGTTCCTCCTGCATCTGTAAGTACTGATTGGATCACTAACATGTATATGACTCAAACAAAATCCAAACTAATTGTCCAAAAAAATTGCAATCACAAGTTCAGTTAACATTCAGAGGCACGCACCTAAGTCATCAGTTGAAGTTGACACGTTCTTCTTGGATTTACGGTCATCATTATCAAATAAAAGCCCACTTGCAGAAGCTTTTCGTAATTTTGACTGCAACAGCTTCTTCTCTGCATAAGCGACAAAATATAATAGATGGGCATATCAGGGGAGCTTGCAACAACCTGATCCATGAAAACACTAGGGGCTCTAGACTGTTCTAGTCGGCTATCAACTCATTCAAGAGTCAAATTCAGTTTCAGCAAATATTGGGAATTCAAGGCAATGAGATGGGCATCAGCACTGGGCACCACCCCCATGCTAATGATCGGTTATGAATTTTTTTGTGTTGCCACCCCCTTTACTTCATTTTGATTTAATACTGGCTTCTGAGATACTATATTTGATTTTTCTTGCTAATGAATATACCAATTTTCATGAAAAATAATAAAGGCAACACATACATTGATTGGATAAAAAACTGAGAGAGTTCAACGAATAGATTATCAGGAGAAAGGCCATGACTAACTGCCAATTTAGGCACATATGACTGACATAAGAAGAAGCTGGTCCAGCTAGACCATTCATGTTTCATTACAAAACAATTTAAGATGAAAATAAAAAAGTTAACATGTCCATTCAATTTTACCAAATGAGTGAAAACCATATGAATTTTTTATGCGTATGAAGTCTCTGGAGGTAATAGCTGTCACACAGTCATAGTCAAGCAGGCTCTGTCCATCCATCATCTTCCCTGATGGAAAACTATAGAATACAAAGAATTTGCAGGCTGTCTAGTGTAGTGTACCAACCAAGAAACACGATTATTATGAGAAACTGAGAACATTTTTAGAAGAAGAACTAGTTGGCAGCAAGTAGCCAGCCCATGAGGAAGGAAGAAGGGAGACCGGAGATGAAAGGAAAGGCCAAAGACAGAGAAAGAGTCCTCAAATGGATTAAGAAACAGAACATAACCACATTCCTTTTTTTATACTCCCTCTATATGTATAACCACCATTATATGGCTTAAGCCATTACAACCTGATTTTAATGCCACTGTAATTGCATTATATGTAAAGTATCAGTGCATTTTAGCTTTTACATATCAATTTGACACTGGTGTCACCAACTCACCTTCCTGCAGAGCATCAATCGTCATGTGCAGGTCCTGGCGCTCCTTTTCCAAGCTCAGCATCTTCTTTCTGCATTATAGAGAAAAAAGATATATGTGTAAGCAGTAGCAAAGTGAGGACCGGCTTTCATTATCCTCACCAAAATGTACAGAGTAATCGAGAACGAATTGCTGAAAAAAGCTCACTAAACCTATTTTCTTTATAGTTTCCTGAAACATGTTAAAAAAAGGGACCATTTTATTGGTCCAGAACCATTACGACTTCATCTAATGATATTCATCTACAATTCACACTTCATAGAAATGCTATATCAAAACCATACCTTGAATCCCATTCAGAGATACATCAATTAATGATATTCATCTACAACTCACACTTCTACAATGTATTATATTTCTCCCGGAAAGAATAATGTGATATATACATCGGTGATTCTCATGCAAGACTATATAGTTCAACTGTAGGAAGCAATGTATTAATGATATATATTCTAACACTTACTGAACATTTCCAGAAAAAAAATTCCCATTTGATAGCATTTTCTAATTGTATTGGCTCATGCAAAGGATGAAAACATTATATTATGTTGGTGAAAAAATTATCTCAGGCTTCATGACCATAATTTATGCAACTTCAGATAATTTCCCACATGTCAACCTCCCTTTTGCCTAGTTTCTTAGTGGTGTAACCGAAAAAACTGGAATATCCAGGTCGACATACGAACTTTTTGGTAAAAGGGAAAGAGAAAAGGCAACCTCATACTCATTTTATGATGTTGCTAAATCCACCCTCTGTTTCACAATATATATTCATTCTAAGATTTGGCACAGTACTAAGAACACTATCAAATACAAATATACTCTCAGTAATTACTTCACATTTTTACTTTATCAATTACTACAATTAGGGATTCTTACCTACTTTATTAATTACAAGGGAAAATATGTAAGTTTATGGTATTAGGTTTATAGTCAACTATTCTCAAACAAAATTCAAAAACTAAAATGATACTTATTATGGAAACACGAGTATAGACATTGTTTTATTCCCTTCTTGATCCTCATTCATTCCATTAATTCACCCACCCCCACATGGAAAAGAACATGGGGAACAACTCATCTCATGTTTGATGTGTGTTTGATACATTGGAACATTGTATAATAATACTCCTAAATATATTTTATCCCCTCCTTTTTCCTTTTACTTTAATTCTCGCATAAGGAAATAAGTATCAGGATATATCACTTAAGTAGATTGACCTCAAGTAGATCTGGGCTCTCCAACACAATAGTAAAAGTAGAGAATTTTTGGATTTTTACGTCGATGACTTAGTAACATAGTAAATCCAGGTTCAACTAACTCAAGTTTTCTAGTATTAGGTAACAAGGGAATTACATTGCACAAGGAGAGAAAATTCATGAGGAAAAAAAAGGGTGGTACTATAATACTCATTAAAAACACACGCAGCAATTTATTTTTCCACTTCGAAAAGCAAAGAAGAAAACATACTTGTGTGAAGCAACTTCAGCATGAGATTTCTCCAACTCTTTCTCCAGCTTCAGTTCATTAGACCTTAATCTTAGGGCCTACACAGCAGTACAACAAATTCAATCTTCACAGCCAGGAACGGCTAAATCATATTTCATAAAGTTCATCAAACTGGAATACTATGCAGTACATTAAGCCAGAGCTAATTAAATTTCTACGTTTTGAATATGTGCCATCAAAAGTGAGACACTTCTCACTAGGAGGGGAGAAAACCAAATACACATTGTACTTTGAGAAATGCACAAGAACTTCATTTGAGCCCCAGTTCCTAAGTGAAGGAAACTGATGTGCCAGAACAGAACTAGAAAATGTTGATGATTTCATTTTGATAGCTAAAACAGAGAAAGGCTGATAGATTGAGAGAGCAATGAAGGGCATACACATGTATGCGGCCGATGAAGAATTAGAAGCAGCATCCTAAGATAAGGGAAGTCAGTAGAATATTATCTATATTGTAGCTTGGACAAGTAAAAAGTAAAAACAATAAGGTGAAGTAGACATGGCACATTTGATAACCACAGTTTTCCTTCTACAATCTCACAAGTTACAAGTTTTAAACATCAAATTGAGTACAAGCCAGCATAGCTTCAGTGAAAGGAGAGACAGAAATTCTTAAGTGATCTTGCGGTGCGTACATCTTGACCCCCCAAACCCTGATTGTGTGGGGGTACACTGGGTAGATGTTGTTGTTGTATCTTCTGGCAAGGCATCTTACCAAAAATCGTACTTCAACCTTAATTTTGACGAGTTGCATTGATATATACTGCCTATCTTTAGAGGTCTTTAATAAAACAAAATGAGATAAGTCTCATGTTCATGAGACAAGTACACGGTGTGAAAACAAGCACTAAAAAGTACAAAAATGCTGACAAATTAACGAGAGGCAACTTATCTAATTGATGTCATCTATGTACTTTGAAACAGTGATTCATTTATAAGCTAAAATGTATGTCTGAACTAGATAGAGAAAAACTAGCATCTATTTTCAGCTATGAAAAAGAAATATACCTTCATAAAACTGGACATGTAATATATTTAGCATAACTGTTGGATAAATTACTTTAGTATTCTGACGCAAAAGCCGTTAAGCTGTATTTATCTTGTAAAGTGTGTTATGCTTTTTCTCTAGTCTACTTTAGATTTAATTATTCAGCTGTAGCTCTAGGTGTATATTTCCTAGGCTCTTTTTCTGATAGTTGTTGGGTCTCTTTAGTTTCCATTTTCCTCTATTTATTCTGTAACTCTCAGCTGGTAATACACAACATATTTTCTCTCATCTCCATCTATCTCTTTTACTAACAATAACAACATACTAGTAGAAGAAGAAGATCTAGATAAACAAAAAGATAGTGCAAATAAATTGAGAAAACAAACTACCTTCTCTTCTAACCCAATAACTTCAGAAGCCAGAAGCTTAGCACGTTCATCAGCTGCATTGCACTCTAGCTGCGCATTTGCATATTGGTTCACGATAGACTCGTGCTCAGCCTACTGACAAAAAGATTTACATAATTAAAAGTAACAAATAGTGCATTTAGTTGGTAAACAAGCCTGCCAAGGTTAGAAAATTAAGAGCAAACACCAATAGATTTTTCTTTTCTTCTATTTAAACAAAAGTTACCAAGACAAAAGATGCATATAAATTTTACAAGTTGGGAAGAAAAGATGTGCCATCAGGAGAAGAAAATAAGCTCTCAAAGGCTAAAAAATCAAGAATATTTGACAAGGAAAGGACTACAGCAATCATCAGATATGGTCAAAGCCATCACCGAAAATAATTAAATGTTGAAGCAATAATTTATTCAAGAAATGAAGTTATCAAATTTATCAAGCACATACATGCCTTTTCAGCAAACATAATCGCTGCTTGTGTTATCCTTTTACTCAGTAAAATATTTTGTTCATCAAGAATATTAATACGCATAATCAACTAAAAGAAGAATAAAAAAATTACCCGCACAAATATCTACTCTTACCCAAAACATCTAACACTAAAAATGAATCTACTACATAAATTCTAGAGCTCTAGGTCTCAATTGTCAAACCAACGGTGCACCATAAAACACTCCATAACTTAGAAACACATGCAAGTTATACACAGCTCATATGTGAGGACATCAGAATCAACGAAGCAATCATGTCAGAATCCAAAGATATTGAAGTCCCTCTTGTACCAGAGAATATTTCATTTAGAATAAAGTGCAAGACTTCCTACAAACTCCATTGACCTTTCACTTAGTACTAAAGAAGACGACAACGCAACAATATGGATTAGAAGAATCATCCAAAGGAGACTCGTGAAGAGAATCTAACCGCTTCACTGTATATGCTATGTTTTCACATTGCAGCATAAGCTGTAGATACTGAGCAAACTAATGCATTTCAAAATGAAATTAAGCAGAATAAGAAAATGACAAAGGTGATATTGCAACCAACTAAATGTTTCAAGTAAATGCATGCAACATTTTAGCTGTGCTGAACTGCCATAAACTGATCTAATCCGTTCAATTAACACTAAGAGAATTAGTGGCAGCCAGCACCAGAAATTTAACTTTTATGTGTACAATCAAAATACTTCTTTTCAGGTAGACCGAGTATATTGGGTTCGATCACCACCTTGTTAAACAGAATTTGTGGACATGGTGAGCACAAAATAAGCTGATGAAAGGGATAATTTCTGGGAAATTGATGAGAAAAAAAATGCAACCCTTTTATTGGGTGTGAAAAATATGTGAGTTTTCTCAGAGAAGAAAAAACAGTAGTATTTTCTATTACAATCTAGAAGTGAATAAATACAGAAGAGGAGTAGCAGAGAAGACACTAGAGAAGTAATTACTCCTAGTTCCTAGAATAATAATAAATACTAGAGACAACTAGAGTGTGTTGGACAGATGCACAACTTACAAGAAAAGTCTGCTAAAAGTAACTTTAATAAATTACAGCAGAATATTTAATTTATCCAACACTCCCCCTCAAGCTGGGTTGTACAGATCTTCCATTCCCAGCTTGGAAATAAGTTCTTGAAATTTGCTGCTATAGAGACTCTTAGTAAGCACATCAGCAAGTTGTTGGGTTGGTATAAAGGCTATCTTGATGATTCCAGCCTCCTATTAACCTTACTTCCTGCATAGTCAGCATCAGTATATGCCTCCACAGTCAGTTTTCCACCTCTTCTAAACAAGATACCTTTTCCTGGACAACCCTTGAGGTAGTGAGCAGCTTGCAAATGTGGCTCTCTAGGGTCATGCATAAATTGGCTGATCACACTAACTGAGAAAGCAATGTCAGGTCTAGTGTGAGCGAGGTAAATAAGCTTTCCACATAGGTGTTGATACATAGTCTTATCAACTGGTTCAGCATCTTTTGCCTCATCAATCTTGCAATTAGGATCCATAGGAGTTGTTGCAGTTTTACAACTACTCTTGCCAGCCTCTCTGAGCAGATCTGTAATTTACTTCTGTTGGGATAAAAAGATGCCTTCTTTGGAATGAGCAACTTCAATCCCCAAAAAGTATTTCAGCCTTCCAAGCTCCTTAATTTCAAATTCAGTTGCAAGTTTCTCTTTCGGCCTTCTTTGTTCCTCAATGTCGTTTCCACAAACAATAATGTCATCCACATAAACAAGTAACATGGTCACTCCCCCTGAGTCAGAGTGACGAATAAACAGAGTGTGGTCACCCTGACTCTGATGATACCCTGCAGTCTTCATGACACTAGTCAATCTGCCAAACCAAGCCCTAGGAGACTGTTTTAAGCCATAGAGAGCCTTTTTCAGTTTACAAACTTTGTTTGGAAATGGGGCTGAAAAACGAGGAGGCAAGGACATGTAGATGTCCTCATTAAGGTAGCCGTTAAGGAAAGCATTCTTGACATCAAATTGTAACAAATTCCAACCAAAGTGAGCAGCCAAGGAGATCAAAATTCTGACTGTATTCATCTTTGCTACTGGGGCAAATGTCTCTTGGTAGTCAATGTCATAGGTTTGAGTAAACCCTCTTGCTACCAACCGAGCCTTATACCTTTCAAGAGATCCATCAGCTTTGTACTTTAGAGTGAAGACCCATTTACAATCAACAATGTTTGTCTCCCGAGGGCGATCAACAAGGACCCAAGTCTGATTTTTCTCAAGAGCACACATTTCCTCTTCCATTGCCTTGCGCTATTGTGGTTGAGTAAGAGCTTCCTTGACATTCTTAGGAATAGATACCTGCTGCAAATTGGCCACAAAATTCCGGTGTGTAGGCGAGAACCGATGTAATGACACAAAATTAGAAAGAGGATAGAGAGGCCTATTCCTGCATTCTCTACTACCTTTCCGTTGTGCAATTGGCAAGTCAAGATCAGAGATGGGAGCTGGTGTGTCCTCAGTAACAGTCGTCAGATTAGAGTCTAGAACATGCTCAATGGCAGAGATGGCATTTCTTCTAACATACACCTGAGAGAAATCTCGAGAGGGCTGATTAGAGATAGGTGCGGAAGTAGTGGGTTGGGTTGGAGGGTCAGGCAAGTTAAGAGAAGGAATAGGTGTGGAATCAAGTAAAGGGGCACTCTCATGTTTAATAAAATTAGGGTCAGACCGTTCTGGAAAGAAAGGAATATTCTCCCGGAAATTCACATCAGTTGTGATGTAAGTCTTTATAGTGGTTGGATTATAACATTTGTAACCCTTTTGTGTTGTGGAATACTCAATGAAGATGCATTTAACAGCCTTAGGGTCAAGTTTTCCTCTCAAATGGTCATGAATATGAACAAAGGCAGTGCAACCAAAGACCTTAGGGGCAGGTCCACGGTTGAGGTTAAAATGAGGATAGAAGGAATTAAGACAAGCAATGGGGCTGAGAAAGTTCAGAACCTTTGAAGGTAGACGATTGGCAAGATATGTAGCCACAAGAACAGCTTCCCCCCAGAATTGTTTAGGGACATTATGATGAAGAAGTAAGGCACGAGTGATGTTGAGGAGATGCCCATTTTTCCTTTCAGCAAGGCCATTTTGTTGTGGGGTATAAACACATGAGGACTCATGGATGATGCCCTTTTCCGAAAAGAATGACCCTAAGGATTGATTAAAGAAATCCTTAGCATTATCAGTCCTAAATCCCTTTATGGAGGTCTCAAATTGTGTTTGTGTCATTGAAACAAATGAGGGAATAATAGTGCTGACTTGAGATTTGTTTTTCAAGAGAAAGAGCCAAGTTACACGAGTACAATCATCAATGATGGTCAAAAACCAACGTGCCCCACTAATATTGCCAATAGAAGATGCCCCCCAAATATCACAATGTAATAATTGGAAAGGTATGGGCTTATCACCTTGCTTGGTGGAATATGCTTTGATGGTGAGGTCAAAGACAAGGGCTTCATCTTTGGCTTTGGAGTAAGATCTCTGCATGAACTCCCAAATCTCTTTTGCTGAGCTAAGAAACATGCATGTAAGGCTAATGGAGGGATCCATTGACTCCCATAGCCATGAAATAATCATGGAGTCTGCAGCCTCCCAAGCAGAAAAACTGGTGTCTTCCTTTTTTGGAGAGAGCTCGGTGAGATGCTTGAACTTCTCCTTACCCTTGAGATATGTCTTCACAACCTGAGACCAAGCAAGGTAGTTCTTTCCATTGAACTTGTAGGCTGGTTGAAGGTTGACAAGCTCTGTCTTTTGAGAAGGAGCAGAACCAGAGGAGGTAATTTCAGATTCAGGCATGGTGAATAAGGAATGAAGTTTATGCAGCAATGAAGGCTACAAGTGAGAAGAGAAGTGCAGCAATGAAGGCTACAGCTCGAAGGGCAACAATGAAGGTTGCTGGAAGAGAAAAGAAAAGCAATCCGGATCAGAAAAAACCAGAGAGCTCTGATACCATGTGAGTTTTCTCAGAGAAGAAAAAATAGTAGTATTTTCTATTACAATCTGGAAATGAATAAATACAGAAGAGGAGTAGTAGAGAAGACACTAGAGAAGTAATTACTCCTAGTTCCTAGAATAATAATAAATACTAGAGACAACTAGAGTGTGCTGGACAGATGCACAACTTACAAGAAAAGTCTGCTAAAAGTAACTTTAATAAATTACAGCAGAATATTTAATTTATCCAACAAAATAAATCCATGAAATTGCCTGCAAGATGACTCTTAGATGTGGATATATACTCAGCACGAAATGAGATCAAAAGAATGTTGCACATCCATCATGTCTCTTGGTGATGAGCTGCTACCATTTTCACTCCCTAATGGATCTCTGGACTGCCAGCAGATGTATCATTTGATCAGGAACAGAGGGGAGAGCTGCCCTTGGGGAAGATTCATTTGGTCAGGAATTCAATCTAGAAAGTGGGCTTTTGTACTGGCTTGCTATTCAGAACAACTTTCCACCAGAATAAAGTACCTTAATGGGGAGTGTCATTGATAGAGGGGACTGCCAGCTTTGTCAAGCAAGAGTTGAGAGTGATCATCAGTTCAACACCTATGGTTCGAGTGTAGATATGTCAAAACAATTGCTGAAACAAATATCTCATGGATAGGGATTACTAGGAGAGGCAGCTCAGATGAGGATTGGCTTTTGTGGTTCTCAGAATCAACTAAGAAGCAAGTAGTTATCTCTCAATCCCGGCTACTTGCCTTCACTGCTCTCGTTTATTTCACTAGGCAAGTTAGAAATCAAAATTGTTTTTATGGTTAACTCATGTTTGCTCTGAGTAGTGTGCCCTTTTGATTATCAGAAATTGGAAGGAGCAAAGTTGGGCCAAAGGAAAGTTTGATAGGGATGGAATGAGGGGGGGATAGAGGGACATTTGGGAAGATAGTTAAACCTTGTGCTCATTTTGGGCAAGAAAATTTGTAATTTTGCATTTGACCCCGAGGCAGAGTCAAATTTTGTAGTTATACTCTTTCTTTATTTAAATATTTACCACTTTCAAATTAAAAAGGGAATCGAAAATTCCAATCAATTATTTACTAGTGCAAGTAGGCAGACATTCATTCAAAAGCAACTAATCGTGTATAAAGTTCCCACTGCCAGAAGAAATGGAGTGAAACATATCAAAAATAAATCATATTTGAACTAGAGACCAGATATAAGTTCCCCAGGCGGAAGTACAGTTATACATTAATCCATTCCCCAAACCTAAATTAATAAGCCCCCACCCTCTGCATCCCAAATTTATTGTTTACTTTTTCATCTTTTTAAGCTCCATGACTGTCCTATTTGTATAAATACTACAACAACAACAACGGCCTAGTGAAAATCCCGCATAAGCGGGCTCTGGTGGTCAAGATGGATGCATCCTTTCCCCGAACAAGTCGGGAGGATGTTTCCGCACAGATCCAGGTACAGTGAAGGTAAATAAAAAGGAAAGTAAAAAGGCGCCATCAATAGTAATGAAGCACACAAAGCACATATGAACAATGAAAAGCATAAAACACGCACACAGGAAACAATAGGCTGTAGAACCCCTAAGCTAAGGTCCTATACTATAACACTATAAGCCCTTAAGCAGACCCTAAGAAGACTGGATGATCTAGTCTAAGCCTCCGATCAAAGGATTTTCCTTCCTAATTAACCCATCTTTTAAGAAGACAGATCAGAGGGTTTTTTTTTTATACTCTATGGAAAAGAATAGATAAAATATTACTTTATTTGATACTATTGTCTAAAATGGTAATTTGTTAATTCGACATATCATTTCCTGTAGTTTTCTTAAAGCTCCTGTTTTGTTTAATACTAGAGTCTTTTTGGAACTGACTAAATAACTTCTATCACAAGATCAGCATGCATGGCAAGTAAAACAGAAACAAGAAGGTATACAAGACACCATTAAAAAGTAATTCCATCAATCAAAATCATTCACTGGAAGGATTTCTTGGAGCTAATAATACTAACCAGTAACACTTTGATTTGAGCCTGCAAACTTTCCATCTCAGACTTTAATTGGGCCACAACACCACCCTGGAAAAAAGGATGACCTTAGGAGAACACAGGAAGTGAAACGAATGACAATGATGCAGGAATCGCAAAAACATTCCTCTTAAATGAGCAAAATTTAGTAATTTAATAAAAGCTCCTACACAGAGTTGACTAAATGCAGAAGAAACAAAGATCAAACTCAATCAACTAATACTTAAAGATCCCCCCCAGAAGCTCGAACACCACCATGTTTCCTCTATAGTCATCCATACACCATAGCACAATAAATTTACACCAACCTGTTGGTTATAACTCTCAGTCAAAGATGAATTGTCGGCAGCTAAAGACTCTGCTAATGATTTTGAAACCTCCAAAGCACGCTGCAAGGAGAATTTCTCCTCTGTCAAATCTTCAATGTGCTGCAGAAAACAGTGAGAAGCTTAGCATACAAAAATCTGTTAAATCCTCATTAGGCTGAAAAAATTATAGCAAAAAAAATAGTTATTTCCAGGAGGAACAGATAGAAAAGCAAGTGGAATTGAGTATGACAAAAAACGACAACAAAAAAACACCTGTTCTAAAGCATCAGAATCTTCATTCTGCTTTTGGGGAAGGTCTAAGTTCCTCTCCACATGGTTCACATAAAGACTTTGGTCCGGAATGGAATTAGCATTTCTACCAAAGTGGTCATGAGACACAGATAGTGCAACATCATCAAGGACTAACTGTGGCTGAGAATTTGAAAGTCCAGATGTAGAAGAAACCCAAGGAATGTTGAGTGAATCAAGAAAAGGACGACTTCTTCTAGAAGATGTCTCATGTGTGGCAGACTGAGAGGAAACCTGCCTTGTAGAATCTCTATCACTGAAGTTGAAACCTTTTGAGGATGTCTGACATTCCCCATTAGCCACACGATGAGAACTATTATCATAAACTGGCCTTCTTTCTGTCCTTTCTGATGATACATGCTTGTTAAAATCAGTGTTTTCACGCACATTTGTATCAAAGTCTGAAGCAGAAGGTAGTGAGGAAATTGTAGGTTGAAAAGAATCTGCAATCATATCACAGAATGTCAAAACGTGATAATATATTAGAACAACTTTTGTGAATATTCAACCATCACTGCGGAAAGAAACAGATGACTCGTAACAGAGTAGAAAAACAGGCTTCTCTAGACATCCTTATACTAACCTGAATTGCTTTGCGACAAAGTACTACCAGATCTCCCAGAAGAAACTATATCAACACCGTAAGCGTAGGAGGTTCTAGCTCTAGGGATTTCATTAGAACCATCACTTATATCTGATGGAGCATCTTTGACCCTGAGATGACCATAGTCATTATACTGATCAGATGAAGCCATATCCCAAGATCTTCCTTCTGTGGAGATTGTACCATGATGATCAATTTTCTCATATTTGTGCTGGCCAAATTCAATACTTGTAGAGTACAATGATCCAGCAACATTAGTTCTCTGATGCACTTCTTGTTTTGGCCATGCTGGAGGTGGATCAGATGAAAATGAAATTTGACTCTTAGGGACAGGTGGATCAGAATACGTATGAATTTCAGGTTCAACTGCACTTTTACTAGTTTTACTATGTAACTTTTCAGCATCGTTAGAAACTACAATATTACATTCCTCAGTTACATGGATTTTCCCATTTGAAAGTAGTTTCTCAATCGCAACTGCAGGTTCGCTAGCTGATCCAGCTTTCTTAGCGCGACCCGCAGCTTTTTGCTTCCTGAACTCTTCCAACTACATAAGAAAGAGTAAACCAAGGCAACAAGTATTATAATAGACACTACATAAACTACTAGCAACTTTTAGCCTTATAAGCTCATATACCCTTTTATTAATTTGAGAAATAATGAAATAAAATCTCCTGCAAGATCTAAATTCCTGAATCATTTGTGGCAGAAATCTAAGTTGATGGATCTCTCCTGTTTCCCCATACACCAAACTAATGAAAACCGACAAAAATTAAGCCTAGTTCAAATATATCATATAACTATATTGAAGTTCTTTTCAAACACTGTCTCACTGAAAGCAGAACCACGAAGAACGGCAAGATCACCTCGAAACTAAAGACCAACGCCAATAATATACTCAGTTTCAACATTTTTCCAGCAAAGAAACAAATGAATGAATCACAAAAAAATATTGAAAAAGGAAATGATAGAAATTCAGGGGTTTAGTGAAATACCCGGCGCTTCCCAGCGTCCAAAAGCTCCTGCTTACGAGAGGAAACCGCCGAGTTGGGAAGAACCTGGGCAGACGCCATTGCAAAATCCTCCCCAATTCAAACGCAAAAATTCCTACAACATTGAGTTTCCAAAAACTCGAAAAAAATCCTATTTACAGTCAAAACATGAACTATATCAATCGCTCCTGATCAGGAGAAATGCGGGAGATAGCGAACCAAATCCTCCCCTTCAGATTTTGCAGCCGATCCAAATTTACTTCTCTAATCTATACGTGGATGATCGGATTAGAGCGGGAGAAGGGGAAAACGAGATTAAACGTTAGAGGAAATGCGCTTAAAAGAGAAATGTGCAGGAGGGAGAGATCTGAATTTGCGAAGTTAGGATGAAAATCCAACTCAACCCAAGGAGAAAGATGCAGACGACTCTTTTTTTTTTTTTGGTGGACTTGAAAATCAGAATTTTTTTCCAATCTAGGCATTTTTTTTAACTTAATTCTGGATATAAACTCGTTTAGAAAAAAAATCTGAAAATAGGCTGACAGCAGAGATTCGACCTAAGTCGCTATATAGTTTCCTAGTACAGTGATTCTTTAATGTAGGATGACACTGTTTTTCCTATTTTTTTAGCTTGTATTCTTATGCGAAGAGAATCCATTGTGACATTTCCTGGCGTACAAATCACCTACTGGCGTATAAGCTACAAATCGTGAATACAAAAGACACACACAAGGGAAGAACACTTACGTTAATCATGATACATTTTGTCCCAGTTGAGATCAACAACAGAATCACCTAAAATTTCAGAGGATTAAAAGGGCTTGAATCATCTTTCTTTCCACACTGTGCATTCACTTCAAGCTGCTTTTGAGATGCAATGTGTAATCTTCCATGCGATCCGGCAAGATAACACCCTTCAGGTTTCATCAGTTGATTTGTGCCCATGCAACAATGATGCATCACATTACTTACCTTACCTGATATGGCGATACCATCAGTGGCACCCAATTGTCTGATTCATTTAGCCTAAAGGTTTTCTTTTTTCTAAATCACCCTCATACATATGCTATCCAACAATTTTATTGATCCCACATAACAAAATACCAATAGTTAATAGAATTCAGTAAAATAAAAGATGTCTCAAAAATTATAGCTAATTAACAAATTTAGCTCGATCTAGAATACCCTGCTTAACTGGTGGTGCTTCTATCCTAAGAGTCTTCAAAGCTAACTCTACAGAAACAATGTTTTGGGAAAGAACATTCAACAACCCGTCAATCATCCATCTTAATATTAATCTCTTGTGTTACACACCTCTAAAACCCCATAAATGTCCATCAGAATCAAGATCCTCTCAAACCATAACACAAAGTGCTCATCAAGAAAACAACCAACCACAACAAACAAAACAATAAAATTATAAAAAGAGTACTGAATTATGCATAAGCAGATGAGGAAAAAACAGACACTACCACACATTAGAAAAAGAAAGAAAGATTTTGTTTAGTACTCCTCAACATTTTCCCATTTATCTTGGTACCCCTAATTTTTAAAAGTCTAAAGAGCTGAAGCTTTGTATACTACAAATATTAAAATAAACATAGAAACTTAGTAAATACAGAAGAAGAAATATATATAAAAAATCGAGTCAATTTGATAAGCGTATGTGGGAACATTTTGATCACTTAATTAATACAATAGCTAGATCGTTCAGCAAGTAGGCATCGAAGCAAATGCTAATGCAGTGGATCAAAATCCTCCACTTTCGCCTCAGTAAAGCAAAAACGCTTACGCTGTCAACCCAAATTGCAGGAGCGCAGAAAATGCCACAAAGAAAGATAAAAATCAAGTAAACAGTAGTAGTATATCATACATAAAATTATCAGATAAATGCCACTTACTGCTAGTTTGTGTTATATCATACATAAAAGGGAACGTTCTGGCGTACAAATCCCATCTGAGAGGATATCTACTGGCGTACAAATCGTGAATGAAATTCACGATTAAGTGAAGAGAATCCATTGTGACCACTAAATAACTGCGAGAATCAAATTCAACCTTTCTCAGTGTTCTCACTAGAATTGGAGCCGACATCACCGAACAGACATGCTCGGCCTCTACGACTACGCTGTCAACCCAAATTATGACGAATCAGTGTTGCTCAAGTAATGTTGGAGCACCTGCATGTACGCGTCACTGCCTCTGCCGCTGCCGCAGCTATCACCGGCCGATTCCGGGAAGAATCACGCCACCCCCTTCTTCTTATCGGCGGTCTAAGCGTTGGGCGCCATGTTTCTGATCCTCACCACTCGTGAAATCCTCTTCAGACGCGATCTCCTGCGACGCGGCAGCAGCGGTGAAACACCACAAAGCTTGTTGAGACCTCCTGCACCACCTCTTCTTTTGGGTCTGCTCTGAGAACTGCAACATAATCATTTGAATTCATTGGTGGAGCAATCAGAATCCTTTGACTCGGCTCTTTAGTCCCTCAAAATTCCATATAAACAACATCTCATATGGAGATATTAACAACCACAAGTTTTTAGCAGGTAAGGTGACAAATTCACCAATTCAATCGAAACAAACATCAAATTCACAAAATTAAACAGCCGAGAAGAAAGAACTAACCCCACCTTGGTCGCTTGTAAATCTCTATAGGATGTATTGTTGCAGTATGTATTGTGCAAATGATGTTTCCTGCAATAGGTTTTCAATCAGCACTTGTTTAGGTTCAAATGGATGCAAAATAGTGGATATAGAAAGGAATATGAAAAGCATAATACACAAAAATGGGAATTAACTTTTGGCCAAACTTGTCAAAGAACAATGTCACAATACCTATCTACATCAAACAAGAGACATGGAATTATTAATTTCTTCTTATATCAATGTTAAGAAAGCAAATCAATGATACAAGAGCATGACATGATTGCCATTAGTCCATCACAATAGAAGTAACAGTAGGTTTTCGTCAGATATAGTCTATCAGTCTAACAGAGTGAAAACATGATACAATCTATTCCAACTACACTGCATTTGCGTCCAAGAACAAAAGAACAGACAGATTAACATAAGAATCCCCTTTTCATCAAAAAACACCTGATGCGAAATGGCAAGTAAGAAACACAGTTTCAGCTTCTCAAGTAACCAAAACAATAGCAAAATACTGTAAGAATAGGTTCTGTAACCAAACAATCTCACTACACAGTCAAGCAAGATCAGAGCATTTCCTTAAATCTCAACAGAGTAGGAGAAAACAGAGATACTAACAATGGGAGTATCTTTGATGCTGAGGTGGGGGAAAGGCTCGTTGGGGCTAACGTGCACCGGAGCAAGCGGCGCACCGAGAACACCAAGCAACAACCTCAGATCCGAGCGTTTACACGCCGACGAGCCCGAGGAAACGGAGACGTTTCGCTTCATCAAGTGGGCCCAAACTCCTCCTTCAACCCTAGTCTCGTGCGCGCCGCCTTGATCGGGGCCCTCCCGGAGCGGCGATAGCGCCTCTAGCGGCCTCAAACTCCCCGATCTCGCGATCAGAACCTCCGGGATCGCGGCGCGGTGGTTCCTCCGGCGGCGGTTGATCAGAGTGGCGATCGGAGAACGGCTCCTGCCTGGGCTCCTCCTCCTCCTGGACGCGAATTTTCCGGGAGAAAGGCCTCGCACCACTTCCTCCTTGAGGGAGGAGAAGAAGCCTTGCTTTCTCTCCATCGATTTGGTGTGAAACGAACGCCGATTTTGCAACGTTTTATACACCAAGCAGCCTGAAACCCCCAACTCCCCAAGTCATGCAAAAAAAATGTGAGGACTTGATTTCAGTGAAACGAAATGCATGGCGTAGAGACGGAGGAAATGGAAGTAAGAAATCTGATGTCATGGCCAACCGTATTAATAGGCGTAACGACGAGGAACACCATTGATGGAGGGATATGTAAAAGGTTAATCGTTTATTTCTTTATGTCTCTTCATCGTCCATACTTAATTCTCTTAATTAAATGGAGGCAGGTGTAGGATTTTATTTTATTTGAACATTAGCAGATAGTTAACACATATTTGTTGGGCCAAATGTTACAATTAAGGCCAAGTCTAAGATTATTTTTCTAAATTTCCCTTAACACCTCTTAATCTTGTTGGGCCCAAAATATTAATCCAACTGGCCCATACATATATGTGTTTTAGGCCCGAGTGTTTGAAGAAGAGCATTAAAGTGGGCATGAAGCCAACTTTTAAATATATATTGATTGCTCTCAATTTCAGTTTTCTTTTTCTGACTCCTTCAACCTTCAACCCTCCTTCTCCCTTTTGCAATCTCACCAATCTGCACAACAAAATCCATCGTCATCATCCATTTCCCATCACCGCAAAATCCAAACGAAATCAGCCCACAATCAGATTTAAAACTCAAAATGGCTTTCGGCACCACCTTAGTATGTCCACTGATTTCAGTTCTGGGACCGACGCCGTCCTGCCCCTGCCAAGCGACTTCAGATCTGGCACCACCGACCGACTTCAGTCCCGACACCACCCACCTCTTGTCGTTGTTAGATGCAAGGCCCAAATTCTAAATACAAAAATTCAAGCCAATAAACTAGCTTACTTGAAATTGGATATGGAAATCTCAATTTGAATTAAATTTTCTTAAATAATAGAGTTGAATTACTCCAAATTAATAACCTTTTGTTAAACCAGATGAAAGGGGAATAGGAGGAAGAAGAAACAAAAAAAGCAAAAAAATATTGCTTTTGGGAAAAATTAAATAAAAAATAGAAAAAGGGTTGTATTCTGTTATTGGTGCATGACCAAAATAAACTTTTATGACCGTCAAATATGAAAAATAAGGTGTTAGTGTATTTCCATATTTCTTTTTAGAAATGATAAGTCGTAGTATGATGTAGTGATTTTTTTTTTCCAAAATAAATAAATAATGAGTCATTGTGCTAACGAACGACTCATATTTTTTTCACTTTTGCTTTAGTCTAAATTTTTGTACCGCATAACGATTTTTTTAAGAAGAATCGATGTATCATATAGCGACTTAGGCCGAACTTGAGCAACCAGCCTATTTTCAGAATTATTTTCCAAACGAGCCTATATTCGGAATTAAGTTTAAAAAAGTGCTTAATTTGGAAAAAAATCTGAAAATCAGCGTATAAGGGGAAAAATCTACACTATTATAAAATATTATTACAAATATAGAATATAACTAGTAGATAGGCTCGTGTCTTGCACGGGATCTTGAAAATAACAATTTATTATTTTTAAATAATAAATTATAATAATGTCAAATTTAATAATAATCAATAACTTCAAAACAAAATTAAAACGCTTAACCCAATTTTGTCATATATTATACCAGAAAGAGGTATTCTTGGGGTCGAATAGAGCATTGAAAGAAAAGTCTTTAATGGAGATTTGGGATATTGAAAACAAAAGAATTTCAGTCTTTTATCTATAAGGGAGGATGAACAGCGAAAATCGCTTGTGGTTTCTTTATTCTCTAAATCAATCGGTACCCAAAAACGCATCCGAATCAAATCAATCTTCAAAAATTTCCTTTGTGTTACGTACAATGCCTCTACTTCGTTTTGGATAAATCCAGACGATCCTTGGGCTTGATTAACTCGCTAAATAGAGGGATTAAGTGATCATTTGATTATTGATAATCCAAATTTTACGGAATCAATCAATTCGACCTATGAGAGTTGAATATCGATTTTGAAATTGTCCCCAAAACTCCATAAATGAATAAAGGTGAGATGAGAAGAGGATGATGAGGTTTTAAAACAATTACAAAAATAGCCCACTTTATTAGAAATGCGTGTTACACGTTACACCTATTTTGGGATAAATGCAATTTTTACACAAACTTTGAAAGCTAAGACAATTTCACCATTCCTTAATTATAATTTAGCTAAAAACTATTAAATCTTAATTATTTTTCACCCATCAAATTATATTTTGGACAAATAACTAAGTACCAAATCATATAAGATAACGTAACAATATACCAAATCATATAAGATAACGTAATTTATTAAAATCTTATAAAACTAAATTGTTTTCACCCATCTAAAAACTTTTAATACGAAATCCTATAAGCTAATCAAAACATACAACTAATTAAATTAAAATCACAAAGTACGTTACTAAATAAAAAAAACTCAATGAGACATAGTAGATGAAAATGTAACAAAAAATTAAACATAATTAATATATGTTATCACGGTGGTAAGGGAAATTTATCAAAGTTGAATGTAATATTCGATATATGCAATTGTGGCAACTTTATTTATTTTCTTTTCTATATTTTGTAATGTATATAATACATGGATTTTATTTTGTTTGGTAACTAAGAAAAGTTGTAAATAAAAATTTACTCACATAATGGACATGCCATATTTTTCAATCTAAGATCAACACATTCACGGACAATACATATAACAACTTTCTAATATATATTTTTATCTATACCTGTTCCATTAAGATAAATATTCTTCAAGGTCATAAATAAGTGTATATTACCATATTTGTGTCATATATATTTACCGGATCTTTAAGCTAATATTTATATGGTTAACCTAATATACACTTAGATTATCTCAATGGGTGAAATCAAACTAAAGATTTGCCATCAATATTAATTGTTGTGACTCTAGTTTGATTATTTTATGATTTTAGTTGGAAGCATATATTGCCCTTATTTCATACATCTCTTGGTTAACTTATTATTAGGTTTGGTATTTAGATTACAAATATAATATCAAAGCCGTATATTACCATATTTGTGCCATATGTATTTACCGGATCTTTAAGCTAATATTTATACACGATTTTTATTTCACGCACCGGCAAAATTACTATTTCACGCACTGGTTCGTCCGTCATGGACCATGTGCATCCGTCTGTGACGAACCAAATGAATTCGTTCATGACGTATGGATTCATTTGGTACGTCACGGACGGATGCACATGGTCCGTGATGGACGAACCCCTAAACCAGAAAATTAAATGTTACTTGTCCCCACCTAACTACATTAACTACCCCGTCATATCTCATCAATATTACGGCCAAAATTAAACCCTAAACCCTCTCCATCACTCTTCCTTTTCCCTCCCACAACACATCTTCCATTCTCATCATCTTCCAAGAGTTCATTTCCATGGCAAATGAAGATAATTTTTCCAACTTCAATGGTGGAAAAGATGTTTCAAGGAGTTACAATTACAATGATGTATGTTTTTTAAGCTTTTACTATACATGTTAGTAAAAGTTAAGAGTTTTTATGGTTCTTTCTTGTGAATGTATATGATTGAGTTGTTCTTACCCCAAAACAAACACTTTCTTAAGGTAATTTCAATAGTTGTGAGTATATGTTTATAAAAACTTCATCTTTGATTAAGTTGTACTAAAAAGTTATAGAATTTGTGTGCAAAACTGCATATTTGATTGTTTGGGCTTTGTTATATTGAGTGCAAAACTACAAGAATTCATCTTTGTTCGGCGACTGTTTTTTGAAAGAAAAACAGTCTGTGACGGATGGATGTCCTCCATCCGTCACATATGGATTCACCTCATCCGTGACGTATGGATTTACTTCATACGTGACGGACCAGGTAAACCCATACGTGACGGTTGGAATGTGTTTATTCGTCACGTATCGATGTGTTTGACAGAAACTGGATGTTTCGCTAACTTGTTTTTTTACTTCAATAGGAGAACAATATCGTGAACAACGGTATTAACAATCTCTCCCTGAATGATGCCTGGGAAATGGCACCACCGTCCTTCTCACTTGGGTTGTTCGGCGAACCTATGCCGCCTCAACAACCTCATATGCCGGGATTAGATTGTTTTGCTCGTAGTGGAATTCCGTCCGTAAGGTGGCAAGCTCCACCTAAGTTTGGGTTTCCGGCATTACACACACAACCGCAGTTTTATTTTCCTACACCGGAAGAAGTGATTGTTTCGGAAGATTATTCAGAGAAGTTTACCACGGGTGAAGTATTCGGCTCCAGAGATGATGCAATTAAAAGGGCTAGACAGATTGCCTTTGATAATCACTTCTGCCTCACTATTGGTCGGGATAGAAACTTTGGTGGAGGAAGCCTTCGGAAGTCATGGTTGTTGTGTGAAAAAGCGGGAATTTACATTCCTAAAGATGAAAACAGAGTAAGGCAAAGAACAAGGAGCAAAAAATGTGACTGTCCATTCAGATTGTTGTGTCAAGAAAATCCGAGGGACTCATATACAATCAAGGTAGTTGTTGGAACCCACAACCATGTCATTGGTGATGACTTGTACGGGCATACAGTTGCTGGCAGGATGACACCTGAGCAGAAGAAGTTGGTTAAGGTCATGACAGAAAATCATAGTAAACCATCAAAGTTTGCAACAACACTTAACCAGGACCCGAACAACTACACTAAAATGAATCAGATTTACAATGAAGTGTACAATGTCCGACATAGTGGGATGGAAGGAAGAACCGTGGTCCAAGAGTTCTTCCATAAGTGCAAGGAGAACAACTACTTTGTGGAGCATAGGTCGGATCCAATGACGAATAAGATCACCAACATTTTCTTTGCCAGTTCAGATTCCATGAAACTCTTAAAGGCATTTCCGTACGTCCTTTTGCTAGACTCCACATACAGCACTAACAGGTTAGTGTAACACATCTACTTGCTACATCTATTTGTGTGATACCCCGTATTTTTTGTAAGGTTATTTTGGGAATTATGGAATTTTCCCGAGTACCCGTTGTGTACGTCGGATTTAATTCAGGTAGCTTGAGACATTCTGTAATGTGCTCTGTATCTGTAATATTTTTCTCAGTAAAATAATATACAGACAAGGTGCCTTGAATTTTAAATTGTCGTTCGTGTACGATAATTGTTATCCCGGCTTAATGTCATGTTCGTTCAAAGTTGAACGGGCGGGAAAAAGGTGTCACGGCGACCGCCGTAAAGTCGCGGCGACCGCCGTCGTGAGACCCAAGCACGGCGACCGTCGTAAAGTCACGGCGCCCGCCATCCCAACGCTCGAGGAGGTAGCTGGTGTGTCATGCCACGGCGACCGCCATAAATTACGGCGCCCGCCGTAATGGCAGTCATCGTTGTCCGGCAGTCCTTGCCCGATGGTCGTCGGCGCGATTTCCGGTGAGCGCCGAACTAGCTGTAGGCCCATCTTCTTCGTGCTCCAGACGCTTTGGCTATAAAAGGGGGTGTTGGGGGAGAGATTTGAGCCATCCCAAACACCGAACCTCTGCCAAATTCGCCTCTCGCCGGAGTTTTGTTTTTGCCGGTTTTCTTGTGCTCGCCGGAGGTCTCGCCGGTGTTGCCTTGGTGTGTTTCCAGAGTGCCTTTGTGAAGCTTTTGGTTAGCCTTGGAGGTTAGAAGCCAAAGCAAGTCGAAGGAGGCCAAACCGCTCGTGTTTTGGGGTGAGTTTTCTCTCGTTTCAGTCGGCCGTGTTCTTAACGGCGACCGCCGTGTTCTTCACGGCGACCACCGTGTTCTTCACGGCGACCGCCGCCAAGAACGGCGACCGCCGCCAAGAACGGCGACCGCCTCCAGTGCCCAGAATGCCTTCGTGGCTTTGGCTTGGTCGGTTGTCGTCGTGGCGTCGTTCCTTTCGTGTTCTTTCGCCGTGTTTAGATTCGTACTGTTTATGTCGGATCTAACTTAGGGTTCCTTTTATGGGTCGACTCGAAGGTCGTTGTGCTGTCAGAGCTGTACCGTGTCGAGCCCGGAATCCAATGACGTCTTTAGACTATTCTACGGAGTAAGGCAAGTGGCGGTTCGCTCTTGCTCTTTCGTTCCATATTTACATTAATTATCAGTAGTTTATCTGAGTAATTAATTTGGAATGAATATCCTCTTTGTCTGGAAACGGTTTTGATAAACTGTTTTGAAAATCATATAATAGGTTGTATATCTGTTAGAACAACGCTATTATCTGTGATCGCCTTTCGGGCCTTTATGTGGATTTATCCTATAACTGTGGTGGTGCTTTAACTGTTTAGTTAGCACTGTTAGATAGGAACGTTACTCGAACTCTGTCCAGTCGTTTCTTTATAATCTGGTATCGGGATGACTCGTCCCCATCTGGTACTATTCTAAGATCATGATCGGTCTCTTACACATGTGTGTAGAGACAGGACACTTAGCTGGTGTCACAAACCTTTCGGTATACATCACTCTCGACGAAACGTATACTAAGATGTGTCGTCCCATTGGTGGGGTATACATGTAAGAGTCTATAACGTGATGTGTGTTTTTGAAACATAAATCAGATAAGTGCTACCTTGACGCACATAATTAATACACCTTGGGCGAGTAGTGCAGCTAAGTTCAGTGCAGCTAGGAAAACTCGTCTTGACTTGAATGTAGTACGTTCTCTTTCCAATCTGGATTCGCTGTAGGCGATGAGGTTGGTCGTGAACCGAAGCATCTCAGTCAGTTTTAAATCATGGTTGAATGATTCTGTAACTTTCCAGATTTGTCATTGCTTCCTTAAAGACTCATTTCAGTTGGAGTCTTCTTTCGAGTCGATTTCTGTGAAGATTCAGTCTTCCAGAATCTTCTCTTGTGCATACCTCTTGTTTATTCCAGTAGGAGTATGGTGGTTGACAAGCGTACTCGATTATTATTCGAGGGACGAAGAGTCTAACCTAATACAACTATTTCGAACCATTCTGCTTTGTTCCCTTGCTAGTCTATTCATTTAGACTAACCAACCAATATTTTCCCTTGCATGGTTGGCTGGTATCATCTGTTTGATTCGGCACATCAGTTAAGAAGTAGCTCAGAAGATTAGAAGGACTATGAAGTCGGCGATGGTTTTTGAATGTTTTAATTATTTCTTTAATCAGGTTATGATCCTTTGGACAATAACTCCGATTGTAACTTACTTTCTTAGTCTTCCGCTGTGTTTGGTTTAAACTATGTTTTGACCTATTCGGGATTGGGTTGTAATCCCGTAACTCTTGTTTCCTCAACAATGTTATGTTTTGGAATTTAATGCTTGATATTTGTGTATCAATTGTATTTCATAAATTGTATTTTATTTGGTAAAGCCTTGGGTGATCTCGGTAAGGAACACTGGGGTCACTGGCGGTAATACCTTTCCAAAAGGGTTAAGTTTTGGGGTGTTACAGTTGTGGTATCAGAGCCAAAAGTTTTAAAACGGGTTTGGGATTTTATGAATCAATTATCCGTTTTTGAAAATGCTTTAAAGAGGACTCTGAATTTTGATTCTGAAAAGAATTTAAAAATACCGTTCATAGTCATGTCTTCTTTATAGTCTGATATAGTAAGCTTGCTTCTATGTCTAGAAAGACTAATTCCTTCCTTATTGTTCGATAGGATGGGTGTCTGCTTTTCTATTGGTAGGGGGTCGGAAGACGCCAAGTCGGATCAGCCGAGGCTAGATTTTCTGTTACCTCAGCGATGTTTCGAGGTTGGAGGCCCGAGTAGCCCACCCGAAGACGTCAAGCACGTTCTCCCCGAGTCAGTTGTCCTTGTAGCCAGGAATGCTATGGCCCCTAGACCTGCACCTGTGCCGCCACCAAGGGTGGAGGGAGTACAGGAATGGGAGCAGGAAGACGAGTTGTCAAGGTATGAACAAGGGGTTTACCAAGACGACTTTCTACTGGGACCAATTCCCGAGGAGATCGAGTACGAGGAGGAGGAAGAGGAGATGCTTGAGCAAGATCCTGTCGAGGACGAGGATATGATCGAGGATGATTCCGAGGATGAGGATCCCATCGAGGATGAGGATCCCATCGAGGATGATCCCGAGGATGAGGATCCCATAGAAGATGATCCAGAGTTGGACCTTGGAGGGCAGAATCAGGAGCCCGGTACAGGATTGTCACCAGTGCCAGAGTACGCACCCATGTCAGAAGCTGATTGGGAGGCACTGTATACCGAGTACGGTATTGGGAGAAGTGACAGGGAATCTCAGCCTATCCCTACTCCAAGGAGATGGAGGTCGGAATCCGAGCTGCAGGAGATTCTCCGCCAGAGCGAGGTAATCTCCGTAGAACAGCAGCGTCAGAGGGATGAGCTGATCGCCAGTACTCAGAGGAGGGCTGGAATAGAAGGACCAGTCATGGACGACCCATACTTTTCTATGGCTGAGCTAGGACTATGTGCTTCAGGGTCAAGCAGGGTGCGAAACCCATCGCCAGAGCTCGATGGTGAGCCTAGCCCGAAGAGACCATGCACGAGTAGCCAGTCGTATGGGAGACGTTTTGGAACGCCTTGAGGAGGAGTGGCGTTGCCTATCGTAGTAGTTCGTTTCTTAGTTTTCCAAGTTGTACTTTGTGTAATATTTCAGTATTGCGGCAAGTACTTTGAGAAACACTTTTATCTTCGAGCAATGTTGTCCTAACGCTCGAATGATAAACTTATGTGTAACTTGTGTAAGAATTCGAAGGTTCATCTATAAAATACCAAGTTGATCTATTCTGAGTGATTTATTTACATTGATATATTGCATAAGTATGTTGCATAATATTAATGTATTGAATGCTTGGAATTGGATCGGTAAACAGATGGTGAACCCAAGAAGCACGAGAAACTCGACTCGAGCCGGTGCTGGGACCAGCCAAAACCCCAGACCAGCAAGAAGAGGTGTTCAGGATGAACACGAGTCTGAGTCTCGCATCCAGCAGAGGCGTGAAGGTCAGGATCAGACCCAGGCGCCGATGCTGTTTGACGCTGCAGCTGTTGAGGCGATCCGTGGAATCGTGATGCAGGCTATTACAGATGTCTTGAGACCAAGTGCGCCTCAAGCACAAGAAGTGCCTATTCATGCAGCGGTTCCTGATGTTGTGGAACCCAGAAACCCTGTGATTCAGGAGACTGCCGTTAGGACGAGGGACAGCTATGGTCGCGCTCTTAAGACCATTACTTCCATGAGACCCGACTGCTATAACGGGAAAGGGGAGCCAGTGGCAGTGACTCATTGGTTCTCCCATATGGAGAGGCTGTTCCGGAATGTGGAGTGTACGGAGGCCGAGAAGGTCCATATCGCTTCTCTTCAGCTGAAGGAGGATGCTAGCGAGTGGTGGGAGAGCACTGGTTTGGCTGAGAGCCTAGTGGTGACTTGGTCGATGTTCAAGACCAAGATGGTTGATCGCTTTTTCTCTCGTGCTATGAGAGAGGAGAAGCTTAAAGAGTTCTTGTACCCTCAGACTGATGGTCTGAGAGTGACCGAGTTGGCATCTAAGTTCAACCATCTTCTACAGTACGCCACTGCCGAGATCACCAGTGAGGCTCAAAAGATCTGGTACTTCCACGAGTGGATGAACCCGGATATCAAGCCATTAATGGTGCACCACACATGCTCTACCTTGGAGCAGTATGTGGATTGTGCCTATAAGCTGGAGGTAACTCTCGAAGAGTCGACCAAGAGGCGCAACCGACAGAAGTCGATGCAGAATCAGAACCAGGGAGGTGGTTTTAAGCGCCCTGCGCCACCGTCTAACTTTGCCAAATCCGGCAGAGCTAAGACGGAGATGACGCAAGGGGGATCGACTCAGCAATCAGGGCATACCAGGAGTTCAGTTCAGTGTTATAACTGCGGTACTGCTGGGCACAAGAGCACTGAGTGTCGGAAGGAGAGGAGGCCATGCTTTGGGTGTGGACGTGATGGTCATCTGCAAAAGTTCTGCAAGCAGGGAAAGCAGAAGGGAGTAGAGTCGCAGCAAGGGTCAGTTCATCAGAGCAACCGACCTAGGTTTAAGTCTGCCGAGACTCCTAGCCCTTCAGTGCAGACGACTGCTCAGAACAGGGGAAAGGCCCCAGCTGTTTCTGGAAGTCAGGGCCAACGCTTGTACGAGATGCGTGAGGCAGATGGACCCAACGCTCCGATTGCTCAAGGTACTCTATACCTTCACTCTACTTCAGTGTGCATTCTGTTTGATTCTGGTGCTACGCATTCCTTTATTTCGGATAGCTGTGTTAGCAAGTTAGACTTAGTGTGCAACGATTCGTGCGACCCTTTCGTCGTTAATCTTCCTAATGGAGAACGTTTGGTGGGAACCAAGCATTTGTCCGACTTTCCGATTACCATTCAGGGTAAGGAATTCGAGGCAGATTTAATCTGCATAGCCATGGCTCCATACGACATTATTCTCGGTATGGATTGGCTGACGCGTCACAAGGCGGTGATCGACTTCAGTTCAAGAACGGTGACGGTGTCATCCGGGGGCCAATTCGTGTGCAAGTTCAAAGGTCGAAATGACGCTGATAACGGCAAGCTGATCAATGCGATGGCTGCGTTTAAGCTACTACGACAAGGATGTGTCGGGTACCTTTGCTACTTGGATTCGCTTGAGAAGGATGGACCTGAGGTTCTTGATATTCCTGTAGTTAGGGAATTTTCGGATGTCTTTCCGAAAGAAATTCCAGGATTACCCCCAAATCGTGACGTAGAGTTTTCAATTGATCTCGAGCCTGGTACGGCGCCGATTTCCAAATCCCCGTATCGGATGGCTCCAGCTGAGATGCAAGAGTTGAAGAATCAACTTGAAGATCTTCTTGACAAAGGTTATGTCAGGCCGAGTGCATCGCCGTGGGGTGCTCCGGTATTATTCGTCAAAAAGAAGGACGGATCGTTCCGACTTTGTATCGACTACCGAGAGTTGAATAAGGTGACGATCAAGAATAAGTATCCTTTGCCTAGGATTGATGACTTGTTGGACCAGTTGCAAGGAGCAAAAATGTTCTCCAAGATTGACTTAAGATCTGGATATCATCAACTCAGGATTCGGAAGCAGGACATTCCTAGAACTGCGTTTAGGACCATATATGGTCATTACGAGTTCGTAGTGATGCCTTTTGGGCTTACAAATGCTCCAGCTGTCTTTATGGATTTGATGAACCGATGTTTTCACCAATACTTGGATAAGTTTGTGGTGGTCTTCATAGACGACATCTTAATCTATTCTCCGAATGAAGAAGTCCACGAGGAACATCTACGGATTTCCTTGTCGATCCTTACACAACATCAGCTTTATGCTAAATTGTCTAAATGTGAATTCTGGATGAAGGAAGTGGCTTTCTTAGGCCACGTGATCAATAAAAATGGGGTTATGGTTGATCCCCAAAAGATTGAAGATGTGGCTAAGTGGACACAGCCCCAGAGCGTAAAAGAGGTGCACAGTTTTCTTGGACTTGCCGGGTATTATAGAAGGTTTGTAGAAGGATTTTCAAAGATCGCTCTACCGATGACCAATCTACTCCGCAAAGTCCACAAGAAGTTTGTCTGGAATGACAAGTGCGAGGTCAGTTTCCAGGAGTTGAAGCGACGGTTGACCTCGGCACCTGTGTTAGCACTCCCAGAGGGGAATGCCGATTATGTGGTCTATAGTGATGCTTCCAAGTGTGGCCTTGGTTGTGTTTTGATGCAAAGGGGCAGAGTCATTGCTTACGCATCTAGACAACTCAAGACTTACGAAGAAAACTATCCGACCCATGATCTTGAGTTAGCAGCGGTTGTCTTTGCGCTGAAGATTTGGAGGCATTACCTCTATGGTATAAGATGCCAAGTCTTCACTGACCACAAAAGTCTCAAGTATATATTTACTCAGAAGGAGTTAAATATGAGACAACGCCGCTGGCTAGAGTTGCTCAAGGACTACGACATGGAGTTGTTGTATCATCTGGGCAAGGCTAATGTAGTAGCTGATGCGCTAAGCCGGAAGACAACGCACGAGACTGTGGTTGCGTTGCTTACTGCTCAGTCCAAGCTAAACCAAGAGTCATGCAACATTGAAGTCTTGTATGACCAGCGTAGAGGGTACCTGAGTATGATGGAGATTCAGGCTACACTACTGGATCAAATCAAAGAAAAGCAAGTCGATGACATCATCTTGGTAAAGTTAAGCAGTGAAGTGATGGATGGGAAAACTCCCAGTTTTGTGGTTCAGGATGATGGATCACTTTGGTTTCAGGATCAGATCTGTGTGCCTGACACAGAAGGTCTTCGTCAGTTGGTGATGAGAGAAGCTCATTCATCTGCTTATTCTGTGCATCCTGGCTCTAGCAAGATGTACAAGGATCTCAGGAAGAAGTTTTGGTGGCCAAACATGAAGTGGGACGTAGCAGACTTTGTAGCAAAGTGCTTAACTTGCCAAAAAGTCAAGATCGAACATCGCAGACCAGGTGGTGAGATGCTACCTCTCCCCGTGCCAGAATGGAAATGAGAGGACATTTCCATGGACTAGAGATGCTATTTGGGTAATTGTGGATAGGCTTACGAAGAGTGCTCATTTCATAGCCATCAAGACCACATGGGAAACCCAAAAGCTAGCCGAAGTTTACCAGAAGGAGATTGTCCGCTTACATGGCATTCCTAAGACCATTGTATCGGACCGAGATGGCCGTTTCATGTCAAGATTCTGGAAGGAACTTCATAAGGCTATGGGAACCGAGTTGAGGTTCAGTACAACGTTTCATCCTCAGACAGATGGCCAGTCTGAAAGGACCATCCAGACTCTGGAGGATATGCTTAGAGCTTGTGTGCTCGATCGTCCGACTAGCTGGGAGGACAGCTTAAGTCTGATTGAGTTCACATACAACAATAGCTGGCATGCTACAATCAAGATGGCTCCGTTTGAAGCTTTGTATGGTCGCAGATGCAGATCTCCGATTTGTTGGGACGATAATGCCGACAAAATTCTGCTTGGACCAGAGTTGGTCGAAAGGACAGTTTCAGACATTGCTTTGATCAGACAAAGAATGTTGACCGCTCAGAGTCGACAGAAGTCCTAAGCAGATCGGAAGCGCAGGACTATCGAGTTCGAGGTCGGTGACAAGGTTTTTGTCAAGGTGTCGCCTTCCAAAGGAGTTTTCAAATTTGGTAAGCGTGGGAAGCTTAACCCTCGCTACGTGGGACCATTCGAGATTTTGGATAGAGTGGGATCTCTAGCGTACCGTTTGGCGTTGCCGCCATCGGCTCACCCGGTGCATAACGTGTTCCACGTGTCTTTACTCAGAAAGTATGTGCCAGATGAGTCTCATGTGCTTAGTTATGAGGACATCGAGATTCAAGCTAATGGTACTTACGAAGAGTTGCCCGTGCGCATTTTGGAGCGTCGGGAGAAGCATTTGCGCAACAAGATCGTACCTTTGGTACGAGTGCTGTGGTTCAAGTCAGGGACCGAAGAAGTTACTTGGGAGACGTGGGAAACCGAGTCAGATATGCTCAGGCGTTTTCCCGAGTTATTCTCGACCTAAGTTTCGGGGTCGAAACTTCTTGTAAGGGGGAGGAGATGTGATATCCCGTATTTTTTGTAAGGTTATTTTGGGAATTATGGAATTTTCCCGAGTACCCGTTGTGTACGTCGGATTTAATTCAAGTAGCTTGAGACATTCTGTAATGTGCTCTATATCTGTAATATTTTTCTCAGTAAAATAATATACAGACAAGGTGCCTTGAATTTTAAATTGTCGTTCGCGTACGATAATTGTTATCCCGACTTAATGTCATATTCGTTCAAAGCTGAACGGGCGGGAAAAAGGTGTCACGGCGACCGCCGTAAAGTCGCGGCGACCGCCGTCGTGAGACCCAAGCACGGCGACCGCCGTAAAGTCACGGCGCCCGCCGTCCCAACGCTCGAGGAGGCAGCTGGTGTGTCATGCCACGGCGACTGCCGTAAATTACGGCGCCCGCCGTAATGGCAGTCATCGTTGTCCGGCAGTCCTTGCCCGATGGTCGTCGGCGCGATTTCCGGCGAGCGCCGAACTAGCTGTAGGCCCATCTTCTTCGTGCTCCAGACGCTTTGGCTATAAAAGGGGGTGTTGGGGGAGAGATTTGAGCCATCCCAAACACCGAACCTCTGCCAAATTCGCCTCTCGCCGGAGTTTTGTTTTCGCCGGTTTTCTTGTGCTCGCCGGAGGTCTCGCCGGTGTTGCCTTGGTGTGTTTCCAGAGTGCCTTTGTGAAGCTTTTGGTTAGCCTTGGAGGTTAGAAGCCAAAGCAAGTCGAAGGAGGCCAAACCGCTCGTGTTTTGGGGTGAGTTTTCTCTCGTTTCAGTCGGCCGTGTTCTTAACGGCGACCGCCGTGTTCTTCACGGCGACCGCCGTGTTCTTCACGGCGACCGCCGCCAAGAACGGTGACCGCCGCCAGTGCCCAGAATGCCTTTGTGGCTTTGTCTTGGTCGGTTGTCGTCGTGGCGTCGTTCCTTTCGTGTTCTTTCGCCGTGTTTAGATTCGTACTATTTATGTCGGATCTAACTTAGGGTTCCTTTTATGGGTCGACTCGAAGGTCGTTGTACTATCAGAGATGTACCGTGTCGAGCCCGGAATCCAGTGACGTCTTTAGACTATTCTGCGGAGTAAGGCAAGTGGCGGTTCGCTCTTGCTCTTTCGTTCCATATTTACATTAATTATCAGTAGTTTATCTGAGTAATTAATTTGGAATGAATATCCTCTTTGTCTGGAAACGGTTTTGATAAACTGTTTTGAAAATCATATAATAGGTTGTATATCTGTTAGAACAACGCTATTATCTGTGATCGCCTTTCGGGCCTTTATGTGGATTTATCCTATAACTGTGGTGGTGCTTTAACTGTTTAGTTAGCACTGTTGGATAGGAATGTTACTCGGACTCTGCCCAGTCGTTTCTTTATAATCTGGTATCGGGATGGCTCGTCCCCATCTGGTACTATTCTAAGATCATGATCGGTCTCTTACACATGTGTGTAGAGACAGGACACTTAGCTGGTGTCACAAACCTTTCGGTATACGTCACTCTCGACGAAACGTATACTAAGATGTGTCGTCCCATTGGTGGGGTACACATGTAAAAGTCTATAACGTGATGTGTGTTTTTGAAACATAAATCAGATAAGTGCTACCTTGACGCACATAATTAATACACCTTGGGCGAGTAGTGCAGCTAAGTTCAGTGCAGCTAGGAAAACTCGTCTTGACTTGAATGTAGTACGTTCTCTTTCCAATCTGGATTCGTTGTAGGCGATGAGGTTGGTCGTGAACCGAAGCATCTCAGTCAGTTTTAAATCATGGTTGAATGATTCTGTAACTTTCCAGATTTGTCATTGCTTCCTTAAAGACTCATTTCAGTTGGAGTCTTCTTTCGAGTTGATTTCTGTGAAGATTCAGTCTTCCAGAATCTTCTCTTGTGCATACCTCTTGTTTATTCCAGTAGGAGTATGGTGGTTGACAAGCGTACTCGATTATTATTCGAGGGACGAAGAGTCTAACCTAATACAACTGCTTCGAACCATTCTGCTTTGTTCCCTTGCTAGTCTATTCATTTAGACTAACCAACCAATATTTCCCCTTGCATGGTTGGCTGGTGTCATCCGTTTGATTCGACACATCAGTTAAGAAGTAGCTCAGAAGATTAGAAGGACTATGAAGTCGGCGGTGGTTTTTGAATGTTTTAATTATTTCTTTAATCAGGTTATGATCCTTTGGACAATAACTCCGATTGTAACTTACTTTCTTAGTCTTCCGCTGTGTTTGGTTTAAACTATGTTTTGACCTATTCGGGATTGGGTTGTAATCCCGTAACTCTTGTTTCCTCAATAATGTTATGTTTTGGAATTTAATGCTTGATCTTTGTGTATCAATTGTGTTTCATAAATTGTATTTTATTTGGTAAAGCCTTGGGTGATCTCGGTAAGGAATACTGGGGTCACTGGCGGTAATACCTTTCCAAAAGGGTTAAGTTTTGGGGGTGTTACAATTTGTTGATATGTTTATTCATTATGCATGACACATCTTCTTGTGCAGGTATGACTTGCCTTTCCTCGAAATAATAGGAGTCACGTCTACAGGGAAGAACTATAATGTGGCGGGGGTGTTTCTACAGCGTGAGACAGAAGACAACTACGTGTGGGCTGCACAACAACTTCTTAAAATGTGCACAAAGTGTCAAGTAACACCGACATGCCTAGTGACAGATCGTGAAAAGGCCTTGATGAATGCGTTAGATAAACTCTTTCCAAGTGCCAAGTCTATCCTCTGTAGGCGTCATGTGAAGAAGAACATAGAGGACAATGCTAGGAAGGAGATGAGGGATAAAAGCTTGGGTACAAGGTTTGCAAATGCATACTATAATTTATTCAAGCAAAGAACTGTATCCGAGTACGAGATGGAGTTGCGTAGAATTCAGTCGGAATGGAGGGTTTGGCCACATCTGAATCAATATGTAAGAAACAACTGGCTCATCCCGTACAGGGAAAGACTTGTGTCAGCTTGGACAGATACTGTTTTCACGCTTGGAACGTCAATGACAAACAGGTTAGTGGCCACGTCAGAATCTGTATTGCATTCTCATTTGATATATTTTGGGGGGCTTTCTGTTATCTGCACAGCTTTTTGTTTCTGTTATCTGCATAAGTGGTTCGTCATGTATGGATTCACATCATCCGTGACGGACTAAAGTTTATCGTTCGTCACGTATGGTTTCTCTGCATACGTGACAGATGAAACTCTTTCGTCCGTCACATATGAAGAGAAACCATACGTGACAAACCACTTATGCAGATAACAGAAACATTCTTCTATGATCAAACTTTAAACTCTTTTGTACAAAATATAGGGTTAAAGGAGCACACTCTAGTTTGAAAGACTTCTTGACTACTCCACATGGCAGTCTAGACACGATATTCGGTCAATATCATTCAAAGATGGTTAACCAAGTGAAGGAAATCAAGGGGACCTTCAACGAGAGTGCACAAAACATGATGACGCTTGTGATTGGGGCTGATGTTTTCAAGCTGTTGAAGTACAAAGTATCTAAGGTTGCACTTGACCGCTTGACTGAGGAATACAGAAAAGGGGGGAATCCATTTTATGACAGTACCTGTACATGCCAGATGAGGGTGAGAGATGGATTGCCATGTGTGCATGATATCTCTAGATATGTGACGAGTTCAATCCATATTAAGATTTCAAGGTTGCATCCTTTTTGGAGACAATTGAGTTTGTCAGAAGTGCAAGACGAAGGTGAGGCTGAGGTGAAGCGCAAAGTCGCGAGATCTTTGATGGATCAATTTTATACGGATGAGTTCCTCAATCTGTCAGCAGATGATCAAGAAAAATGTGTCTCGCGACTTTACGACATTGCTCGCCTCGAGAGGACCAGTCTACAAGAGCCGGCTATTGTGAGGCATACAGGACGGCCAATGGGAGCTCCAAACAAAGATACCACTATGTGTATGAACTATAAGATTGTTTCTTTATAAGAACAATACAAAATGATCATCAACCTAGAAGACAATACAAATTGTTCATTACGATGGTTTAGCGTTTGAAGATTGAAAGAATCCGTGCGTGACAGATTGAAAGAATATGTGCGTCACGGACAGGAAGCAGTCGTCCGTGACGGAAGAGATCCGAATTTTTCACAGATCTGGAGAATGAAAATGCACATCCACATTATTTGACAAGTTTCGTAAGTGCAGATCCATATTCAAAACCGACATTAAATCAATTCAAACATACAAACATGTTTACATCCAACACTAAACAAGTAATCCCTAAACGTAAATCATCTAAAATTTGTTAACAAATTCAATAATTTCAACATCATTAAACTAAGTGAAGAACAAATACGGATTTAACTAACCTTACGGATCGTGATGGACGGATTTGATCGAAACGTGACGGATCGAAGCGTTTGAGCTGGGGAGCGAAGTAGGGTGATGGAGAGCTGCAAATGAGAGGTGTGGGTCGGGGGAGACGAAGTTGCTACTTTTATATACAACAACTTTGTCCGTGACGCATGGATGGGGTTGGTGCGTCACGGACGGATTGTAGTGGTGCGTCACGGGGGGATTGATTTGGTGCGTCACAGACCAAACAATGCGTGAAATAGAAATTTTACCCGTGCGTGAAATAGCAATGACCTATTTATATGGTTAACCTAATATACACTTAGATTATCTCAATGGGTGAAATCAAACTAAAGATTTGCCTTAAATATTATTTGTTGTGCCTTTAGTTTGATTATTTTACGATTTTAGTTGGAAGCATATTTTTCCATTATTTCATACATCTCTTAGTTAACCTTATATTTAGGTTTAGTGTTTAGATTACGAATATATTATCAAAGCCGTATTTATCTAGGTTTTAGTATTTGGTATAAATTACATTCACGACTACGTTTTTTTAATTGTAAATTGTGTAGTAGGTTTGGTTTATAAATGCATAATTTAGAATCCACTAAAATAAAATCAATATGTGAAGAATATGTCTTATAAATATTAAGCATAAGCTAACCAAAACGTACTATAAATAAATATAAAATCATATAGTATGTTGCCATAATTTTAGTAAAGAAATATATATGGAAGAAATAGATATGGAATCTCGCTAGAAAATTTTAGTAGAGCTATAACATAATTAAGAATATAACTTAAGCCATAATTAAGCTAAAAAATATACATGGAAACAATATATATGAAATCTTGCTAGAAAAGATGAAGCAATTCGAAGAAAATTAGAAGGGTGAATAAGTAATTGTACAAATTAAATTGATGACTTGACATAGCTAAATATGTGACAAATAGGAGAAAGACTTGTGGCTTTAGTAATAGTATATAGATCTCAATATTCCATAGACATTACCAAATTTGCTTGTCAGATAGCACTTATAATTTCTATGTTCTAGAGTCTCATTTCTTTTGCCTGAATTAGTGCATTGCGCAATGCAAACGCTTCTGTCCTTGGAGCAGTTGATTTACCACTTTTTTCTGCGAAAATCAGCATTTGTTCGTTCTTGTCATTTTTGAAAATAAAGTCATATGTTGAGTCCTCGTTTGATTTTGTTGATCCATCTGGATTAGTTTTAACAAATTTGTCAGGCGGTTTCTCCCATCATAGTTTTTTCCATTTTCTCTCATTTTATTTTTGCCTAGGTTTATTGTTCTAATGATTAGGCAATTCGGGTCCCAAAGTTTTGTTATTTTCCAATTGGAAATTAAGTTTGAGTATAGTTTGTCAAATTTTTTATTATCTCCATATCACTGTTGTTTATTGAGAATGTTTTATGGTTTCTTTGGTACCAATTAAATGCTCCGCCAGGTAATTGCTAGTTCTGTAAATTGGTTCAGAGTTGTTTTAATCCTAGTTCCAACCAATATGTCATCGATCTTTCTATATTCATAATTCAATTTACATATATATATATATATATCTTTTCATATCAATGTATATTTTTAGTATTGTGTGTATTGTATGATTGCAATGTAATAATAAGTGGGGTATATCTTTAGTTGGTGATTACACGCAATGCAACCCAGGGGCAAAGCAACGCCTTTTTCCTGCAATATTGATTTAGTGGGAGTCCATTTTTATGATCTTCCATAAAAAAATCTTCATTTTTGGGTATCTGTCCAATTTTCAAATCCAAGAGGAATCATATGTGGAGTATCATTTGTTCTTAATAATTAATTTCATCGCAGATTTCGTAGAAAACCACCCGCTCTTACTTGGTTTCCAGTTAGAGCTATCAAAATTTGACCGAACCCGAAATATCGACCGAACCTGACCGAAATTTTCAAGTTGAAACCCGATTTAAACAAAACCCGCTAAACCCGGATATTTTCGGGTTCAGATCGGTTGACCCGCCAGGTCGAAAAAATTTACATGAATTTTTTGAGGATTCGGCTGGGCGGGGAAATGATATCAATTTCCGGGTAGGATATTTCATTATTTTGAGTATTAGGCCGACCTTAACCCCAAAACAAGAAAACTGAACTACAAAAAACCTAAGCTCTCTCGACTGCAGTCACGATTTGTCTCCTCATTCCTCTGACTCTCTCTTCAACCTCACAATGGTTGCTCAGGCGTTCATCGATTTTGCTCTTGTCACTTGACCAACGACCAATATAACACAAGGAGGAGGTGCCAAGATTCATCTAGCTATTGCAATCTTCAACCCTCTCTACTACAAATCGAAAATCTCATAATACTCTAACCCTCTTCTAAGACCAAAAGAAGGTTAGCATGTGGTACTTGTTTTATTGTTTTATTGTTGTTGAATATGATACTTGTTTAAATTTATTTGTTTGATTTCAAAGGGTCGGTTAGCTAACTTAGCTTCGATGAATTTACGACTGTGACAAAAAAAATGTTTGACTCGGCATATCGTACAAACTTGTCATTAATTTGTACACAAACTGTGTGTTTTTCTCCTCCTCCACAGTTGAGTTTTGGAAGCCGAAAGTTGTCTTCTCTGTATGTGTTTCAGCTCTGTTGTAAGTTCCCTTTTGATTCTGTCTTCCTCTCTCAAGTTTAACTCCATGTTTGTATATCTCAAAATGAAAATATCTGCTTGGAGAAGCTAGAGTAATAGGAATCAACTGATCTACATAACCTAGTTCCATTTGACAGTAAAGCATGAGATAATATAATATATTATTAGTTCAATGCCCGTGCCAAGCACGTGATTGAATTTATTGAGTGTTTTTAAAAATATGAATATGAATTTTCGAAGTCGAATAAGTTTCGTGGAACTAATGTTTTTCATAAATCAATATTTATAAAAAATGTCGTACTGTAAGAGAGACAATAATAACAAAAACGTCATCATAGTTTATAAGCCAAATTTAGACATTTATTCAATTACGTTAGTAAATTTTTGGAAAATGAAATTCTTAACCTAATATCTATTACATATTGTTAATAACATTCGAGTGCATATTTGTAAAAAAAAGTAACTTAATATATTAAATTCATAGATTTATATAATCTAAACAACAAAATTGATTTAAATAAAAGAAGAAAAAAGTATTTTGTTAATACGTACAACTTAATTTTTTTTTTTGTAATTATAAAAATTATAGATTCAGGTTGGATGTATAATTAATTGATTTAATAAAAATAAAATAAAAAAGAGTTGAAATAGTGTTATAATGATGACATTTTCTTATAAATACTTTTTGTTCCAAAATAATTTTTTTTAAAAGAGTATATCTATAATATAACGGATCCATTAAGGTTTGAAGATGTTGCATCGTCTAGAGGTCCATATGTAGACCACTGAATAAGAGATCGATACACATGCAGAAAATTTCTCCGATAGTGTATATGTACAGATATAGATAATTATATTAACGGTGGTGAAATATATTTTATTACTTTAAAAATTAGTGGTTAATTCAAGTGAGATTGAATTTCTTCTTAATTGAAAACATTAAATTTGATTATAAAGTTCAAATTATTAAAATGTTGCTTAATTATCATGAGTGTATTTAGAATATTATAATATTAATTGTATATTTTACTTTTAATTCAATCATAACTAATTACTTTAATAAATGGTTAAAGATCCAATTATCAACAATTAGTTAAAAGGATTCAAAATGCAAAAAAGAATGAATTTCCTAGTTCAAAATCAATCATATGAATGGCTATTTAAATCTGAATTTAAAATCACACTTAATATTTATTTTTGACAATCTAACTCACTTTCTCATTATTTCCATGAATTATTGTAGCATTCGTGCATATCTACAATATTCTTGAAATTTAGGAATAATTGTAAAACATCTGTCGACTATAAAAAGAATAGAACTATTTTTTATTAATATAGTAATTGTATAATTAGATATTTTAAAATTTCATGGGTAAAGAGTATGACGATATACTTGCAATATGACTATTGAACGTAAAAAAAAGTAATTCATACAAAGCTATTTCTCAATTCCTTTGTTTTAATATATATATAGATAGATATAGTGGGCTTGATTATAAAAGTACATGTACTATGAATTGGAAATTGTATATATTATATGATTTTGGCCCATAAATTTATATAGGTTAAATTATATATGCAAACTCATGAAAATAATAGTACTAATTACATAAATGAATATAACATGTATTTTATGTACAAGCTTAGTAGGAAATCTATTATCTATTATTTTGACATATATTATAAGCTTATTGTATGTGTAATTTGTAGAAATTAAATTTTATAAGAAAATTGTATATAGTTTTGATATATTTGAAGTTAGTTGTAATTAGATATTGTGATTTTAATTTTTAAATATTTGAAGTTAGTTGTGATTAGATATTGTGATTTAAATTGAATAGAATTGTTAATAAAAAAAAGTGAATTAATCACAAATTGACACATAAGATTTGTGGGGCCAAAATTAATATGGTGGCTCTAAATTCCTTTGCTTTAATATATATATATAGATAATTCAATTATTTAATGTCACCATTATCAATTAGTGTAAGAAGTGATCCACGTTTGATTAGAATAAACTAATAGCTAAGTAAGCAAGTTCCGGGAAATATGTGATATAAGAATAAGTGTCAAATGATCTCGGCTCTTTCTTCATGCGCTTTCTTGGCACATTATGTAACATTCCTTCAGTTTCACTTTTTAGGTCCTTGGACACTGAGGATCAAGGGGAATTCAGAAAGTTGCAGGCATTGGAGTCCTGACTTTCTCGAGAGGTACATAGATTTCCTTTTGCTCCATATACAGGTTGTACCCTTTTTTTGCATGTCTTGTGTGGAAAGAATGAGATTTAAGTTGTTTAGATTTTTGGATAATGAACGTCCATTATACATTGCATGCTTTTCTGCTACTTCAATTATGTTCTTTGAACTGCAGTGGAGATGCCATTTGTTGATTTATTTTCTGGATTTCATACTCTAATACCAATCCACCCATATCCTTACCAATCCATGTGCATGATCATGTTCATGTTGAAGCTCTCCATCCCCTACTCTCTCGTCGCAATTGTGAGCTTATATTCCTTGGAAAAAGAAACTTGAAACTATATATAGTACTTTATTGAACATACTATTTTATATATATGATCTTTATACAAAAATGATCAGAATTTTTGTAGCCTCCCTTATAGCTGCATAGATTATTATGGATATGGAAGTGATTACCCCGCCCCTATCAGGTGGTTGGATATAGAGGGGGGGATGCATTGTGTGTTACTGCTGCATTTTGCATTTAGGAGTCTAATGTGATTAGTTGTTGCTTGTTGCTTGAACCATTTGGCTAGCACTGTCCCATCCAAATAAGTAATGCAGTACGTATAATGTCTGGTGCATAATGTGGGATTGTATTCAAAATAATCTAAATATCAAAAGAGTTGAGTGTTTTAGCTTTCTCATCTAAATATCTTCAGTAAGTGTTTCCAAGGAGAATGTAATTTTCAATTGACTTGATCTAAAAAATGTCATTGGCAAATTTACTGATCATAAACATCTTAACAAATTGCTTTTGCTCAGTTTGTCATGTATGACATTGTTGAAAATCCTTGTTGCCAGGAAAGAAATGCTGAAAGTAGTTCTGATATGATGAAAGTACATGCACTGAGGCATCAAAGTTTTATTTCTTATTCAGGTATTAATACTCATTCAACTAAGACATGCCACCACGAAGAGAAGCCCCTCATTCTTCGGAAACAATGCCGTTTCGGGCTGGATGTGGAATTAGTTCTGCTTCCATACCATCATCCCCAACATCAGTTACACAAGTAATTATTGTTCTATTAATCATTAATTTGATTCAAATTATTAATGTTTACTATTTACTTATTTAGTCATTACTCACTTTTAGTGATCTCATTTCTATTTTATAGTACCTTCTTTGTATTCATCTAAGAATACAGTTGAAACCGAGTATGTCTCTCCGATGCCTTCTGCTAATTTAGAGACTCGGAAAAGGAAACATAATGCTCCAATTTGGAAAGAGTATAATACATATGATGGAGAATTGTATGAAGATGGCGTGCCAAGGGCCGAATGCAAGTATTGTAGGGGGGGGGGGGGGGGGGATTAAAGCTCCTTCTAAAATAGGTACCTCTAACTATATACAACATCATGAAATTTGTGAATTTGTGACTATACAAGAGTTTGTAGATGCGGTTAATGTGGTTGTGCATCGGAAATTTGACAAGTATATGTACAAGGAAATGGTTACACTTGCTATCATTAGACATGGATACCCTTTCATGTTTACAGAACATGAGGGGAATATGAATCTTCATAGGTTCTTGCATGATGGGTTCAAACCAATTAGTAGAAATATAGCAAAAAATCAAGTTTTGAAAATTCATGGAAGAGAGAAAGACAAACTCAAGAAGTTCATGCATAAAGTTTCTGGAAAAATTTGTTTGACTTCTGATATGTGAACATCTGCAGTAGAGCAAGGATATATTTCTCTTGCAGCACACTTTTGATGATGATTGGAATTTGAATGCAAATTTTTTGGATTTCTGTCATGTGGAACCACCACACACTGCATCCAAGTTACATAATAGGTTGATGGGCCTCTTGAATAATTGGGAAATTCAGATCAAGGTGTTTTCTATCACACTAGATAATTGTAGATGCAATGACATATGCAAGCCATGCTAACTCAGAGTCTTTCTATGCACAATTCTTTGCCTTCTAGTGGTGATTATTTTCATGTGCGATGCAGTGCTCATATTTTGAACTTAATTGTTCAAGAAGGTTTAAAAGTGATTGATGGTGCGGTAAATAAGGTTATGAAGCTAGTGGTTTGGACTGTTGGTTCAGAGCGTAGAAAATTGAAGTTTAAAGAAACTGCTTTGTATGTTGGAATTGATTGCTCTAGGAACTTGTGCTTAGACTTCCCTACTAGATGTAATTCTACATATAAAATGTTGGATAAGGCAATGATATATTGTGATGCTTTCAAAAGGAGCTTGGACAGATCTGATCCTAGCTTTCCTCATATTCCACTTAATGAAGAATGGTGTAGAATAGAAAAGATTTGTGATCTTCTAAGCCCTTTTGATGAGCTTACAACTCTTATGTACTTATGTCTGGGAGGCACTATCCTACAACCAATTTATATTTGACGAATGTTTGGAATATTGAGCTTTTATTGGTGAAATACGCTTCTAGTGAGGATGTGTAACACCCCTAAATCAAAACCCATTTGGAAAGGCATTACCGCCAGTGATCTCGGAATTTCACCTCCGAAACCACCCAAGGCTAAACCGGATTATTCAAATCATACATAACATTTATATAATCCATAAACCAACGGTTCAAACATAAGTCAGGGGATTACAACCCAATCCCCGTAGGATAAAACATTGTTTCAGAGTAAATACATAGCGGGAGTCTTTAAAGGTAAAACAAGTCTTGACCATAGCGCTCAACGCCAAGGATCTCAACCTGAATAAACTTATCAAAAACATTGTCCGTCATAGTCGTTCTTAGCCTTCACTGGGTGGCAACTTGTCTGATGAGCCGAATCGAACGGATGACACCAGCCCACATGCAAAGAACAATGTTCGTGGGTTAGTCTAATGAAAGACTAGCAAGGGTACAAAGCAGAGTGGTTCTAAGTAGTCGTATTAGGTTAGACTCATTGTTTCTCGAATAATAACCGATAACGATAGCCAACCACCATACTTCTACTGGAATATCTCAAACGACATGATCAAGAGAAGACTCCAACGAAAATGAGTCTTATAGGAAAATCCAAGAGAAAGACTCCAAAGGATCGAGTCTTATCGGAAGCATGATAAATGTCTGGAATATTATAAGTTCATATATAAACATGTAAAGTCAAAAACTGACTGAGATGCTTCGGTTCACGACCAACCTCACCGTATAATGCGAATCACCGCACTATACGAATTCAGATCGGAAAGAGAACGTACTACATTCAAGTCAGGGCGAGTTTCCTAGTCGCACTAAACTTAGTTGCACTACTCGCCAAAGGTATATTAATTATGTGCACTCGGGCACTTATCTTATACAATTCCAAAACGATCAATCACGTTTCAAGATTTTAGAATCTCGTCCTCGACGGACATGAGATATAGAGAGTTGGGACTAAATCCCTGAGTTTGGCACCAGCTGTTGTGCACATCCCCTATGCTCGGATAGGAGAGGGTCATGACCAAAGAAAAGTGTTGGGGCCTGGACATCCCATCCACTTGGTTATAAAGAAACGACTAGTACTCACTGAGAGATACCGAGTAGCGTTCCTACGAATACTCGTTCTAACTAAGCAGTTCAGAACAGTCAATTATAATAAAGCCCTCAAGGCCAATATCTCAGATATATTTCAATCTAGATCATACATATATAATAGCGTTGTTCTAGCAGATATACAACCTATTATAATGTTCATTTTATCTTTCCAAAGATAATTTCATAAAACGATTCCACACATGAACAATAATCAATCCAAATTAATTAACAATTAAGCAATTGATAATTAATGGAATTATGGAATGATAAGCAAGAGCGAACCGCCACTTGCCTTGGATTTGACGAAAGCTTCGAAAGCTTGGTTTCAAAGAGTTTCTGAGTCCAGAACGGGAACAATTCCTGAATAAAATTCATATGGAACGACCCATAACAAGACCCTAAATTAGATTCAATATCTGTATAAACGAATCTATTGGAATACGAGACAAAGGAATAAGGCCAAAGCCCATGCCCAACACCAAGACACACAACCGGCATGGCCACCGCGGGTGCGGCGGGCACATGGCGCGGGGTGCGGCACACAGGCAGGGGCGAGGACAAGGCTGGCAACGGGGGAAACTCACCCAAATCGAACCCCCTTGGCTTCGATTCTCCTTGGTTTGTTTCTACCACCTTATTAAGCTTTCAACAAGCTTCAAAAGGCCCATGAGAACTTATCAAAACAAAGCCCAAACAACCACGAAAATCGGGTTCAAAGTTCAGCAAAAGTCACAAATTTCTGAAGGGAAAATCAGTGGTTTGCAAGGGTTTTCTTACCAATTTTCGATCGACCTCTAGTTCGAATCGACCTTGGCTATTCTTTTCACCCTCTTAAGCTACACTTCACCTTCAATATGCAACTTCGATCTGGCCAAACGAATTAGTGAATCGATCAGAAATCGAATTCAAAGTTCAGCTCATGAACACGTTTTCTGGTTTTGACAGCAAAAGAGAGGACGAAAATGGTGAGGAGCCAACTTCTGGCCTTTCTCACGACCTCTCCTCCTCTTTTATAGGCAAACCGAAAAGAGCCCTTGAAAGACAAATATACCAGGTGGTGGACAAGCTAGGCCCCGTAGCCTTGGCAAGTCACCAAGCCTAGTTGCCATCTGCACCAAGTTGGTTGTCAGATGCTGAAAAAATCTGCTGAAGTGGTGTGCTGTAGAGGCTAAGGCATTAAAGGCCGACTTCCTCTTTGGCTCTTTTGTCTTATTTACCTTAAATGGTAAATTTACTTAACCCCGGGTTAAATATATTTGTACACGAACGAGCTTTTAAGCCAAAAATACCTTAACTGTATTTTATATTGCCCAGAAAAATATTACAGAAGCCAAACATTACACAGAATGTTCGTATCTCTTCAAAATTAATCTGGCTCGCAATATGGCTTAAGAAAATTCAAAAATTTTATTCGTGCAAATATACGGGATATTACATCACTCCCCCCTTAAAAGAAGTTTCGACCCCGAAACTTAGGTCGCAAACATGTCGGGAAAGCGTCTACTTATATCCTCTTCCGTTTCCCAAGTCTCCCAGGTAACATCCTCGGTTCCGGACTTGGACCACAAAATTCGTACCAGAGGTACGACCTTGTTGCGCAACTGCTTCACACGGCGCTCAAAAATGCGTACAGGTGTTTCTTCATATGTAGCGTCTGTCTGAATCTCAATATCCTCATAACTCAGCACATGAGATTCATCTGGCACATATTTCCTTAGAAGAGAAACGTGAAACATATTATGCACAGGATGTGCTGATGGTGGCAACGCTAAACGATATGCTAGCGATCCCACTCTGTCAAGAATCTCAAATGGTCCCACATAGCGAGGGTTAAGTTTCCCATGCTTACCAAATCTGAAAACTCCTCTGGATGGCGATACTCTGACAAATACTTTGTCGCCAACCTCAAATTCGACATTCCTACGCTTCGGGTCCGCGTAAGACTTCTGTCGACTCTGAGCTGTCAACATTCTTTGTCTGATCAGTGCAATATCTGCAGTAGTTCTCTCGACCAACTCTGGTCCGAGCAGAATCTTGTCGGCGTTCTCGTCCCAACAAATCGGCGATCTGCACTTCCGACCATACAAGGCTTCAAATGGAGCCATTTTGATCGTAGCATGCCAACTATTGTTGTATGTGAACTCGATTAGACTCAAGTTGTCTTCCCAGCTAGTCGGACGATCGAGTACACACGCTCTCAGCATATGCTCCAAAGTCTGGATAGTCCTCTCAGACTGTCCATCCGTTTGAGGATGAAAGGCAGTACTAAATCTCAGCTCGGTTCCCATGGCCTTATGGAGTTCTCTCCAGAATCTGGATGTGAAACGGCCATCACGATCCGAGACAATGGTCTTTGGGATACCATGTAACCGGACAATCTCATGCAGAAACACTTCGGCTAACTTCGGAACTCCCCATGTTGATTTGATAGCCACGAAGTGAGCACTCTTCGTAAGTCTATCAACAATTACCCATATAGCATCCTTCTGGGTTCTAGTCCTGGGTAATCCAGTGACGAAGTCCATTGCAATATCTTCCCATTTCCACTCTGGCACGGAAAGAGGTAGCAATTCACCGCCTGGCCTACGGTGTTCTATCTTGACTTTCTGACAAGTCAAGCATTTTGCTACAAATTCTGCTACATCCCCTTTCATGTTTGGCCACCAGAATTGCTTTCGGAGGTCCTTGTACATTTTGCTAGAGCCAGGATGTACAGAGTAAGCTGATGAATGGGCTTCCCTCATCACCAATTGGCGAAGACCATCAACGTCAGGCATATAGACGCGATCTTGAAACCAAAGTGATCCATCCTCTTGAATCACAAAACCGGGAGCTTTCCCGCTTAATACTTCGCTGCTTAGCTTTACCAGGATGATATCATCAATCTGCTTTTCTCGTATTTGATCAAGTAGCGTAGCCTGAATTTCCAACATACTCAGGTATCCTCTACGTTGATTATACAAGATTTCAGCCTCACATATCAATTGGTTCAGCTTGACTTGAGCAGTGAGAAGTTCTACAACTGTCTCATGCGGTGTCTTTCGACTCAACGCATCAGCTACAACATTAGCCTTGCCTGGATGATATAGCAATTCAATGTCATAGTCCTTGAGTAATTCTAACCAGCGTCGTTGTCTCATATTCAACTCCTTCTGAGTGAATATATATTTGAGACTCTTGTGGTCCGTGAAGATTTGAAATCTTACACCATATAGATAGTGTCTCCAAATCTTCAATGCAAACACTACTACTGCTAATTCCAAATCATGGGTCGGATAGTTTTCTTCATAGGTTTTTAGTTGTCGAGATGCATAAGCAATCACTCCGCCCTTCTGCATCAATACACAACCCAAACCACTTTTAGAAGCATCACTATAGACCACGTACCCATCATTCCCTTCTGGCAGTGCTAGAACCGGTGCAGAGGTTAAACACTGTTTCAATTTCTGAAAACTGGCCTCGCACTTGTCATTCCAGACAAACTTCTTATGGACCTTGCGGAGTAAACCGGTCATAGGTAGAGCGATCTTAGCAAATCCCTCCACGAACCGTCTATAATATCCCGCAAGTCCAAGAAAACTGCGCACCTCTTTCACATTCTGAGGACGCTTCCAGTTTGCTACAGCTTCAATCTTCTGGGGATCAACCATCACCCCATTCTCATTGATCACGTGGCCTAAGAAAGCCACTTCTCTGATCCAAAAGTCACATTTAGACAATTTCGCATAAAGCTTATTTTGTCTAAGGATTGACAAGACAATCCGTAGATGTTCCTCGTGAGCTTCTTCACTCAGAGAGTAGATCAAAATGTCATCGATGAAAACCACCACGAACTTATCCAAGTACTGGTGAAAACATCGGTTCATCAAATCCATGAAGACGGTAGGAGCGTTGGTAAGTCCAAATGGCATAACTACAAACTCGTAGTGACCATATCTTGTCCGGAATGCTGTCCTCGGAATATCTTCCTCACGAATCCTGAGTTGGTGGTAACCGGATCTCAGATCGATCTTGGAAAATACTTTTGCTCCCTGCAATTGGTCTAACAAATCTTCAATCCTAGGCAAAGGATACTTGTTCTTAATCGTGACTTTGTTCAACTCACGATAGTCGATGCAAAGTCTAAACGATCCATCTTTCTTCTTAACAAACAAAACCGGAGCACCCCAAGGTGATGCACTCGGTCTTATATATCCTTTGTCAAGAAGATCCTCCAGCTGCTTCTTCAACTCTTGCATCTCGGCAGGAGCCATCCGATACGGTGCTTTAGAAATTGGTGCAATACCAGGCTCAAGATCAATTGTAAACTCTACGATGCGATACAGGGGTAATCCAGGAATTTTCTCCGGAAAAACATCCGGGAATTCCCTAACAACTGGAATATCAAGTACTGATGGTTCATCTTTCTTGGGCTCATCCAGGTAACAGAGATACCTGGCACAACCTTGTCGAACTAGCTTAAACGCAGCCATCGCATTGATGAGCTTGCCGTTATCCGCTTCATTTCGACCCTTAAACTTACATATACGCTGGCCCCCCGATGAAACCGTCACAGTTCTCGAATTAAAGTTGATTATCGCTCCATGATGCGTCATCCAATCCATACCAAGGATAATGTCATAAGGAGTAATATCAATGCAGATCAAATCTGCATCAAATTCCTTACCTTGAATGGTAACTGGGAATTTTGACAGACGTTTGGTTCCCACTAATTGGTTTCCATTAGGAAGACTTACAACAAAAGGCTCACAAGCTTCGTTGCAAACTAATCCTAACTTGCTAACACAACTCTCAGATATAAAGGAATGGGTAGCACCCGAATCAAACAAAATGCATACTGGGGTAGAGTGGAGGTATAGGGTACCTTGAGCAATCGGAGTATTGGGTCCATCCGCCTTACGCATCCCGTACAAGCGTTGACCTTGCCCTCCGGACACAGTTGGGGCTTTCCCTTTGTTCTGCGCAGTAGTCTGAGTCGACGGACTGGGACTCTCCATTGGCTTGAATCTAGGCCGGTTGCTCTGGTTCACAGACCCCTGCTGTGATTTGGCACCCATCTGCCTATTTTGCGGACAGAATGTCTGCAAATGCCCTTCCTTGCCACAAGAAAAACAAGTCTTCTTCTCTCTTGGACACACATTGCTCTTGTGCCCAAGTACACCACAATTGAAACACTGAATCGACTTCTTACTCTGGCCAGACTGTTGTGTAGACCCACTCTGAGTCATCTCAGTCTTAGCCCTGCCAGATTTAGCAAAGTTCGACGACGGCGCAGGACGTTTAAAACCACTTGCCTGAGATTGATTCTGCATCGATCTCTGGCGGTTACGTCTCTTAGCTGAATCTTCTAGAGTCACTTCCAGCTTATAGGCTGCATCCATATATTGCTCCAAGGTAGAGCAAGTATGGTGCACCATTAAGGGCTTGATGTCAGGACTCATCCATTCATGGAAGTACATGATCTTTTGCTCTTCACTGGATACATCTGATCCAGCATATTGCAGCAAGTGATTAAACTTGGTGGCTAACTCAGTCACCTTTAATCCATCGATCTTTGGGTACAAAAATTCTTTACGTTTCTCTTCCCTCATGGCTCGAGAAAAGAAACGATCAGTCATTTTTGTCTTGAACATCGCCCAGTTCAGATCAGGGTTGTCTGCAAGTCCACTATTTTCCCACCACTCGCTGGCATCTTCCTTCAGTTGGAGAGACACTATATGCACCTTTTCAGCTTCAGTGCATTCTACGTTGCGAAACAATCTCTCCATATGGGAAAACCAGTGAGTCACACGGACTGGCTCACCTTTCCCGTTGTAACAATCAGGTCTCATAGAAGTTATGGTCTTCAAAGCTCGACCATAATTGCTTCTATTCCCGACTGTATTCTCTGGAATCACAGGTTCCTGAACTTCTGGTGCTCCAACCCTGGGAACTGGTGGAGGAATTGGCACTCCTTGTGCCTGAGGTGCATTTGGTCGTAGAGCGTCAGCCATTGCTTGCATCACAATCCCTCGGATTGCTGCAACTGCTGCCTCATCGAACACCATAGGAGCATTGGCCGGAGCTTGGCCATTGCCCTCAGGGTTAGCATTGGATGCAGAGTCATGCACCTCCTCAAGGTTTGCAGCATCCCTTCCAGCTAGTCTGAGATGACCACTAGGTCCAGTACCATTACGGTTGTTTCTCGTGTTCACCATCTGTTTACCGATCAAATTCCAAGGATTCGTTACATTAATATCTCTTCAGCATATTGAATGTAATAAAATCAACTCAGAATAGATCAACTTGGTAATATATATATATGATGAACTTCTTAACATCGCCGCAAGGTTCAACAAAATTAATTCTTTAGAGCTTTTGACAAAATTGCTCTAAGAATTTAGTACTACATCATATAATATCCGACTATTATACATAAGTACTATTATTTGTTATACTGGTCCTTTCTTCACAGGCCCCTAAAACGCTTCTTGTATGGAATGCTACTCATGCAAGGCTTCTTTGGATGAGGCTCCTCGTCGGAATCAGATGACTGATCTTGCGCACCACTAGGTCCTGGTTCACCTGATCCACCCACGGAATTCGGTGTCCGGGACCTTATGCTAGGAACACGAGTTTCCTGATTATCCTCTTGACTTGCCTCCTGAATTCCTTCCGTCATTTCCTCTATTTCACGCAGATTTTGCAGAGTCCGCTGCCGACTTTGGCGGATAATCTCCTGCAATTCGGGATTCGTCCGGCGCCTTCTTCGATTATGAAGGGGCGGAGCATTTTCCGAAGCATAGCGTGATTCACTTCTATCCATGAGATCATACTCAATGTAAAGTGCTTCCCACTCGACGTCGGTCAAAGGTGTATAATCAGTCTCAGCCGATAGATCGGGATCGTCAACTTGCATTCCAGGGTCTTCCTGGTCCTGCCCTTCTTGAGTCTCCTCGAGAATTACCTCTTCCTGAGGGTCATCTTCCTCGGGATCTTCGTCTAGATCCTCATCAGGGTCTATATCTGAAATGATCCTGGTGACCGACTCGGTTTCTACATCTTCATCAAGATTTTCTCCTGAGTACTCAGATGTATCACCGTCTATGTCAACCTGCACAATCTCCTCATCTTCCTCATTCCCCTCTGGAATAGGGTCAATCATGTAATCATTGTCGTAGTAGCCTTGGGCATACCTCGATGGTTCAACCCTTGGTACAACAGGTTCCATGACTGGAATCACCGCATTATCGGACCTCAACACCACTGATTCGGGAAGGACGTGCTTCACATCCTCCTCATCCTCTGGTGATTTGCTTGAGCTTTCGATTTCGAAATGCCGCTGGGGATTAGGAAGGTTAAATCTATCGGGAGATGATGGAGCCATCTCAATCTCCTCCGAGTCCCTTTGAAAGGATAAGCACGCGCCCATATCCTATAGGCGACGAGAAGGAAATTAGTCTTTCTAAATATAGAAGTTTGCTTTCCATATTAGACCAAAGAAGAAGGCACGACTATGAACGGTATTAAAATATGTCTTTTCAAATTCAAGTTCTTTGAAAACTTTCCTCAGTATAAAACGAGTAAATGGTTTGTCAAATACCCAACCCGTTTTAAAACTTGAGCTCTGATACCAGATCTGTAACACCCCCAAATCATAACCCATTTGGAAAGGCATTACCGCCAGTGATCTCGGAATTTCACCTCCGAAACCACCCAAGGCTAAACCGGATTATTCAAATCATACATAACATTTATATAATCCATAAACCAACGGTTCAAACATAAGTCAGGGGATTACAACCCAATCCCCGTAGGATAAAACATTGTTTCAGAGTAAATACATAGCGGGAGTCTTTAAAGGTAAAACAAGTCTTGACCATAGCGCTCAACGCCAAGGATCTCAACCTGAATAAACTTATCAAAAACATTGTCCGTCATAGTCGTTCTTAGCCTTCACTAGGTGGCAACTTGTCTGATGTGCCGAATCGAACGGATGACACCAGCCCACATGCAAAGAACAATGTTCATGGGTTAGTCTAATGAAAGACTAGCAAGGGTACAAAGCAGAGTGGTTCTAAGTAGTCGTATTAGGTTAGACTCATTGTTTCTCGGATAATAACCGATAACGATAGCCAACCACCATACTTCTACTGGAATATCTCAAACGACATGATCAAGAGAAGACTCCAACGGAAATGAGTCTTATAGGAAAATCCAAGAGAAAGACTCCAAAGGATCGAGTCTTATCGGAAGCATGATAAATGTCTGGAATATTATAAGTTCATATATAAACATGTAAAGTCAAAAACTGACTGAGATGCTTCGGTTCACGACCAACCTCACCGTATAATGCGAATCACCGCACTATACGAATCCAGATCGGAAAGAGAACGTACTACATTCAAGTCAGGGCGAGTTTCCTAGTCGCACTAAACTTAGTTGCACTACTCGCCAAAGGTATATTAATTATGTGCACTCAGGCACTTATCTTATACAATTCCAAAACGATCAATCACGTTTCAAGATTTTAGAATCTCGTCCTCGGCGGACATGAGATATAGAGAGTTGGGACTAAATCCCTGAGTTTGGCACCAGCTGTTGTGCACATCCCCTATGCTCGGATAGGAGAGGGTCATGACCAAAGAAAAGTGTTGGGGCCTGGACATCCCATCCACTTGGTTATAAAGAAACGACTAGTACTCACTGAGAGATACCGAGTAGCGTTCCTATGAATACTCGTTCTAACTAAGCAGTTCAGAACAGTCAATTATAATAAAGCCCTCAAGGCCAATATCTCAGATATATTTCAATCTAGATCATACATATATAATAGCGTTGTTCTAGCAGATATACAACCTATTATAATGTTCATTTTATCTTTCCAAAGATAATTTCATAAAACGATTCCAGACATGAACAATAATCAATCCAAATTAATTAACAATTAAGCAATTGATAATTAATGGAATTATGGAATGATAAGCAAGAGCGAACCGCCACTTGCCTTGGATCTGACGAAAGCTTCGAAAGCTTGGTTTCAAAGAGTTTCTGAGTCCAGAACGGGAACAATTCCTGAATAAAATTCATATGGAACGACCCATAACAAGACCCTAAATTAGATTCAATATCTGTATATACGAATCTAATGGAATACGAGACAAAGGAATAAGGCCAAAGCCCATGCCCAACACCAAGACACACAACCGGCATGGCCACCGCGGGTGCGGCGGGCACATGGCGCGGGGTGCGGCACACAGGCAGGGGCGAGGACAAGGCTGGCAACGGGGGAAACTCACCCAAATCGAACCCCATTGGCTTTGTTTCTCCTTGGTTTGTTTCTACCACCTTATTAAGCTTCCAACAAGCTTCAAAAGGCCCCTGAGAACTGATCAAAACAAAGCCCAAACAACCACGAAAATCGGGTTCAAAGTTCAGCAAAAGTCACAAATTTCTGAAGGGAAAATCAGTGGTTTGCAAGGGTTTTCTTACCAATTTTCGATCGACCTCTAGTTCGAATCGACCTTGGCTATTCTTTTCACCCTCTTAAGCTACACTTCACCTTCAATATGCAACTTCGATCTGGCCAAACGAATGAGTGAATCGATCAGAAATCGAATTCAAAGTTCAGCTCATGAACACGTTTTCTGGTTTTGACAGCAAAAGAGAGGACGAAAATGGTGAGGAGCCAACTTCTGGCCTTTCTCACGACCTCTCCTCCTCTTTTATAGGCAAACCGAAAAGAGCCCTTGAAAGAAAAATATACCAGGTGGTGGACAAGCTAGGCCCCGTAGCCTTGGCAAGTCACCAAGCCTAGTTGCCAGCTGCACCAAGTTGGTTGTCAGATGCTGAAAAAATCTGCTGAAGTGGTGTGTTGTGGAGGCTAAGGCATTAAAGGCCGACTTCCTCTTTGGCTCTTTTGTCTTATTTACCTTAAATGGTAAATTTACTTAACCCCAGGTTAAATATATTTGTACACGAACGAGCTTTTAAGCCAAAAATACCTTAACTGTATTTTATATTGCCCAGAAAAATATTACAGAAGCCAAACATTACACAGAATGTTCGTATCTCTTCAAAATTAATCTGGCTCGCAATATGGCTTAAGAAAATTCAAAATTTTTATTCGTGCAAATATACGGGATATTACAGGATGAGTTTATGAAAAAGAAGGCATTGAAGATGAAGGTTAAGTTTGACAAATATTGGGATTCTTATAGCATGATTCTTTCCTTTGCTTCAATGTTGGATCCTCGTTATAAATTTCAGCTTGTCGTATATTGCTTTACAAAGTTGGATGTTGAAACTGCTTTAGTGAAGGCCAACCATGTCAAAGCTAAATTCTATAAGTTATTTGATGAGTATGTAATGGTCTATGGTGGTCAACGAGGAGGCATGAGTAAGGCTCAATATCAGCGAAGGAATGCTCTAAAGGTAAATTAGTCTAAATATAACCCAATGCCATTTGATATGTATTTTTGTTATATAATCTTTATTTTGGATTTTGTTATAAATGTTTGCTGATTTTTTTTATAGGGCTTTGCCTACTTTGATGATATTGCTCAAGATAAATCTGAATTGGATATGTATTTAGATGCGGGTAGGTTAAGACATACACGAGATTTAGATGTGCTTAGTTGGTGGAAGGAAAATGCAGTTAACTATCCCATAGTTTCTCAAATAGCAAAAGATATATTAGCCATTCCCATCACTACTGCAGCGTCAGAGTCAGCTTTTAGTATGGGGAGCAGAGTTCTAACAAAATGGAGACATTCTCTTGATATTGACACCGCAGATGCGCTCATATCAACCCGCTCTTGGTTATTCGGATTTGATTTACAAGATGGTAACATTATTTTAATTTTGTGTGAACTATTTTTCAAGTGTCCAATTTATTATAGTTTGATTGACATGTATGTTTCTATATTAAGCAGATGCTGAGAACCAATAAATACATGGACTCGAGATTCAAGTTTCTACCGATCAAGACAACAATGAAGATGAAGAATTGGAGGATTGAGCTTGAAGGAGTTGTCTTTTTTGCTCATCTAGGAATCAGTCTTGCTGAATTATTGTTTTTTATTGCACTTATGGTGGTGTCTAGCTATTTTTTGGCTGTTTTTTATTGTCATTTCTGGTTGTTATTTGGTTGATGATAGTGTTCTTATGCTAGTTGTTTTTTCTTGTGAAAGTTGCTTCTTTCGATCATACTTTGTTGGTCTTTTAGCAAATGATGTAAGATGTTAGTTTAAACATATGATGTTGGTTAATTTAAAATTATGGTTGGATGTCTGTTGGTTTAGTTATGTGACTCTGTGAGACATGTAATCGCATAAATAAAAAATGTTAAAAAACTAAAAATATATGAACAAAAAGTTAACAGGAAACTAGACGTTAAAGGACCCGATGATTAACCTGAACCGCCCGCTAACCTACAATGACCCGACCGACTTGACATGTAACCCGAAATGACCGAACCTGTACTAACCTGAACCCGAAATGACCGAATCTGAACCCGACTTGTCCGACCCGATTGACAGCTCTATTTCCAGTACATTCGGTCCCTCATTTGATTAAAAGGAAGTGTGATTGATGTGATAGTGGATGCCATATCCGGCGATAGTATTTGGTCGAGTTTACTCTTATTTCATTATTTGTTGATATCCAAATATTCTTCAACTTTTGTATTAGGATTATGTTCTTGTGGTATATTAACAATATCACGCAGTGGTTCTTTTGAAAACCAATTATCTTTCCAGAAATTTATCGTTTTTTCATGTCCCACTTTCCAAATTAGTCATTTCTTGAATTCTTGTCGTATTTCCATCATTTCGGACCATTACCAAGAGCAATTTCATTTTTTTCATATTCTAGGACATGTTTGTTTATTATATATTTTTTGAGATTATTCTGACCCAAAAGTTATCTGGTTTCATAAGAATTTTCCATATTAGCTTGAATTGTAGGGCGTAATTCATGTCCTTTGTTTTTCGTAATCCCAGTCCTTCGAGATTTGGAGGTTGACAAATTTTATTCCACCCAATAAGTCATTTATAGAATAAGTCTTTGTTCCAAAAGAAATATTTGTTTATTTTATCCAACTCATCATGGGTACTAGTTGGGAGCATAAAACTTTGCATTAAGAAATTGGGTCTTGAAGCTAGATTTGATTTAATCAATATCGTTCTTCCGTCTTGTGATAGTGAGTTTGTCTTTCACTTAGTCAGCGGATGTTTTGAACTTGTGATGAGGTCCTCAAAAGTGGTTGAATAACCCTATCATTGATGATAGGGAAACCAAAGTATTTCTCAAGGGAAGTCATATTGGTTATCCTTAGGATTCCCTGAATTTGGTGTTTTTGTACATTTGGTACATTTTTTGTAACTTGGAAAGTCGATTTATGAAAATTTACCTTTTATCCTGAGATCTAACAATAATCATCTACAATTTGTTTTATTTCCTTGCAGTTTTGTTGACTCGCTTTTGAAAAGATCATAATGTTGTCTGTAAATGCCAAAAATGGAATTCTAGTCCCATTTCTAGCGATTTGAAAACCCAAAGGTTTTTGTTGTTGTGTTGAAGCATCCTGTAATTTTCTAGCTAGGATTTTAGAACCCAAAATAAAAAGAAATGGGGATAGTGGGTCTCCTTGTCAAAGTCTTCTTTCTGGTTTGAAAATCTCCGTTGGTCCGTTATTGACAGGGACGGAGAAAGAAATTGTTGTAATGCATTCCCTAATCCAATTGATAAATGTTGCACTGAATCTAAATTTTTGGAGAATGTCAAGAATAAACTTTCATTCAACCGATCATATTATCTTTTTCCATATCCAACTTTAGAGCGGTATAACCCTCAATACCTTTTCGAGACTTGAAGGAGTGTGAATATTTCATGGGCAATGAGGATGTTGTCTTGAATGACTCTATTCACAACAAAGTCACTCTGAAGAGGATGAATTAACTTTTTCATTGATCTTTTTAGTCTTTTGTTTATATTTTAGATATGATTTTGTATATTGTTGAGCGTAGACTGATTGGTCGATAATTATTGGTTGAGTTTGGGTTATCACATTTTGGTATGAGAGATGTGAAGGTGTAATTAATTTGTTTTAATAATTTTCCTGAGAGGAAAAAACTTTTCACTGGTTGAGTAACCGAGGGTCGAACAATATTCCAATATGTTTGGTAAAATTCAGTCGTCATGCCATCAGACTTAGGTGATTTACCATAGCCTATTGCAAATACCGCAGATTTAATTTCATCATTTGTTGGTGATTTGGTAAGTTTAAAATTATTTTCATTTGATATTTTTGTTTGTATGAGTTCTAGATGATCATGTAGAATGTTTTCATTTCAAATTTCATTTCTAATGTGGACTTTTTCTTTGACAAGCCTACAAAAAACTTTGTCACGATTAAGTGTTAAAAATGGTTTTGAAGTTCGGAAAAATGTGTTAAAAAATCAAATTTTAAGTTTTGTAGAGAGAAAATCTCTAGAATAAAATATTAAATTTTGTTTAAGTATTATGTGTCAAATCAAATTTTTTTTAAAATACTTTTTTAATATAATACTCTCATTATCCATGAAAAAAATATAACTAATTTTACCAAATAAACCTTTATCTAGAGGTAAGCAAAAAATCATCCCCAAAAACCAAATAACCGGCGTATATTTTGGTTAAATGTACACGGTTGTTTAAAAAATTACGGTATGGTCAACCGACCAAAATAAAATACGGTTATTTGACATGGTTACTGTTAGTGATATCTTTTATTTTCATTATGATTAATCAGACATATAATAATATGTTGTTATAAAGAGAATAAGTTAATTTAGATGATTATAGAGACATTTCAACAATTTTTTTTAGTGTTTTGGTTCATAGTTTGATTTTTTTAGTCTCTCCCTCTTTCTAGTTTCTATAATTTTATGCAGTTATTCCTCTATGTCATAAATCACATCTCTTTGTCTTTTTGATGAATTGTATCAGAGTTTCGGGCAAGACCAACAAATTAAGAATCTCTTCGTTCACTTTTAGTTGTTCTTTTAGCCTTCAAATTATGTTCACAAATATTTCTCCTTATAGGATTTCAAGGCAATTTTACGTATAAATCATAAAATTTGTATTGGAATTTGGTTATGTTGATTTTTTTCTCTCCATCTATTGGTTCTAAAGGATGCTGAGTTATTAAATTTGGAAAAAAATGAATTTTCAAGTTTAATGACTTCCTTAATGTGTGAAACTCCAAAAAGATAAATAAAAGTGAAGGGATATAGTAGTGGTTTACATTGTATAAATTAACCAATAAATGATTGTATAATAATATTAGGCTAATCTTGTAATATTGTATTGTTACTTGTCATAGACGAGTGTATTTCTTACATTTCTAACAAGTATAATGGAAGTATATATCATAAGCATATTGGACCAAATGGGTTTTAAGTCATTATCATATTACTTATATTAATTAATAGGCTAACTGCCATGCTTTAAAATCATATCAACTATATAAAAGATAATTTTCTTCTCATCAAAGTCGACTTTCATACCAAATTTACATCGTAGGTTATATTTTCTTTAATAATTAGTAGTTTATGTTTGAAATCAACCCAAACAAGAAAAAGTAATAAAATTTGAGCAAAGATAAATATTTCATATGAATTAGGAAGTAAGGATCAATAAAAAAGAATATATTTTTGTTAACAAAAAACAAGCACTTCATCAAGTTTTGGTATATTGGTTAACCGATTAACGTATCGAAATTTTGGTTAACTAAAACACGGTTAACCGGACTTAAATGTATGACTACGGTATTGAAAATTTAGTAACCCGAAATATTTGCTTAATTTATGTCTTTTCAGGAATATGGTTGGTATGGATAAAGACTTTTTGTTGAAAAATAGAGTTGTGTAATAAAGTGTATTTGATAATAAAAATATTTTTATAAGTAATATTTTTTTTATATAGTGTGTAGTGGACTAAATAAAGTAAAATAGTTTCGTTTCATGTTTATCGGAATTCATAAGAGTATTTTTTATAAAAAAAACTCTTTATAAGTAGCAAAGTCATTTCGGATGAATCTTCAAACAGAGCCTAAGGCTTTTATAGAAAAATAGGACTGTCTATGACAAATTAAATTACTCATTTTGGACTATAAGATGTAGGATTTGATGAGGATTGTTTTCAACATGTTTTTGGAAAAATCAATTGTGTGGCCGATAAAATTGCAAAATTATGTCATGCAAGCTTTAGTGCTTTGTTGATTGGGATCGTCCACTGGCGGGAGCCTAGTCATTATAATTGCTCCCCTATATCATGATAAACAAATATTTATTTATCTTAATAATTTACCTTCATTTCACTTTTCTAAATTCAAGTATAAGTTAGGAAAAAGTTATTTGTCCCTAAGAAAGTATGCATCTTTAGTATAGTATTTAATCATTTATCATAGATTCATAGTGTCACATTATGTACATGACTCATTTTGAGATGGCAGAAAAGACCCGATCCATTTTACTTGACTAACCACTATTTTTACCCGACTTAAACTCAACAAGAATTTTTAATAACCTGACGCTATTAACTCATTGGGTTAATCCGAACCGCTCATTGATCTACAATGACTCCACCGACTCGGCCTTTAACCCGAATTGACCCAACTCGTATTCAATTTGAACCAGAAATGTTCGACCAATCCGATTGATAGAGCTAGCTCATTCATACATTCATTATTATTATTTTGATATAAGGAAAGTCATTTGATATTCAATCAAACCTGAAACATCGAGAAACCAGTTAAAATCAGTAAGAGAAAACATATTACAACAAATCAAAAACTAAAATGAAATGCAAGATATCACAAATGAAATTAAATCTTCTTTGCAAAGAAAAAAGTTGAAATTAATTCCACAATCCACTTTTTTGTGTGCATAGGAGCATTAGGTTGTTACAAGGGAAAGATAATTAAAAATTTATTTTATTTTTTTCATTTTTATGTATAGGTGGTACTAGGCTGTTATAACGGAAAGAGAGAATTCATAACGGAAAGAGATAATTCATATAAGGAGAGTCATTTGATATTCACATCTATGCTTTTCCACCTCTCTACCATGAGCTTTGAATTGCATGTGATGTTTCTACCCGAAGAGGATCTTCCACCACGCCAATTGCAACCTTTGTTGCCTCGTCGGTTCCTTTACTACCCCTTTCCTTTCCACCAATTGGTTCATATCTCCACCCAAATTGTCTCTGTCCTTATTTATCGATGAACTGATCGAGAGGAAGTCTAGCGCTCACCAGCGAATATCGGTATCGATCCCTAGTTGAAAACCTTGTTGGAGCCCTTGCCACTCTTTCTCTTCACTTCTCTCCACTGCTAGATGCACACACTATTGGGCTCGAAAGCACAAATTCGGGCCAACTAGGAGAAATGACAATCCCGCTGACAATAAAATGACACCTAGAAATAGCGACAAACGTAGAAAAAAGGACAATCTTAAAAAAATTCAAGATAATTCAATTTCTTGAGGTGCTTATATGTTCCATTATCTCCCATGTGAAATTGTTATATAATTCATTGAAGGCCTATCTTCATAGAAAAAGGAAAAAAATTAAGAGAGTTTAAGATAATATTCGATTTCTTGAGGTGCTTGCATTTATATTGTTTAAGCCTGACCAGGACGCAAAGGTTGTCTAGGATAAAAATCAATGTCATTTTGCAATTTACCCGATTCACTCAAAGAGCCAGATACAGCTCCATGCAATTTGTAGGATTGAAGAATTCACGAGTGTTAATTACAAATACAACTTAGGGCTCATTTGGTATGATCTAGGAATCGGGTTGGAATCAGAATCAGGAATAACTCATTCTCATTCCTGTAGCTTGTTGTTTGGTTATTATCGGAATGAGTCATTCATGGACTTACTCTTTCTCAATGCAAGATTACTTAGACATGTAAACTGGGTCGGGTGGGTCGGGTTTAAGTGATGTCGGGCTTAGGTCAAATCGGGTTCAGGTCGATTGAGTCGTTAAAATTATCGGGTTGATTGGATCGGGTCATAACGGGTTTGGCTCGGGTTCAAGTTGACCCATTGGGTTGAAAGTGTCCATTTTTTTATGATTATTATAATATTTTTTAGATTTTAAGAAAGAATTAATATAAAGAGAATTAAATATTATTTAATAATTTAATATAAAATGTTTTAAAATTTAATATAAATGAGATAATATATATGAAATAATGGGTCCGTCGAGTTCAGGTCGAGCTCGGGTCCGAGTTCGGGTCGGGTTCAGATCTTTGAGTTTGGGTCACTTGTGTTTGGATTCTTCTTGACCCAATGACTTTCGGATTAGGTCTCAACCCTAAAAATTCGGGTCGGGTCTATTTTTTATATGTCTAGTTGGAAGAGATGTTAGCTCAATATTTTTGGTGGAATCAAATGCTTCATTAAGCTTGGAATCATTCATCCTTTGGAATGAAATTTATTCTCATTCCTATCCTTATCAAACACAATTTTGGGAATTAGTCATTCTTATTCCCATTCATGATTCTAGGGAATGGAAACCAAACGAGCCCTTACAAGACATGGAGATGCACACATAAAGAGCTTATTTCTCCATTGCATGAGAATGTCCTCTTGAACAAGAGATTTTATTGTATTGGTATGTTTTATATCCCCTGAATTGACCAGTATATATGAAAATTCTCTTACACTTCTTTCTTTTATATTTCTCATTGCTGTTTGCTCGATTATTTTGGGGTGGGTTATCTGCATATTGTTGCTTTTGTGGCTGTCATGAATATGAGTAACACGGTGTCGACTCCTAATGCTATTAAACATACTAGAATACATACCTCATTTTAAAAGAAAGCTTCTGAATCCATGTCATTGAATATACTTTTTACAACTGCATAACTAGGGGTGATATCTACACTAGAATCGTCTAACAAATTTTGTTGTTATTGTTGTTGCTCCTCCACAATCACATGCCTACCATCTGAATTGCACATGCAACACAATACACATGCGACAATCAATAATGAGAATGAACAAAATGAATCATGTAAAGAACAAATGTTAATTACTAGCATCTATCAGAACATTTAAAAGAGACCCCTGCTCAGCTCCTTGTGGATGTATGGAAGTTGGTTGCTACTGTAATGAGGTAGATGTTACAATATTGATGCTTGGTCCATACATCCCAAGGCTAAGATCAACTTGGGAAGACATTGTTGATATTTACTTAGAATAACATGCCAGTTATTACTCATTCAAATCTCAATAGAAAAAATAAAAATATCATGTTACATGGCATAATTTTTGTAGAAACAAAACAACGAAGTAGACAATAGCTTCTTCAAAAAGTAGATGTTTTGATGGAAGGCTTTTAGCTGTGCAAAATATACATATAATTGCATATCAAAATTACTAAAGAGGGGTGGGATAGAGAAAGAATCAATGAGAAAATAGATACTTCAAACAAGAGAAGGCCACATGGATTTTGCCGTGCACTCATTTGCAAACTAATTGATGAAGTTACTTAAATGAAGATTTCAGAAACATAAAGGTCAGATATGTTACTAAACAAGTTTCTCTAATGTTTAATGAGCATTTTAATATTTGATAATGGTATATAAGCTTACTGAAACTCATGGTTATTACACATTTTAACATGGCTAATATTCAGCTGAAGGGAAGGAACTCAATGTGATGAGAATCAAATCGTCGTTTTCTCGCGTCGGTGTCGAAGAAGTTGATGCGATCCTACCAAGCCCAAGTGCCGAAGAAGAAGAAGAAGAAGAAGAAGCCTTGCGCGCGCCACAAGAAGGACCAATCACAAGGGCACGCGCAAGAGCCATTGCGAACGCGGTGAACTCTATCATTCAACGCGTTCATGCAAGCCAAGGCAACAGAGAGCCCAACCCAGAGAACGCGTTCTCTCTTCAAAGGCTCCAAGAGAATACAGAGATCGCGTTCAGATGGCGTCTTCTTTCAACAATTGAATGAACGCGATCATTTCAAACCAGATCACGATCTTCAGCATTTAATGCGCCTTAATTGAGAATATTCGGCATTAATGGCCGAATCCATTTTGAATTCAAATTAGATCTGGTGTAATTAATGTAATCTTATCCTTAATCTTTGCATTTACTTCTTAGATTTGGGTCTTGATGACCCCTCTTAGAGTAGTATAAATAGAGGCCTTTGGCCAATGTACAAAGGTTACGTTTTACCTAATTCAGAGCTTGAGTTTTGAGCAATTGTCTCCTCTCCCTTTGAATCTGAAACGTCACAATCTGCTTCTCATCTCCTTCACCGTCTGCTCCTTGTCCTTTCACCGCCGTTGCTCACGCGCCGGCACCACTCGATCACATCGGGTCTATCTCTCCACCACCGCTCCACCCTATACACTGCAACACGAACTTCCCCCTCCGCTGCTACCAAACACAACTCCCCCCAAACACTTACGCTACAACACTTCACCGTGCCATTTCCCTCTCCCAAACACCGCGTTCCCTCCGTCTCCATCAACGCGTTCTTTCCTAGAACGCATCAACTCGGTGCTGCGACTCCCATTGCAAGATCTCGGTCCTCCAAAACCAAGTAGGAACGCATCAACTAGTATCAGAGCCTGATCTTGTAAGTCGCTTTCAAGTTCATTTGTTCACGTAAATTTTCTTTTCATCGCTCACCATACTTGCTTCCGCCACCCCCATTTTCACAAATTTTTTTCTTTTTCACCCACCTATCGGTCCTACAAGAGAAATCTTGGTCGAATTTGGATACCTTTGCAAACTAGTGTGTTTTTGCTTGTTTGGAAAGTTTCTTAATTATTTGCGTGTTTTCTTACGTGATTGCAAAAACAACGCGGTGAATACTTGACATATTCAACGCGTTGACCAAAAAAATCTACATTAACTTCTTTTTCCCCCATCACGACATCAAAACATGATTTCTTTCTCTAGTTACTTAGCCGTTCTTTTTATTTTTGCTTTTAGTCTGATCATCTCGTCAATCAATACGAGCTCTTGGATCTGACATACCAAAAAAAAAAACAAAAAAAAAAACAAGAGGTTAAGCCAAAATAATGCAACCCTCTTTCACCACCAACGACTAGGCTCATTTCTTAATCTCTCCGCCGTCTAGTGTCGCGCGTGGCTTCTGTCTTGTTTTAACGCGTTCTTTACGCAAGATCTTAAGACAACATTCATTTGGTTAAGTGGTTTTCACGCGTGCATTACACACTTGTTTTGCTAGCCTGTTAGCCGCCCTCACGGCCAAACACTCCCAATTACCCACGTGAATACTTGTTCTTGTCGTACTTGCTTGTCTGTGCTTTATTGCTTGTTGTGCTTCTCTATTTGCAATGGCAGATCAGGATATTGTAGGTAACGTCGCGTCACAGGCTGGTGCCAATGGGTTAGAGCACAACCCCTTGCCTCAAACACAAGACCTTACCCAACAACAAGCCCTTCCTCAAGATCAAACGCCCCCTCTCTTACAACTGTCTCAGGAGCAACGAGAAATCCAAGAGTTGAGACGCCAACTCGCGGAAGAAAGGAAAGAGAAGGAGGTGTTCCGACGCGTTGCGTTGCAACAAACAGATCAAACCATGCAGATCGCGATGAACCCCATCTTCGTACCCAATCCAACTGAAGCGGGCACAAGCAAGCAACGCGTCGATAAGGGGAAAGGCGTGATGCCCTCAACCTCACATCCTCAACCACGCCTACAAAGGATCCATTCGGTAATTGAGAGCAAACAAGGACATGTTTCTCATCGAGATAGATATGTCCCATAGGCTACACCGGTTCCCGATGAAGAATACCAAGAAGAAGAGGATGATTACCAAGGTGAGTACAATGATGAGTTCGCTTTGGATGACATGTACCAAGAGGAATATGAACGCGAGGATTCTACAACCCCGCGTATTGGACGACAACAGAAGGACACACGTGATCCCAAGCTGGCGCGACAATCAACCCGCAACAAACAGTTGGCGGCGCGCAAGGGTCAACATAACAAAACCCCAGTGTCCTTCAATGTCAACAAGTACTTGGGTCACCAAAGTGCGCATACTCCGCGTGAGGATTCAGATGGATATTACTCATCCACACCTATACACCAAGAAGACCCTGAGGACTTCGATGATGAGGAGATAGAGGACTCTGGAATGCCACAGAACAACCGCCAAGATTGGTTTCCTCCAGCACAACACCCCCAAAATCAGGAACTGGAACGACGCGTTCTTTGGCGAACCAACAACCTCTACACAGAGAATCAATGCGCTAACCAAGACGTGCGAAGAAACCACAGAGTGCAACGCCAATTACAACAGGAACCTGGGAGTCAATATGGTGCCGATGACTTCGCACCTGCTCAGTTGCAAAGACCGCGTGAAAACAATGCACTGCGTCTCAACCGCCATGACATCAAGGTAAAACTTGAACACTTTTATGGCACATATGACCCTGCTGTGTTTCTTGAATGGTTGCAGGCCACGGAGTATACATTACTCTTTACCCAAATACCACTCCAAGATTTCGTGGCGGCTGTAATAGTCCACTTCAGAGGTGCCGCGCGAGTGTGGTGGCATCGATTCGTGGATGACAGGACGCTGAGAAACAAGGTGCCTCTCACTGAATGGCACCAACTCAAGTATGTGATGACAAAGAAGTACGTTCCCCAGGATTACAAGAACCAAATGCGACTCAACATCGCGATGGCCAAACAGGGGAGCAAGACACCTCTCGAGTTCTTTTCCCAAGTCGAAGATATGTACTACAAGGCGGGAATCAGTGTCTCAACATCCACCTTGAGGACCAAATTTTTGAGCGGTCTCAACCTCAACATCAGAGACCAGCTAGAAGTACTGCCCATCAACAACATCAACGACTTGATGCATGCCGCGATGAAGATCCACAATCAACTCGTTCGCAAGCGCCAAGTACCATACCAACAATATGGGCAACGAAGGTATGATTCTAACTCCAATCAATTGCCTTCCACTAATGTTCGCGTTCCTTCTACATGGAACTATCCAGGTTCTGAGAACAAACCAGGAAAGACCGCGACAACTTCAGGCACCATGGCACGCGTTCTACTAGCAAAAGGCAATCAAGGCACCCAGACAAGAGCAAGTGACATGGAGTGCTACAAATGTGGAGGCATAGGGCACATGATGAGGAATTGCCCTAACAACAAGAAAGTCTTGTTCTCCACAGTCTCAAACGGCTACGAGTCCTTCGACGACGACGAAGCCAACGAGACCATACCTGAAGTTGAAGAAGACGACGAGGAGGCTTACACTTGTGAAGCCACCGCGCTGCATGAAGGCACCGCGTTGAGTCTCGTCACCAGGAGAGTGCTCACTGTTAAAGAAGCTACCCTTGTCGATCAACGCGAGAATTTGTTTCACACGCGTTGTTTGGTCAAGACGGCAACCTTAAGCGTCATAATCGATGGAGGAAGTTGCTGCAACATCATCAATGAGAAGGTAGTCAAACACTTCAACTTGCCAACTACTCCACATCCACAACCATATGGACTTCAATGGATCTCGTCGAGTTCAGGTAACACTATAACTCGTCAATGTCTAATTCCATTTTCAATTGGCCAATACACCGATACTGTTCTGTGTGATGTGATCACCATGGACGCGACACACTTGTTGCTGGGGCGTCCATGGCAGTTTGATCGACGCGTTCTTCACGATGGGTATTTAAACACTTATGTGTTTACTTACCACGGGAAGCGCGTCACGCTCTTACCTATGTCGCCACATGAGATTTTACAGGACCAGGTAGAGCGTGAGAGACAAAAGGCTATTGAGGCTTCAAAGAGCCAAGGAAGCCAAAGTACGCGTTCTTCTGGGGAAGCCAAGGAAAAGAAGGATGTGGCTTCTCTGGAAAGAACGCGATCCAAAGAGCTGCCACCAACACACAAGGCAGACACTCAGCTGCAAGGAGGCTGTGAGCACAGACTCCTCTTGGCACGACCAAGTGACTTGACGCCTACACTCCAAGGAAAGGAGCCTTGTTTCTTGCTAGTGCCAAAACACAATCAACAAGAGACGCCAACACTAGAAGGCGTGCCCAGCGAGATAAGCAGGTTGCTAGAGGAGTTCAAGGATCTCTTTCCTGAGGAGCTCCCATAAGGATTGCCACCACTATGAGGCATTGAACACCAAATCGACTTGGTGCCTGGTGCCTCACTGCCCAATCGAGCAGCTTATCGCGCTGGCCCAGAATAAACAAAGGAACTTCAAAGACAAGTCCAATAGCTACTTGATCGCGGCTACGTGAGGGAATCTCTGAGCCCTTGCGCGGTCCCGGTCATTTTGGTTCCTAAGAAAGATGGTTCATGGCGCATGTGTGTCGACTGCCGCGCGATCAATCAGATCACGGTGAAGTACAAACATCCAATTCCTCGCCTGGACGACATGCTGGACGAGCTCCATAGCGCATCGATCTTCTCCAAAATCGACCTCAAGAGTGGCTATCATCAAATTCGCATGCAAGAGGGAGATGAGTGGAAGACCGCGTTCAAGACGAAATATGGTCTTTACGAGTGGCTTGTCATGCCATTCGGACTGACCAACGCGCCAAGCACGTTTATGCCGCTGATGAATCACGTGCTAAGGGAATTCTTGGGCAAATTCGTCGTCGTCTACTTCGACGACATTCTGGTATATTCCCTAACTCTTGCTGATCATGTTAACCATTTGAGACTTGTTTTGCAGTGCTTGAAAAAGCAAGAGTTGTATGCCAACTTGGGCAAGTGTCGCTTCGCTTCAGACACAACAAATTTTTTGGGCTATGTGGTCTCTAAGGATGGTTTGCGCGTCGATGAGGAAAAGATCGCGGCAATCAGAGACTGGCCAACTCCGACGACTCCAACCATGGTGCGAAGCTTCCTAGGCTTAGCAGGATTTTATCAGAGATTCGTGAGGAACTTTAGCACCATCGCGGCGCCTTTACATGAGATGACAAAAAAGGGTGTCGTGGTGCTTTGGAAGGAAACCCATGAAAACACATTCAACGCGTTAAAAGAGGCACTGTGCAACGCGCCACTACTTCAGCTCCTAAACTTCAACAAACATTTCAAAGTGGAGTGTGACGCGTCAAACATTGGCATTGGTGGAGTGCTCCACCAAGAGAGAAGGCCCATCGCGTTCTTTAGCGAAAAACTAACAGGGGCCACACTGAACTACCCTACGTACGACAAAGAGTTGTACGCGCTGATTAGGGTTCTGAAGACTTGGCAACATTATCTGTGGCCGCGCGAATTCGTCATCCATTCAGACCACGCGGACATCACCTACTTGAAGAGCCAAGCACACCTCAGCAGACGCCACGCACGCTGGGTTGAATTCATGGAAACATTTCCATACGTGGTGGTGCACAAGAAGGGTAAAGAGAATGTGGTCGCTGATGCGCTCTCACGAAGGTATGTCCTCATTTCTCAACTTCAATCTAAACTGCTTGGGTTTTCGTTGATTAAAGAGTTGTATGCGTCTGACTCCTTCTTCAAGCCTATTCTAGAACAATGCCTTAGGAACCGCGAGGTAGAAACATTCTTTTTGCAGGATGGGTTCCTATACAAGGCAGGGCGTTTGTGTATTCCAAACTCTCCCATTCAGAAGCTGTTGATACAAGAAGCCCATGAAGGACGCGGTCATTTTGGTGTGACAAAGACGCTTGCGGCTCTTCGCGAGCACTTCTATTGGCCCAAGATGACAGCGCAGGTGATGCGCTTTTGCAAGAGTTGTATCACCTGCCAACGCGCAAAGTCCACTTCCCATCCTTATGGCGTTTAGACACCACTGCCCATTCCTCTAGCGCCTTGGGAAGATTTGTCCATGGACTTCATCACTGGCTTACCTGTCTCCAAACGAGGTAAGGACTCTATCTTTGTGGTTGTTGATAGGTTTAGCAAAATGGCACACTTTATCGCGTGCAAGACCACACAAAGCGCGTCCGAGATTGCCGCGTTGTTTTACGACAACGTGGTAAAGCTACACGGAATACCGCGTTCTGTGGTAAGTGACCGCGATACCAAGTTCGTGTCAATTTTCTGGCAAACTCTGTGGGGAAAACTGGGTACAAAATTGTTATACTCGACAAGCTATCACCCACAAACAGATGGTCAAACTGAAGTGACCAACAGGACACTTGGCACATTACTTAGGGCGATGCTGAAGACCAACCCAAAAGGTTGGGAGGACTTACTTTCTACTGTCGAGTTCTCTTATAACAGGTCAAGGCACTCGGCGACAAAGCGCGCGCCCTTTGAAGTTGTTTATGGCAGGAACCCGCTCACTCCCTTGGACCTGCTGCCGCGTCCTCTAAAGGACAACGAACATCCAAGTACGGCAAATCGGGCGCGTTGGATTCAAGAGTTGCATCAAAGAACGCGCGAACAGTTGGAGCAACGCGCTGATGAATACACCAAGCAACACAGAAATGGAAGCAAGTGCGTCATTTTTACTCCAGGTGACCTGGTCTGGGTGCATCTTCGCAAAGGACGTTTCCCCACAAAAAGGAAGTCCAAGCTTGCACCACGCGGAGATGGGCCATTTCAAGTGCTTAAGGCAATTGGCGACAACGCCTATGAGATCGATCAACCCCCGGATTAAGGCGTCCACAACACTTTCAACGTTGCAGACTTGGAGGCATACGTGGAGCCAGAAACCGATGATGGTGAAGCGGGGACGCTTCACAGCCAAGTGGGGGAGGGTGATGCGATCCTACCAAGCCCAAGTGTCGAAGAAGAAGAAGAAGCCTTGCGCGCGCCACAAGAAGGACCAATCACAAGGGCACGCGCAAGAGCCATTGCGAACGCGGTGAACTCTATCATTCAACGCATTCATGCAAGCCAAGGCAACAGAGAGCCCAACCCAGAGAACGCGTTCTCTCTTCAAAGGCTCCAAGAGAATACAGAGATCGCGTTCAGATGGCGTCTTCTTTCAACAATTGAATGAACGCGATCATTTCAAACCAGATCACGATCTTCAGCATTTAATGCGCCTTAATTGAGAATATTCGGCATTAATGGCCAAATCCATTTTGAATTCAAATTAGATCTGGTGTAAGTAATGTAATCTTATCCTTAATCTTTGCATTTACTTCTTAGATTTGGGTCTTGATGACCCCTCTTAGAGTAGTATAAATAGAGGCCTTTGGCCAATGTACAAAGGTTATGTTTTACCTAATTCAGAGCTTGAGTTTTGAGCAATTGTCTCCTCTCCCTTTGAATCTGAAACGTCACAATCTGCTTCTCATCTCCTTCACCGTCTGCTCCTTGTCCTTTCACCGCCGTTGCTCACGCGCCGGCACCACTCGATCACATCGGGTCTATCTCTCCACCACCGCTCCACCCTCCGCTGCTACCAAACACAACTCCCCCCAAACACTTACGCTACAACACTTCACCGTGCCATTTCCCTCTCCCAAACACCACATTCCATCCGTCTCCATCAACGCGTTCTTTCCCAGAATGCATCAACTCGGTGCTGCGACTCCCATTGCAAGATCTCGGTCCTCCAAAACCAAGTAGGAACGCATCAGAAGTCCTTTTTTGTTGAAACTCCAAGAATCACAAAATTTGAAGTATTTTGGCTGAAATGAAATGATGGAAAAGTGATACACAATATGATTTATTGAATAACTCGAACAAGATAGGCAATCGACGCTCAATTGGATCAACACACCAAAAGAACTCGAAAGACAAATCAACGCCAAAGGATGAACACACCAAAGGAATCGACATGGTTGTTCTTGATAAACTCACAAGAATGGATAGGCAATCAATCATTCATGGATAAACACACCAAAAGTGATTGAAAGAGAATCAAAATCAGTTGGGATAAACCCACCCAAAAGAAATCAACCGAGGTTCTTGAATCCACAAGAACGGGGTTTGAATCACTCAAACGTCTTCCAAAAATGCTTAACTCAATCTTAATCTTACAATGGGAAATAAACAATATTAAATAGGTAGAAGGAAAACTCTTTAAGTGACCAAGACTTGATGATGGAAGGAGAAGAAGAGCCAAATCCTTTTGATGACATCCACTTGATTAATGTGAAGAAGACTCTTGATGTGCAAGGCTTTAAACTCAAATTTGGTGTTTCATTGAGATCAATTATGCCTTCACTTTCGACTCTTCATGATGTTTTGAAAACGTGACTTTCTTTACTTGGAAGACAAATCACTTATGTCATGAACATACGTGTAATGATAAACCCGCCAGATTTGCTACTGCTGAGAAGATTACCGATTTTTGGCATTGTCGAGGATGATTTGGCAAACATATTGAAGACTAAGTTGTAGATCTTTAAGATAGCTTTCCACGGAGTCTTGATTTGAACCAAACGGACATCAACGACCTCCAAACGAGCCTAAACACTGAACGAGTGTCTCAAGATACGATGAGTATGAAATTGGCTCGATAACTCGTGGTTGTTTGGCAATTCCAGTTCTCTAAACACATCATAATGGTTTTTGCAGAACAAACATATAGATTAGACGATACCACTTGTAGAAAACATCTTTCAATTATGGGACAATTTGTTTCCTCCAAATAAATAAACATGTTGAAAGATTGAGTTTTGATGTTGTCAAGTGAACTATTTTTGGTTCCCACCAGCTAGAGATGAAATTCCAAAAATATTGTTCTGTGTTTTCGTAATTGAACGTCTGTCTTCGTAGCAATTATCGATTTTCCATTTATGCATTTTCATCCTCCCGCTACTTCTGGTTCTTATTTCGTCAGATCTCATTCTCTCCATTTTCATCCACATGTTGCTTTGTCTTCGCTTTATTTTTTCTTCCCCCATGGTTTGTAAGTTGTAACAGAGGTAGTTATACATGTTAAGAAGTTGTGAACTTTCTATGCAGTATAATGTACTTCGTATTATGTTTGTGTTTTAGAAATTGAAAGAGCATCTACCATGAAAAAAGAAATTGAAAGAGCATCTGCCGAAAAAAGAAATTGAAAGAGCATCTGCCGAAAAAAGAAATTGAAAGAGCATCTACCAAAAAAAGAAATTGAGCGAGCAACTCATAAAAGAACCACCAGAATAACTTCACTTGTCTTTCATCTTGATATGCCTATGCACAACCTTATCCATTTTGTTTCAATACATTTTGTTCATGTATAATTAGATTAGTTAAAAGTTTTAAAAATCATTATAGTTCTCATGAATAAAATTCATTACCTTCAATAATTTTGAATAAAATAAAAACTTTTGCACACCACAAGAGAAGTTATATATGATGGAGCACGCTATTTTGTTCAATAGCATCGGTCTTCTAAGAGGTCTCCGCGTTATTTTGTATTCCAAGGCATTGCGAAAGCTCACCAATCTGATGATACTCCCACGACGTGGTCTTTTTAAATTAAAGACGCCTTATTTGACAATTAAACATACCACGATATGTCCATTCACATGACTCATCATACTAAATTCATCGATAGCTTGAAACAATCACTTATGTCACCTCACACCAGACCACATCATTTCGATAAATGAGGGTAGCATTGTCGCCCAATGGAAGACCTCCACCATCAAACCATCCTTCTCACCCATGTGACATGCTTGCAATTGATCTAATCATCCAAATGCATGCCCTAACCTACTCCTTCCACAATAACCAATGATTGTTCGACGCACGCTCCACCCTGCCAATGAGCAAAAGCATGTCAAGAATGCTATAAATAGCCCGAAAATTGCTTCTTTGAGGGGGATCTTTGATTCGATACCCAATTTTTTGGTGTTTTAGTTAATGATTTGTTTTTGATTCTCGTGTAACTTTTTTGGTGATTTGTAATCTCCATTAGAGTCCTCACGACATAATGAGAGTCCGTGGAGATCATTGTTCATATTTCTCATAAAGAATATATTCAATAAATAGCCAACTTCGCTGTAGATTCTCACTTTAATAATTCAAAATACTTGAGAACATTCAATATATTTAATTAAGACGCTTGTTAATTAGTGAGAAAGAGAGAACCTAAAACCATCTTTGGGATGCTGACATCAATACTGACGACCAAGGCTTATTGCTAAGTTCTTTTTCTGTTGGGATATACCTTATAGGACTACTTGTTAGGATTTTATAATGATAATTGCTTTTTCTATTTATTCCGTTGGGAGAGGGGGGTATTTTTCATTAGGTTTGTTTTCTCTTAGTCATTTCTTCAATGGTTGTGTGGCCAACCATCTCCTCCTTCTCATGCTTTTTAACAACCACTTCTTGTTGCTTATCTGCCTCCATTTGCATCTCTACAACTGACAATCGCATTTTCATGTTCTCATTATGTAGTAGAACCCATGGGAATCATAATGGCATCGTTTCTCATTCCCGCTCTCTCCCCACCCTCAGTTGAGAAGTTGTCATCCATATTCTTGTGCAATGACAAGTTCTGTAAAAATAATATCTTCCTCCTTGGGAGAAGACGATGATCCCTATCTCAAACCCCATCAAAGCGTAAAGCTCATTTGCCTTCATGAGGAGATGGTAAAGTCTTTTTGAAAAGGTGACTTGTAAGTTTCTCTTGTTCTCCATCCTCACCTTTTTCCACCCCTTTTCGTTTTTGGTATGATTCAGTGCACGAGAAGAACTAGCCATAGATAAGATGTTTATAATTACAAGAAGAAAGAAAGATAAACATATGAATGAATGATGTGTGAATTGTATGAGATTCGTATTATATAGAGTGAGTATCGTTATCAAAGTATTTGGATTAACGTTGTGAAGGACAATTAATGTGGGTTAATAAATAAAAAGGGAAAGTTTTTGTCATAATTATGAAATAAATAAAAAGGTAATAGTTTTTTTATGTGATTAAAGGATTAGACTTTGGGTTTAAATTCTTTTAGTGACATTTCTTTTATATGAATGGGCTCTCACCAATTAATTTTAATTGCAAATTCACAACCATTCATGTAAAATTTTGCGTGATTTTCATGTAATTATATGCGAGGTGTCTTGAATTTTCAATTGTTTGATTGAGTTGTTGGTTCCATAATCTTGTTAGAGAGTTATATGCTTTGCGAACATTTTAAAAGTGAACTTATGTAAATTTTCATTTCACAATAAATTGGAGCATTGATTGAGAGCATATTGTCAAAACATATGATTAGTTACAGTTCAAGTTCTCTAATGTACAAATCATCAATAGAACCCATGAGTCCTACACCCATCCCTCCCATCGGGTTCAAACTGGGTTGCTTATGAGATTCAAACCTAGGTTATCCATTTTCATAGGAACATGGTTCAGAGCAGTCGGGCCTGACACCCTGCCAAAACTCTCCATCATTAGTATGCTTTGCTTGAGCTTGTTCAGGCACAACCTAGGTCTAGGAGCTCCATTTCCATCATCCCCTCGATGGGCGGGTGGCCCACCATCTCTCCTTTTCCATCTCCTCAACCAACACCGCCCGCTGCTTTTCCATCTCCATTTTCATCTCCACCACTAACAATTACATGTTCTGATCGACCATACTTGCCGTCTTGTGGGCCTCCATCACCATCAGCCTCTCGTCACACCTCATTTGTCGTGGAAGGGGCATCAAAAAGATGTTATTTCTCTTCCTCATGCCCTCTACACCCTCATTTAGGAAGTAGTCATCAACGACCTTGTTCACCGATGGGTGCCCGAATGAGAACACTTTCCTCCCCGAGGAGAAGACGATGATCCCTATCTCACAACCCGTTAAGGTGCACAACTCGCTCGCCTTCTTGAATAGACTGTAGCGTCTCTTCGAGAAGGTGGCCCGTAAGTTGCTCTTGCTCTCCGTCTTCTCCATCATCACCTTTTTCCTCCCTTTTTCGTTCCTCGGATGATTTGGTGCCTGAGAAGAACTAGCCATGGATGAAAATAAAAGGTTAAGAAAACACAAGAAAGGAAGGAAGGAATCTAGATGAATGAATGATGTATGAATGTGGGTTTTATATGAGTTGTATTATATAGAGTGGGTGTGGTCATTAAAATAACTAGGGATCAAAGCCCGTGCTTCGCACATGCCATTTGTTAATATGTAGTGTCACGGTTTGAATGTGTGTTTGTAGACTATGGATTGTTGGTTTTTGTTATATTCTTGTTGATATATTGTTTGATATGTGTTTAATTGTAATGTGTAATTACTTAAGATCTTTAAAACTATGATTGCACGTACGAATATGAAGACATACTTTTTTTGGGTGCCTAAAAGTTCACTTTTAATTTTAAATTAAGGTTGGAGTTGTTTTTTGTAGCAATGTAAATTTTCCCGCCTTTGAATATTTTGGTCAAATTTTATACATGTCTATGTAATTATTTGTTGTGCTTATACTTGAGCATTTGAAAGCAATGGGTGTGATGTTATAAATAAGTGTGACTTGTATTACTTCATAATGTTTGTTATATTTTAAATCCATGATGAATAAGAGCATACATGTGAATTAAAGTCTTGTAATAAAGCATACGTATAGTAATAAAAAAAATGTATGTTTGTTTTATTAGAATGTCTCCCAGCTTCAGTTTGCCACCTCTCCATGCTCTTATTCACATACCCTCATAGCCGCCTCTCTCTCTACTCCACACCCTTACTTTCCCATTTCTCCCCTTTCTCTCGCTACCGCTCATTTCTCTCACCTTAGATCTGCCTCCCCTGAGCCGCCGATCAGTGTAGCTGATGCATCAGCAACACCGACTCCACCAATAGTAGTACCCGCCGTTTGCGCCGCCTCCATACCCTCCTATCGACCACCATCCCCGACCACTTCCCCCCCCCCTAGTTTCTTGCCACCTCCCCCTCCTTTCCCCGTCGATTCAACTGATGGCGACCATTTCTCCCTCTGTGACAGCTGTCACGATGCATATAAGCTTGGGAAGGAGTACCTTGAAAAGATGTAGCCAATGAGGCAGAAGTCGATTGTGAAGGCCGTGATATTGTTGCTCACGGTATTTCCTTTGATGATAATGTTTCAATTTTTTCCCGTGAAATTCGGCCATTGAAGATAGTCATGTGATTAATAAGTTGCATTCCATGTTTTTAAATTTGTCAATTTTAGGTCGTGTACTTTTGAATTTGGGTTTGTTGGGCATGAGCTTTGCATTAGTATGCAGATGACACCATTAATCCTTTAGTTTGCATTTAAATTGTTCTGCATTGAGCTAAGTACAATATTTAGTTTTAAAGTCCTCATCTAAAAGATATCCTTGCTCCTAATTTCGCTGATGCTGCGGTGACCAGGTGTTTTCACGGAACTGATGCTCTTGCTGAGGTTGTTTATGAATAGCTTTTTTGCCAAATTTGTAGACTACTTCCTTGGAGCAACCTGAGGAGGCTTATGCATGCTAGCTCTCTACATTTGTTGGTCCAACCTGAGGAGGCTCAAAACTTGTTGTTTGCAGTGACAATCGTCTTTCATATCAAGCTGGTGAGAAGATGGAGTGGAGCTATTATAAGGTTTCTAACTTATGAAAACAAGTTATTATCCTGGGCGTATACATGTTTCTACATATCAATCCAATTTTATTGAACTTTTGGGAAACCTATGTTGATTTACTAAAGTATGAACAAAATATTAGATGTATACTTTTGTTGTGAAGGGCTTGGATTTGTTTATGAAAGGTTATGCTGTTGTCATAGCAAGCCAGTAAAGTGGAGGGAAATTGTGTTAAACTATGCTCATGAAAGGTGGACTAATGATTTATTTGATGATCTGACCAATTTCTTATGTGCTAGTGCATGTTCATTGTTGCTTTGTGCGTAACCATGAATTGCCTTTTAAATAAATTGACGATCGTGCGTTTACTCTATTGCCATGTGCTTATAACTTGTTCGCCTTCCTCCTTTTGCAGGTAACGTTCTCTCGTTTGCTCTGTTTATATCCCCAGCGTAGGTTTTCCTTTATTTATATCTAGTTATGTCTTCTTTCACTGTTTCGATTATATACTGGTATTGCGGATTTTTTGTTTTCCTTGTCATGAATACAATTTATGTGTATGGTATCCAATTTATGTGTATAGTTTTGCGTTTGTAAAGGTTTTTCTCATATGAATAGTATAGTATACTTAACTGGAAGTTCTATAACTCGGTACGCACGTGAGAATCATTGAAGTCTTATAAAACGTCTAATTTCGACTTTAGCATATTTGTATTTTTAGTTGATGCTTTGATTTTGGCATAGCGTAGGGGGGCTTGATAGGTTACTTTCAGCAGGAACTTGCAGCACTTGAGTGTTAATAAAGTTTGTTACTTGCCGACTTGTATTTTTGCATTCCGCTGGCTGTTTCCGTAAGAAAATGCTCTTGTACTGTATTGCAGAGAAAGGACCTGAAGCTCAGAAATGAGGTAATTGTTAGATCTATGTGTTAGTTGTGGTAATTCTACAACTGTTGATTGAATCTGAAGGCATGAATTTTGTTAACGGGATTGAAGCGAACTTGTATTTGTCATTCCTTGATGTTTCTTCTATCCTTGAGTGTTTGAATCTGCATTGCCTGCCTGATGTAATGTGTTTACTATAGTAGCAATACAGGAAATGTGTGAGCATGGTGTATTTAAAAAGGATTGTACATGATAATATTTGATATAGAGAAAGGAACAAAATGTGTAATGTATAGAGCGATTGTGTGCTGGTTTTTTTCCTTGACAGTGGTGTTAAGTTGTTGAATGCCTCCTTAAAGACAATGTTTTTTTTCCTATTTGTTGACTGATTTCCTTCATGCCCCATCACTATTTTCAGTCCTTGTGGGTCTGTGACACGTGAAATACCAACATATAGTTGCCCGTGATAGAAAACGGGTTTCAGAAGATATAGACCCATATGCTTTAAAGACTGGCCTTGACTCTTGTTGATAGTCATCACGAAGCATGGTTTAATGAGGAACTGCCTTCGCTTCATAACAAATGGCCATTTCATCTTTGTCGAACTTAGTGTAATTCTTGGAATAAGCACCTTTCTTCCCATGTTTGTGCATGTTATAGTTTTTGCCTCAATGACCCATTCACCTGGATGTGTAATTATGAGCCGTGTCTTGTTGCATAACCCTTGGGTAGGTTAACATTTCGCATGAGCATGACCGACAAACCTTCTTTTAGGTTAAGGATGTGTGGAGACATTCATGTTATGAAATTGTGCATAAGTCCACATTGTATAAGGGGTAGGTGTGATGTTTCAATATTAAGTGTGTATGCATAAATGTATTTGTACCTGAGAATTCAAGTTTGTTGAGGAATTCGACGGGGTACATGTGCTCCTGCTCAGCGATATCTGTTGAAGCCATACAGATTTTGTCATACAAGAGCGCTGACGAAATCTGATGATGCAACAACGAGGACAATCTTTCTCTCTGCACTTAACCTTGCCATTATGGTGTTGTACAAGAATGTTTTTCCCGTACCTCCTGCCCCATAAACAAAGAAAAATTCTCATGTCTGATTCTGAACTAATTTTATGACCATGTCATAAATAATTCGCTGATCTGAGTTGAGTGCTCCGAGAAGCATATGATGTAGGTGAGCCATTTCTGTTGTGTTGTAGGCCATCTCTTCTTGTATTAGTTTATTTTCCATATTTGTGAGCAAACTTTTGTCTGGCTTTGGTAGATCTGGGTAATCCGATAGTTCTTTCCCATTCCTTGCAAGTATTTCTTGGATATGTAATAAACGATAGTTCTTTATTTGATTTTCATTGAGCTCTAAGGCTGGAAATCTGAACTGCTTTCTTTTTTGGTAAAGGATGTCCTTTGGAAGTGCCTCCCAATTATGGCCCCCACAATTTGGCGGGGCTGGTGACATAACAGAAAAAGAGTATCGTGATGAACAATTCCCTTAGCTGGGGTCCAGTTGCCCATATTTGTGCTTCCTGAATCGCATTTGTCCATTCAGTATCCTCATTTAGCATGCCACATGCATAACAAGTTTGCCTGAAGCTTTCATATGTTGACTCATTTACTGTCCTGATCTCTTCAAAATTCTTAGGCCCTTGGACAACATTTAATAGCATTCTAAGGTAGTACCGCTCCCCTGCACTTAGATGACAGTACATAATTCGTCCAATTGGCTTTTGTTGGGCCCTTTTAGTCCATATCTTTTCCATCGCATTCCACACATATTCTGTAGGTATTTCTGCATATGTGTATTTCTTGCTTCATCGTCTATCATGTTTAGGGTAAACCATTCAGTAAACATAGTTTTCTTCACTTCTTCCCTCTACAGTAATACTGGCAAATTCTGGCTATCCGAGAGTGTGACGGGGTTTTGATCGGGCAAGTGAAATGACAAACGAATGATAGTTGGCCTGGAATAGTGAATATCAAAGGCAAAAATCCGCCACACGACTTCACAAGCAAATAAGTAACGACACTCTAGAAACTGTTGGATCTCTTCTACTTCAATTATTTTCCCTGGCTCACTATTATCTGCATTGTTGTTGTTCTGCATAAAGACTGCAGTTGCTCTATCTAGGCCTTTGCTTATGTACTTGAAGAGGTATTTTATAGCTCTGGAACGATTGCACCATTCCACATTAATGTGTGCTTGATATTTCAACAACAAATACCGGTTGTACGTCACCACGTATCTATTATCGAGGTTTGTCTTTCCTTTTTTCACAAATACTCCATTGTTTCTGCGTCGGTACACCAGATAGCCATCTTCATCAAGTGTAGTTTCTGCATAGAATGGTTTTGGAAAATGTTTCTTGCACTCACCGTTACTCATGCATGGTGCGTTTTTGTTTCCTTCACCACATGGACCATGCAACATATGTTCAATTACAACTGTAGTATCCCACTTAAATGAGAAGGGTAAAATGATAATTTTAGTTTGATAAAAATAAAAGTTATGAAATTTATTTTATTCCTTTTAGAGGAGTAATTTAAATTTTCATTAACTTAGGTTCAAAGGTTGGATTATGATAATTTTGTTACAAATTATCATGTGAGTTGTAAAAGTATAGTATGGAAATAAATAGATAAGTATAACAATGAATATAGATTTTATAATTTTAGCAATAATAATAATAGTCATAGGAATTATTATGTTTACCCAAGGAAATAAAATAATAATGTCCTAAGTATGTTATTTAAGTTAGGAATGATCTAAATTATGATTAACCTTATGTTAATTATAATTTAGATAAAACTTATCAATTTTGAATTAGAATATTTAAATCAAGTTTAACAAATTTTGTTAAAGATTTAAGTATAGTTAAATTCATAAGAAAAATAGCTTAACTTTATTTTAACCTAAGTTAAATTCATAAGAAAAAAGTTAAAATAAGGGTGTTTTTGCCACAACTTAAAGAAGTTGGGCAAAAATTTGCAAATAGGCCAAATAAGGGGGGGGGGGCGTGTGTAAGTAAGCCAAAAGGCTATCGTCTACCTTCAGCCGCCTCCATGCACGCGCGCGAGCTTGAGCATGCCTTTAATGGCGGAAATCGACCTTCATAGGATCCCGATTAGATCAATTAGTGTCTGGGCATTGAAGGATAAGATGTTACACATCAAATTCGATAGTAAATTCGAATTAAAAGCCATAAGATTTTCGGGATTTGGCATTCCAAGCAAACACATCATTCGGTTGGAACGAATTGAAGTTTTGCAATATTGGATCAAATTGGTTTAAATTGGAGGATGGGATCCAAGGGATTATGTCGGGGGCATTCACACCTTCAAAAGCCCTATAAATACCCCTTTGATTTATCCCCCAACACATCCAATTTGAATCAAAATCCCTCAAGAACCCTAAACCCGAGTTCGGTTGTTCTTCTATAACATTAGAGCTCGTTAGAGCTTCGTTCTTGTAATTGGTGGTACCCATAGCTTTGTCTAGTTGTCCTCTATCAAAGCCCTCTCCTTCCACCGCCGGAGAACAACCACCGGGCTGCCAATTTCGTCGAAAACCGCAAGCAGCCCTCTGCGCGACTATTTGGGTATTATTTCGGATTTTTGGTATGATTTTCACTTTCTTTTATTTTATTTGATTATTCTTTGGATTAATTAAGGTTAATTAAATTAATCTTAATTACTGAATAACAAGATGGAATTAATTTGATTTTAATAAAATTAAATTTAAATTACTTTGGGTATTATCTTAGACTTTTCATTTGCATAATATAGAATTATGTAGAAATAGCGTAAAATATTTATGAATTGAAGAACTTGAGTGTTTATGTAAAGGACACGATACTAGCAGTGGCTATGCCAAAAATGTATTTTTTGTTAATGACGTGCATGAGCTGGGCTAACTTGCGCTTGAAAAGTTGTTGTCCTTCTATTTCCTTTAACATTTCTTCTATCTCTGGCCATTTTGGATTAGCTGTGAATGTGATAAAAAGGGAAGGGATTACATATGTCCTGCACAATGCCATTGTATCTTGATAGTTTTGGACCATGTACCTTGGGCTGCCAGTGAATGCTGCTGGGAGAACTATTCGTTTACCAATAGACCTTGCTTCAGTGTCTCCTTTCAATATTGCATCACAAATATTATTATATAAATCAACCCATAGCTGTTTTTGGTTGAATTTGATCCAGTGTAGTTGGCGTTCTTCCATAGCGGTATATGCGTCCACCAAATATTGGTGGTATAACCTCCCTCCGCGTAAGAGACTCGTTCCTTCATCAACCCATTGTTGAATTCTATAAGAATAGAACTCCCTCATTGTAACAGGTCCCCTTTGAGTTTTCCTCCTTCCATTATTTGAATAATATGGAATGTTTTCATGGAATCCATCTTCACCATGGGGAAATAGCAGTGGATATTGTAAAGCCATGTAAAGGGGATGTAATTCAGATATCCTTTGTGGGTATCTTGCTCTGCTTTATTTGTAAACATCTCTTGGGGCGGTACTCTGGCCAAAGTCCCTGACAATTAGGGCTGCCACTTTAGAGACTGTAGGGAGGTTGTATTTCTTTTCAGTTGGCTTCCTTTCACCAATGAGTTTGAGTGTGAACTCCATAGAGTCATTGGATGTTGCCCAATATCTGGCAATTGTAAATGCCTTGGCTACACTGCTAGTCGAATACAACATATGCATCAAATCCACCACGACTGATTAGTCTAAGTCCTTACTGGTCAAAATCATGCACCCTATCCTATTGCGAAGTTCGTTTATGGTATCGGAGAAGTATAACTGAGCATATCTGGGTGTTTCTCCTTCTTCAGGCATAAGTGATCCTAGTTTGTGGTAGTTTTGGCCCGAAATCTTAAAAAGTGTACGACCCACGTGACTGGTTGATTTTTCATCAATTCGGGCGCCAAAGGATGTGAATGAAAATATGCTATTGTAGATGCGTATTTTTTGTCTGAAATCAGCACATTCGGCGTTGGTTCGTTGAAGGAGATGTTTCAGGGGTTCTGGGGTGTCTTCTAACCTTGGCAGCATGACCTTGCCTTCTTGGCAGTATATGGAGTAGGTGAGATTTGCCTCTGTTGATGCCGATATTTTCTCCTCCTTCCACACGGTGGCATTGCAGAAACAACATTTATATTTAGGAAACTCCAACTTCTCGTATAACACTTGTGATGCGTGAGGATCGGGATGAAGCCTTCGGTGCGAGGAAGTCCACAAGAGCCAAAGGAGTTAGGCGAGACAACACCAACCCGGCAAGGGGAATCGTCTGTATTCAGATGGATGGTTCTCTCTGTTCCGGGCTCCGAATTGAGCGATTCCAAATCCCAGTGGTAGATACTGAAGTCTAGATGAAAGCCTCAAAATTTGAGAGTGAACCGATCTAGGAATCAGAAGATATAGCGAATCTACTGAGGTGTCGCAGATGGTTTCCGCAAGGAACTTGGCTCCGGCGAGAGGAAGTTTGAGGGCAGATTGGAAGCACGTCTTGGGTTGGTTCTTTGTATGATCTTGGGGTGATTCAAGGGTGGTTTTGAGGGCAAGATTTGAGGCGGAGAGATAGGGTAAAAGTCGAAGGGATATGGACTTACAAGGGTTGGATATGACGCACCGCACCTTGTAAGAACTAGTGAAGAACTCGCCTTGGATATGACGCACCAAAGGAGGCCTTGCACGAAGGTTGATATGACTCACAACCTGGGTTTTCAAGCTATCTAAGTGATGGAAGAAACACTAAAATTCTGCAGAAAACTCCATTGAAAAATGATAGAGAAAACAACGTTTTTGGTTCAAGTTTTGCATTATGAAAACAAGGGCCGGCTACCCCCTTATAAACCCAACCCCTAATGCTCGAGTTTAACCATCACATAGCCAATAACTAAGGTAGAAAATGTCATGAAGACCCACACAAATTCGGCATTGAATGCCTCTTCAAAACAAGCCCCACATGGCTTAAGGAATCCTTGCGCCTTGGTCCGGTTGTTGCACCAAAGCACACATGGCCTTCTCTTCCACTAGGCTCGGAGATCCCATGGTCATCAAGCCAGCTTGGAGTCCCTCTTGCAAGGCTCGAGCCCGAGCCCGAGTGATTCGACCCGGAAGGACCCGAGTGCCGGCCTCCCTTGTGCCTACCATAGGTGTGCGGCACTTCATTGCTTCCACGCCAATTTCATAGGCATTCTTGTGCTCCATATCTCCTAGAGGGCCAGTGGGATCATCCCCCAAAAGATGGCTCGGAGGGTTGTGAGAATTGTCGGGCCAACTTCCATGCCCTAGCTCGGATGCCCTAGGCATGGCGGCGTCGGCGCTTGAGTCTTCATGGCTTGAAAGGCTTAAGTCTTGTTCATGATGCGACGTAGTCACATCATCCTCCCCTCCTTCAAACGGATTCGTCCTCGAATCTGAGTGCACTTCAAGAAATAGGTTTAGAGAACACAAAACTGCACAAAGAAAAACAAGGAAGTGAGGGACCAAGAAGTTCTTAGAGAATGAAGGACATGTGTACGTACACATCTTTAGATCTAGTGAATGCCCATGGAGGAATTTCCATGTACAAGTGTTGCCCAATTTCAGCCTAAAGATATGCTTAAGTATAGAACATGAAATGCATATGGCATACTTGGCAACAAATGCAAAGTATAGTACAAAATTTTTCTCATGCAACAAGAATTGTGAATGAGAACAATGATGCACGCATGAATGCCTAGTTCTACTTGAAGTAACTGGATGGCACAAAGGCAAGGACTTGTACACATGATTATCAAGAACTAAAGGCATCCAACAAGTCATGATTTGACCAAGAGAACTATGGTGTATGCATGAATATCTAGTTTCACCTACAAAAACATATTCATGAACTAGGGATTCTCTAACCCTTGAAAAGAATTCAATTTGATGCAAAGGGAAAAAAATAAACTGAGTAGAGTCAAGTGATACTCCCCTACAATGAGCCTTGGATTGCACATCCTTCTTCTCATGGTCACAAGTGTTCTTGAGTTCAGAAGGCTTATCATCCTTGTCGTTAACCTCTTCTTGGAATAGGAACGGCAAACATGAAGAAACCATAGATGTTGCATCCATCCATGGAGTACCCAAAGAGTTGAGTGAACTACGGGCAATGATGGGTGGACGTTTGCCTTTCGTAGATAAAAGAGATGGTTCTTCAACTTCCTCCTCTTTTTCTTTTGGCTTTAGCTCATCTTCAATGAGCAAAGAAGGCTGACATGATTCGGCTATAAGTGGAGGTTCTTCCTTCAACTCCCCGTCACCAAAGGATGACTTCACAACTTGCAAGGGTTCAACACAAGGACTCCTAGGAACCATAGGTGTGGGTGGAGCGACTTGCCTCACTTCAGCTAGCCTTGAAAACTCAACATAGGAAGCTTGAACCTTTGGCTGAACTCTCATGGATTCAGTTTTGGCCATCCAATCCAAGCATTCATCCCCGTTGGAAGATCCTGCAAATGGTTGCACATGGAGCTTAACACCATGGTGTTGCTCCCTCCCTTGTGGCATTTCTTCATGATAGGCTGGGGGAACATGTCGTTGGGGAGGCATTGGAGGCCGCATATGTGCACGGGCTTGAGGTCCCCTCATCGCCATTTGTGGAGGGAAAAGATTGGCGGTGGGCGTAGGTGTAACTTGAGATTGCCCATATGAGTCATAGCCTCCAACTCCATAACCTGGAAGGTTAGTAGCACCAATAGGGATATTATTAGGAAATGAAGCAAACTCATTGAACATACTTACCCCCGAGGTTGCTACAAATGGTGGCGCTTCGTACGCCGCATATCCTCCTTGTGGCGCCAAAGACACTCTCGGCGCATGAGAAGAGGACGCTTCCTCCCGGACTTGCACATGGTCCACATTATTAGTCGCGGACCCAATGAATTCTCTTGAAACTGGTGGCACAACATGGCCATGGCTTGGAGGACGGTTAACACTCAATTGTTGCAATTGCTCGGCGGTATCCTCTTGTTTGCGCTCCACACTTTCCAGCCGTGCATTAATAGCTAGCAAGGCTTGTTGATTGTCGAGCAAGACTTGTTGAATGTCTTGCAAGGTCACTTCCGGGGGTGTAGATACACGCCCTTGTGTAGATGTGTCAAGGTCCTTCCCGGCTCGGTGATCGTCCACCATCCTAGACAAAGCAAACAACCAAGCACCAAAAGCAACAACACAAAACCAAGCAAGATATAGTATACCAAGCCAAACAAGATAGCCCCAAAACTGACCTAAAACTCAAATCACAACAAGATGCAAGTGAATGTAGGTCACGGCTAGGAAAGGGTTTGGCTAGGCGAACAAAGACTAGCTAGCTTGCCCGGACCTATGTCTAGGAAGCTACTAAGTACGCACTTGATTTTGAAAACTCTTTTTCACTTAAAAAAACTGAATTGGCTCTTAGTTTGGCTCACTTTTTTCTATGGCCTCTCCTATTTAGGCCGGGTTTTTCTTGAGCACCTTCTTTTTTTCAAGAGCAAACAACAAGCCGAATGAGCTCACTTTTTTCTATGGTCTCTCCTGTTTAGACCGGGTTTTTCTTGAGTTTTTTTTTTAAAACAAGTAGAGACAAGCAAAGGCAAGTCACAATGAGCATGCAACAAAACAAAACAAAGAGAATCAACCAAGGCAACCGTTCCCGTATCCTAAACACAAGACTAGGCAAGCATTACTAGTCAAGATTGCATAAAATGCAAGGGTGGTCCAGGGGATACAAGGCTCGGTTTATGGGCTCAAAATGTTCTGTTTTAATGTGTTTTAAAGCAGCCAAAGGTCAGTCACAAATGCACTAAATTCGGGCAAGTGAAAGTGCACAAGGAAACCGAACAATTCAATGCACAAGACCTTTCATCAAACCACAACTCCTAATCTTTTATGGCTGCATTAACCCTTCATCTCCACTCAGAAATATGCAGAAATCGAACCCAAAAATTTGCAGAAAAATGTCCAAGAACAAGACACAATACGCATGGACAACAAGGCCAACAACAATTCGGCTAGAACTTCACTTGCACTATTGTAACTTGAAATTCTAAGCCAAGTTTAGGACATACCTCGCGTTGATCTGATACCACATGATGCGTGAGGATCGGGATGAAGCCTTCGGTGCGAGGAAGTCCACAAGAGCCAAAGGAGTTAGGCGAGACAACACCAACCCGGCAAGGGGAATCGTCTGTATTCAGATGGATGGTTCTCTCTGTTTCGGGATCCGAATTGAGTGATTCCAAATCCCAGTGGTAGATCCGGAAGTCTATATGAAAGCCTAAAAATTTGAGAGTGATCCGATCTAGGAATCAGAAGATATAGCGAATCTACTGAGGTGTCGCAGATGGTTTCCGCAAGGAACTTGGCTCCGGCGAGAGGAAGTTTGAGGGCAGATTGGAAGCACGTCTTGGGCTGGTTCTTTGTATGATCTTGGGGTGATTCAAGGGTGGTTTTGAGGGCAAGATTTGAGGCAGAGAGATAGGGTAAAAGTCGAAGGGATATGGACTTACAAGGGTTGGATATGACGCACCGCACCTTGTAAGAACTAGTGAAGAACTCGCCTTGGATATGACGCACCAAAGGAGGCCTTGCACGAAGGTTGATATGACTCATAACCTGGGTTTTCAAGCTATCTAAGTGATGGAAGAAACACTAAAATTCTGCAGAAAACTCCATTGAAAAATGAGAGAGAAAACAACGTTTTTGGTTCAAGTTTTGCATTATGAAAACAAGGGCCGGCTACCCCCTTATAAACCCAACCCCTAATGCTCGAGTTTAACCATCACATAGCCAATAACTAAGGTAGAAAATGTCATGAAGACCCACACAAATTCGGCATTGAATGCCTCTTCAAAACAAGCCCCACATGGCTTAAGGAATCCTTGCGCCTTGGTCCGGTTGTTGCACCAAAGCACACATGGCCTTCTCTTCCACTAGGCTCAGAGATCCCATGGTCATCAAGCCAGCTTGGAGTCCCTCTTGCAAGGCTCGAGCCCGAGCCCGAGCCCGAGTGATTCGACCCGAAAGGACCCGAGTGCCGGCCTCCCTTGTGCCTACCATAGGTGTGCGGCACTTCCTTGCTTCCACGCCAATTTCATAGGCATTATTGTGCTCCATATCTCCTAGAGGGCCAGTGGGATCATCCCCCAAAAGATGGCTCGGAGGGTTGTGAGAATTGCCGGGCCAACTTCCATGCCCTAGCTCGGATGCCCTAGGCGTGGTGGCGTCGGCGCTTGAGTCTTCATGGCTTGAATGGCTTGAGTCTTGTTCATGATGCGACGTAGTCATATCAACTTGTGTGCCTGGTATGACAGTTGATGTTTAGTAAACAATTGGGTTGATATGAATTAGTAAATGCAAGTATGTGTTTATCTTGCCACTTGATTTATGTGTTGCATGCGTAATTGGTGAATGCGCTGGGGCTACACCCATGTGGTAGTCGTAATAAGTCACACTCTATGTGGTCTCCCAAACAATTTCCTTTTGTTCTTTTGCCATTCTTGACAGTTATTCAACACATGTATGATTCTTCCAACTAAACTGATGGCTTACTTATTTTTTTTATTACTGAATGAAAGTATGTACTGAACTTACCAATTAATATATCTCCTGCAGGCACTGCTGCTTGTTGTGTTGCATCGAGGTTTGGTAAGTCTCATGTTGCCATACCTGAGTTTGTTATGTGTAAGCCACAAAAGGTTTGAAACTTTCCATCATGCCTCCATATAGTGCGTGTACAGAGTTGTATGGCAATTCCGAATTCTGTAAAATTCGGTAAGCTGCCCGAAGATGCCTTTGTTATTGACTAATGGCGTTCTTTTCCATATGTAGAAGTATAATATTGGTGTAGGCGTAAGATAAAGGTACCTCTATTCTTTGACATCTTTGTCTTCCTCATCGCATCAATGACAACTTGAATGTGTTGGTGGTTTCATGGAGGCTGAGTAGAAATGTGCTACAATTTGGGTGTTTGAAGTTGTGAAGGAAGCTAGGGTTTAAACATTTAATATTCATTGCTGGAAGCTGCTGACGTCATACAACCCTTGGTATAGTATTTTAAGAATATAATTTATTATGTAAATATGTAATTACTATATGTATGTTTTGGACATTAATGGTTTTTAAAATGATATCTGTACAGCCATATGGGCCATATGGGTATTGGAATACAGTATATACCCAGCAGAGCAATGTCACGTGCCTCACGTGCGTCAAGAATACTTGTGATTGTTGAAGATATGGGTGTTTCGTAGAATTGTGTCTCTTTAATTTTCGCCCCTAGTTACTCTTATTAATTATGTGCAATAAATGTTCTGTAACAATTCACTGTACGTGTGACATGGCCTAAGGTTGTTATGCCAAATCAAAGTAACCTTAACTTCCAAACTAGAATAGTGAGTAAGCAAGGGTCGAAATCCTAAGAGAATCACATGCGTCTATTTTCTTGTTAACAATCAAATACCAATCGAACAGTGTAACAAAAGGGGGTTTTGAGGTTTGGTTTGCTAAAATCTATGGATAAATCAAATAAAGGAAAAAATGCTCCTCCTAACAAATATCCACAATCACTGAATATGGTTGATCATAGATTATCTCGAGTTCTTCTTCCTTCCTATGGTTGTCCCTGTCCTGATCTTATGTAGATTCAAAGGGAAACCTTCCACTAAGAACCCTTACCAATGAATAACCCTAGTACCACTAAAAGTTCAACCCAAAGGCAGCAATGCATATAAGAATTAACCAGGATACACAGAACGCTCGCTCAGATGCATTTACCATGTAATTATCTCTCCCTACAATAGAACAATTTCAACCAGAGCATGTAAATTGTAGTTGCTACAGCAGAATAGGACGTTAGCCCAACAGTTTCCTAATCCTAGCAATATGAAAATCACCAATAACAACTAGTTGTGCGGGTTAGTGCAATCAATGAAATCCAATGGAATATGCTTAGAAGAGATAATACAAACCAATAGGAACTCGAACACGAAAGATAATCTCACAACCAAAATCCAATGAATGCTTCAATTGTTAGGCGGAACCAAGAAGGTTAGTTCCTCCTCATGTTCTTCATAAAAACTCTGAATCAATGAATAATGAACAACGTAGCAATTCTCTGGAAAACTAAAACTCCATTCTCAAAACCTAAAAACTAAGAGAGTATATATATGTGGGATTAACAAATGACCTAGCCCACTGAAAATAGAAAACGGAATAAATAAACTAAAAATAAAGAAAACAGATAAGATAGGTTCGGGAAATCTGAAATAACTCTGCCGTGCTGACCCGCGATCGCGGGTCATGGACCTTGATCGCGGGCCATGTAGTTCTGCGCTCCTTGATCTCCTCCGCGCCTGCAGAAGTGTCTCGAATGCCTCGAAGTCCCGCGACCGCGGCAACCTCACCCGCGATCGCGATTAATGCTCGACCTGCTGCACCAGCATTCTCCTCTTCTATTCTTCCATAGGCTCTCTCGTGGCTGCTTCTTCTTCAATGTCTCCAACAATCTTCAAGTAAGCTCAAAACATCTCCAAAACACCAAGACTTCGCCTCCATACTCCATGCACAAGAATGTGTCTAAAACTACCCAAATGACACCAATAAATCCTCTAATGACTCTTAGTTAAGCTATACAAAGTAGTGCTTATCAAACTCCCCCACACTTAGACCTTTGCTCGTCCTCGAGCAAACTAAGAGAAAGTCTACTCCTCCAATGCAGCACCCAAGGTCTCAGGAAGTGCGTCCTCCTACTAAGAGTCACCTAACCCATGTCAAGCTCCTGGCGTCAATCCACCATCATACACATTCTCAATCAACAAGCAAAAGGGGCAAGCAGAGTACTTCCCCTAAGCCTAACCCGGACATCCAATAGTGTGAGTAGCCTCTAATCCTAGCCTTCATCTATGACTCCTTATGACTCCCAAAGTGACCTACCCGACAATCCTTCTTTGTCTCCACTTATGTCGCCCCGCCGGTAAAATGAGATCCTAGAAAAACACTCTTCTTGTTTTCACTCATTTTGCCTAGGAGCCCTTTTGGGTTTTCATCCTAGCCACTCATATTTTTGTCATAGATGTGCTCACGTAAGCTCACACCACTCAGACACCTTTTTACCCCAGCCTAGCGCTGGTCCGGGTCACCTGCTTTTTACCCAAGCCGCCCTTTCGGGTTTTCAGCTTGTCCTAGGATTTTCAGAGATTTTTTTTTTAATCTCGAAAATACTGAATCAAATATGCTGAAACAAATGCAAAAACTGAATACAAAGATAGAAAGTGAATATAGACTCCTCCCCCACACTTAAAAGATCACATTGTCCTCAATGTAGAAAAGACAAAGAAAAGAAATTGGGGGGGGGGGGGGGGGGGGGAAGAGCTACACTCACTTTGGGGGTGTGGAAGGTCCCGCTGGACCATATCCCTTGAAGAACTCCTCCTATCTGTGGCGTAGAAGGGCCACTTGTCCCTCAATATCATCAAAGCACGTTACCGAATACTGGTGTAGGCGGTCCAAGTCCAGCGCAATTGCATGCACGACTGCTACCGTGGTGGTCTGCTGGTTGTAGATCTCCGCCTGCCTGGCCGCAAGGCGATCTAGGCGGTCCAACATTTGGCTGAGTGAACCAGACGATGGAGCCTCCTTTCGCGCGGGTGGTCGGGCAGGTGCTTCTCGTGCGCCGGGTTCATCCGAAGGTAGGGAAAAATCTTTTGCTGTTGGACCAAAGGGTATTGGTCACGGCAGCTTCATCCTGTGGTCCCCTACTGCATGAGATAACCAATCGAATCCGTCCCTACGATCACCATAGATGAGTCTAGACTTCCTCAATTGGTCAAGGTTGTAGATGAAGGAATCAGGGACCGGCTCTAGTGTAGTCTCTTCGGGATCAAAGTACTTCAAAGCGATGAGGGTGATCATACCCCCAAAACCAATTCTTCCTGCGGCCTTCTTTTGCGTCTTCTGGACAGAATACATGAAAATATCTACCCAGTCCGGAATGGCCTCACTCTCTGAGGTGAATACCATAGGATCGCCAAGTCGACACATGAGATCTTGTTCACCTCCCCTTGACCCAGGAATGCAAGTGCAAGCACTTTGTGGATCAAACGTAGGCAAGGGTGGGTGATCTTGTAGTTGTATTCTCCTCTAGTGTCGAACTCTGCCCCTGTAGCTTGCAGCCAGAAGTCCAAGTGTTTGCCATTAGTGGACTCCCACCCAGGTGTAGGTTGGACAGACACACCAAAAAGCTCTCTGAGTTCTTTCTTGGTTAGGGTATGCTTCTTGTCCCGCAACTGGAAGGAGAACGCCTTGCCCTTGTCCTGTGGTTCGAAAGTAGCAACGAATTCATAGACTAGAGAGTCATACATTGGTACCTTCTTCCACATGAATCCTCCCAGTCCGCCATGATCGAGGAGTTGCTTGGTGCAGTCCCAAAGTTGGAGAATTGTTAGGGCTGCCACATCGAAGAACTTTGTTGGGATCACTTGCTTCCTCTGTAGATCCTTCCAGATCTTGATCTGCGGTTTGGACATCTTCCGGGGCATGGGTTGGGCCATGGTTACTGCTCTGTTCGGCAAGGACAGGGTTCGGTATTGGGTAGGCTGTGATCGCGGGGCTTAGGGAGCGGTCGCGGGTTGCTCTCGGTGGTGGGAGACGACAGGTGTTGTTCACTGCGATCGCGGTTAGAGGGGCGCGATCGCGGGGAGTAGGGTTTGGTGTAGCGACGGGTGAGTGTGGGAGAGAAAAAGAGAATGAAAGGAAAAGTGGAGGAAGGGTGGTTTAAGAAAGGTGAAACGAGGGTTTGGAAAGATAGGAGTTGGCTAAAAGATTTACTTACAAAAAGAAAAGAAAAGATTATGCTGCCATATATTCTGATTTTTTTTTTTGAACTAACTGAAATCCCGCTGCTTCTGAGGGGCCGCGATTGCGGGTTGAAAACCGCGATCGCGGTTTGCTTTCGACTTATCTGCATGAGGTTAGTTCGTACGGAAAAAAATATATGGTGGCAGAAAAAGATTAATGTACAACAATTCAAAGTGAAAACGAGAAATAGAAATGCACCTCGGGTTGCCTCCCGAGTAGCGCCTTGTTTAACGTCATGGCCTGACGTTACTCCCTTCTTCTTAATCTGCATCAGGCGGATCTTCCAGGGTGAGATCTTCCTGCTCTGAGGGGTGTGGTCTTTCGTGGTAAGGTTTCAGGCATTGACCATTCACCTTAAATGTGGAGCCATTGGTTGGGTTGTATAGGTCCACTGCTCCGTGGGGGTATGCATGGGCGACCGTGTAGGGACCCGTCCAACGAGACCTGAGCTTTCCTGGAAACAGCCTCAGACGTGATGTAAAAAGGAGGACCTTGTCGCCAGCCTTGAACTCTTTTCGGAGAATGTGCTTATCATGCCACGCCTTTGTCTTTTCTTTGTAGATGACTGCATTGTCGTATGATTCCAGGCGTAACTCTTCTAATTCCTGCAGCTGCAGTTTCCGGAATGCTCCCACCTCATCAAGTTTCATATTGCAATTTCTCACAGCCCAGTGGGCCTTATGCTCTAGCTCCACAGGGAGATGACATGCCTTTTCGAACACTAATCTGTATGGAGACATTCCAATGGGTGTTTTGTAGGCTGTGCGATAGGCCCATAGAGCGTCGTCCAGCCTCAAGCTCCAATCCTTTCGGTTCGGCGAGACTGTCTTCTCTAGGATGGTCTTTATCTCTCTGTTTGATGTCTCTGCTTGGCCATTTGTCTGGGGGTGATATGCTGTCGAGATCTTCTGCGTGACATGGTACCTTCTGAGTAGTGCACTGACTGTCTTGTTGCAGAAATGAGTACCCCTGTCACTGATGAGTGCCCGTGGGATTCCAAAGCGGGCAAAGATGTTCTCCTTGAGGAATTTAGCCATAACTTTAGAATCATCTGTCCTGGTGGCCTTCGCTTCTACCCATTTTGAGACGTAGTCTACGGCCACCAGTATGTACATGTTTCCGAAAGAACTAGGGAATGGCCCCATGAAGTCAATTCCCCAGACGTCAAAGATCTCGCAGAAGATCACGAGTGACTGTGGCATCTCATTTCTTCTGGATATGTTTCCCATGCGCTGACATCTATCGCAAGCCTTGTAGAAGGTGTGTGCATCGCGTAATATGTGGGGCCAGAAGAAACCGGACTCTAACACCTTCCGGGCTGTTTTATGGGGCCCGAAGTGTCCGCCACAGGCATAAGAGTGGCAGAACTCTAGGACTGAGCGCATTTCATCATTTGGCAGACATCTGCGAATTACTTGGTCGGCGCAATGCTTCCACAGGTATGGGTCATCCCAGACAAAATGTTTAGCCTCGCTGTGCAGCTTATCACTTTGAGCTTTTGTAAGGTGTGGGGGGAATTCACCCCTGGTGAGAAAATTGACTATGTTGGCATACCAGGGTTTAGGTTCATTCAGCGCCCACACGGTTTCCTCGTGCTGAAATGGGGAGCCACGATCGCGGTCATCACCCCGCGATCGCGGTTCCTTCTCGACCAAGTTTATGTTGCAGACGGATTCATGCTTCGAAAACGGTGCCCCGCGATCGCGGTCATCACCCCGCGATCGCGATTTCTCTTCGACCTGGACGCTGAATAGCGTGTCGTCTGGAAACTCGCCCCAGATGGGTGCTTGATATTCGGACTTGTCCTCGCCCTGCACCAATCGACTTAGATGATCAGCGACTAGATTTTCCGCTCCTGTCTTTAATCTCTACATCAAATTCGCTGAGTAGGAGAATCCATCGAATCAGTCGGGGTTTGGCCTCCTTCTTCGCCATGAGATAACGAAGTGCAGCATGATCGGTGTAGATAATCACTTTAGTTCCGAGGAGGTACGGTCTGAATTTCTCCAGTGCAAACACCACGGCCAAAAACTCCTTTTCCGTGGTGGAGTAGTTCCTCTGTGCTTCGTTGAGGGTCATGGATGCGTAATGGATGACATGAGAGGCTCTCCCCTCCTTATGTCCCAGAACCGCACCGACCGCATAGTCACTTGCATCACACATGATCTCAAAGGGCCGCGTCCAGTCTGGCGCTTGGATAAGGCAGATATTGAATGACATCAACCTTTGCCTTATCTACCTCAATACCCTTTGCGGAGACAATATGACCTAAAACAATTCCCTGTTCTACCATGAAATGGCATTTTTCCGAATTAAGACATAAATTGGTTTCCACACATCTCTGTAGAACCCGGGAAAGGTGATCTAGGCATAGGTCAAAATTGTCTCCGTGCACTGTGAAGTCATCCATAAAGACCTCAATAAAGTCCTCGACAAATTCAGAAAAAATACTTACCATACACCGTTGAAATGTGTCGGGTGCATTACATAGGCCAAATGGCATTCTGCGGTATGCAAATGTGCCAAATGGACAGGTAAATGTGGTCTTCTCCTGGTCTTCTGGTGCAATGGGGACTTGAAAGTACCCTGAATATCCATCTAGGAAACAGTAGTATGGTCGGCCTACCAGTCTCTCCAACATCTGGTCAATGAATGGAAGGGGGAAGTGATCCTTTCTGGTTGCCGCATTTAGCTTGCGGTAGTCTATGCACACCCTCCACCCAGTCTGTGTTCTGGTGGGGACTAGCTCGCCGTCCTTGTTTTCTACTACCGTGATCCCGCCTTTCTTTGGCACCACCTGAGTGGGGCTCACCCATTTGTTGTCTGAGATGGGGTAGAGTATTCCAGCTTGTAGGAGTTTTAACACCTCCTTCTTCACTAACTCCATCATTGGTGGATTGAGTCTTCTTTGGGGTTGCCTGGATGGTTGTGCTTCCCCTTCAAGGAGGATCATGTGCATGCATGTGGATGGACTGAGCCCTTTAATGTCTGCAATGGTCCATCCCAGGGCTATCTTGTGCACCTTGAGTACCTTGACCAGCTTGTCCTCCTGCTCCTTGGAGAGTTTGTTTGAGATGATGACTGGTAGTGTGTCATTCTCTCCAAGGAATGCATACTTGAGGTGGTCTGGTAGTTGCTTGAGTTCGACCGGGGGTGCCTGCACAATAGAAGGAAACAACTTTTCGTTGGGTACAATTAGTGGAATGGGGCCATCGCTCCATCTGCTATGGGCGGGGTTATCCCCGAATGTGTCCCTACCTGCTACCTTCTCCTGCATGTTAGTAGATACTGAAATTTCCGCACAAGGACTAACTATGTCATTCTCCAAATCAGCATATAGTGCCTTTAAGTAAGAATTGTCAAAAACATCTTGAGCAATAGGATCAATCACATCAATAGCACATAGAGAATGTTTGTCATTGGGGTGCTTCATAGCTTCGTTAATGTTGAATTCTATCTCATCCCCTTCGAATTCCATAGTGAGTGTCCCAGTACTCATATCAATTTTAGTACATGCAGTTTTCAAGAAAGGTCTTCCTAGTAGAATAAGGGCTCCATGAGGATCATCATCCATGTCAAGTACATAGAAATCAGCTGGGAAAATTAACCTGTCTACCATAACTAAGACGTCTTCTACCACACCTCTAGGGTAGACATTAGACTTATCCACTAATTGCACTACTATCCCAGTTTCTTGAAGTGGTCCTAACCCCATGGTTTTATATATAGAATAAGGCAACACATTAATGGAGGCGCCTAGATCTAGCATAGCTTTTTCTACATGGGTGGTACCGATTGTACAAGGGACAGTAAACATACCAGGGTCACCACATTTGGGTGGCATTCGCTGCTGAAACACTGCAGAAACTCTCTCACTGACCTGGATCTTTTGATTTCCCTTCAGTTTTTGCCTTCTTTTGTTTGTACACAGCTCTTTCAGGAATTTGGCATAGCTGGGTACGGACTCCACCAGTTTCAGGAGAGGAATATTCACCTCGCATTTGCTGAAGACGTCAAAGATCTCCTGATTGGTTTTTGGTCTTCTCTTCTCCCTCAATGCCTCAGGAAAGGGTGCCGGTGGCTTTTCAGGGTTGAGCGGGGGAAGTTCTGGCTGGATATAATCTGGGTAGTCGTCCGTAGTCGACCCGCGATCGCGGTTCTCACCCCGCGGTCGCGGTTCTCTGCTGACTGGTTCTGGTTCCATATCCGACGCCCCGCGATCGCGGTTTTCGACCCGCGGTCGCGGTTCCTCTACGACTTCCCTTGTTTTTTTCCGTGAAATAACCGTGATCGCGGTTTCCAGCCCGCGATCGCGGTTCTTCCCAGCGTTCACCTCTTGTTGGTTCTTCATCCCTTCCCACGGCATAAGGGTCACTTAGCCTCTTTCCACTTCTCAATTTGATTGCATTGGCTTCAAGTTGGTCTTCGCAGTACTCGCTTGGGGACTCCGTTATTGCAGGTGTACTAGGAATTAGTTGTCCCAGTGATGCACCCAATTGTAATATAGATTGCTGAGAGGCCTGGTGCAAAGTGTAATTTTGCTGGGTGAGCTGAGAGAATCCCTCTTTCATTGCTAGTGCATTGTTTGCACCAGCTTGAATCACTGCTTGTGTATTGTTTGCACTTGATTGAATCATTGCTTGTGTGAGTGCTTGAAGCGTCTGGGTGAGAGCTAGTAATGTACTCTCACCGGCTAATGGTTGTGTTTGTTGAGGCTGGACTTCTGTGATGTTCACTTCTTGTACAGCATGCACTCTTGCTCTGGGAGTGTCTGTGGTGCTTGCCTTACTCCTTGAGCGGTATTGCCTTGAACTCTCAGAGAGCTCGGAGAAGACCTCAAAGGCTTCCACGGGGGTTTTGTTCAAGATGTTTCCCCCGCAGGTAGCATTCACCAACCTACGGTCTTCCTCTAGCAATCCTCCAAACAAATACAGTACCAGATCCTGGTCTGAGTAACCATGAAATGGGCAGTTGATTACTAGCCTCCTAAATCTCTCATAATAGTCATACAACTGCTCGCCCTGAAACTGTTCAATGTCACTGATGCTTCTTTTCAGGCTATTGAGCTTGGTTGTAAGAAAATATTTTTCCAAGAAAGCTTGCTTCATTTTTGCCCACGTGACTATGCTGCCCGGGGCCAAGTAATAGAACCATTCCTTCGCTGCATCCTTTAGAGAGAAGGGAAAGGCTCTCAGTTTGATTTGATCTTCAGTAACTCCCCGGGGTTGCATACTATTACAAACAGTATCGAATTCCTGGAGGTGTTTGTTCGGATTTTCCTCATCGGTTCCTCTGAAGTGAGGCAATAAACTGATCAAACCCGATTTGAGTTCAAAGTTCACGCCCTCCTGGATTTCCGGGAATTGAACAGCTAGATGTTGTTGCTCTTGATATTGCGCTGTCAATTGCCTCAGTGTTCGGTTTTCTTGTGCCATAGCTGAATTCTTTCACCGAACTACTAAACTGTGAATCACACTTGACAAAACAAAGGTTAGTAACGTTAGAGGGAACCGTAAGATAGGTTCCCTACAAGATCAATATTTAATCAATTCACAAGAAAACAGACAATGACTCCCCGGCAACGGCGCCAAATTTGATGTGGCCTAAGGTCGTTATGCCAAATCAAAGTAACCTCAACTTCCAAACTAGAATAGTGAGTAAGCAAGGGTCGAAATCCCAAGAGAATCACAGGCGTCTATTTTCTTGTTAACAATCAAATACCAATCGAACAGTGTAACAAAAGGGGGTTTTGAGGTTTGGTTTGCTAAAATCTATGGATAAATCAAATAAAGGAAAAAATGCTCCTCCTAACAAATATCCACAATCACTGAATATGGTTGATCATAGATTATCTCGAGTTCTTCTTCCTTCCTATGGTTGTCCCTGTCCCGATCTTATGTAGATTCAAAGGGAAACCTTCCACTAAGAACCCTTACCAATGAATAACCCTAGTACCACTAAAAGTTCAACCCAAAGGCAGCAATGCATATAATAATTAACCAGGATACACAGAACGCTCGCTCAGATACATTTACCATGTAATTATCTCTCCCTACAATAGAACAATTTCAACCAGAGCATGTAAATTGTAGTTGCTACAGCAGAATATGACGTTAGCCCAACAGTTTCCTAATCCTAGCAATATGAAAATCACCAATAATAACTAGTTGCGCGGGCTAGTGCAATCAATGAAATCCAATGGAATATGCTTAGAAGAGATAATACAAACCAATAGGAACTCGAACACGAAAGATAATCACATAACCAAAATCCAATGAATGCTTCAATTGTTAGGCGGAACCAAGAAGGTTAGTTCCTCCTCATGTTCTTCATAAAAACTCTGAATCAATGAATAAGAACAACGTAGCAATTCTCTGGAAAACTAAAACTCCATTCTCAAAACCTAAAAACTAAGAGAGTATATATATGTGGGATTAACAAATGACCTAGCACACTGAAAATAGAAAACGGAATAAATAAACTGAAAATAAAGAAAACGGATAAGATAGGTTCGGGAAATCCGAAATAACTCTGCCGTGCTGACCCGCGATCGCGGGTCATGGACCTTGATCGCGGGCCATGTAGTTCTGCGCTCCTTGATCTCCTCCGCGCCTGTAGAAGTGTCTCGAATGCCTCGAAGTCCCGCGATCGCGGCAACCTCACCCGCGATCGCGGTTAATGCTCGACCTGCTGCACCAGCATTCTCCTCTTCTATTCTTCCATAGGCTCTCTCGTGGCTGCTTCTTCTTCAATGTCTCCAACAATCTTCAAGTAAGCTCAAAACATCTCCAAAACACCAAGACTTCACCTCCATACTCCATGCACAAGAATGTGTCTAAAACTACCCAAATGACACCAATAAATCCTCTAATGACTCTTAGTTAAGCTCTACAAAGTAGTGCTTATCAAACTGTTTTATTTTATGTGTATTACGTACTTTTACTGCTTCATGGCATACAATAATAATGGAGGTGTCTAGTTCCAACGTGTTGACTAATTGGAATATGTGCCTTCTGAGGCCTGTTTCTTACCATAAAAGCCTCTCAGAGTTACCGAAAACCATGAACTTTTCCCACTTTATTTTTACCTTGTTGTGCTCTACTTCGCTTCGTTTGTTTCTCTAGGCAGTGCTTCTTGTTGAACTTGTAAGTCGTTTATATTTTTTTTTGTTTTGATGCAACTAATTTGTTTGTTCTTGATTTCTTGATGTTTTTTTCCTGTTGGTTCTTCATAGATATTTCCATTTTCTTATCTTTTCTTGTATTTAACCGGTCTTTATTTAGGTGTTGATCTTTATATTAATGTTCCATAATGTGTATTGTAAGTATTAATTTCACTTCACATGGTTGGTTTCCCAATTTGTAATGGTGTATTAATAAATTTGTTTTGATTTATTTTGTTTTAGTTGAATTCCACGACACCATTTTTTCATGGTTTGTTTGATTATTTTTTGTCGACTGGTGTTGTAGTGATTATTTGTTGGCTTGCGTTGTTTGACTGTTGGAAGCTATTATTTTCATTTCATGTATAAGGTAGTATGTGAAATTTTGTTTTTGGTTGTCATTGTTGATTCAGTTTGTATTTAATTGGGTTTGTGTGGTACTTGTTAGTGCCATGTGTAGGTTGTTTGTGTCTTTCTGCCTTGTTGTTAGGATTTTTTACTGCATGTTTGCTTCTCTTACCGTGTGGTATAATTTTAAATTCAGTTTTACATGTTTGTTTATCTATGTTATTGTGCCCTAGTTGTGTTTTTTGTCATTCGATTGTTTTGTTTGATACAGATTATGTTGTTTTATTAGTTTGCATCCGGTGTTGTAATGGTGTGTTTTTTTTTATAAAAGTGCTTTATTTTGTTTCAGGTAGACAACATGGCACCAAAGTACAGTCCGAAAGCCGAGTTTACCAGGAATTGTGGGAAGTTTTGAAAAGAGTAAGAGAGGCCCAACTTCCGGGCGGAGGTTATGTATCCGTTTGTCGGCAGTGTAGAGCTTAATATTATCCATTGTATGTATGTGCCTCATTTTTTTGTTGCAGGAAAGAAGATGGGTGATGATATGTGGTTGCATTTTGTGCATGAGGTAGCTGCGGGGGATGAAAAGTTGGACCGACTAAAGACAAAAACAGATAGGTTGATGCAACTATGGGAGAGGCAAGCTGAGCTTAGATAGGTGATCTTGTTATGTGGTTTAGCTTCATATGCTTGGTACCTAGTTGACTGTTTTTTTGGTCTTGCAGTTTCAACTGCGAGTGCAACATAATGCGATAATGATGGTGGCGGAAGTTGAGCATGCAGATTTTTTGAAGGGAAGATGGCTTGCTTCTTACACTGATTTTATGGCCTTTTGAAGCCGATTGTTTTGGTAATTTTTTTAAGGGTTCATTGTGTCCTGTATTTTGTAACAAATCTATTCAAACCAAAGCTATGTTTATGTGATGATATTTTGGCCCCTACCCATTATATGAAGGGATGTAATGTTGACTTTATTGTGGTTTGACAATTAAGGATGTATTTCATCAATTATTGGCTTTTAGGATCAATTTTTTTAATGAGGTCTTAACATGGCGACTGAATTGGCTAGGGATTAACTTGTTGCTGCTATACATATAGGGGAATGAACCAAGTCAGGAAGCACCGGATTAACATTTTGAGTAGTTACTGAATGCCCTTGCAGAAATTAATACCCCTTGAATAGGGATAAAATGTACTCTCTCTCTCTCTCTCTCTCTCTCTCTCTCTCTCTCTCTCTCTCTCTCTCTCTCTCTCTCTCTCTCTCTCTCTCTCTCTCTCTCCCTCCCTCACTCCCTCCCTCCCTCCAAGCAGCCCTCCACACGACCGTTTGGGTATTATTTCGGATTTTTGGTCCGATTTTCACTTTCTTTTATTTTATTTGATTATTATTTGGCTTAATTAAGGTTAATTAAATTAATCTTTATTACTGAATAACAAGATGTAATTAATTTGATTTTAATAAAATTAAAATTAAATTACTTTGGGTATTATCATAGACTATGAATGGTAAAAATATTAACTTTTTATTTGGATAATATTTTGGAGTAAAATTTCTAGACTTTATAAATAAATTATGAGATTAATTTATTCATGAAAAGATTATTTATAATATATGACTAATTAATTTTTAATCGTATAAATAATCGTTTACTCGAAAAGCCTTAAAATTGATTTATTTATGAGTAAATAAATTCAATTAAAAACCGAGACTTGTATCCTTCAAGTATTGATATTGAATAAATTATCTAATATGATTTATTCATTTTTTATGATTTGGGTACGTTTCGGATTGGCATTTGGAACGGGAATAAAGGAGGGAGCCGATTTGCTTTTCGAAGGCAACCATCTCCGAAATGCCGTTCATCTTCTTCGTGATTCAAGGCAAGTGGCGGTTCGCTCTTGCTAATTTATTCCATATTTTTCTTAATTGATAATTAATCTATTGTTTTAATTAAGTTGGGATAAATATTCTTAATTTCTCGTTTGGGAACTTGTGTGTATAAAATATTGTGTAAAATGAACCTTTTTATTAGGTTGTATATATATGCTAGCTATAACCCTTATATATATATTATTATTATAGGGTGCTAGATGATAATTGGTGTGGATTGTTGTGCTTTGGTGTGGATAACAATTGCTAGTTAGCATGAGTATTCGTAGGAACGCTATTACCTTGTGAGGTTTAGCTGTTTCTTTATAACTTGGTATTAGGAGGATAATTGTCCTAATACTTTTGGTCATGACCTACCCTTATTTTATATAAGTGGTGGTGCACTTAGCTAGTGCCGAAATTCGGGATTTGTCCCATGTTATATATCTCATTGTGAGATTGGTGTGGATTACAAGCTTTAACGTAATTGCACATTTTGGAATTAAATAAGATAAGTGCCGTTTTGCACATAATTAATATACCTTCGGGTGAGAAGTACAACGTGGAACCCACCCGATCTCTTGTCTAAAGGAGGTCCCCTTTCCAATCTGAATTCGCATTATGCGATGAGGTTGGTTGAGGACCCAAATATGCAACGAGATGTTTTTAAAACTGTGTATGATAATATAATGTTCCCAAACAAATTCATATAATTTCCCATAAGACTCAATTCATTGGCGTCTTTTCTTTAATCATACATCTTCATTCTTTCGGTAGAAGTCTAAAGTCATATACCGTTTACCGAGTTTTATTCAGGAAACAAGGGTAGTGATTATATACGACTACGAGAACCAATATGTTTTCACCCTTCCATAGTCTTTCATTAGACAAACCAACCGTTTGTATTCCTTGCATAGTTTGCTGGTGTCATCCGTTCTATACGGCACATTAGAGGTTGGTCCCGACAATTTGAAGTAACCAATCGAAGAGAAGGCTTACAGTTGAAGGTTTTATTCTAAAGTAATAATAAGATGTGTAATGTTGATTTAGTATTCGTAAAGAGATGTAATATGTATCTAAACTAGTCATATATTTAAGGTTTTAATTAAAAGTCTTCCGTTGTAATTTTAATATGGTTGTAAACTATCATTCTCAAGTTACGAGAGGAATTTTAATAAAAGATCGAGTTCCTATATAAAAGTCTTCCGCTATTCACTATGTCATTGTTTACTCTTATTTATGATTGTATTTAAGTATAATTGTTCCGATTAAAGCCTAGGGTGACTTTGAACATTACAGTCTGAGGTCACTGGCGTGTGGCACTACCGAGATAAGTCGAGGGTGTTACAACAACTTTATGTGCTTCTGGATCTCTTTCCTTGCAAGGGATTTCTGCTGAAATGACTTCATCAATATCCCTTGTTGTTTTTGCATGCATTCCTTCTTGTAGCCAAATTAGAATATGGGCTTGTGGGAGGCCCCTTTTTGGGAATTCTATTGTGTAGACAGTTGCGTATCATTTTTTTAAATAGATTAGTGACATGAAAGGATGATTAGATTAGTAATATATAATTATGTAGAAATAGCGTGAAGTATTTATGAATTGTAGAACTTGAGTGTTTATGTAAAGGGCACGATAGCAGTAGTGGCTATGCCAAAATGTATTTTATGTTAATGTCGTGCATGAGCTGGGCTAACTTCCGCTTGAAAAGTCGCGTCATGATTTCTGGTTTGTCAGCCCCTTAGCTGTGAATGTGATAAAAAGGGAAGGGTTTCCATATGTCTTGCACAATGCCATTGCATCTTGACAGTTTTGGACCATGTACCTAGGGCTGCCAGTGAATGTTGTTGGGAGAACTATTCGTTTACTAATAGACCTTGATTCAGTGTATCCTTTCAATACTGCATCACATATATTATTATATAAATCAGCCCGTAGTTGTTTTTGGTTGAATTTGATCCAGTAGAGTTGGTGTTCTTCCATAGCGGTATATGCATCCACCAAATATTGGTGGTATAACCTCCTTTCGCGTAAGAGTGCCGTTCCTTCATCAACCCATTGTTGAGTTCTATAAGAATAGAACTCCCTCATTGTAACACGTCCTCTTTAAGTTTTCCTCCTTCCACTATTTGAATAATATGGAATGTTTTCATGGAATCCATCTTCACCACGGGGAAATAGTAGTGGATATTGTAAAGCCATGTAAAGGGGATGTAATTCAGATATCCTTTGTGGGTCTCTTGCTCTGCTTTGTTTGTAAACATCTCTTGGGACGGTACTCTGGCCAAAGTCCCTGACAATTAGGGCTGCCACATTAGAGATTGTAGGGAGGTTGTATTGCCTTTCAGTTGGCTTCCTTTCACCAATGAGTTTGAGTATGAACTCCATAGAGTCATTGGATGTTACCCAATCTTTGGCCATTGTAAATGCCTTGGCTACACTTCTAGTTGAATGCAGCATTTGCATCAAATCTACCACGACTGATTGGTCTAAGTCCTTACTGGTCAAAATCATTCACCCCATCCTATTGCGAAGTTCGTTTCTGGTATCGAAGAAGTATAACTGAGCATATCTGGGTGGTTCTCCTTCTTCAGGCATAAGTGATCCTAGTTTGTGGTAGTTTTGGCCTGAAATCTTGAAAGTGTACAGCCCGCGTGACTGGTTGATTTTTTATCAATTTGGGCGCCAAAGGATGTGAATGAAAATATGTTATTGTAGATGCGTATTTTCTGTCTGAAATCAGCACATTCAATGTTGGTTTGTTGAAGGAGATGTTTCAGGGGTTCTAGGGTGTCTTCTAACCTTGGAAGCTTGACCTTGCCTTCTTGGCAACATATGGAGTAGGTGAGATTTGCCTCTTTTGATGTCGATTTTTTCTCCTCCTTCCACATGGTGGCATTGCAGAAACAACAGTTATATTTAGGAAACTCCAACTTCTCTTATAACACTTGTGTGCCTGGTATGACAGTTGATGTTCAGTAAACAATTGGGTTGATATGAATTAGTAAATGCAAGTATGTGTTGATCTTACCACTTGATTTATGTGTTGCATGCGCAATTGGTGAATGCATTGGGGCTACACCTGCGGTGTGTCCTGTACACATGTAACAGTCTTAATAAGTCACACTCTGTGTGGTCTCCCAAACAATTTCCTTTTGTTCTTTTGCCATTCTTGACAGTTAATCAACACAGGTATGATTCTTCCAACTAAACTGATGGCTTTCTTCTTCTTTTTTTGTTACTGAATGCAAGTATGTACTGAACTTACCAATTGCTATATCTGTTATAGGCACTGCTGCTTGTTGTGTTGCATCGAGGTTTGGTAAGTCTCATGTTGCCATACCTGAGTTTGTTATGTGTAAGCCACAAAAGGTTTAAAACTTTCCATCTTGCCTCTGTATAGTGCGTGTACGTAGTTGTATGGGAATTCCGAATTCTATAAAATTCAATAAGCTGCCTGAAGATGCCTTTGTTATTGACTAATGGCGTTCTTTTCCATATGTAGAAGTATAATACTGGTGTAGGCGTAAGATAAAGGTACCTCTGTTCTTTGACGTCTTTGTCTTCCCTATCGCATCAACGACAACTTGAATGTGTTGGTGGTTTCATGGAGGCTGAGTAGAAATGTGCTACAATTTGGGTGTTTGAAGTTGTAAAGGAAGCTAGGGTTTAAACATTTAATATTCATTGCTGGAAGCTGCTGACGTCATACAACCCTTGGTATAGTATTTTAAGATTATAATTTCTTATGTAAATATGTAATTGCTATATGTATGTTTTGGACATTAATGGTTTTTAAAATGATATCTACATAGCCATATAGGCCATATGGCTATTGGAATGCAGTATATACCCAGCAGAGCAATGTCACGTGCCTCACATGCGTCAAGAATACTTGTGATTGTTGAAGATATGGGTGTTTCGTAGAATTTTGTCTCTTTAATTTTTGCCCCTAGTTACTCTTATTCATTTTGTGCAATAAATGTTCTGTAACAGTTCACTGTATGTATTTTGTTTTATGTGTATTACGTACTTTTACTGCTTCATGGCAGACAATAATAATGGAGGTGTCTAGTTCCAAAGTGTTGACTAAGTGGAATATGTGCCTTCTGAGGCCCGTTTCTTACCCTAAAAGCCTCTCAGAGTTACCAAAAACCATGAACTCTTCCCACTTTATTTTTCCCTTGTTGTGCTCTACTTCGCTTCGTTTGTTTCTCTAGGCAGCGTTTCTTGTTGAACTGGTAAGTCGTTTATATTTTTTCGTTTTGCTGCAACTAATTTGTTTGTTCTTGATTTCTTGATGTCTTTTTCTCGTTGGTTCTTCATCGATATTTCCATTTTCTTATATTTTCTTGTATTTAACCGGTCTTGATTTAGGTGTTGATCTTTATATTAATGTTCGATACTGTGTATTGTAATATTTAATTTCACTTCACATGGTTGGTTTCCCAATTTGTAATGGTGTGTTATTAAATTTGTTTTGATTTATTTTGTTTTAGTTGAATTCCAAGACACCATTTTTTCATGGTTTGTTTGATTATTTTTTGTCGGCTGGTATTGTAGTGATTATTTGTTGGCTTGCGTTGTTTGACTGTTGGAAGCTATTATTTTCATTTCATGTATAGTATGTGAAATTCTTATTTTGGTTGTCATTGTTGATTCAGTTTGCATTTAATTGGGTTTGTGTGGTACTTGTTAGTGCCATGTGTAGGTTGTTTGTGTCTTTCTGCCTTATTGTTAGGATTGTTTCCTGTATGTTAGCTTCTCATACCGTGTGTTGTAATTTTAAATTCAGTTTTACATGTTTGTTTATCTATGTTTTTGTGCCCTAGTTGTGTTTGTTGTCATTCGATTGTTTGGTTTGAAACAAATTATGTTGTTTTATTAGCTTGCATATGGTGCTGTAATGGTGTGCTTTTTAAAAAAAAATGCTTTATTTTGTTTCAGGTAGACAACATGGCACCAAAGTACAGTCCCAAAACCGAGTTTACCAGGAATTGTGGGAAGTTTTGATAAGAGCAAGAGAGGCACAGCTTTCGGGCGGAGGTTATGCATCCGTTTGTCTGCAGTGTAGAGCTTAATATTATCCATTGTATGTATGTGCCTCATTTTTTTGTTGCAGGAAAGAAGATGGGTGATGATATGTGGTTGCATTTTGTGCATGAGGTAGCTGCGGGGGATGAAAAGTTGGACCGACTAAAGACAAAAACAGATAGGTTGATGTAACTATGGGAGAGGCAAGCTGAGCTTAGAGAGATGATCTTGTTATGTGGTTTAGCTTCATATGCTTGGTACCTACCTGACTGTTTTTTTGGTTTTGCAGATTCAACTGCGGGTGCAGCATAATGCGATAATGATGGCGGCGGAATTTGAGCATGCCGATTTTTTGAAGGGAAGATTGATGGCTTGCTACTTAGACTGATTTTATGGCCTTCTGAAGCCGATTGTTTAGGTTGTTTTTTTAAGGGTTCATTATGTCTTGCATTTTGTAACGAATCTATTTAAACCAAAGCTATGTTTATGCGATGATATTTTGGCTTCTACCCATTATATGAAGGGATGTAATGTTGACTTTATTATGGTTTGACAATTAAGGATGTATTCATCAATTCATGGCTTTTAGGATCAATTTTTTTAATGAGGTCTTAACATGGCGACTGAATTGGCTTGGGATTAACTTGTTGATGCTATACATATAGGGGAATGAACCAAGTCGGGAAGCACTGGATCAACATTTTGAGTAGTTACTGAATGCCCTTGTAGAAATTAATACCCCTTGAACAGGGATAAGATGTACTCTCTCTCTCTCTCTCTCTCTCTCTCTCTCTCTCTCTCTCTCTCTCTCTCTCTCTCTCTCTTGATGAGCTTTTTATCTTATTTCTCTTTCTCTATCATATTAGGTACATGCTTCACAAAAGTACCAGGGTGTCCGTTTTCCAAACAAGTTCCAGGATGCATTGTTGCATGAGATAGAGTGTTGCATGATCATTACGTTAATGGAATACTGGTGATGATTGGATGTACCCAGAACTTACAATCAACATTTAAGGTAAGTTTCTCATTCACCCATACAACTATCTTTTTAGTGAATCCAATATTTTTGGGTTTTGTTTTATTTAATCAACTTAGGACGACATTGCTACTTGATTACATTTAGTATATAGATTTCTGGATTTGTTAGCTATATCGTAAGCTAAATTTTGAGTTCACTTTGAATTATTAAATTAATTTATTTTTCAATTTTTTTTAATCAAATCTTGAATAATAGTGTCTACAAAATATAATCATCTTGTTTTCTTCTTGGTTGATTTAGTCATTGATCATGCTGAATTGAAAGCATATAGTATGCAAATAAACTTGTACAAAATACATTTAGCACCTCAGCTATAAATTCTTATTATTCCTTGTCTCATATAAAAAAATAAGATGTAGTTGGTGTTTCGTGTCAGTATTTCACGTGTAGGATGTAAATGAGGAAAACGAAATCTTTGATAATATTATTCTTGAAAACCTGGAAGGCTACAACATTTCAAACAAATGGAATTTAAAGGAAGGAAACTAAGTTTTATCCCCAGATTGCCTAGGTAATCCACAATGAGCACGGACATTGTTTTTCAGTCCTCGTCATTGCTGACAAACAACCTCCTTCTTGGGGGGGGGGGGGGGGGTTCCAGAACTAGTTGTAATGTCGTCTTCAAGTCTGTAGAGCAGCATGTAAAATGTGGTGATGCAATGACAAAATTAACAACATAATGCTAAATGCAGGTGTTTCTCCAAACATGACAATGCTTTGAGGTGCTTCATGCCGAGCCGTGTTGTGGTCTGCCTGTCTATCTAACAAGCTTTTTAGTTTGCACTTTTTTGCTGGAACACGATTTCACCGCTTTCCTCCACTCCTTCATCTAATCTGCAAACCATTACAAATAAGGCAATTTGTCATCTAGACTTGTACTTAATCATGTATGTTAAATGCAGTAGTTGTCCTTACATGTCATTTCCTCTTGACGATTCTTGATCAGCTGCATGTTCATCTGAATGCAGAGCAACAACTTCCTTGTGGACTTCTTTGATGACAACAAGAGCACAAGTACCATCCTTCACATGATATATAGATCATATGTGATATTCATCTAAGGACCATAAAAGGTGTAATAGATTCCAAGGACAAAAGGGGAGCTCGGTTGTTTCTTACAAAAATATACCTTTGCCCTTGGTAAACTATTAACTATCTTGCTCGCAGTAAAGCTTTCATGGTTGCCATGATTAAAGTATGTATGGGTCTTCAACTCCAGCACGTGATATGTATTTGTGAGGGACTGTATTTCATGGGGGAGGACACTTTCATCGACATCATTCTATGTCAAAGACCAACCAAGGGAATTAAAAGTTAATTGTAAGTATAGCTTTTCAATGTGCATGCGGCTGGAATATGTACCGCGACTTCTTCCACCAGCTTGCTTGCTTTTTTTTTATTAGGGTGTCTGCTATCTCATCGAAAATAGTTATGGCCATTGAGGTCGACTCATCGGAAATATCCAAATGCAGCCGGTACATGTGCATAATTTGGGAAGGTAAATAAGGATTGGTCTGTATATGAAGTTCTGGTATTGGTTATACATATTTGGAACAAATTACCTTGTCTGGGGAAATTCACAAATTTTCGAACATGAGTCACACCAGAACTGCTCACCGACCTTACTAACTCCTTTTTTGAAATTCGCAATGCCGTATGAGTAATAATACCAACCATATTTTGTCCTAACATTGTCAATCATCACTTTGCAGTGGAGGGCCATAGATTGTTTTCATCACAATAAGTGGCTCAGTGAATGCGCCAAAGCTATGTAGTAAATAAGTGATACCAGGAATTGTGCACAACTCGCCTTCTCACAGTCTTCTTTTTGCTCCCTCCCTAGGTGCATCAACTGTAGGATTGTTCCCTCTGTTGGGACTTGGGGCCCGAGTGGATGTGCCATAGCAAGAAGGTCTGCATTGCTCGAGCGAGAAACACAGTTAGAAAATGATATGAAGTCACAACATGGTAATTTTAAGGACAAAATGGTGTACATCATCATTGTTCTAAATGCTTGTATCTCAAAGATTTCTTCCCCATCATATATTGTGGTTGCTGAAGTGCTTGATAAGTATATCTCTCCTGCATATGCATGGATGAAATGAGTCTATAAAAAGAAAACACAAATAGTAAATTGGTTCAGCATACTTTATGAGCATGTGTTTGATCAGTATATCTCTTATGCACATACAAACTTTATGAAATGAGATGGAAAATATGATGCAGAAATAGCTAAATGGTCCAGCATACTTTATGTGAATGTGCAGTCAATTTCATTTTTTTATATGAAGTTCTGTTTTCTTGGCTTACAATCATATGGCTATGTCATTCTTTGATTATCTTAGCTAGCAAAAATAAGACAATTTTAAAGTTGGGAAGTACCTTTCCACTCTTTGACATGCATACCAGGCAAGATGAGGAGGTAGTTGGGCTGCACTTTAGCATTTCTCTCGACAAACTCGCACAGGCTGTCCCACAATGTAACTCGAATCTGTCTTCCCCTGCAAAGGATAGGATGAAAAGAAGTATGTTCTTTAGAGTCTGATTTTAAGGGAATTATCTGCATACAATCCTTTTAACAAACATATTTGTATCACATGGGTAAACACTGAATAAAAAGACACCTTTCATTTTGAATATGGATATCAAGCAACTAAGAGTTATTTCTAGTGGGATTGATTTGACCAATACGACTCACAATTCCTATCACATCTGCACAGTATTGAAGCAAGGATTTACTATGGAAAGTTCACTTGAAAATGTTACAATATTTCAGGTTTAAGAATAATGCCATACCGAGGAGGAACCTGGACCCATTCAAATCAATATCTTCAAGGAGTATTAGTTGAAAGGGATACCGCTGAAACAGGGAAGCATCACATTCGAGGTTCTTCCAGTTAGATGCAATGTTTTTCGTCATTTCGCATGCAGAATTTGGCTTTGTTTGGCTTCACGGTAAACCCTTTAATAATGCAATATTTACCTTCCTCTAGTTTTGTGGTAAACCGATGCGCAATTCCACTCCATGCAGTACAATGCATAGCCCCGCCCTATTTGAAAACAAAGTGTATGCTGTAGTAGCAAAAATGCAGTTGATAATGTGAAGGCAGTTGATAATAAAAAATGTAGTAGCAAAAAGGCATTTGATAAGAAATAGTACAATACATGCTCATCTGAGATGATATAGTCGGTACTTATAGGTTTCCCTTTCAAGTCTGTTGTCTCCCACTTACGACAAACCATTACTCGTACTGTGCAGGCCGTACCAAAAGTCAGTTCGCCAAGAGCAACATAGGATTTGTTTGTGTGTGCCGCTACTACAGAAGATTCCTTCTTGTTGGGTGGTGTTGTGGGTCGGTAATGCTGCTAATAGCCTTGCTTGTCATCTTATCCGCGCTTGATGTGGATGCATCAGAAGGAACAACAGAGGAGGCGCTACTTTGGCAGTCTGTGGAAGAAGCCATGGTGTATGAGATTGGGGCTAATGGAAGTGAAGGTATATGTGGTTATCACCAACACTATATAAAGGCCACCCTCTTCATCATGCGTTGATACGTGTGTAGGTGAAAGGACCAGCCTCATAAATGCAGAAATTCTCATAATTGGAGTTTTACGACAACCTCTTCATTGTACATTGATGTTGTTATAGGTGAAAGGGTCAGCCTCTTCCATTAGCCCCAATCAATGCTCCTAATATTGTCCCAGCATTCAATGGCCCGTTTCAGCATTTTGGACTTGTATTATCCCAGCCTTCAATGGGCCGTTTCAGCATCTGGGCCTTGTAAGAATACTACAGAAGGCATTCAGGCCCATTTTAACAAAAAGCTAATGTTGTTTTTCATTTAAAAGTTAGCATTCAATGACCTAGAATGCTACCTTTTGAATATATATATAGATAGATTTTGGTTTATGTTTTGAGAAATTTGCGACAAACCACCCGTTATATACTCGTTTCTGCGGCAAACCACCCATTCTATTCGAAATTATTTAAAACCACCCTTAACTTACATTCCGTTAGCAAATCGCCACCCATATTCTTTTGTCGTCCAATTCTCCGTTAAAATGGGTGAAATAACCCTTTTGCCCCTTATTTTCCCCAAAATTACCGGTTTAATCTAGCTTTTTTTTAACATATTCCAAACCCGATCGAACCCAACTAAATTAAAACCAAACTCATCTAAAAACCCAACCCGATTGCATTCTTCAAAGTGCTTCTCCGACATGTGAGCTAATTAATTAAAATGATGTATCTTGTTACACTTCAATCTTCATTGTCTCACGACAGAGGATCCAATGCGCCGACAAATAATGGTTGCAATTGACGGTGGCCGATGCAACTATTTCACCCATTTCCGATCCCGTACACCTTGTGGTAGGCAAAAGACAAATCCCCAAATTTTCCAGATTAGGGTTTACACGCTTGGGATGTGTGGGTTTACACACTTTGGAAAGACATTGGCGCCTATACAGTGACTGTCACCGGCAAGGGGGAAGGGCAGCACGGCCAATTGGGTCTCCAACGGTGAATGGATGTGCCAGATTCGTGAAGGGTGTCGCCTAGTTCAATTATCAACTTGATGCCAGATATTAAGGGTTTGCGTTTTGGGGATTCATTAAACACTGATTTTTTCCAGAATTTTGCTTAGGGTTTGAAAAATTTTGACAACTCAAATGTCAATTTGAGTTCAGATGAGTCTTTCAACAACTCCAACTCACTAGGCTCCAACATATTCATCTCGTAATCAGTTGAACTCAGCAAGTAAATGTGAGCTTCGTCGGATTTTCTGCAGATTCGGTCCAATTTCTGATCCCAAAGACCTCCGATGTATATCTTCGTCGACGATAAGCGCCAATTGGAAACGGTGAGTTCTTTCTTCGTTGGGTCACTTTCACAAGCGCCAATCGATTTATCGTTCTCCGACTTTGCATTACTGGAATTAATTGGTGGTGTCGATTTGGGATTTATGTGAGAATCGTTGTTGAGAGGTTGTTGTTTCATGGAGCACTTTGGAAGAATGTAATTGTGTTGTGTTTTTAGTTGGGTTTGATTTAATTTTAGTCGGGTTTAATTGGATTTGGAATATGTTAAAAAAACTGGACTAAACTTGTAATTTTGAAAAAATAAGGGACAAAAGGATCATTTCACCTATTTTAACGGAGAATTGGACGGCAAATGACTATGGGTGGCGATTTGCTAACGAAATGTAAGTTAAGGGTGATTTAAAATAATTTCGAATAGAACGAGTGGTTTGCTGCAGAAACGCGTATATAACGGGTGGTTTGCCGTAAATTTCTCTTAAGTTTTAGAGGACAATAAATGTGGGCTAATAAATAATAAGGAAATATGAGTCATAATTGAGAAAGAAATAAGAGATTATGGTAATATTTTATGTGATTAAATGATTAGGATTTGAGTTCATTATTTTAATTGAAATTTTGGTTGTATGAATTGGCTCTCGCCCGCAGGTTTTAATTGCAAATCGACAATGATCTATGAAAAATTTTGTAAAATTTCCGTGATTTGTGTGTATTTATTTATAAGGTGTCTAGAACAAACTTATCTATGAGAAAATGATTTATTTTAATAGAGGTGAGTTGTACTAAGTCATTGTAATAAACTTGTAGTTTTTATTTCCAATTGTGGAGATTTTATTATGTAATTGGGAAATAAAGGTGGATTTTGCAGTTACATTGAACCCATTTGATGTGTGTTTAGTAGGTATGGCTGTGTGGGGACTATACTAGTAGAAAAAACTAATTAAAATATTTCTATTATTGAATCAAAAAAAGTAAGAATTCAGTTCAACAACGATACAACAAATAACTAACATGTCATATATAACTAAATTCGATACTCTCATATATATATATATGAGTGCGGTTCCGGTGCGGAGCACTCTTCCCGTGCGGACGTGCGGACATGCACTATAGGGCCTTATTTGTGCACTTTAGAGCCTTATTTGTGCACTTTTGCAAAAATTTTGAAAAATGCTTGGAAAACAATTTGTAAAAGAATTTTTTTTTTTGAAAAAGTGCACAAATAAGACATTAAAGTGCACAAATAAGGCCCTAAAGTGCATGCTCCGCACGTCCGCACGGGAAGAGTGCTCCGCATATGATAAAAGAGTATCGAAAATATATCCGCATATGTATATATATATATATATACATATCTATTAAACAGTGTACCTAATTATTGTCATAATATGAAAAACTCCAACCAATAATTCAATAATCCGGATTTTAAATCTCCGTTATTAATCCTATTAATTCTATCATTAGTAATTACCATCTTGATTAAAGGACACATATTCCTTCACAAGGCTATAATTAGTTTTTCCTATCATATTTTAGAACAAATTGCATATCATTTAATCATGTAAGAAAGGGGTAATATTCAAATCAATAAGTATATATGCTCCGTTCGGCGGAGCTTTTTTACACATTAACGAAGCTTAATTTTTTTTTCATCTTCGTGTTGAGTGTTTGACAAAAAAAATATTCATCTAGATTAACAAGCGTATTGTAGTTGAATGTAGCTTAATTTTGTTGATTTTTTTACTATGACCCCCCAACATTATGGAAGCTTAACCAGCTTAACGTAATTTTTTTACCCACAGGTGCCCTTAAATGAACACATAAAATAGCTCGTCACTATCATTATTAAATTATATAAACAATTGTATCATGAAATTATGTACAAAGTTTTATCAGTATACAAATCTCCTCCATGAGATTTTTATCAAAAACATAGTATTAATTACAATTGATAATTTATTGATCTATAAAAACTCCAATTTATGGACCAACATGCTACCATGAAATCGGAAATGGGCAATAGATTGAAACCAGAAGTAGATAGATTTAGATTTTATTAGCCATATACATATGGATGATTTAAAGTGAAACTATACAAGCGTCGACGTCCGTAAAGATATTGATGTGTGAGAGATGAGGAGACGACAATATAAAATATAGGGTTAAAAAGTACTCACATGGATCAAAATATTACCTTATTTGTATATGCACCAAAATCTTGATGTATTATCATAGCTTTTTTCGTAATTTTATTGCAATTATTTTAAAAATTCAGCTAGTGAATCTAGTTGCAGCTTCAACTACTCATTCAGCTACTTATTCAGCTCCAGTTACTTATTTAGCTCTAGCTACAGTTTCAGCTCGATATGCCGAACAATCATAGTAAACCAACTAGCACATAATTCGACACTCTTATGGCTTTATAATAATGGACATAAGTTACTAAAAAAGACATCTTAGATCGAGTACAATCTTCAAAAGAAAATGTTAACAAAAATCTATACAAAATGTTACATAAAGTAATATATAATGAACAAATTTTTTTTGAGGATATATTTTCGATACTCTTTTATTATAGTGAATATTGGTTTTGATGGAACAAAAAGAATAATACACTATATATATATATAGAGAGAGAGAGAGAGAGGTGGGTTCATGTAAAACGAGTTTTGTGATAAAACGGAGGAATAAATAAGGAGCGTTAGATGAGAGTTGATGAATGGACGGGTTTTAGAGAGATTTGAAGATGCATGAGTGTGTGTTGTATGTGATTAGAAAGTAAATTAGGTAGTTAATGATAGATAATGATGGTGTTGACTTTTTCAAATTTTAAAAAGGATAGAATCTTTAGGAGAGAGAAAATAAAAGACAACTTAATTTGATATTCTCTTCCAGATTTTGTCATCTCTTTTAAAGCACGTTTTTTTATTAAACTCATCCATAATAAAAAATGCAACACATAAGTTTGTGTTCATGCCACTGTACATTGAATGAATATCTTGTTATTAGATATGAATATCGTCATACGTTGGTATGAATATCTCTGTTTGTTTATTATGATTTCTTGTGTTTGTACTTCAGTGTATGTTAAATGAATACGCTTGTTATCAGTTTAGAATATCGTCCTATAATTGTGTGAATATCACCACTTAAAGAAACGAATGACACCACATAAAAACATGAATATCACACTTAAAGACATGAATATCATTACATGATGAAATGAATTTCACCACCCATGTTTTACATGAATATCACCACCTAATTGCACGAATATCACCATCCAATATCATGAATATCATCACCCAAGTACATGAATATCAACACCCAATTACACGAATATCACTACCCAATTACACGAATATTATCACCCATTTACATGAATATCTCACCAAATATTGTGAATATCACTGTATAATATTGTGAATAACGCCGACAAACATTGAAAAATATTTGATTTATAGTTCACAACTCTTCTTCTATCAGCCTTCCTCACCGTCTTCGATCTTTTTGCCTTCTTCGATCATTTTTGGTCTTCTTTATATTCTATGACCTTCATATGAATATAAATCATATTAGAATGAATATTAAAGAAATTAACGTGAATATCAATCAACCTCTTATGAATATCGAACAAATCAGCGTGAATATCAATCAACCTCTAACAAAAAAACAAGCACAATCAGCAAAAATTTAAAACCTCTAACCCAAAAAACACCTCGTACCATCCACAATCTTAAAATCCAATGTCAATCCCTTTCATCTTTGGTGAAATCTTCTCCCTAATCAATAAATCTTGAACTATCCACAAAATCTAAGATTCAAAAACAATCGATTATAAACAATGAATTACAGAAATTAGAAATAATTAAACTTTTGCATAATCCAACCCTAAAAATCAAATAAACATTCATCAAAGTTCAAAAACAAAAATCGAAAGCTTGTGGTGTAACTCTTGAAGACGCTTGAAGACAACTAATCGAAAGCAAAGGAGATTGAGAAAGATTAGCATATCAATGACTAATTTTACACACTTAACCTTCTTGTTTGCAGATTTGAAACGATTGTAGATGGAGGAGGTATAACGTTGGCGATATCAAATGGCGGTCTTTGAGCTATACCACAAAAATCAAAAGCAAAGAAGAGAAGATGAGCGAGCTTGAGATTGAGTCTTCAATAGTGTTTTGAGAGAGCTTGAGCATGGATCTAGGGGAACATATATGAGGATATTGCTTTGAGATTTAGGAGAGAGAAAGAGAGAGATATTAGGCAATTTAGGAAATTAAAAATATGGAGCATCCCATAAAAGGGGGATTGTGTATTATCCTCTACACCACACACATTTCCATTAATATGCACCGCAAATTCGTGAAATCTTGTTCATTTAATATATCTCATCCAACGAGTATGATTAGTACCTCCGTTTTACCGTAATCAACCGTTTTACTAGAACCTAAATCTATCTATATATATATATATTATTACATGCAAACATTATGACCCATCTAAACCAGATGACAATCCTAAATCATCCTAATGGATGATTTTTACAAACTTTGTACCAAGGAAATCAAAAGTAGAGTTCAGATTTGTGAACTCATATATGGAGTCGTAGCGAATATGCAAACTTCAATGAATGGCAGGTGAAAGGAGAACTCGTTGAAAGCTGCAGAGGGAGGAATAATATATATTTTATTTTGAAGGAGATTACTCCGTATAGACAGTGCCTTAACCCGCTTTTGGAGTTAGGCTTTATATTTGGATTCATCGTTTACATCTGATCTCGGTGGTCCAAATTCGTAATTTATTGTTGGGTTTAGGTGCTCGACAACATTTACTTGACATTACCCAGAAAGTAAGTCAATTATTATGTAATAATATTACAGCACGTGACATGCTTTGACGAGGCTAAAGTCGTTATGCCTTATCAAAGTAATCCTTAAAAACCTAACCAAGTATAGTAGGCAATCAAGGGTCGAATCCCACAGGGAGGTAGTAATCTTTCTTAGTGAAACAGGTTGTATGCCAAAGGTAACAAGGGGGGTTTTTGGTTTTGTTTGCAAATAACAAAGTAAATCAAAGCAAAGGGTGTAAATGTGTAATCAATTGGGAAAAGTAACTTAGCCAGACAAATATCCACCATTCATTTGATTGATTGATCCTAGATTATCTCTATTTCTTCCTATGAATATTCTTGTCCCTATTCTGAAATAGTTATCAGTCAAACCAGTCCTGATAACCCTAACTATTGAACGCACAAAATCTTCGGACGAAAGTTTGCGCGCGTCGGATGAACAGTCTTCCGCGACCGCGGAGGAATTTCTGCGACCGCGGAAAAGCTCTTGTAGCTTCTTCAGCTCTTCCTTCGTCTTCTCTCGTGGCTTTCTTCTTCATCTTTTTAAGTCTTCATTTTAGCTCTTCAAAACCACTAAATCCACACTTCTACTCCTCAACTCCATTCTCCATAATTGTGCTCTAAACTCATCCAAATGGTACCTAAAACTCCGGTAATAACTCCTAGTTAAACCCTACAAAGTAGCGCTGATCAAATTCCCCCATGCTTAAACCTTGCTCGTCCTCGAGTAAGCTAATAGAAACCTACTCCTCCAATCAAATCCCCAAGGTCTCAAGAAGCACAGTAAAACTATCTCCACTATGAATTGCACCTAAACATGAGTCTCCAAGGCACCAACACAATACGCACAACACACAAAACATACAAGCTTAAAGGAAAATAGAGTACTTCCCCCAAGCTTATCCCGAACACCATAGAGTGAAATAAAAATATATAATCCTAGCCTCCATCTATCTTCTTATGCCTCCCAGAGTGACCTACCCGAATTCTCCTTATATCACATCTTCTTATGTCACCACGCCAGGAAAAATGAGGAATCCTAATAATCACTCTTCTTCTTTTCATTCATTTTGCCAAGGCGCCCTTTCGGGTTTTCACCAAGCCACTCATTTCATTTTTCAATAGATGGGCTCACATAAAACTCACATCACTCTTGACCTCTTATTACCCCAGTCTAATGCTGGTCCAAGCCACCTGCTTATTACCTAAGCCGCCCTTGCGGGTTTTCGACTTATCCCAGGATCTATTTTTTGTCTTTTTTCTTATTTTTGACTTTTTCATTTTTTTCTTTTCTTTTTCTCCTCAGATGACTAGCAAGTATAGAACACTCCCCCATGCTTAAACATTGCATTGTCCTCAATGTAATGAAAGACAAAAAGATGAAGCACAGGGAAGAGCAGAAAAGTACTCACAACCGTCGCCGAGGTGGCCTGGATGTGGATGTGGGGGCTGGAGGTATATCAATGAAAGCACATGTCGTTGGTGTTGCGGCGTCTTCATAATCAAACTCTACCGTGCAACCAAATAAATCCATTGTAAGGTGTAGTGATACATCAAAGAAAACGGGGTTGCACGGCCTTCAATGAACACAGAAAGGAAGCGCAGATGTAATCGTGGTGTGAGCTCTGGTGTTCCTCCTCATCAGCTGTCTAATGTCGGGCCATCATCGGTGCCAACTAAAAATGTGGGGAGAATGTCTCTTCCTTGGCAGCATGATGCGCACCGGTCGCGAAGTGAATGTCGGACAGCTGGGCTTCGGTAAAACTTTTTTTTTTAGAGTTAGGGGACTTACAGTGGTTTTTCCGCAGTCGCGGAAAAGTTTATGGTGCGTATTTGAACACCGTCTTCAATTTTGGCTCGGGCCTCCTACCTGCAAGTTAGTCTAAAAACAAAAACGAAACGAAACAAAACAATACAATACAATAATCAACTAGAAAGGAAAAAGATAAGAAAGGAATTTCATACCTCGGGTTGCCTCCCAAGCAGCGCCTTGGTTATTGTCGTGGCTCGACTTGGTGCTCTCCAACTCAACTTGGGTTGCTCTCATCAACCGAACACTCGGGGTCGAATCCCACAAGGAGGTAGCAATCTTTCTTAGTGTAACAGGTTGTATGCCAAAGGTAACAAGGGGGGTTTTTGGTTTTGTTTGCAAATAACAAAGTAAATCAAAGCAAAGGGTGTAATCAATTGGAAAAAGTAACTTAGCCAGACAAATATCCACCATTTATTTGATTGATTGATCCTAGATTATCTATATTCATTCCTATGAATATTCTTGTCCCTATTCTGAAATAGTTATCAGTCCAACTAGTCCTGATAACCCTAACTATCGAACGCACAAGAAACTATCAAGATTTAGAACAATAGCAACAAAAAGCATAGGAATTAACCAGGATACATGCAATACCACAACCCGTAGCATTTAACACATAATCAATTCTCTTCACAATTAATTAGTCCAACTAGTCCTAGAATATCATGTTTGCTACACAAGATAAGGAATTTCAACCCGAAATATCCAAACCCTAGCAATAGACAATTACTAATATCAACTAGATGATCAGGCCAGTCAAATCAGCAAGAATCAATAGGAATAAGCACAAAGAGAAAAGATATAATCAAATGAAAGGAAATAGAGTTATAATCTCACAATCAAATGCAAACGAAGGCTTCAATCGTCCGACTAAGCAAAAGTTGCTTAGTTCTTCATTGTCTTGAAACACAAAAACTCAAAGGAAAAAACAATACGTAAACTGAATAATCTCTTAATCATCAAAAGAGGCTGCTAGGAAACTAGGTTATAAACCCTAGTAAAACCTAAAACTAAAGATAGGAAATAATATCTAAAAGGAAATAAAATAAACTAACGAAATAAAAGAAATAAAAGAAAATAAAATAAAGTAAAACAAAATCTTCGGACGAAAGTTCGCGCGCGTCGGATGAACAGTCTTCCGCGACCGCGGAGGAATTTCCGCGACCGCGGAAAAGCTCTTGTAGCTTCTTCAGCTCTTCCTTTGTCTTCTCTCGTGGCTTTCTTCTCCATCTTTTTTAAGTCTTCATTTTAGCTCTTCAAAACCACCAAATCCACACTTCTACTCCTCAACTCCATTCTCCATAATTGTGCTCTAAACTCATCCAAATGGTACCTAAAACTCCGGTAATAACTCCTAGTTAAACCCTACAAAGTAGCGCTGATCAAATTCCCCCATGCTTAAACCTTGCTCGTCCTCGAATAAGCTAATAGAAACCTACTCCTCCAATCAAATCCCCAAGGTCTCAAGAAGCACAGTAAAACTATCTCCACTATGAATTGCACCTAAACATGAGTCTCCAAGGCACCAACACAATACGCACAACACACAAAACATACAAGCTTAAAGGAAAACAGAGTACTTCCCCCAAGCTTATCCCGAACACCATAGAGTGAAATAAAAATATATAATCCTAGCCTCCATCTATCTTCTTATGCCTCCCAGAGTGACCTACCCGAATCCTCCTTATATCACCTCTTCTTATGTCACCACGCCAGGAAAAATGAGGAATCCTAATAATCACTCTTCTTCTTTTCATTCATTTTGCCAAGGCGCCCTTTCGGGTTTTCACCAAGCCACTCATTTCATTTTTCAATAGATGGGCTCACATAAAACTCACATCACTCTTGACCTCTTATTACCCCAGCCTAATGCTGGTCCAAGCCACTTGCTTATTACCTAAGCCGCCCTTGCGGGTTTTCGACTTATCCCATGATTTATTTTTTGTCTTTTTTCTTATTTTTGACTTTTTCATTTTTTTTCTTTTCTTTTTCTCCTCAGACGACTAGCAAGTATAGAACACTCCCCCATGCTTAAACATTGCATTATCCTCAATGTAATGAAAGACCAAAAGATAAAGCACATGGAAGAGCAGAAAAGTACTCACAACCGTCGCCGAGGTGGCCTGGATGTGGATGTGGGGGCTGGCGGTATATCAATGAAAGCACATGTCGTTGGTGTTGCGGCGTCTTCATAATCAAACTCTACCGTGCAACCAAATAAAACCACTGTAAGGTGTAGTGGTACATCATAGAAAATGGGGTTGCACGGCCTTCAATGAACACAGAAAGGGAGCGCAGATGTAATCGTTGTGTGGGCTCTGGTGTTCCTCCTCGTCAGCTGTCTAATGTCGGGCCATCATCGGTGCCAACTAAAAATGTGGGGAGAATGTCTCCTCCTTGGCAGCATGATGCGCACCGGTCGCGAAGTGAATGTCGGACAGCTAGGCTTCGGTAAAACTTTTTTTTTTAGAGTTAGGGGACTTACAGTGGTTTTTCCGCAGTCGCGGAAAAGTTTATGGTGCGTATTTGAACACCGTCTTCAATTTTGGCTCGGGCCTCCTACCTGCAAGTTAGTCTAAAAACAAAAACGAAACAAAACAAAACAAAACAATACAATACAATAATCAACTAGAAAGGAAAAAGATAAGAAAGGAATTTCATACCTCGGGTTGCCTCCCAAGCAGCGCCTTGGTTATTGTCGTGGCTCGACTTGGTGCTCTCCAACTCAACTTGGGTTGCTCTCATCAACCGAACACTCGGGGTCGATTCCCACAAGGAGGTAGCAATCTTTCTTAGTGCAACAGGTTGTATGTCAAAGGTAACAAGGGGGGTTTTTGGTTTTGTTTGCAAATAACAAAGTAAATCAAAGAAAAGGGTGTAATCAATTGGGAAAAGTAACTTAGCCAGACAAATATCCACCATTTATTTGATTGATTGATCCTAGATTATCTATATTCCTTCCTATGAATATTCCTGTCCCTATTCTGAAATAGTTATCAGTCCAACCAGTCCTGAGAACCCTAACTATCGAACGCATAAGAAACTATCAAGATTTAGAACAATAGCAACAAAAAGCATAGGAATTAACCAGGATACATGCAACACCACAACCCGTAGCATTTAACACATAATCAATTCTCTTCACAATTAACTAGTCCAACTAGTCCTAGAATATCATGTTTGCTACACAATATAAGGAATTTCAACCCGAAATATCCAAACCCTAGCAATAGACAATTACTAATATCAACTAGATGATCAGGCCAGTCAAATCAGCAAGAATCAATAGGAATAAGCACAAAGAGAAATGACATAATCAAATGAAAGGAAATAGAGTTATAATCTCACAATCAAATGCAAACGAAGGCTTCAATCGTCCGACTAAGCAAAAGTTGCTTAGTTATTCATTGTCTTGAAACACAAAAACTCAAAGGGAAAAACAATACGTAAACTGAATAATCTCTTAATCATCAAAAGAGGCTGCTAGGAAACTAGGTTATAAACCCTAGTAAAACCTAAAACTAAAGATAGGAAATAATATCTAAAAGGAAATAAAATAAAGTAACTAAATAAAAGAAATAAAATAAAATAAAATAAAGTAAAACAAAATCTTCGGACGAAAGTTCGCGCGCGTCTGATGAACAGTCTTCCGCAACCGCGGAGGAATTTCCGCGACCGCGGAAAAGCACTTGTAGCTTCTTCAGCTCTTCCTTCGTCTTCTCTCGTGGCTTTCTTCTCCATCTTTTTTAAGTCTTCATGTTAGCTCTTCAAAACCACCAAATCCACACTTCTACTCCTCAACTCCATTCTCCATAATTGTGCTCTAAACTCATCCAAATGGTACCTAAAACTCCGGTAATAACTCCTAGTTAAACCCTACAAAGTAGCGCTGATCAAATTCCCCCATGCTTAAACCTTGCTCGTCCTTGAATAAGCTAATAGAAACCTACTTCTCCAATCAAATCCCCAAGGTCTCAAGAAGCACAATAAAACTATCTCCACTATGAATTGCACCTACACATGAGTCTCCAAGGCACCAACACAATACGCACAACACACAAAACATACAAGCTTAAAGGAAAACAGAGTACTTCCCCCAATCTTATCCCGAACACCATAGAGTGAAATAAAAATATGTAATCCTAGCCTCCATCTATCTTCTTATGCCTCCCAGAGTGACCTACCCGAATCCTCCTTATATCACCTCTTCTTATGTCACCACGCCAGGAAAAATGAGGAATCCTAATAATCATTCTTCTTCTTTTCATTCATTTTGCCAAGGCGCCCTTTCGGGTTTTCACCAAGCCACTCATTTCATTTTTCAATAGATGGGCTCACATAAAACTCACATCACTCTTGACCTCTTATTACCCCAGCCTAATGCTGGTCCAAGCCACCTGCTTATTACCTAAGCCGCCCTTGCGGGTTTTCGACTTATCCCATGATTTATTTTTTGTCTTTTTTCTTATTTTTGACTTTTTCATTTTTTTCTTTTCTTTTTCTCCTCAGACGACTAGCAAGTATAGAATACTCCCTCATGCTTAAACATTGCATTATCCTCAATGTAATGAAAGACAAAAATATGAAGCACAGGGAAGAGCAGAAAAGTACTCACAACCGTCGCCGAGGTGGCCTGGATGTGGATGTGGGGGCTGGCGGTATATCAATGAAAGCACATGTCGTTGGTGTTGCGGCGTCTTCATAATCAAACTCTACCATGCAACCAAATAAAACCACTGTAAGGTGTAGTGGTACATCAAAGAAAACGGGGTTGCACGGCCTTCAATGAACACAGAAAGGGAGCGCAGATGTAATCGTTGTGTGGGCTCTGGTGTTCCTCCTCGTCAGCTGTCTAATGTCGGGCCATCATCGGTGCCAACTAAAAATGTGGGGAGAATGTCTCCTCCTTGGCAGCATGATGCGCACCGGTCGCGAAGTGAATGTCGGACAGCTAGGCTTCAGTAAAACTTTTTTTTTAGAGTTAGGGGACTTACAGTGGTTTTTCTGCAGTCGCGGAAAAGTTTATGGTGCGTATTTGAACACCATCTTCAATTTTGGCTCGGGCCTCCTACCTGCAAGTTAGTCTAAAAACAAAAACGAAACGCAACAAAACAAAACAATACAATACAATAATCAACTAGAAAGGAAAAAGATAAGAAAGGAATTTCATACCTCGGGTTGCCTCCCAAGCAACGCCTTGGTTATTGTCGTGGCTCGACTTGGTGCTCTCCAACTCAACTTGGGTTGCTCTCATCAACCGAACACTCGGGGTCGATTCCCACAAGGAGGTAGCAATCTTTCTTAGTGCAACAGGTTGTATGCCAAAGGTAACAAGGGGGTTTTTGGTTTTGTTTGCAAATAACAAAGTAAATCAAAGCAAAGGGTGTAATCAATTGGGAAAAGTAACTTAGCCAGACAAATATCCACCATTTATTTGATTGATTGATCCTAGATTATCTATATTCCTTCCTATGAATATTCCTGTCCCTATTCTGAAATAGTTATCAGTCCAACCAGTCCTGATAACCCTAACTATCGAACGCACAAGAAACTATCAAGATTTAGAACAATAGCAGCAAGAAGCATAAGAATTAACCAGGATACATGCAATACCACAACCCGTAGCATTTAACACATAATCAATTCTCTTCACAATTAACTAGTCCAACTAGTCCTAGAATATCATGTTTGCTACACAAGATAAGGAATTTCAACCCGAAATATCCAAACCCTAGCAATAGACAATTACTAATATCAACTAGATGATCAGGCCAGTCAAATCAGCAAGAATCAATAGGAATAAGCACAAAGAGAAAATATATAATCAAATGAAAGGAAATAGAGTTATAATCTCACAATCAAATGCAAACGAAGGCTTCAATCGTCCGACTAAGCAAAAGTTGCTTAGTTCTTCATTGTCTTGAAACACAAAAACTCAACGGGAGAAACAATACGTAAACTGAATAATCTCTTAATCATCAAAAGAGGCTGCTAGGAAACTAGGTTATAAACCCTAGCAAAACCTAAAACTAAAGATAGGAAATAATATCTAAAAGGAAATAAAATAAACTAACGAAATAAAAGAAATAAAACAAAATAAAATAAAGTAAAACAAAATCTTCGGACGAAAGTTCGCGCGCGTCTGATGAACAGTCTTCCGCAATCGTGGAGGAATTTCCGCGACCGCGGAAAAGCTCTTGTAGCTTCTTCAGCTCTTCCTTCGTCTTCTCTCGTGGCTTTCTTCTCCATCTTTTTTAAGTCTTCATTTTAGCTCTTCAAAACCACCAAATCCACACTTCTACTCCTCAACTCCATTCTCCATAATTGTGCTCTAAACTCATCCAAATGGTACCTAAAACTCCGGTAATAACTCCTAGTTAAATCCTACAAAGTAGCGCTGATCAAATTCCCCCATGCTTAAACCTTGCTCGTCCTCGAGTAAGCTAATAGAAACCTACTCCTCCAATCAAATCCCCAAGGTCTCAAGAAGCACAATAAAACTATCTCCACTATGAATTGCACCTAAACATGAGTCTCCAAGGCACCAACACAATACGCACAACACACAAAACATACAAGCTTAAAGGAAAACAGAGTACTTCCCCCAAGCTTATCCCGAACACCATAGAGTGAAATAAAAATATATAATCCTAGCCTCCATCTATCTTCTTATGCCTCCTAGAGTGACCTACCCGAATCCTCCTTATATCACCTCTTCTTATGTCACCACGCCAGGAAAAATGAGGAATCCTAATAATCATTCTTCTTCTTTTCATTCATTTTGCCAAGGCGCCCTTTCGGGTTTTCACCAAGCCACTCATTTCATTTTTCAATAGATGGGCTCACATAAAACTCACATCACTCTTGACCTCTTATTACCCCAGCCTAATGCTGGTCCAAGCCACCTGCTTATTACCTAAGCCGCCCTTGCGGGTTTTCGACTTATCCCATGATTTATTTTTTGTCTTTTTTCTTATTTTTGACTTTTTCATTTTTTTCTTTTCTTTTTCTCCTCATACGACTAGCAAGTATAGAACACTCCCCCATGCTTAAACATTGCATTGTCCTCAATGTAATGAAAGACAAAAAGATAAAGCACAGGGAAGAGCAGAAAAGTACTCACAACCGTCGCCGAGGTGGCCTGGATGTGGATGTGGGGACTGGCGGTATATCAAGGAAAGCACATGTCGTTGGTGTTGCGGCGTCTTCATAATCAAACTCTACCGTGCAACCAAATAAAACCACTGTAAGGTGTAGTGGTATATCAAAGAAAATGGGGTTGCACGGCCTTCAATAAACACAGAAAGGGAGCGCAGATGTAATCGTGGTGTGGGCTCTGGTGTTCCTCCTTGTCAGCTGTCTAATGTCGGGCCATCATCGGTGTCAACTAAAAATGTGGGGAGAATGTCTCCTCCTTGGCAGCATGATGCGCACCGGTCGCGAAGTGAATGTCGGACAGCTGGGCTTCGATAAAACTTTTTTTTTAGAGTTAGGGGACTTACAGTGGTTTTTCCGCAGTCGCGGAAAAGTTTATGGTGCGTATTTGAACACCGTCTTCAATTTTGGCTCGGGCCTCCTACCTGCAAGTTAGTCTAAAAACAAAAACGAAACAAAACAAAACAATACAATACAATAATCAACTAGAAAGGAAAAAGATAAGAAAGGAATTTCATACCTCGGATTGCCTCCCAAGCAGCGCCTTGGTTATTGTCGTGGCTCGACTTGGTGCTCTCCAACTCAACTTGGGTTGCTCTCATCAACCGAACACTCGGGGTCGAATCCCACAAGGAGGTAGCAATCTTTCTTAGTGCAACAGGTTGTATGCCAAAGGTAACAAGGGGGGTTTTTGGTTTTGTTTGCAAATAACAAAGTAAATCAAAGCAAAGGGTGTAATCAATTGGGAAAAGTAACTTAGCCAGACAAATATCCACCATTTATTTGATTGATTGATCCTAGATTATGTATATTCCTTCCTATGAATATTCATGTCCCTATTCTGAAATAGTTATCAGTCCAACCAGTCCTGATAACCCTAACTATCGAACGCACAAGAAACTATCAAGATTTAGAACAATAGCAACAAAAAGCATAGGAATTAACCAGGATACATGCAACACCACAACCCGTAGCATTTAACACATAATCAAGTCTCTTCACAATTAACTAGTCCAACTAGTCCTAGAATATCGTGTTTGCTACACAATATAAGGAATTTCAACCCGAAATATCCAAACCCTAGCAATAGACAATTACTAATATCAACTAGATGATCATGCCAATCAAATCAGCAAGAATCAATAGGAATAAGCACAAAGAGAAAATATATAATCAAATGAAAGGAAACAGAGTTATAATCTCACAATCAAATGCAAACGAAGGCTTCAATCGTCCGACTAAGCAAAAGTTGCTTAGTTCTTCATTGTATTGAAACACAAAAACTCAAAGGGAAAAACAATACGTAAACTGAATAATCTCTTAATCATCAAAAGAGGCTGCTAGGAAACTAGGTTATAAACCCTAGCAAAACCTAAAACTAAAGATAGGAAATAATATCTAAAAGGAAATAAAATAAACTAACGAAATAAAAGAAATAAAAGAAAAGGAAATAAAGTAAAACAAAATCTTCGGACAAAAGTTCGCGCGCGTCTGATGAACAGTCTTCCGCGACCGCGGAGGAATTTCCGCGAACGCGGAAAAGCTCCTGTAGCTTCTTCAGCTCTTCCTTCGTCTTACTCGTGGCTTTCTTCTCCATCTTCTTTAAGTCTTCATTTTAGCTCTTCAAAACCACCAAATCCACACTTTTACTCATCAACTCCACTCTCCATAATTGTGCTCTAAACTCATCCAAATGGTACTTAAAACTCCGGTAAAAACTCCTAGTTAAATCCTACAAAATAACGTTGATCATGCTTATAGATTGTTTAATTTTTTAGTTTACTTTTAATGATGCATGGAAGGCATAAAAGGTAAAAAATAATCTATTGCTGTGCTTCATTGAATTTCGATCGTGGTAATTGAAATGTGATCTCCATGTTGAAAGTGCTTTCTCTACGTCTTGTCCGTGAGTCTGAGTCTTTTGATTTGGTGCTTTCTTTTTAAGGAAAAGCTATCAAAAGTAATGCTAATTTTCATTAATAGACAAAAAATAATCCAAATTTTTAAATCAATAAAAAATAATCTCAACTTTGAATTCATGAACCAAAAATAGAACAAATGATTTTTTTTGTTAAAATTTTAGCTAATTCGATAACAACATTACACATAATAAGAAATCTTGTATAAAGGATAATCGCTTACAACGTCCAACTACAAAGAGACCTCGAATACACGTTATCGGATTAGTCGGAATTTCAACCGAAAAAATCATTCGTGCTATTTTTGGTTCATGGATTCAAAATTGGGATTATTTTTTGTTGACTTGAAAGTTGAGATTATTTTTGGTCTATTAGTGAAAGTTGAGATTATTTTTGATAGTTTTTCTTTTTCTTATGGACTTGGAAGTTGTTTTGTATTGATTCTTCAAATTCACTAAAGAACACTTATTTCAACTTATTTTACCCAATTTGTAAATTCATTAATCTTAAACTTAGTGTTTACAAATTAGTCCTAATGCACTAACATAATTTACTAAGTGAAACAAACATCTTGTGAAGTTAATACACATCACATAAGGGACATAGTGCATCTTCCTTTAATTTATTAGTATTTCCCTATTATATATATGTGTGTGTTTTGATGTGAGCCTTGCAATGGACATCTACGAATGAGAATTATTTAATCACAGCTTCAATTCTTGTTTTCCAATCTATTTCTTTTAATTGGAGTTGATCTGGTTAACTCTATAACAATCAAGAGTTGAATATAAACAAACACCTTGAAGTAAGAAATTGTTAATTAACTTAAAAATTAGTGTATTTTTCTATACCTTTGTAAGAGTTTAAATAAATAAAAATTGACTATACTTTTTATACATGTGAGTTGCATTATTAAGCAGAAATATATAATCTATCCTTTGCAAAATTAAAACACATCGCTTACAATCTTTACAAAAAATAAAATATGATACATTGTAATATGCATGATTAAAACAATCCAACCCAAAGCATAATTGAACAGCTTTGCCAGGCTAATTGCATTCAATCATAAAAAAAACTATTCTTGTTATTGTTCATAATCCAAAACAGCTTAGTACCTAATTCTTCATATATGGCTGCGAAACCATGTTCCACTACAACAATAAGCGAATTGAAAGTCACCCTCCAAACCACCACGACTGAAAAACGCTTCCTTTGAACTCTCCCTTTACTTTTCCCTTTTCCCCTCAAACCCTAACGCCTCAGTTCATCTCCTTCAACAGATCCACACCTTTCACCCTAAAATTGATGCATCTAATCCCCTTTTTCTCTTCTAAAATAGGCTATTGCGAAGCTAAAACCCCTAAATCCCATAAAACTTTCTCTAATCTGAGAAGATTTGTCTTCTTTTTGGGGAAGATTGGACGCTTCAAACTTCACCTTTCTGCTTCTCACTGCAAAGCTAGATGTACGATAATCCCTTCGACTTTTAAGGCTACTCAGCTCTCATCTCTCTCTCTTGTGTGGATCGTAAACCATTCGTGTTGGTTTGGGAGAAAGCCTTTTCTCCTGCAACTCTCCTTCTGGAAGCATAGGGTTGTTGATAGTAGGGGTGGGCACGGACGGTTAACCGATATTCGGTTAACCGAAATTTCGGTTTATATTTTTTATTAACTGTAACCGTACCGAAATATTCGGTTAACCGATCGGTTAACCAGAAGATAAATTGTATTATTTTTTGTCAAAACTCAAATACACAGCTATGAGTAAAAAAAATATTCCCAGGATTTAGCAGACAAAACTGACAATTCAAATATTCTTTGACAATGGCAAACCTTTTAGCATTTTTTTATTGATCCACTGATATTAAATAAAACCAGAATACCACATCATATAGTATTCATCAGATCCTAAGCTCACACACAAACTAAAATCAGGCCACTATATAGCACATACCCAATTCTCCACTCTCCAGCAGAATTTCACACAGCAAACCTCAACACACAAAACAGATTCACACATCCAGATGAAATTCAACCTAAGAATTTGAATTTTCGATGAAGAACAAGGAACCTACCTGAATGTTGGAATATAAATGTCCCACATCGAAAGTTGGGACATAATTTGCCTAGTATATAAGCTTGATGGGCTACTCCTTCTATTGGCAATTGGTTTTAGGATGGAACCTCATTGGGCTTATGTACTAGGCCTATCCGCGCTTATGCACTCGTGTCCGCACGAACCCCCAGTCTATGGGCCCACGGACTTTGACACTGAACAAGCAAGCTTCGTGCGAAAATTCAAGTAGAAATTGCACTTCGAAACACCACCTATAAAAACCCTAATCAGAAGAAATGAGTACAAAGTTGGAAATTTCACTAAAATTTCGAGCAAACTTGCCCACTATCAGCCTTCGACAGCTATTTGTGAGGAACTTGCGTGCTTAGTAAGACGAACTTGCGTTCTTAGATACCAATCATACCCTAGCTTAACAAACTGGCAAGAAGTCCAAGTATCTAGTCAGAGAAATCTGCGGTTTAATTCGGTTAATCGTAACCGATAACCGGAATATTTTCTGTCGTAACCGAAATTTTTGATTTTTCGGTTCGGTTAACCAAAAATTCGGGTGGTATTACGGTTATTCGGTACGGTTAATCGGTTACGGATATTTTGCCCACCCCTAGTTGATAGACCCATGGATATGCTCTGTGTCTCGGCGTGTTAAAAAATCAAGGACTCTCTGCTCATCCCCTCTCTAAAAGAGTTTCTACTTTTGCGGTCGTGGTGGTTGCTTGGGAGCTGCTGGTGTCAGCTCATCTCGCAAGAATGGCCTCCTGCCCTAAAACCAGGTGTACTCTTTCTTAGTTATGTTATTTGTCTTAATTACTTGAAGTTTGATACCTATAAATACTCTTGGTATGGCACTGTGATTTGCATGCTCACTTTTTTGCATCTCTACGATATACTCATAAATACTATATCTCTTCAACCTTATTGGTGCTCTGTGTATGCTCCCATTGTGTGTGGCTGTAAGCTTGATCTTTCTCTCCTATTTCTAAATCCCCCTTCATTTGATGGAGAAAGGTAAGGCACTTTTCTCTTAAGTTCTCTGTACTGACAAAAACCAAATTGTTGCTCCTAAAGCAACAACATATACTAAGGCCTCTGTTGTTATCAACAAAAAAGATGGCTCTTCTTGTAATGAAGAAACATCTACTAAAACACCTCCAATGGGATCAAACCCTAAAATTACCACCCCATGCACTGGAAAGAGTGTGGACAAGGGTAAAAACAAGATGGATGCTGAATCCTACATATCCAAACTCTCTAAGATAGCCAAAATCCAAAAAAACAGAAAGAAAATGAACTCATGGGTTACATCATAGGCAATCCCATTGAGTTCCCTAAAATCTTCACCAAACTAAAATCAGATTCGAGATCACTCAAAGGTGAAATTCGTTTATTTGATCGCCAGTTTGGCTAGTTTGAAGTCAGCTTCTCAAACCCTCTAGACCTCAAAAAGATCTGGGAAGGTCGCCCTTACCATGTCTTTGTCCAACTCCTCTTATTGAAACCTTAGTACACTGGATTTGACCCTCAAACAGAACCTATTTTCCAACTTGATATCTAGATTAGGATTCCTCTATTGCCAGCTAAATTCTGTAACTCAGAGGCCATTCAAACTATCCTAGAAGAAAACCACATTGGTTCTCTCTTGAAACTAGACCCCTTAGCCAACAAAAGATAATGGGCAAAATTTATTAGAATATGTGCCCATATTGACTTATCAAAAAAGAAGAAAAACAGAAACTATGTGCTCATTCCTGATGAGGAGGGAAACATGAAGAAGTATAATATTTGGTTTGAAGACTAGCCAATTGGCTGTGGAAACTATGGTGATAAACACCATGTTTTCAGCACTTGTCCCTTGAGAAAATTTACTGTAATAACCCTCATTTTATCATAAGGGTAATATGGTAAATTTTAATTTATTACAAATAAAAGTTATGAAATTTATTTTATTTCTTTTAGAGGAGTAATTAAATTTTATTAACAAAAAAAATAGTTCAGGATATTTTTGTACAAATTATCAAATGGGTATAATAGTATCGTGTAGAAATAAAGAAATAAGTATAATAATAAATGTAGTTTTAGAATTTTAAATAATAATAAAGGTCATGAGAATGGGTTGAGATCCGGTGAGGATGGGAAGGGAGGAGTGAATGAGGACGCATGAAAGTCGTCGGATGGAAAACAAACGGAGTGCCCAAATCACTTTTTAAAAATTCGGAAAAGGTTCGGCAAAAAATCGGCATGGCCGAATTATTCGCGAAAAAGACGAATTCGCATGCACGTGAAGTGCAGATTTGTGTGCCTGCCAAATACACTTTTGTGTGCATGCCAAATACACTACGATGTGCACGTGAAATTCATTTTTATGTGCATACATAAAACGCGTGCGTTCATATGGAATGAACAAAACGTGTGCACATGAAAACACAACTGTGTGCATGCAAAATATACTATCGTGTGTATGCGAAGTATACTACCGTGTACATGTGAAAATGACATATTTGTGCATATGAAATGCATTACGTGCTATATGTGCATGTGAAACAACGTAGGTGTGCACGTGTGCACACGAAAATAACATATGTGTGCATGCAAAAATGACCCAAAACACGTACAAAATAACATGTGTGCATACGTATGAAAACCAATAATAGAACCTACGTGTGCATACGGAAATGACCTATGTGTGCACATGAAAACAACGTGTATGTGCATGCGAAACAAAGTATGTGTGCATACGAAGCAAAATGCATGTGCACGCGGGGCGTGTTTTTTTTTTGCGAAAAAATCGGCCATGCCGAATTATATTCGATTTTTTCTGAATTCTTTCCTTAGCTGATCTGCGCGCTTTATTTCTTGATTTGATGGTCTTGGAGCGTCTTCACTCCTCTACTAAGCCCCTATCCTCACCTTATCTTTTCTCCATGAGAATTATTATGTTTATCCATAAGGGGATAAAATAATAAATACCTTAAGTATGTTATCTTTTTAAGTTATGGATGGTCTAAATTATGAGTAACCTTATGTTAATTATAAATAAAATAAACTTATCAATTTTAACTTCGAAATGCTTGAACCAATTTAACAAAGTGTTAAATGGGTTAAGTATGGTTAAATTTATAAGGAAGGGTAACTTAAGATAACTTAAGCATTATTTTAGCCTAAGTTAATTTTTATAAACATTAATTTTGGGTTAAAATAATTTTAGACACTTAGAATTTATAAATAACTAAGTTTGGGAAAGTTTGGGATATTTTTGAAAAGCTATTCAAGGGCATTTTTGCCACAACTTCAAAAGTTGGGCAAAATTTTGCAAAAAGCCCAAAAGTGGCTCGAGTTACTGTTCATCACCTTCTCCAACAGCCCAACTGAACTCCATGGTGCATCAATGGCGGTTTTGGGCCGATTTCGGTCCCATTTTCGCCATAATTTGTCCAATAAACCCATGGGCTTTTTAGAGGAGGATGTTACAAATAATCTGTAACTGAGGAACATAAATGGAAATCTGAACGAGAGGAGATAAAGAAAAGATAGAGGAACTAATGTTCAGACAAACAACAATTCCAAAACTCAATTCGCGGGCTCTCTGGGATTCAGAAAGAGAACCGAGCAAGATTGAGAGAATTTCATATAGAAGAGAAGAATTACAATTTCAGAATATGAATGTGTATATCTGTAATTCAACTAATCTATCCTATTTAAGCTAAACAGAATACATAATTCAACCACTAAAAAATTCAGCTTCTAACAGCTTGTACACGTGGCACAATTCAGTTGAAATTCTGTTACACTTTCTAATTCTGTTACAGCTTGTTTCCCTGGATCAAATCCTTCCCCATCGAGAGAACCTTGACTTCAAGGTTCAAATGAAGGATACTTCTTCAACAGGTCATAGAAAAACCCGACCCTGTCTATTGACCATCTTCCTTTCTAATATCAGTTCTGGCTTCTACACAAACACATCTAGAACCACAGAAGGCAATTGGTTCGATATCGTCGATGTACCCACATGCTTCTTCAGTTGAGAAACATGGAAGACTGGATGGATTTGTGATGATGCAGGTAACTCAATCTTATAAGCTACCTTACCATATTTGTCAAGAATCTTATAGGGACCAAAGTACTTAGGTGCCAACTTCTGATTATTTCCGGTGACCACTGTCTTCTGTCTATAAGGTTGCAATTTAACAAACACCAAATCTCCAATATCAAAGTTCTTGTCAGTTCTGTGTTGATTAGCCACCTTCTCCATTCAATGTTGTGCCCTCAACAAGTGGAACTTCAAGACCTTAATCATATTCTCCCTCTCCTGCAAACATCTGGCTACCACATCAACCCTTGATTCACCCGGAAGATAGGGTAAGTGCTGGGGAGGAGCTTGACCATACACAACCTCATAAGGAGTAAGCTGAGTAGAAGAATGGAAGGTAGTGTTATACCAAAACTCTGGCAGAGGTAACCACTTACTCCACAAATATGGCCTGTCACTGCACATACACCTGAGATAAGTCTTTAAGCATCTATTCACCACTTCAGTCTGACCATTTGTTTATGGATGGTAAGCACTTGACAGGTTGAGTGAAACACCTTGCAAAGTGAATAGTTCCTACCAAAACTCACTAAGAAATACTGAGTCTCTGTCACTTGTAATAGATTTAGGGAACCCATGTAACTTGAAAACATTGTCCAAGTATTGCTGAGCCATAGAAGCAGCTGCATATGGGTGAGCTAAGGCCATAAAATGAGCTGCTTTGCTTAACCTGACCACTACTACCAAAATGACTGATTTCCCAAAAGATGGTGGCAAGTCATCTATAAAATACATACACACATCAGTCCACACTGACCCAGGAATAGGTCAGGGCTGAATCAAACCTGGGTAAGCTGCATTGTCATACTTGCATTGTTGACATACCACACAGCTCCTTATGAATTGTTGTATATCCCTGGGCATACCCTTCCAATAAAACAAACTCTTAACCCTCTGATGTGTTGCATCTCTTCCAGAGTGACCCCCAGTTCCTGAACAATGGAGCCATTCTAAAATTGCATTCCTTAAAGCAACATCATTAGCCACGACAAGTTTGCTCTTTCTCCTTAACAGTCCATGGCTCCAGGAAAAATGCTTTCTTGCATTTGGTTTCACTTCCAGTTCCTCAGTAATTTCCTTCAAGTGGCTATCAGTGTGATACCCTCCTTGTATCCTTTTCACCAAATCCGATTCCAAGACAGAAATGGCCATGTGTAAAACTTCAAATCCTTCCATTCTAGACAAAGCATCAGCCACTAAGTTCTCTTTTCCCTGCTTATATTGGATTTCATAGTCAAATTTCAATAGCTTAGGCAACCACTGTTGTTGAATAGGTGTGTTCAACCTCTGCTCTAGAAGATATTTCAAACTCCTCTAATCAGTTTTGATTATAAAGTGGTTAGTTAACAGATAATGGCCACTTTTACACTGCAAACACTACTGCCAATAACTCCTTTTCATAAATGGAGAGGTGTAATTGCCTACCCTTCAAATGCCTGCTAATATAAGCCAAAGGATGACCATCTTGCATCAACACATCACCAATACCATTCCCATAAGCATCAGTTTCAACCACAAACCCCTTATCAAAATATGGTAATGCCAATACTGGTGCCTCACAGAGTACCTTCTTAAGAGCTTTAAATGCTTCTTCAACTTCACAAGACCATTCAAAAGCATCTTTCTTAGTCAACAAAGTCAATGGTCTAGCAATGACTCCAAAATTCTTCACAAATCGTCTATAGTAACCAGCTAAGCCTAAAAATCCCCTTAACTGCTTCAAATTCTTTGGTGTTGGCCACTCAGAAACAGCTAATACTTTCTATGGATCAGTAGCTACACCTTGTACAGAAATGTAATGGCCAAGAAACTCTACCTTGTCTGTAGCAAACAAACACTTGCTTTTCTTAGCATATAAACTGTGGGATCTCATTACTTCAAAAACTCTCTTCAAATGCTCAATGTGGTCCTCTATAGTAGAGTTGTATATCAAGATGTCATCAAAGAATATGAGGACAAATTTCCTCAAAACTTCATGCAAAACTAGATTCATTAAGTTCTGGAATGTTGCTAGAGCATTGGTTAAGCCAAATGGCATAACCAAGTATTCACAGTGTCCACTATGAGTCTTGAAAGCAGTCTTATATACATCATTCCTGTCCATTCTGACCTGATGATATCCCGCCCTTAAGTCAATCTTAGAATAAACTTGAGAACCACCTAGTTCATCCATCAAGTCTTCAATCAAGTGTATAGGAAATTTGTCTTTAATGGTTAACGCATTCAGACCCCTGTAGTCTACACACAACCTCCATGTACCATCTTTTTTCTTCACTAAAACCACAGGAGAAGCATAAGAACTTGAACTTTTATGAATGATACCATTTTGAAGCATTTCCTATACTATCTTGTCAATTTCATTCTTCTGATAGACAACATATCTATAAGGCCTCTGATTCACTAGGTTTGACCCTTCCATTAAAGGTATCTTGTGATCATGACCCTGTCTGAAAGGAGGTAGCTTAGCTGGCTCTTGGAATAAATCCTCAAATTCCTGCAACAATTGATCAATCTCTGGATAACCCTTCCCCTGACCTGCAACTTTCTCAACTGAACATAACTCCATGGAATCTGTCATCTCTATATCTTTCACACAGATCATGGCCAACTGAACATGTTGCTCATTCAATTTGTTCACCTACTTAGCCTTAATTTCTCTTACAAAACCAGGTGTAATTCCATTTAACACCACCTTTCTATGACCCACTCTGAATTTCATAGTCAAATTCTTAAAGTCCCACTTAACTGGCCCTAATGTTTCCAACCATTGAATTCCTAACACCATATCGCAGTAGCCTAATGGAATTACCATCAGCTCAGCCTTGAAAGGAATATTTTAGAAGCTCCATTCAAATTGTTCTATCTTTGCAGCCACATTCAAGGTACTACCATCAACTACTGCTACCTTAGTCATGCCAACAGAGCTCATTTTACAACCTAGTCTTTCTGCTACTGCTTTGTCAATGAAGTTATGTGTGCTACCTGAATCTATCAAGATAAACAATGTACAACTGTATTGACTTATATCTGAACTTTATCTTCATCAATTTCAGTCATATCTTCATCCTCCATTTCTCTGTCATCCTCTCCTTCAATTTTCAACATATACAACTGTGTTTTCTTGTGCTTGAGATAATGACCCGGAGTATACTTTTCATCACAGAAATAGCAAAGTCCTTTAGCCCTTCTTTCATTCATCTCTTCATTGGATAAGAACTTCCTAGGCACTCCACTACCTTCCTTGTTTTTCTGCACATCAGTTTGCCTAGGCATAAAAGATGACTTATTCTGATCTCCATAGCCATCTTTCTTAAGAGTCAAGATTCCCTTATTTTGGTTACCATTACCAAAATTGTTAATTCCTCCCACATAGCTACCATTGAAGCTCCTCTTAGGATGTGCAGTTTCATAAAGTTTTCCCAACAACAAACACTGTCGGATAGAGTGAGGCTGAAACATCCTTATATGCATCTGAGTATCATTCTTAAGGCTAGCCAGATAAGCACTAACAAGATAATCCTCTGGTAGATTAACTCGTGTTCTTATCTGTTCAAATTTGTTATAGTATTCCATGATTCCCTCTGTTTCTTGCAGATTCTTGAGCTCAGCTATTGGATCATCCAACACTTCTCCAAATCTTTCTAACAACAGCTCTCTATAACCTTTCCAATCAGAATGTAATCCCCTTCCTACCTCAAATTGCATCACAGATTGATGCCAAGTTGTAGCTTGCTCATCAAAATGGATAGATGCCAAACCAACTTTCAAGTCCTCAGGCGTATGATCAATCAAGAAAAATTGTTCAATCTTGAACATCCAATCTTTAACCCTCTCACCATTAAATCTAGGGAAATCAATCTTAGAAAGGCGTGTAAGACCAGAATATCCACCATTGAAATTACCTCCTCGATTGCGCGGACCATCTAGAAGTTGAACTGGATTTGCCATGTTGTTTCCCAAACTCGTTGCACCTGTTGTTTGAACTCGCTCTCCACCACCATTGGAAGAGCCTCCTCCATTATTTATAATCAATCGAATGGCCTCGAACATCTCATCGATCCGAGTATCCAACTTCTCATCCATCTTGGCGATCTTGTCTCCCAACATCAAATCGATCTTTGATGTCAATACTTCTTCCACCTCGCACATTGGGTTGGTGCCATTCATAAATTGGACAAATCGGGAACAATACGTAATCCTTTTGAGCGAAATTTGAGCCCATTGTAGAGTTCTCTTCAAGCTCTTTCAAACCCCTATAAATACTCCCCCAATCAATGTCATTTCGGCATCCAATTTAATCGATCTTCCTCACGAACCCTAAAATCTGACACCGGTGTTCTTCATCAAAATTCGAGTTCGTTGGAGCTTCATCCTTGCAATTGTCTACACCATTGGCTTCATTTTCAAGTTAACTTCAAAACCCCTCTCCTTCCGCCACTGGACATCCACCGTAGAGCCTCAATTTGGCCGAAAACCACCACGTCTCCACTGAGCACGATTGGGTATTTTAAATTTCTTTTATTTTTCTTTGTTATTATATGGCTTAATTAAGGTTAATTCGATTAATCTTGATTACTAAATAATAAGAGGGAATTAATTTAATTTTATGAATATTAAAATTAAATTAATTATAATTATTTTGGGTATTATCTTAGATTATGAATGGTTAATTTATAACCTTTCATTTGGATAATATATTGAGTTGGAATTTTTTTAACTTATAAATAAATGATGAGATTAATTTATTTGTGAAAAGATAATTTAAAATATACGACTAATGGATTTTTATCATATAAATAATCGTTTTACCGTTAAGCCTTGAGAAATTGAAATATTTGGAGATAAATTAATTGAACTTAAAATTGAGACATAGACCCTTTAAGAGTTCAATATTGAATAAATTATCTAATTATAAATTATTTATTTTGTGTTATTTGGGTACGTCTCGAAATTTCGTATGGAACAGAAATAGAGCGGAAATTCAAGTTGCTACTCGGAAACAACAATTCCCGTGATACTGTTCATCTCTCCATGATTCAAGGCAAGTGGAGGTTAGCTCTTGCATATTTATTCCTTTTTCATCTTAATTGACAATGAATCGGTTGTTATATTAAGTTGGGATAAATAATTCTTTTATTGTTTGGGAACTTGTGTGAATAAATGGTGTGTTAATTGAACCTTATTAGGTTGTATAATATGCTATCGACAACCCTTATATATTGATATTATTATTATTATAGGGTGCTAGATATATTTGGTGTGGATTTGTTGTGCATTGGTGTGGATATATAAATGCTAGTTTAGCACAAGTATTCGTAGGAACGCTATTTCCTTGCGAGATTTAGTCATTTCTTTATAACTTGGTGTTAGGAGGATATATGTCCTAACGCTTTTGGTCATGACCTACCCCTATCCGATATTAGGTGGTGGTGCACTTAGCTAGTGACAATCTTCCGAATTTATTCCGATTCTATATCTCATTGCGAGATATGTTGTGGAAATTGAAAGCTTTAACGTTAATGCATGTTTTGAAATTAGAATAAGATAAGTGCCTTGTTGTACCTAATTAATATACCCTCGGGCAAGAAGTACAATGTGGAACCTGCCCAGACTCTTGTATTAAAGTAAGTCCTCTTTCTAATCTGGATTCGCATTATGCTGTGAGGTTGGTCGTGAACCCAAATAATCAAGGTCGGTTTTCAAACTTTGTGTGAAATATAATGTTCCCAAACAAACATTTGTATTCCTATAAGACTCACTTTCTTTGGAGTCTTCTCTTGTTGCATTCCTATTCTTCCATTTCATTGAGAGTATTTGGGTTATGTATCGTCTATCGGCTTTTATTCGAGAGACAATGATAGTAACCGAATACAATCACAAGAACCATTCTGTTTGATCCATTGCGTAGTCTTTCATTAGACCGACCAACCTTTCTTTTTCCTTGTATGGTTGGCTTGTGTCATCCGTCTTATAAGACACATCAGTGGTTGGTCTCCTACGCCTTGAAGTAACAAATCGAAGACGAAGGCTTGCAGTTGAAGATTGAAGATTTTAAGTAATATATATTAAAAGTTGTCTAGTGTTGACTTAATCTTCTTAAATAAATGTAAGACCTAGTTAAGTTAGTCATGTGTTAGGGTTTATTTATCAAGTCTTCCGTTGTAATTTCAATATCATTTGTAAAACTTATCTCCTCAATTTACGAGGGAAATATTAATGAAATATTTGATATTTATTTCAAAAGTCTTCCGTTGTAATTTCAATATCAATTGTAAAACTTATCTCCTCAATTTATGAGGAGAATATTAATAAAATTTTGATATTTATTTTAAAAGTCTTCCGATAATATTTTATTATATAATGTGTATTTATTCATTTAAGTATAATTGTTCCGATTAAAGCCTTGGGTGGCTTTGGACTTTACAGTCTGAGGTCACTGGCGTGTAGCACTCTCGACGTAAGTCGGGGGTGTTACAAATAATGTGGTCTGCACCGAGGCTTAACAGGTGCACATAGCTTTGTTACATTTGAAAGACGAAGCAAGTGAGTGATGGGAAGGAACTGAATTGGATGACCACCCGAATCTGAGTTGGGCAATGTTCAAGGCCAAACTCACTGATCGATTCTTCTCACGTGCTATGAGAGAAGAGAAGTTGAAAGAGTTCCTCTACCCAGAGACGGAGGGACTGAAGGTGATCGAGTTGGCGGCAAAGTTCAATCATTTGCTATATTATGCTGGTTCGGACGTGCATTCAGAAGAACAGAAGATCTGATACTTCCATGGATGGATGAGCCTAGAAATCAAACCTCTGATGGTGCGTCACGGATGCTCTACCTTGGAGCAGTATGTGGATGTGGCATATAAGATAGAGGTTATGCTGGAAGAATCCAACCAAAAGCAGGAGGAACAAAATAAGACCAAAGGTGGGCAATAAAACCGTAAGTTTAATGCATTTAAGCGACCGACATTACCTACCAAGTTTGAGAAGTCTGGTCGTTCTAAGACCGAGACGACTCAGTCTGACTCCACTAAAGGCTCATGTTGGGCATAAGAATTTTAATTGCCAGAGAGAGAAGTGGGTATGCTATAATTGTGGGAAAGAAGACCATATGCAAACTTACTGTCGGCAAAAAGGCCAAGGGTTGGCACCACAATACTAGGCATCAAGTGTTGGCATTAGGTAGAACCCAATGCCGAAAGTGTCCGCTTCTAATCAGTCTGCTACTAGGAGTAAAGGCAAAGCGCCTATTGAATCTTCAAGTCAAGGGCAACGACTCTTTGTGATGCGTCAGTCCGACGAGCAGGACACCCTGGACAATTAGTTATCCTTAAGTCTACCTTAGAATAAGGAGCTATGACGTGTGTGTCTATAGCCCCCGTAGTTGTTAAATTTGTTCGTTTGACTATCCTTCTGTTGGTATTAATTCAAGTTTCGAATAATACAGAAGTATTTCCTCATTTTGGGAAATTACTAAATTCGTTACTATTTTGAGTTATGCGTTCATACGAGGCTCCTTGAGTGCCAAAAACAGTATGGGTCACGTGTTGATAAGGAATGACTAGGCTCATAAAGGATGGTATAACGTTTGGGACATGAGTGATTGTCCCCTACTTGGTTAGCGCTAGGGTCAATTCTGTTACTTAATCCTTAGATCCATTCATAAGAATCTCTCGATATTCTTGGAATAATGTCAAGTTGGGTATTGACATTATTTGCTTTTCTAGTCGAGTTGACGAGCGTTTCCTCGTGAGTTTAGTTTTGTCAGAATTCCTTATATATAAGGAATTAAGTGTGTGTGGTTAATGCTCTATGGAGTTAAGATTTATTTCTCATGTGTATACTCCGACCTTTGGTTGTGGTAAAGTTCGTGTGGTGAGCTAATATAAAGCTTAAAATACTTAATTGTGAGTTTTATAATTTATTCATTCAAGTGAATAAATTGTTAAGAAAAAGTATAAATCATAAAGAATTGTCCTTCCCTACGGAATTGTAACCTAAAACGATTGATGTTCTAGAATATAAAACATGTAGCGATTTAAATGTGAGGATTTTAAGTGAGTATGTCGTTTATAAGACTTGTGGTATAACTCTTTCTGGGAAGATTAAGTTGTGAAGCTATTGTATTGGGAGAAAGCTCACTTAAGTTTAAAGGTAATAGTATAAGGATAAGTTATTATGAGGACTTCAATAAACTAAAAGGATGTAGTAAGGAGATTTGTCTTATGTGCACTTAAGAAGTAAGGTAACAAATGTTACTCGTGTATATCTAGTGAAGGATTATGACAGAAGTGATTGATTTTGTTGGTAATGAATCATTTATCAATATGATATTTTGAGGAAATAAGAGTAATATCTTATGTGATTCATTTTGGGGACAAATTAAGGAATCTTAAATGTTTTAAGTTAGAGATTGATTAATGGAATGAGTTAAATTGTTCTTGGAAAGATTGTAAGTTAGAGATGGCATAAGAGCCAAACTCGATTAATATAAATAATTGAATTGTGGGATGTACCTTTAAGGAATTAGAGGATGCAATGTTTCGAGTTTACTAAAATTTTATATTCGGGATATAGGTGAGTTTAATGTATGAATTTTGGGATTGATTATAACGAGGAAATTGGGAGAGAAATGTGTATTCTCATGCTTAAGGTACATTAAGATCATTATGATGATTTTGGATACTATTATTCTAAGGTAGTCATGATTTTGTGGATATAGTTATGAGTTATTACATGGTGTAATATATGGGGACAAGATATACGAGATAATGTCATGGTTGAGGAAACGGATTGACTTTCTTAGGAGTAATTTCAAAAACGAAATAATTGAGGATACTAAGCTCCAGTAGTAAGGTTAATGTAGAAACCGGTTCCTCTACTTTGGTAGTGCTAGTTTTGGGGACAAAACTATTTTTATGGGGGTTGTATTTTAATAATCCTCATTTTATCATAAGGGTAATAAGATAAATTTTAATTTGTTAAAAATAAAAGTTATGAAATTTATTTTATTTCTTTTAGAGGAGTAATTTAAATTTTCATTAATTAAAAAACTAGTTCAGGATAATTTTGTACAAATTATCAAATGGGTATAATAGTATGGTGTAGAAATAAATAAATAAACATAATAATAAATGTAGTTTTAGAATTTTAAATAATAATAAAGGTCATGAGAATTATTATGTTTATCCATAAGGGGATAAAACAATAAATACCTTAAGTATGTTATATTTTTATGTTATGGATGGTCTAAATTATGATTAACCTTATGTTAATTTTTATTTAAAAAAAACTTATCATTTTTAACTTAGAATGCTTGAACCAATTTAACAAGTGTTCAAAATGGGTTAAGTATGGTTAAAATTATAAGAAAAGTGTAATTTAAGGTAACTTAAGCATTATACGTAAATAAATAAATGAACATTAAATAATAAAGAGAGAATAGCGGAAGACTTTGTATAAGGAAAACTAAATCTTTTATTAAAAATCCTCTCGTAAATTGAGAAGGATACTTTACAACTGATATTGAAATTACAGCGGAAGACTTTTAAATAAAACCTAACACATGACTAACTTAACTAGGTCTTACATTTATTTAAGAAGATTAAGTCAACACTAGACAACTTTTAAAATATATTACTTAAAATTCTTCAATCTTCAACTGCAAGCCTTCGTCTTTGATTTGTTACTTCAAGGCGTCTGAGATCAACCACTGATGTGCCGTATAGGATGGATGACACCAGCCAACCATGCAAGGAAAGAGAAAGCTTGGCCAGTCTAATGAAAGACTACGCAAGGACTCAAACAAAATGGTTCTTGTGATTATATCCAGTTACTATCATTGTCTCTCGATTAATAGTCGGTAGACGATATATACTCGGATACTCTCACTGAAACGATAGAAAAGGGTATGCGACAAGAGAAGACTCCAAAGAAGATAAGTCTTATGGAAAATTAATGAATTTGTTTGGAAATATTATAATTCACACAAAGTTTGAAAACCTACCTTGAATATTTTGGTCCACGATCAACCTCACCGCATAATGCGAATCCAGATTGGAAAGAGGACTTACTTTAAACAAGATGTAATATCCCTCATTTTATAAGGATATTTTGGGATTTGTCCCAAACACCCGTTTCGTACGTCGAATTAATTTCAGAGACAGAAAGACATTCTGTAATGTTCTTAATCTCTGTAATATTTTTCTAAGTGAAATAATATACATTTCGACGTATTTTGGGACTTAATACTCGTTCGTGTACGATTATTTTTATCCCGGGCTAAGGCCAAGTTGATCCAAAGTTTAAACGAATGAAATGTGGCCTTGGCGGCGACCGTCGTAAAGAAAGCGGCGACCGCCGCCAACTAGCCGACATTGTCAGCACCAACTTGTCAAGTGGCCTAGGAATGCGGCGACCGTCGCCAGAGACCCATATAGGCGGCGACCTCTTGCCGGTCGCGGCGACCGCCGCCACTGTTGCAGGGCTAGTTGTAGGGGCTTGCCGGCGATCGGGGGATGACTCGATCTCGGCCCTCCACGTGCATGGCTTGCCCATTTCTTGTCCCCTGACTTTGGCTATAAAAGGGGAAGGGTTTGGGATCAGATTGGGCACAAAACCGAGCTCTAATCTCTCCCAAATCGTCTCGCCGGAGTTTCGAGCTTCTCGCCGGATTTTTTCGAGCTCTCGTCTGAGCTTCGTTGGTGTTACTTGGTGGTTGCAAAGTGAAGCTTTGGAAGCCCTTAGAAGCTTAGAATCCAAAGCAAAGGAAAGGAGAAGCAAAACAATCGAAGTCGGTGAGTTTTTGCCTCTCGTGTATATTTTCTGGTGTTCGTAGCGGCGACCGCCGCCACGAACAGCGGCGCCTGCCTCCACGAACAACGGCGCCCGCCGTAAGGTAGGCGGCGACCGCCGCCCAGAAGCTTTTGGCTTGTTTCGGCCTTGGCTTCTGTGGCTTTCGATCGGGCTTCGCTCCTTTCGATTCCTTTCGTATTCTTTTAGATTCATATACGTGGATAATGAATCTAACTTAGGGTCTCATTATGGGTCGTTTCTTAGGGATTTATAATCCGAGATCTGTCCCAGTTTCAGACCCAGGAACCCGTTGTCTCTAAGCTTTGCTTAAGCTTCTGCGGATCTAAGGCAAGTGGCGGTTCGCTCTTGCTCATCATTCCATATTTCAATTAATTATCAATTGTTTAGTTGTTAATTAATTTGGGATGATTTACTGTTTTCGTTGGAAATAGTTTTGATAACTTTTTGTGATATTAAAAGGAGATATTATGATAGGTTGTATATCGTTAGAACAACGCTATTTTATCTGTTATTGGCCATGATGGCTTTGATGTGGATTATTACTGTGCTGAACTGTTTAGTTAGCACGAGTATTCGTAGGAACGCTACTGTGTATCTCATTGCGAGTGCTAGTCGTTTCTTGATAACCTGGTGGTTAGGATTTAGTTCCTACCATCCTCCTTACTCTGGGTTTGTGCACACAGCCGGTGCCGCTTGTAGGGATTTAGTTCCCGATTTCGTTTTGAGGGATTTAGTTCCTGATTCCGTTGTTTGGGATTTAGTTCCCGAGGGATTTAGTTTCGGATTCGACTTTAGGGATTTAGTTCCCGAGTCAACTCTGCCTTAGGGTTTTAGTTCCCGACGGTATCTCTTTATCCTGTGGGATGAGAGAATCTAAAAGCTTATAACGTGATGTGCGTTTTGGAATTTAACAAGATAAGTGCTTTAGTGTACATGATTAATATACCCTTGGGCGAGTAGTGCAGCTAGGCGATAGTGCAGCTAGGAAAACTCGTCTTAACTTTTAAATCGCTCGTATGCGATACTGTGATTATTTATGTTCCCCAACATTTGTCATGTTTCCGATAAGACTCATTTAGTTGGAGTCTTCTTTTGGGATTGATTGTTGTGAGACTCGGTCTCCAGAATCTTCTCTTGATCATGTCTTTTCATATATTCTAGTAGGAGTATGGTGGTTGACTATCGTTATCGGTTGTGATTCGAGGAGCGATGAGTCTAACCTAATACGTCTACTTCGAACCACTCTGCTTTGTACCCTTGCTTAGTCTTTCATTAGACTAACCAACCGTAATTGTTCTCTTCATGGTTGGCTGATGTCATCTGTTCGATTCGACACATCAGATAAGTTGCCATCCCGTGAAGGCTAGAACGACTATAGAAGCGAACGGTGTTTTGACAAGTGATCCAGGTTAAGATCCTTGGCGGGTGATCATTGAGATCAAGACCCTTTTGTTGGTTATTTAAAGACTTCCGATGTATTAAGAAAATGTTTTGTGTAAATACTTCCGCTGTAATGAACCTAATTTTTGTATTTTGGTTGTCTTTCGGATTATGGATGTAATGCCGAGACAATGATTTTAATTAAAAGTTATGATATTTTGTATCATAATTGTTGTGTGATGATTTATATCAACTGGTAAAGCCTTGGGTGACATCGGACATACGTCTGAGGTCACTGGCGGTAATACTTTCAAGAGGTTATTTGGGGGTGTTACACAAGAGTCCAGGCAGGTTCCACGTTGTACTTCTTTTCCGAGGGTATATTAATTATGTCCAACAAGGCACTTATCTTATTTAATTTCAAAACGTGCATTAACTTGAAGCTTTTAATTTCCACAACAAATCTCGCAATGAGATATAGGATGAGAATAAATCCCGAAGATTGGCACTAGCTAAGAGCATCACCACCTATATTCGGATAGAGGTAGGTCATGACCAAAAGTGTTAGGGCATTTATCCTCCTAACACCAAGTTATAACGAAACGACTAAACCTCGCAAGGAAATAGCGTTCCTACGAATACTCGTGTTAAACTAACATTTATATATCCACACCAATGCACAGCAAATCCACACCAATTATATTTAGCACTCAATAATAATAATAATATCAATATATATAAGGGTCGTAGCTAGCATATTATACAACCTAATAATAAGGTTCACTTAATCACACCATTTATTCACACAAGTTCCCAAACGAGAAAAAAATTATTTATCCCAACTTAATAGCACAACCGATTCATTGACAATTAAGATAAAAATGGAATAAATATGCAAGAGCGAACCACCACTTGCCTTGAATCACGAACAAGGTCAAACGGAGTAACGGAGATGGTTGATTTCAAAAAGCAAATTGGCTCTCTGTTTTATTTCCGTTTCAAACGCGATTCCGAAGTGTACCCAATTCACACAACACAAATAAATTATGATTAGATAATTTATTTAATAACGGAAATTTAAGGGTACAAGTCTTGATTCTTAACTGAATTACTTTACTCTAATTAATTAAATTTCAAGGCTTTTCGGTAAAACGATTATTTATACGATAAAAATCAATTAGTCGTATATTCTAAATAATCTTTTCATAAATAAATAAATCTCATAATTTATTTATTAGTCTAGAAATTTCTCTCCAAAATATTATTTAGATGAAAGGTAATATTTTAACCATTCATAGTCTAAGATAATACCCAAAATAATTCCAATTAATTTAATTTTAATTTTAATAAAATAAAATCAAATTAATTCCCTCTTATTATTCAGTAATCAAGATTAATTTAATTAACCTTAATTAAGCCAAATAATAACAAATAAAAATAAAAGAAATTAAAATCAGACAAAAATCCGAATTACCCTGATTTCACGTGGTGGAGACGTGGCGGAAATCGGCGGGATTGGAGGCCCGGCGGTGGCTGTCCGGTGGTAGGCCTTAAGGCTCTTGAAGTAGACTTCCAGGCGGTCCTATTGGTGGTGGTAATTGCGGCAATAGAGCTTCGGTGTGGCGGCAATCTTCCCCGCAACAGAGGGTTGTGATTTTCTTGGGTTCTTGAGTTCTAGGTCAAAATTGGGTGTCGAAACTTCTATGATTGGAGTCCTATTTATAGGGGTTGGAACGTTTCTGGAGAGAGCTTCAAATCCATATAAAGTTTGTAAGAAAATGATCTCGGATTAGCCCCGATTTCTCCAAGTTTCCAAAACGTGTAAAAACTTGCCTTATATGATAAAATTCAATCTCTTTTTTGATTGTTTTCTGTCGATTCCACTGAGATCTTAAGCGTTTAATCCTATACTAAAACATCCAAAATCGCCATTGATGCACCATGGAGCTCGGCTGGGCTGTTGGAGAGGGTGATGAGCAGTAACCCGAGCCACTTTTGGGCTTTTTGCAAAAAATTGCCCAATTTTTAAAGTTGTGGCAAAAATACCCTTGAATAACTTTTCAAATTTTACAAAAATTACCCAAACTTACCCAAACTTATTTATTTTCTAAATCTAAGTTTCTAATATTATTTGAACCAAAAATTAATATTCAAAAAAATTAATTTAGGTTAAATAATGTATAAGTTACCTTAAGTTACCCCTTTCTTATAATTTTAACAATACTTAAGCCATTTTTTAACACTTGTTAAATTGGTTCAAGCATTCTAAGTTAAAAATTGATAAGTTTATTTAAATTATAATTAACATAAGGTTAATCATAATTTAGACCATCCATAACTTAAAAAGATAACATACTTAAGGTATTTATTTTTTTATCCCCTTGTGGATAAACATAATAATTATCATGACCTTTATTATTATTTAAAATTCTAGAACTACATTTATTATTTCACTTATTTATTTATTTCTACACCATACTATTATACCCATTTGATAATTTGTACAAAATTATCCTGAACTAGTTTTTTAGTTAATGAAAATTTAAATTACTCCTCTAAAAGAAATAAAAGAAATTTCATAACTTTTATCTTTAACAAATTAAAATTTACCATATTACCCTTATGATAACACTTTCTGGGAAGATTAAGTTGTGAAGCTATTGTATTGGGAGAAAGCTCACTTAAATTTAAATGTTATAGTATAAGGATAAGTTATTATGAGGATTTCGATAAACTAAAAGGACGTAGTAACGAGATTTGTCTTATATGCACTTAAGGAATAAGGTAAGAAATATTACTCAAGTATGTCTATGGAAGGATTAGTAAGAAAGTGATTGATTTTGTTGGTGATAAATCATATATTAAAATGATATTTTGAGGAAAATAGGAGTAATATCTATTAAGGTGATCTTATGACACGTTTTGAGAAAAATAAAGTGATTGATCAAAATCGTGTTAAATGAAAAAGCAAAATCATGTTTGAGAGAAATAGGAATAAAATGTTGTGAGATTTTTTGGAAGAAAATAAGAGTCTTAATTTAGAGATGAGTTATTTGAGACGGTTAAATTTTCTTTGGGATTTGAGTTAGAAATTGGCATAAGTGCCAAATTTAATTGGGACAAATAATGAAATTTGTAAGTTGTACCTTCAAGGAATAAGGAGTTATGATACTTGGGAATTAACTAGATTTGATATTCGGGTTATTGGTGAGTTTAATGTATGAACTTTAGGATTTGATTATAAAGAGGAAACTGGAAGAGATAGGTAGTGTTCTCACACCTAAGGTATATGAAGATTGTTATGATGATTTTGGAGACTATTATCCTAAGGTAATCGTGATCTTGTGGATATATTAAGAGTTATTACATGATATAATATATGGAGATGAGATGATGTCATGGTGGAGGAAACAAATCAGCTTTTCTAGGAGTAAGTTCGAGGACGAAATGATTAAGGATACTAAGCTCTAGTAGTGAGGTTAATGTGGGAATCGATTCTTTTATCTTCGTAGTGATAGTTTCGGGATTAAAACTATTTTTAAGGGGGTAGTATTGTAATAACCCTCATTTTATCATAACGGTAATATGGTAAATTTTGTTTTGATAAAAATAAAAGTTATGAAATTTATTTCATTTCTTGTAGAGGAGTAATTTAAATTTTCATTAACTAAAAAACTAGTTCAAGATAGGTTTGTACAAATTATTAAATGGGTATAATAGTATGGTGTAGAAATAAATAGAGAAGTATAATACTTAATGTACTTTTGGAATCTATAAATATATAAAGTAGACAAAGGGTGTAATTAATGCCCAATAAATATGAAAAATTATTTCTTATTTTTTTGTTAATCTTTCATTACAAACTAAATCATCTAATATAGCTCAATGGTTAAAGACACTCTCATAATTCTAGAGGTCTAGGGTTCAATCTCCATTCTTAACAACTTTGTTTTACTATTTTAGTTTTCATTATTTTTTGTTTACATATCTTTCTATCTATCTATAAATATATAAAGTAGACATTTTGCTCATTTAATGCCTCATATATTTCATCTCATTTTATTTTTACATTCCACTAGAAGTCAAATATTCTATTTTATCTCAATGGTTAAGTGAAGGGACTTCATAAAACAAAAAGTTGAAAGTTCAATTCTTCTTAAAAACAATTTGATTTTCGATATTTTTTCTAAACCTAAGGAGTTATCTAATTTTATAAATCATCCACTAAAATCTATAGTACTTGACAATTATCTCAATAAGTAAACCTAAAAGTAACATTAAAAAAGAAAAAGAAAACAAACCTAAAAAGGAAATATGAATACATTTATTGTATTTTTCATACCTAAGAAAACAATGTGAGATTTCTACCAAAAAATAGACAATTTGAGGTGGTTTGGTAAATGCAATTGAAAATTTCAAATCACAATTCTAATTTTTATTTTTATTTGTTTTATGGTCTTCTTCATGCATAGCTAAACAATTTATTTTTTTACTACTCATAGTTAAATATATAAATCAAAATCTCTATATAACATAAAAATACATAACTGAATGTAAAACAATATATCAAAATTAAGACATTACAAATCCAAATAACATAAGTCGAATATAAAAAATTGTATCCACTTGAGTACCAAAACAAATATTGTATCCACCTTATCAGGATTATATTACAAATTATTTTAATGTAATAAGTTAACTAATCACTTAAAAATTAAAATACTTCTTACCTCATTCAAGTTAAAACAGGCCAACATAATCTTCATAAAACTCTCAAATCCACTACTAACATTCAAACTTAAACACCTAATTTTAATGCATATATTGAATTTTTCATACTTATTGTAATGTTTTTTCCCCATAAATCTAAATGACTACTTTTCAATTTTGACGTTACAAACCCAATTTAGTTCTAAAACCCTTCAATTGTTTTTGTGTAAATCGAAATAATTTATAAAATTAAAATCAACAAATAGTCATCAACTATCAAATTCAATATAGGGAGAAAACCAAGTTAATGGAAGATTATTTGGCAGGATAAGTTTGTCGCCAACATTATCTTAGAAATGTAACTAATTTGAAAAATGTATAACATATTCCTCTATTAAATTGTATGTAATAATTTATAATTAATGTGTCCCTTAAGAAAAAAATATTATCAATAAAAGTATACATTTTGGAAGAAGTAATTAAGAAGAGGATTAAAACATGAAAGAGTTACCATCGAATTGCAACATCAAGAAATTGAAAAGTTCATTATATTAATTGATGATATACTTATATCAATAATAATTATGTCAACCTTAGTAACATTCGGGTCATTCAAACTCACTTGGACATCAACTTTGACGGAAAAAAATATATTTAAAAACACTTGCATGATCGTTCAAACTCACTTGCACATAGCTTTTATACATAAATTTATTTCATTTTATAAAGAAATGAACTCATTTAAGATATTAGATTAAAACATTATTTCAATTTATAGTAATGTATTTTATTGTGACTATTACATCTTCATTACATGTTTCTAATGTCAATTAATCATATTTAAATTATAGATCGTAACTTCTGTTTTCATATTTCAAACTCCTAATTGATTAGAGATTGATTTAATGTAGATGACAAATGAATGTGACCATAAAGAGATATTTTACCTCTATATAAAGGCCATGCGGATAAAAGACATCCATTTCAAAAAATAAGAGATCTCAATCCACATCTCCATTTTCTTATGATTTTCTTACACCTTATTCCTATAATTGCTTGGATTAGATTTTTATATGGTTAGTTTATTGATATCTATTTTATGAGTTGTAATTGACATTTTGTATGTTTTGTTGTTCCTCATTTTATGAATTTGAATTGATATTTGTGTATTTTTTTGTTGATATTTTGTTCAGTGGCAAGTATAATCTCGATCTCTTGAGCACATTATCACAATCCTCCTGCATTATTGATGCTCATTCACATGAGCCAAATTGAAAGCTTAAGCTATTTTATTAGCTCTGATATTTTTTCATTACACTTTTTCTCATAAATTCTTTAGCTTCAGCCTTCAAGCCATAGTGATAATATTTTATTAATTATTTTTTTAAATAATTTTGGTATAATAATAACTAATCCAATTATTACTACTCTTTAACAACTTTAAAACTAAAAATATACATTTGTCAAATGTAGTTTTTTAGGTGGTTTTGCATTCCCTAAGGTCATTTCCTACTAGTATCGATCACAAAGTTGTATATATGATCAATTGATAAACTTATATTATTAAAGAAAAGAGCAATATATTTTTATTCTTAAATGAGAAAGTTTTAACTGATCGCTGAATTATTTACATGGCTACATGCAATAACTATAATTAATTTACTAAAGTGATAGAAATAATTGAGATCATGAGTATATATATATGATTATCGTGGTCGATGGTTATTGTCCACTACAAATGAAGGTTTTTTTTACAATATATGTACTAAGAAAAAGCTAAATTTAACTTATATTATAATATTATCTAATTATCTAAAATTTTGATGCTAAGAGATTCATTGAATAACAGCTTAAGCAATAAGAATTTTTGCTTGCTATATGTTTACTACATACTCCATAGGAGTACAAGTTTGTATTCGTATATATACATAATTGATCATTAATGATTGTTATAATTGTAACGCCCCCAAATCTCTCATTGGAAGTATTATTGCCAGTGACCTCGGATTACACATCCCGAAGTCACCCCAGGCTTTTCCAGTTGATATAAACCATCAAACCACAGTTATAATACCAAATATCATAACTTTTATTAAAACCAAAGTCTCGGAGTTACAACATAATTCCAAATACGACAAAATACATCAGAAATACATAATCAGAATCATTACAGCGGAAGTATTAAAACAAAATCATAGTTAACACAGCGGAAGTCTTTTAAACAAAGCGACAAAATAACTTGTCAAAATACCGTTCATCTTCATAGTCGCTCTAGCCTTCTTAGATCTGCAACATACCTGATGTGCCGAATCGAACGGATGACACCAGCCAACCATGCAAGGGAATAATTTCGGTTGGTTAGTCTAATGAAAGACTACGCAAGGGTACAAAGCAGAGTGGTTCGAAGCAGTATTATTATGTTAGACTCATCGCTTCTCGAATCAAAACCGATGGCGATAGTCAACCACCATACTCCTACTAGAATATATGAAAAGGCATGAACAAGAGAAGATTCTGGAGACCGAGTCTCACAGCAATCAATCCCAAAAGAAGACTCCAAATGAAATGAGCCTTATAGGAAATTATGATGAACGTTTGGGAACGTTTAAAGTTTCACACAAGCTTTTAATTTAATCTGATTTACATTAAGACGACTTTTCCCTAGCTGCACTACGGCCTAGCTGCACTACTCGCCTGACGGTATATTAATTATATGTGCGATAACAACACTTAACTTAATCACAACGGCACTTAGCTTAATCACAACGGTACTTAACTTACTTAATTACAAAACACACAAAACATGCTATAAGCTCTTAGATCATCTCACCCCTAAGGATATCGAGATACATAGTCGGGAACTAAATCCTTAATTATGTGCACCACCGCACTTAACTTATTCACTTAATCAAGGCTACCTTAAAATAGGAGAACACACATTTCTCCTTATATGAGAAATCCCGAACTCACACATTAACTTCTTATAATCAGACATTAAACCTTAATAACCTCGAATCTTACTACCTCCACTTCTTTAAATATACTTCCCACAATTCCATTATTCATTAACATCAAAATTGGCCCTTATGCCAGATTCTAACTTAAGATCCTTTCGGTAATCACTTAACCTATTCCTCTACTCATTTCATAACTTAAACTTTCGAGATTCCTTAACCTTCTCCACACATAAACACCACACTCTATAATCCTCGAAACGGATCACATGAGATATTACTCTTAATTCCTCAAGGCATCATTCTGAAAATGATTCATCCTCCTTAATGCTTATAACACCAACTCACCTATGAGAGACAACTCTTAATCTCTTAGAATATTAACTCCACACATTTATCCTTAATCACTTCATCATCTCACAACCTTATCTTCATACTACACATCATGTAATACTTCTTACTATATTTACTTACTACACTCACATCAACGTTAAGACTTTTAATATTATTAAGAGCAGCTACGAAGCTTTAAACCTTAGGGTGACAATTATGTCTACCCAATTAATACAACTACCACAATTATTATTTATGTGCGACAACGGCACTTATCTTATTACAACACACACCCTTCTGTTAAGGTTTTTAATTATTATTCCGAGTAACAACGGAAGTTTAATACACTGGGTGACCTTACGTCCACCCCGATACACTGGCGAGGTGCTTAATTAATTTACCGCCGTTAAATTAACCCGAGTAACAACGGAAGTTTAATACACAGGGTGGTGTTACGTCCACCCAATGGCGCTAGCAAGGCGCTTATACCCCTCCTACCTTAGCGGGTGGTAGGAAGTATCACGTTTAACGAAACGACTGATCCTTAACCAGATTAGCGTTCCTACGAACATTAAGTTATAAAGAAACGACTAATCTTTAACCGGATTAGCGTTCCTACGAACATTAAGTTATAAAGAAACGACTAATCTTTAACCGGATTAGCGTTCCTACGAATATTAAATTATAAAGAAACGACTAATCCTTATCTGGACTTAGCGTTCCTATGAATACTCGTGCTAACTAAACAGTTCAACACATTAATTGTTCACATCAAAGTCATCCTGGCAATCAACTTAAACATAGATATAATAGAAACGGCTAATCCTTACCTGGACTTAGCTTTCCTACTAACCCACGTGCTATTCTAGCATTAAGCTCACATTAAATTCACAACAATACCATCACGGTAATTAACACATATAATAACGTTGTTCTAACAGATATACAACTTATTATAACATCACCTTTTTAATCACGTTATTTATGAAATTAGTTCCCAAACAAAGTTTACTCCAATTTAATTAACAATTAAACAATTGATAATTAATGAAACATGGAAGGATAAGCAAGAGCGAACCGCCACTTGCCTTAGATCCGACGAAAGCTTGACAAAGCTAGAGACAACGGCTCCTGGGTCTGAAACTGGGGCAGATCTGGATAATAAATCCCTAAGAAATGACCCAAACGAGATCCTAATCTTAGATTCAATATCCTCATAATTGAATCTAAAAGAATACGAAAAGAATCGAAGGAATCGAGCCTCGCCCAAAGCCAACATCCAAGAACACACACTCGGACAAGGCTCGCCGCGGGTGCGGTGGAAGCTTGCTGCGGGGTGCGGTGGACTGACAGTGGCGAGCTCTCGCGACAGAAGTTCAGCAAACTCACCCTTAAATCGATTCGTTCGACTTCGATTTGTCTATGGTTTGATCTCCAACCTTCTTATACTTCTAAATAACACTCAAGAGCACCTTTACCACTCAAAAGGAAACTCCAAACACTCTCTCACAAAGCTCAAAAGCTTGCACAACAATGGAGAAAACAGAGAAAACAGAGGAGGAAGAAGAAGCTCAGCTGTGGCTTCCTTCTCCACGAAGTCCTCTCCCTTTTATAGCCCAACACATGCTCAAGCCTTGGAGAGCAAGGAAAGGGGACAAGCCGGGGACAAGGGAACACAAGTGGAGCAACAAGTGGCCAACTTGCTCGGCCAAGGATAAGATTTTCAGAAATCTTATCGCGAGGATAATGCTGACGACGCTCACCGCGGGTGCGGCAGGGTGCGGTCAAGGGTGCGGTGGCGACTCTGTTGCCGCCTCCAAAATTGGCTTTTGCCGCGGGTGCGGCCACTTGACCGCGGGGTGCGGTCAAGGCCATTTTTCACCCTTTTTGTCCTTTTGACTTTGGGTTAATTATCTTAACTCCGGGTTAAATATATTCGTACACGAACGACAAATTAACCTTGAAAATACTTCAACTGTATTTTATATTACTCAAAAAAATTTACAGAGGTCAAACATATTACAAAATGTCCGATCTTCTCTGAATTTAATCCGTCTAGTAATACGGAAGTTGGAAAAATTCCAAAATACCCTTATAAAATGAGGGATATTACAATAATATCATCTATCTTTGTGACTCCTTTGTTACTTTTGAAACTTGTAACCCCTTTTAATAAATAGATATAAGTAATACAAACTATGATCATAACTTCTTAACAACATTCTATATGTCAATTAATTGTCGTATAACTTAACCGTTCGATAACCCTTTCAAATGCATGTTCATATCTATAAAAAATTATTTTGTAAATGGTGTGGATAATATGAAGACATACAAAATCAAATATAATAGATCATAACCTACTAAAGCTTATTACTATGTACAATCAAAGTGAGACAATGCTATCACGAATAAATAAATTTCTTAGTTTCATACGATATTTCAGATCCATCTAAGAGTTGCAGATGTTTGATCTCCTTAAAACCATTTTAAACATGGTGATTGGCAAAATAAGAAGACAACATATTTTAATCTGTTATTTTTTCTCTAGAATAGCATCTAAGTGTGTCTTTGTCCATAAAGATGATAAATTTCCCAGCTTAGCTTGGTGAATAAAAGTGAGTTTTTATTTGTGTACCTGCCATACTAAAATGTTCAAATTTATGTGAATGTTTGCACATTGTTAAAGCTGAAAATGTTTAAAATAAATTATTATTTTCCTTTTCTAATTTAAAAACATAAAAAACCAATAAAATTAATATAATATAACTTATGATCCGTGCGTAGCACGGGTATGCCTTCTAGTTTTCAATAATAATAAAGGGCATAAGAATTATTATTTTTATCCATAAGGGGATAAAATAATAAATACCTTAAGTAAGTTATCTTTTTAAGTTATAAATGGTCTAAATTATGATTAACCTTATGTTAATTATAATTTAAATAAACTTATCAATTTTAACTTAGAAATGCTTAAACCAATCTAACACAGTGTTAAATGGGTTAAGTATGGTTAAAATTATAAGAAATGGGTAACTTAAGGTAACTTAAACATTATTTTAGCCTAATTTAATTTTTCTTTAATATTAAATTTGGACTAAAATAATATTAGAAACATAGAATTACTGAAGTAATTATGTTTGGGTAATTTTTGAAAGATTATTCAAGTGCATTTTTACCCCAACTTTAAAGGTTGGGGCAAAAAATGCAAATATGCAAAAGCTGGAAAGTACTGTTCATTGTCTCCCACAAAGTGCCAGCCGTGGAGCTCCCAAGCAAGGCCATGGCGGTTTTGCCCCCAAATCGGGACTTGTTTGTGCTCGATTTGTCCAACTAACCTATGGTCGTTTTAGAGGTCGATTATACGTACATTATATCGGTGGAATGAAAAGGAAATAATCACAAACACGATCGAATTTTAACATTTAATGTAAGTTCTTACACGTTTTTTACGATTTGGAAACATGGCAAAATCGGGGCCAATACGGGATCGTTTCCTTTACAATTCTATATGAAATTGAATTTCTCTCCGAGATATTTCTAACCCCTATAAATAGGAATCCGATCGTAGAGGTTTCGGCACCCAATTTCAAGCTAGAACTCAAGAACCCTAGAAAATCGCAACCCTCAGTTGTGGGGACTATTGCCGCTACACCGGAGCTTCGTTGCCGCAATTACTACCACCATTAGGTCCGCCTGGAAGTCTAATTCAATATCCCTAAGTCCTAGACACCGGAAAACCACCGTCGGGCCTCGAATTCCGCCGATTCCTGCCGGCTTCCACCACGCCCAGTTGGGTATTTTCGGATTTTTGTCCGTTTTTTTTTCTTTTATTTTTATTTGATTATTATTTGGCTTAATTAAGTTTAATTAGATTAATATTGATTACTGAATAATAAGAGGGAATAAATTTGATTTTAATAAAATCAAAATTAAATTAATTGGAATTATTTTGGGTATTATCTTAGACTATGAATGGTTAAAATATTAACTTTTCATATAGATAATAATTTTGAGTGAAATTTCTAGACTTATAAATAAATTATGAGATTTATTTATTTATGAAAAGATTATTTAGAATATACGACTAGTAGATTTTTAATCGTATAAATAATCGTTTTACTGACAAGCCTTGAAAATTTAATTATTTGAAGATAAATTTACACGATTTCTATTTAGCGCCCCGAATTTTTTTATTATTTAACTCCCTGGTCCATCCGTGACGGACGAATTATGTTCATCTGTGACGGACGAAACATGTTTATCCGTGACAGATGAGATTAACAACCATAAACATTAAATGTTACTTGTCCCCACCTAACAACATTAACTACCGTCTCTAACATATTACGGCCAAAATTAAACTCTAAACTTCAATCACTCATTCCATTCCATCCCACAACACTTCTTCCATTCTCTTCCATTAGTTTGATTCTTTTCCATGACAAATGAAGATAATTTTTTCAACTTCAATGGTGGAGAAGATGTTTCAAGAGATTATTATCACAATAAGGTATGCTTTTTAAGTGTTTACTTTACATGTTAGTGGAAGTTAAGAATTTTATGGTTCTTTCTTATGAATGTCTATATGTTTGAGTTGTTCTTTGGAAAAACAAATACTTTCTTAAGGTAATTCGCAATAGTTGTACGTTACTATATATTCATAAAAACTTCATCTTTGATTATGTTGTACTAAAAAGTTGGAGATTTTGGTTAAGAATTTTATGGTTCTTTCTTGTAAATGTCTATATGTGTGAGTTGTTCTTTGGAAAAACAAACACTTTCTTAAGGTAATTCGCAATAGTTGTTACTATATATTCATAAAAATTTCATCTTTGATTATGGTGTACTAAAAAGTTGGAGATTTTGTGTGCAAAACTGCATGTTTGAGTGTTTGGCATTGTTATACTGTTTTTTACTAGATCTTTGCAAGTGTAAAAACTGCGTTCGTGACTATTTTTTTGAAAGAAAACCGTCCGTCACGAATGGAATGCATTCATACGTCACGGAAGGAATGAATCCATTCGTGACGGACGGAATGCATCGATTCGTCACGGACGGAATGCATCGATTCGTCACGGACGGAATGCATCGATTCGTCACGGACGGAATGCATCCATTCGTCACGGACGGAATGCATCCATTCGTCACGGACGGAATGCATCCATTCGTCACGGACGGAATGCATCCATTCGTCACGGACGGAATGCATCCATTCGTCACGGACGGAATGCATCCATTCGTCACGGACGGAATGCATCCATTCGTCACGGACGGAATGCATCCATTCGTCACGGACGGAATGCATCCATTCGTCACGGACGGAATGCATCCATGGGTCACGCATGGAATGCATCCATTCGTGACGGATGGAATGCATCCATTCGTGACGGACGGATTAGTTTTACAGAAACTACATGCTAACTTGTTTTCTTACTTCAATAGGAGAACAATTTTGTGAACGACAGTATTAACAATCTATCCCTGAATGAGTGGGACATGGCACCACCGTCCTTTTCACTTGGGTTGTTCGGCGAAAGTTGTGCGCCTCAACAACCGCATATACCGTTATTAGATGGTTTAGCTCGTAGTGGAATTCCGTCCGTAAGGTGGGAGGCTCCACCTCAGTTTAGGTTCCCGACATTACACACACAGCTGCGGTTTGATTTTCCTACACCTGAAGAAGTAATAATTTCAGAAGATTATTCAGAGAAGTTTACCACGGGTGGAGTATTCGGCTTCAGAGAAGATGCAATTAAATGGGCTAGACAAATTGGGTTTGATAATCACTTCTGCATCACTATTGGCCAGGATAGAAACCTTGGTGGAGGAAGCTTTTGGAAGACACAACTGCAGTGTGAAAAAGCGGGAATTTACATTCCTCAAGATGAAAACAGAGTAAGGCAAAGAACAATGAGTAAAAAATGTGGGTGCCCATTCAGATTGTTGTGTCAAGAACAACCGAGAGACTCATGGAAGATCAAGGTAGTTGTTGGAACCCACAACCATGTCATTGGTGATGACTTATACGGGCATGCATTCGCTGGCAGGATGACACCTGAGCATAAGAAGTTGTGTAAGTCCATGACAGAAAATCATAATAAACCATCCAAGATTGCAACAACACTTAACCAGGACCCAAACAACTGCACCAAAATGAAGCAAATGTACAATAAAGTGTACAAGGTCCAATATAGTAGGATGGAAGGAAGAACCGTGGTCCAAGAGTTCTTCCATAAGTGTAAGGAGAACAACTACTTTATGGAGTATAGGTCGGATCCAACGACCAGATCCCCGACATTTTCTTTGCCAGTCCAGACTCCATGAAACTCCTAAAGGCATTTCCGTATGTCCTTTTGTTAGACTCCACATACAACACAAACTTGTTAGTATAACACATCTATATGCTATATCTACTTGTTGATATGTTTATTCATTATGCAATGACACATCTACTTGTGCAGGTATGACTTGCCTTTTCTTAAAATTATAGGAGACACGTCTACATGAAAGAACTACAATGTGGCAGGGGCGTTTCTACAACGTGAGCAAGAAGACAACTACGTGTGGGCCGCACAACAACTTTTTGAAATGTATAAAAAGTGCCAATTAACACCTACATTCCTAGTGACAGATCGTGAAAAGGCCTTGATGAATGCATTAGATAGACTCTTTCCAAGTGCAAAGTCTATCCTATGTAGGCGCCATGTAAAGAAGAACATAGAGGACCATGCTAAGAAGGAGATGAAGGATAAAAGCTTGGGTACAAGGTTTACAAATACATACTATAATTTATTGAAGCAAACAATTGTACCCGAGTACGAGAGAGAGTTGCACAGAATTGAGTCGGAATGGAGGGCTTGGCCACATATGACTTAATATGTAAGAAACAACTGGCTGATCCCGTATAGGGAAAGACTCGTGTCAGCTTGGACAAATACTGTTTTCACGCTTGGAACTTCCACGACAAACAGATTAGTTCATTGTCCAATCTATACTGCATTCTGTATTCACCTCAGCATTTGCTAAATTGTCACTGCATTCTGTTCTCTGCATAAATTGTCCGTCACTTGCTAAATTTTCACTGCATTTTGTACTAACTATAGGGTTGAAGGAGCACACTCTAGTTTGAAAGACTTCTTGACTACTCCACATGGTAGTCTAGACACGATATTCAGTCAATATCATTCAAATATGGGTAACCAAGTAAAGGACATCAAGGGGACCTTCAACGAGAGTGTACAAAATATGATGACTCTTGTGACAGGAGCTGATGTTTTCAAGCGGTTGAAGTACATAGTATCTAAGGTTGCACTTGACCGCTTGATGGAGAAATACAAAAAAGGGGAAAATCCATTTTGTGACAAGATCTGCAGATGCCAGATGAGGGTGAGAGATGGATTGTCGTGTGTGCATGACATCGCTAGAAATGTGACGAGTTCAATCCCTATTAAGCCTTCAGCGTTGCATCCGTTTTGGAGACGATTGAGTCTGTCAGAAGTGCAAGACGAAGGTGAGACTGAGGTGAAGCGAAGAGTCGCGAGATCTTTGATGGATCAATTTTATACGGATCAGTTCCCCAATCTGTCAGCAGATGATCAAGAAAAATGTGTCTCACGACTTTATGACATAGCTCGCCTCGAGAGGACTAGTCTGCAAGAGCCGACTATTGTGAGGCATAAGGGACGGCCAATGAGAGCTCCAAAACAAAGATACCACTAAAAGACTTCCTTCTTCATGGGAGTACACATACAAAGATATGGAAGGGACACCTCCCAAGAAGCAACGAAGTAGGCCACTAAAGCCCACTAGTACACCTTCACTAAACCCTAAAGCTCCTACCACTCCTTTGAGACCATCTCAGGTTAGAGCTCCCAAGAATCCAGTGGGTCAAATGTTTTCACCACCTTATCTGCCTCCACAGTCCTTCATTAAAGACTCTGAGCCGTATAAGGGTATAGTTTCGCCGTGTATGCATGAACACTTGAACGGTTACTTTGATATTGTTGGTGATGGAAACTGTGGATACAAAGCTGTTGCAGATCAACTAGGCCTCGGGCAGGAACAATGGAGGATCGTCCGACGATTCATGATTGATAAGGTGAAAGAAATTTGGGAATTGTATGCTCAGACTTGCCTCTTTGAGACGATGCTGGAAAAAGTACTAGAACATCTTACATGGTTTGACTCTGGGATGGACCCAGAGAAGACTTGGATGGTGCTTCCAAATATGGGTTGTCTGATCGCTTCTGCATTCAATTGTGCAGTTGTCATGGTGGGTGGTGTAAACGCTACTTTCTTGCCTTTGCAAGCTGTTCCACATCATCCCAAAGGTGCTAAGCTTAAGGCGATATACAAATGCCATGTTGACAAGGAGAGACATTTCATTTCAGTATGGTACTAATCATTTAATTATTTTATATTATTTGAACCCAGGAACTAGACAACTTATTACGTTCTCCATTCTTTTGTAGATGGCCCTATCAAATGCGTCACCATTGCCTCTAGTATTTGTCATGTGGGAGCATGCACATGATGCCTCTGCTGCTTGTCTGTATGATACATTTGTTCCTCAGCTGATGGCGTTCGGACCTTCTTCCACAAGAAAGAGACGAGATTGCAAGCCGACTAAAATGCTATTGTACTCGCACATTGTAATGCTATTGTGATCCATAATTGTAATGCTATTGTAAGCCGACTTAAATGTTGTTGTACTCGCCTTGACGCGCAAGAGATCTCTGTTTTCTGTCCCGTCTTTGGAGAAGTATAACTTTTTCTATGTAATCCCGAATTGAGTTAATCCAACTCCAGATTAAAGATCAATATGTCAACTATAACTTCTCCAAATTTCAGTGCGTTTGGACCAGAGAATCAAATGTTATGGCGATTCAAAAACCGTGTCGCAATTCGGAATAGTTTGCTACAAACCGTGCCAATCTGTCCTAAACCGTGCGACCTTGCTGAGTTCAGGATTTAGCTTCTGTAAAGTTGCACGGTTTGTGCCAAACCGTGCCATGCTCCGCCCGTCACGTATGGAGCCAATCCGTCCATCACGAACGGAGAAAATCCATCCGTCACGGACCAAGCCAATCCGTCCGTGATGGACCAAATGCCAGATTAAAGATTAGAGGATTTAGCTTCTGTAATTTTGCACGGTTTGTGACAAACCGTGCGATTATGTCACAAATCGTGCCAATCCCATCGGACCCGAATTGTTGTTTTTTTGACCCTTTTTATTTTAGAAAGGTATAAATACTTTTTCTATGTGAAGTTGAGGACTCTCTTATGTTCCATTCTGCCTCTTTTTTCCACTCTCTCTAGCTTTTATTTTAGGACGGTATACATACTTTTTCGACCCGTAGGTGTTTTTGGAGTTCCATTGAAGATTTGTGAAGATTGGAGATTGTTTCCCTGGATTGGATCATGTATTTCTAACAAATTACGAAACAAATGCAAAATACCAAACAAGGGAACATACAAAGGTTTAATTCAAACTCTTAACAAGTTCCAACAAACTTAAAAACATCCACAATTACCAGCAAAGTATATACCAAATGAAAACATCAAAGAAACAAAGATGTCCAAACTAAGCGAGGCAACCTATACATCTTAATCTTCATCGTCCTCCTCATCATTATCGTGTGCAAAGGGTCTAAAGTCTTGAATGCAGTGTCAGACAGCCTTGCGCATGTTGTAGAATTGCTCTTCCTCCACATCATGGAATGGATTGAGACGATGCAAAGCTTGTCCAATGCACTAAAAAAATATGGAATTTAAGTTAACTAAGGTAAAGCTTGAATTGTATATGTAAATTAAAAACAAACATACAACACATATTTTCATTTGGACAGGAGCTCTGATGCCTGCATCTTGAGGCTTGACACATAGGTGTGTACGAGGTATGTACCATTCCATGTAGCCGGCACTGCACTCATATCCATTGGATGCAGTAGGGCCCATATGTTCGATCCAAATGGAGTGCTCATTTCTTGCATCCCAACTCCAGTCTGAAGCATTGTCATACTGTACTGTATAACTCCTGATGCTGGGATGTCTGACAGCTTTGATGGGCTGTATAACCGGTCGGGGAATCTGTTGTTCACGTCCAAATTTCCTCGCTACACGATCAGGCATATATGGCTCTGTAATTCTCAGAAATGAGATGACCCCATGAAAAAAGGCAGGAGCTAACTCCGACATACTGTAATCAACATATCCATAGGGCTTCCAATCAACCTATACAAAATTGGATGCAATCAACATAGCCATAAGTACCTTTACACAATTGTAATACTTTAATATGAGACATAAACCCCATAATATGATACTTACTTGCCAAGGTTGCATTAAATCTAGCTCCTACCTGTAGTTTCTTCTCTGTCTACTACGACTCTGCACAAGGTTCCATCGCCTTGCATATGGCACATTATTTTTAAAGCAAGGGATCTGTGGAGGACGAAAGCTAGGAAAGTACAGATAGATCCAATCCTGTACATAAATATGATTTTACAAACATATCAACCTATACCATAAATTTAATTAAATAATATAAAAACAATATGCAACACAATTCTTACCCGCAACAATGTGTAGCAGGTCGACATTTGACGACATTCATGGCGTGAACACTCACCCAATGAACGATACATGAATGCATGCCGAAACCCCAAGAAAGATCGCGAGTAGCATGAATGTCACTCACGTAGGTTAGATATGGCATGGGCAACAAGTGTTGGGACTTGTCGGGAAAGAGGGTCAAGCCCATCAGGTAGAGCAGATAACCCGAAGCGATAGTCTCATCATCCAAATCTGTGCTCAAGCAATGATTTATTAGGTTATCTGTCGTGAGTCCACGTTCTGCCATTTGGGGTGTCAAGGCAAAGCAAAGAACTCCATTGCCCTCTGTACCTGTTCATTGAACAATTCATTTTTTCCTTTGATACGATCCTGGAGAGGAAGTCCCATTCCATCCCCATCAATGTTGAGGCCCAAAATCATGTAGACATCAAGGAGAGTTATAGTCATCTCTCCAAATGGCATATGAAATGAATTCGTCTCCGGCTGCCATCGCTCCACAAAAGCAGAAATCAAAGGCTAATCTACATAAGTGTAGATCAGGTCCTGCAGATGTGTAATCCCGCTGTTTCAAGCCAAATCGTACCATGGAGATTCATCGTCTAGGTTCCACTTCCGTAGCTGCTCATGCCTGTGCAGAAACGTGAGAGTTTCTCGCTCCTATAAAAGAAAATGTTAGATACAAAAATAAATAGGGAAATAATTTAATAACAGTATCAAGTTTTGATAGCTTACGATGCTTTGATAAATAAAGTATGTTGTATGGGTTGTGAAGCCAAAAAGCAAGTCTGGGTTCTCTGGACCTCCCTCTATAGGTCCTACCAACTTCGGATCGATAGCATCCCCTCCACGGCCTCTAGCCTGTCTAGCCTGCCTAGGTTATCTAGAAGCAGCCGGTTCTTCCGTCGGTTCCTCAACGCTAGGCTGCTGAACGGGCCAAACACCTTGCCCACTCATATCTTCCGACCACATAGGAATGAGCCAACCACTAGGCTGCTGAACAGGTACATACCATGTATGATCCTATAAAACAAATTATTAGAAATAATATTAAATAATGTAATAGTTTAATTAAGTAAGCATATATATAGTTACTTACCATATCCGGGTTAATTGTCTGGTATATGGGTGGATCATTAAACGACATCATGTTCAATGGCGGGTCTGCATATACCGGTATGGTCGGTTCATTTACCGTACTTAGTCTTGCTTCGTCGCCTTTTTTTGATTTTTTCTTTGAAGGTTGCCTTCTTTGGTATATGATGTCATCCTATTCTTGTTCTTGTCTTTGTCCCTCACGGACAACGTTCCACCTTCGATGATGAGCATATCTTGTCTGGTTATCCATCTGTAGCAGGAAAAAACAACACTTTAGAAGCAGCTATGTCATATGAAATTATGAATCATATCACTGTTGTTTATTCGTGATCATATCTTGTACCATAATATAAATCACTATATGTATCAAAGACAAATGTTATTTTGCAAATTGTTGGTTATAACAAATTAAAATGAACTCATGTCATATTTATGAGGTATGAGATCTACAATTTGTTGGTCTTAGGATACCTAGTCTGCTAGTTCCAACAAGTTTGGCCAAGTTCCAACAGAACATCATCAACTGCCAACACCACATCAGCAACTGCTAGATCCATCCGTGACGGATCAAGCAGATCCGTCCGTCACGGACGGGTCACTCATCATCTTCCCCAACAAAAAATGGCAAGATCGAACACTAAAACCTAATCTAATCCATGTGCAAATCCAGATTCAAAACCGACATTTTTCCATTCAAACAACATTCAAACATGTTCAAATCCAACATTAAACACTTAATCATGTAAACCCTAAAACCTAACTCATCAAAAATTTGAAAACAAATTCAATAATTTCAACACCATTAAACTAAGCCAAAAACAAGTAAAGATTTAACTAACCTGATGGATCGTAATGGACGAATTCGATTGATACATGATGGATTGGAAAGGAAGAGAGCCTTAGAGACGAAGTTGCTGAAAGGTTTAGTGAAAAGACGACCAAGAGAAAGTTTAGGGTGAAAGTGACGGACGAGACAAAGTTGCTGTATTTATATACAGCAACTTCGTCCGTGACGAATGAGTGCCATCCGTCCGTGACAGATGAGTGCCATCCATCCCTGACAGATGAGTGCCATCCGTCCGGGATGGATGAGTGCCATCCGTCCGTGACAGACAGATATGTTTCGTCCGTCACAGACGAACCAAGGCGCCAAATAGAAATTTTCCTGGGGCGTGAAATAGCAACGACCTAAATTTATTCAATTTAAAACTTGAGACATATACCCATCGAAATTCAGTATTGAATTAATTATCTAGATATAATTTATTCTTGTGTGTGATTTGGGTACGTCTCGGATTTCTTCTGGAACAAAAATAGAGCAGGGATTCAAGTTGTTACTCGAAATCAATCATTCCTGTGATATCGTTCATCTCTCTGTGATTCAAGGCAAGTGGCGGTTCGCTCTTGCATATTTATTCCATTTTTATTATAATTGCCAATGAATCTCACTCTTGCATATTTATCTTAATTGCCAATGAATCGGTTGTGCTATTAAGTTGGGATAAATAATTATTTTCTCATTTAGGAACTTGTGTGAATAAATGGTATGATTAATATATTGAACCTTATTATTAGGTTGTATAATATGCTCGACCCTTAGATATATTGATATTATTATTATAGGGTGCTAGTTATAATTGGTGTGGACTTGTTGTGCATTGGTGTGGATATATAAATGCTAGTTTAAAACGAGTATTTGTAGGAACGCTATTTCCTTGCGAGGTTTAGTCGTTTCTTTATAACTTTGTGTTAGGAGGATAAATGCCCTAATGCTTTTGGTCGTGACCTACCCCTATCCGAATATAGGTGGTGGTGCACTTAGCTAGTGCCAATCTTCGGGATTTATTCCCATCCTATATCTCATTGTGAGATCTGTTGTGGAGATTAACAGCTTTAACGTTAATGCACGTTTTGAAATTAAATAAGATAAGTGTCTTGTTGCACATAATTAATATACCTTCGGGCGAGAAGTACAACGTGGAACCCGCCAAGACTCTTGTTTAAAGTAAGTCCTTTTTCCAATATGGATTCACATTATGTGGTGAGGTTGGTCGTGAACCCAAATATTCAAGGTCGGTTTTCAAACTTTGTGTGAAATATAATGTTCCAAAACAAATTCATTAATTTCCCATAAGACTCATCTTCTTTGGAGTCCTCTTGTCGCATACCTTTTCTTTCATTTCAGTGAGAGTATATGGGTTATATATCGTCTATCGGTTATTATTCGAGAGACAATGATAGTAACTAGATACAATCACTAGAACCATTCTGTTTGAGCCCTTGCGTAGTCTTTCATTAGACTGCCCAACCTTTCTCTATCCTTGCATGGTTGGCTGGTATCATACGTCCTATACGGCACATCAGTGGTTTGTCTCCGACGCCTTGAAGTAACAAATCGAAGACGAACACTAGTACAAAAAGGGGATTAACCGCACAATTTTTGGAGCGAATTTAAGAAACCGAGGTAAAGAAAATATATGGACCATGGTTATAGCGAAAATCGCGGCGTAAAGGATTTTTTATATTAAATAAAACTCGCACTGTGGTTTCCATATGTCAACCGGGGTAACTAAAACACACGGACCACGGTTGCAATATAAACGCGGTATTGTTATGAATTTTTTGTAAGTACATGCTTACCACGTTAACAATTAACCGTGGTAAATAAATACACGGACCACGGTTTTATCGGACCGTGGTAAGCTTTTTAAATTACAAAACCACGGTTCCAAGCAACCGCAGTCTACCTTTTCATCTTTAGGTTTTGTTTCGCACGCGGGCGCCGCGACCTTACTCGTTCGATTTCAGGAAGTTTCTCCAGTACCCTCGCCGCTCCGCCTTCCTTCGTCGTCGCCACCGGCCGCCGAAGCCCTCGCCACTTCGCCCTCCTCCGTCGTCGCCACCTGTCGACGAAGCCCTCGCCGTTGGTGTCGGTCGTTACCCGCCGGTGCATCTCCTTCCCCGACGCGCCCCTTGCCAGTGCTTCTCCTCCCCGACACGGTCCCTCGCCGATGCTTCTCCCTCCCCGACACGGTCCCTCGCTCGCCGGTGCTTCTCCCTCCCCGGTAAGAACTTTGTTTTGTACATGTAAAGGTCCCTCGCCGGTCTCATTTAGGGCATCTTGTCTGTGAGCCATGTGAAACAGTTTAGTTCTCTTGTGAAGAAGGCTGAACTAAGAATAGATTTGATTGTTAGCAATTCCCACGCATGAAGAAACAGGTCTATACAGTTATACAATGCATTTTGTTTGAGTGTTTTTGGTTCATTGAAATTGCAACCTGTATTGTTACTTGCTGAAAGTTTTATGTTGTTCACTCATAGGAAATGAGTTCTAATATACTCAACCATAATTAGTTCATATGTAAGTGGATATGATGTGAATAATTAGGTTTAGATAGATTTCGTTGTAGGATGATAAGAACCCTGTTTTTTATTCATTCATTCATGGTAGTCTATTCTACAAGTATGATACTGGAAAATGGAGCAAATGGAGGCACTCAAATCCAACATTTGAGATACTCCTATAATGTACAGTGTGTCCTCCCTGTCAAACTAGGCAAATGTTTACCAATATTGTCTTGCCCCAATAGTTAAGACTGGGTTCTTAATCAGTAGTACTTGGATTTGAACTCATGAATTTCGCTATGCTGAATTTTGTTTCTTCAATCAACCATAATTGCTTCTTTCAGTCCTCTAGGATACTCATCTCCCCTGTTGTGTACATATCTTTCTTCTTTTGCAGGATCTCCTAGCTTTGTAATTATAAGACTTCTTAGTGTGCAACTCTATTGTGTTCTCATCTGATTATGATTACAATCAGAGGCTTCTATATCCATTGCATTCCCATGTTTCCCCATTTCACTTGTTAATGTGCATTCCTCAATCATCAGGCTCCTTGAATTGATGTAATTTGTTTCGGTGATGAAGCTCATTAGATTTCACGGGAGGTTCGGAAAGTTTGTTTCTTTGTCTTGTTAGTCTCTAACCCGTGTTTCATGCCTGTAAATTCTTGTGCACCTACTAACTAATGCTTCCAACACTATATGTTGGCATTAATCTAATTTCAGTAGAGAGTTCTCCACCACTGCCTTTGATGTCAACATAATATTCAGTCTTATGTTCACCCATCAAAGGATATGTGCATGTTCTACCCTATATACTAAGTAGTATCTGCTTTCATACAATGACTGATTAGTTGTAAGGAAAACAATTATTTATTAGTGTCTCCAGAAAACAATCAAATTGCAAATTTCCACCTTATCAACGTACTATTGCTTACTTGGAGGTGTGTTTCTCAAATTTTCAGAATAAGTCTTTACTTCAGTCTGAAATTTTCTGAACAAATTTGTTTTGTTTTTATTTTTTAGACAAAGAGAAACTTGTAATTTCGCCAATGTAGATGGCCTCAACTCAACGTTGTTAATTCGTAACATTTACATTTGCAATTCAGAGCGGAACAAAGAGATCAGCTTCCTGAAATCTAGAGCTGAAAGCTTAGAAGCATCTTTAAAAGACGTTAGCAGAAGAAAAGGCGTGAGTGCAAAAGATGTCAGTAGTGGAGCCAACTTCTTTCTCCTCTTTAGAGGCCTTCTTGCAAGTATTGAACTTGTGTGTTCTGTCATAGTTCAATTGTCAACTTCATTTTTGCTTATTAGCAGTTGTTAGAAACCTAGAAAAATGAAATCAGTACTTCAAATGTATACTGTATTTGATAGTAGTGACAAGTCTTTGTATAACTTAAAGGTCACCAATTCCTTAGCGGGCCATTAACAATGAAGATAAAGCAAAAATGCTCTTTTGTAATTTGAACTTTTCTAATGGCAAACGTAAAAAAATTCGAGACAAAGGTGCTCTTTTGATAATGTAAACTATTTTGTGAGTGATTTTCTGTAATTTACGCTAAATTTCTTCATTGTTAAATACAGTTTGTAGGTGGTGAGATTTCTGGGACCATAATGATTTGTCCAATGTTTTTTTTGTTTGCAACTACTATATCCTATGTTGGATTTGGATCATCTTATTGTTTGTTCAAAATATGTGTTATATTTTGAAACCTGTGAGAAATGTTCCTAAATAATTAATTTAAGTCTTATAACCTGTTACTTTTCTGTGCTTATTGTCTTGTTGCTGCTTTTGTAATTTTGATTAGCTCGAAACGATTCTTTTGCTTGTGGAACAGAGAACAAACAAGAGGAGAAGGCAATTACACAATTTTTGGATGCTAGCGGGGAATATACCCTCATGTATGAGGATGATATGGGTGATATGTACAAAACTTGAGTGTTTTGTCATACTCGATCAATGGCTACATGTCAGATGTGTTTTATCCTGGTTATTTCACCTCTTCTTCATTATTTTATTCATTACATTTCTCATTTAGGAAGTGTTTCTTCCAGAAAATTGCTTATGTGATTCCTGGATACATTATGTGTATGTATGTGTATGTGTGGCTTGGCTTGCTGACAAGTCAGGTTATATATCTGATCCTTGATAGAATTCATTGCTCTATTGCATTGTAGACATGCTTCTTCTGACAATTTGGGCATTTAGTGGTTCATTCTGGCTATTTGACACTTCACAAAGGCTTCATCATGGTAATTTTCCTTTATATATTGAGTATGAGATTACATTATGTAGTATATGGTGTAGTATATGGTGCAGTAATGTACAAAACTTGAGTTTTTTTGTCATATTTGATCAATGGCTACATGTTAGATGCGTTTTATCTTGGTTAATTCATCTCTTCTTCATTATTTTATTCATTACATTCTCATTTAGGAAGCGTTTCTTCAGGAAAATTGCTTTTGTGATTCCTGGATACATTATGTGCATTTATGTGTATGTGTGGCTTGGCTTGCTGACAAGTCAGCTTATATTTCTGATCCTTGATAATATGGTGTTTTAGGCTTGTTCATATAGTTCTACATTTATGTTTAAGTTTCTGAGTAATCTTGATAATTGCTTAGCATGATGATCCTGGTACTACACATGCTTCTACATCTCTGCCTTGTTATATAGTTTAACATCCAAATTCTTACACGTTTGCTTGATTTCCAAGTCCCACCTCTTTTGCCCCGGTAATTGATGCAGCAATTGACATTGTGGAGGAGAGTAATGGACAATACCATGTCCTTGTGATCATTGTTGATGGACAAGTGGATATAATTTTTTTTTCAAAAAAATGATAATAGGGACAACGGTTCATTATAGAACCGTTGTTTGTTTTTTGTTTGAAGTAAAACAGGGACCGCGTTTTTTCAAATAAACCGCTATGCGACTTCGGATTTTTTAATTTTTTTATAATAAAAACAGACATGGACCGCGGTTTTTATTAGAACAACGGTTCGGTATTTTTTACCACGGTTGTAAATAACCGTGATCCAACTTATCACGATTCCCGAAAAACATGGTCCGAGAGTTGGACCGTGCCAAGAACAACCACGAACGGTAAACCGCGGTCCCATGGCTTAAAAAACCACGGTCCGGCCTTATGTTTTGTACTAGTGAAAGGCTTGTAGTTGAAGATTGAAGATTTTTTAGTAATATTATTTTGAGAAATAGCATTAGATACCCTACCTTACTAATGACTTTGCAATTGTACCCTATCCTTTTTGTTTTTTACAAGAGTATCTCATTGACTTTTTTTTCCATTGTTTTTTGCAAAAATACCCCCAAATAAAAGATAAAATGAAATTATAGTTTTTTTTCTTTGGAAAATAAAATATGATATGACACTCATTTTGTGATTAAAAAAACAAATTTAATTCAGTTTCAAATTCAAATTGAAACTTGCTACATAAACCCAAATATTATTTTTCATCGTCTCTCTTCCCAGCTCGAGCTCTCTCCAGCTTCTCCGGCGGAATCCAGCTTTGTCCGACGGATTCCACCATTGCCGGCCGAAAGGTTTTTCTTCCACGTATGATATCGCTTCAAACTCCATAATTTCCAGCTTTGATTTTTGCTTCGTACGAGCTAGCTTCCTCCTCCGACAACGCGAAATTGCAGGTTTTCCACAGCCAAAGCCCTTCATCGCCGTTCGAGCTAGCTTCAGAATCATCTTCTGATTACGGCCCAAAATTACAGGTCTTCCACCGAAGACGCGCGACAAAGTGCAGGTCTTCGACCGACGACCCCATTCGGTCGCGATTCCGATTCATCTTCCTCTTCTGTCTATCTCGTTCGAGCCTTGGAGGTATGTCAATTTTTTTTAGGGTTCTAGCCATTCAACGTCGTTTTAGGGTTGATTCACTATTGTTCGTTTTAGGGTTTTGTCACTATTGTTCGTTTAGTTGAATGCAACGAATTATATAAACCTGTGAAATCCGTCTTAGAAAAATGAGAATGTCAGATTAGTTTTATTTTTTTGTCACAATTGTAGGAATTACCATTTTTTGAAAATTTCATGTCAGCGTTGATGAAATATTTGTCACATGGTATAGTTTTATTGTTGAAATGAACAATTAGAATGTCAGTTTTATGAAACATTGTTGTGTTTAAGTTAATGTTTTTATTTGCTTGACTTTATAGCTTTCTTCCTCTCGCAACTTCCTTGTCTTCTCGTGTGATCTCTACATCTGAGTATGTTCAGTTTTGTGCATAGAAAAAACTAAAACGTTGTTATTCTCTGTTGTTTGTTTATGTCCACCAGTGCAACTAAAGTGTTGTAGTTGATTAAAGAATAAACAGAGGAAATTCAAATGGGTAAAAAGGTAAATTTTGGTTAGCTCATTGTGACTAGTTTTCCTTATTTCACATCTTGTCATGTAGTTTTTAAGTATATGTTCCCTTTGTATTTATTGACCTTGTATAATTTGTATTGTTTAGGGTCATTTATTGGGAACTTAGATTTTTATTTCCTGGAAGCTGAATCATTTTTTCTAGTCGGAATGTAGAATAGGAATGTCATATTAAAAAGTTAACATGTCACTGTTTTTCAACATGAGATTCACAGTTACTTATATTTATTGTAAGTTAAAGCCTGTTTTTTGACAAACATTATAACAGAAATGTCATAGTAACAAAATAGAAAGTCAATATTTAATAGTTGGATGGATGCATAAAGCTCTGTTTTTGTGTAGATGTATTTTAGGAATGTTATATTTACAACATAGAATGATGCACTTACTTATTACTCTTGTGAGTTAAATGTAATTTGTTATTTATTGAAGCAGAATGTTGTATATGGTCGTGATGAGAATGTCGAAATGGATAGAATGGGAGGGGGGTCTGATAAATCCCCTACAGGATGACGATGATGAAGGTGCCATTAAAGTCGACAATGGCAATTTAGGATATATGGTTGTTTATCGAAAGCAAAAGGATGATGAAGATGGTGCAGTTCAGAGTTATGATGTTGAGGGTGCAATACAGGATGAGGGGAAATATGGAGAAACGATGACAAAAGAAGAAAAAGATAAGAAAGAAGGAAACGTATTTGCAAGGAAGACTCGTTCAAAAAAGAAGAAAGATGATGAAGATGGTGTAGTTCAGAGTGATGATGTTGAGGGTGCAGTACATGATGAGGGGAAATATGGAGAAACGATGACAAAAGAAAAAAAAGATAAGAAAGAAGGAAAAATATTTGCAAGGAAGACTCGTTAAAAAAAGAAGAAGGATGATGAAGATGGTGCAATTCAGAATGAGGGGAAAACTAAAAAAGGGAGGACAAAAGGAGTTAAGGTATGCATCAACAATACTTGATGATGACATACTTTAATAAATCTTCCAACATCTTATTTATGAAAAAACTTATTTGCAGACGCTAGCGGTAGTAACAAAAGAAGCTGAGGTGGAAGGAGACTCTACCAAAGAATCAATTGAAGTCTCAACAAGAAAAACCAGCTCAAAAAAAAAAAAATTAATACAACTGGTGAAATGAGGGACCATCCTGTCAGGAAGAGAGGATTGTCTAGAGAAGCCGACAATCCCAAACGATGTAAGGTTTCAACGTCCAAAGGTAATTCAGACACGAATAGATTGTGCCATTGGTTAGACTCGAAGGAAATGTTAGGAAGTTGTCCCTCCTGTCTTGATGATATGAACGCGTGTTTGAGATGTTTTTAATTAAACCATCTTATGATGTAGTGAGGAAATTGTTTCTCCAACTGGAGAACATCTACAAAAGAATTTTTTTGAGAAGTTATTGCAACCAATGGGGTGGCTGAGTTCTCTAGTAAGCCTCTTTCATTATTTATATAAATTATCGTGGCGTGCAGCAAGTCTTAAATTTCTGGTATGACATATTATATTTTTGGTTTGTAGCACTTGGACGAATGTATGTATTATCTTGGCTGTCGTGTGCGTGACAAACCAGTGGCAATATTGGACACCTTTTTCAGCATAAGTTGGACAAGGAAATGAATAGATGGTTTTCAAATAAGCAAAGTTATGTTGCTGATCGATCTAAGATGAGATACCTGCGTGGGGAACTGCCTGCACTTTATGGGAAGGATTGGAAGGACGTGGATCGTATATACATCCCCTTCAATTTCAAGGAGAAACATTGGGTAGCTCTGGAGATACAACTAAGTAAATGGTGTGTCACTGTATATGATCCCGACGTCAATTTGTTCAAATTATCAGAAGTCCATAGGTTCCTTGCAGGGTTGACATATATTCTTTGTCATGATAGCACAATATGAGCCCTTGGCAACAATTTATGAAGATAGGGGGAAAAATCCCCTAAATGTGACTCGTGTTCCTACATTGGAGAGAAACAAGAGAGGGTAAGTTGTTTACATCAATTGTTCATTTTTTGGTGTGAAATTGGTTATAATATCAGGAAACCAACTACATTTTTTACTTGTGTGCATGGGCGATTGTGACGTCTTCACGATCAAGTATATAGAAATGTTAAGTTCCCGACATCAAAACATCGTGAACGTGAATGACAAATTTGTGGATCACTATAGAAAAAGGATAGCCGTTAGTATTTTCGATATGAAGTGGTTTGACTAGTGAAGGATATCTTATTCACTTTCATGTAAGCTTCACTGTAGTTGGGATAGTGTGGTATGATTCCTTCTTGGGTGGTTTTTGCTAGAATTGACTTGTCTTGTTGACAATAACTTGTGTTGAAATTATTTTGGAAATCTAGCAAAATTGGTTGGTGCATTTCTTATTTGCTACTTCGTTGTAGATGCATACTTCCTGTCAGTGTTGTTCATAATTCCTATCAGTGAAGTTTCTTTATATTTTGCGTACATATGTTTTTTGTCACATTGTATAATCCTATTGTCGGAATTATCCTTTTGTTTTCCTTTTGTTTTTGTTGTTTTGGGGTAAAAAAGAATTTTTTTAATATTATTTGTTTGTGTTTACCATTCTGTTGACCTTTTTAATAATATTTCATTTGGAATAAAAAGGGTAAGACTAAACCCTGTTTATCTTTCTTCGAATGCTCGCAAAATGCCCTCCCTATTTACCTTTCAAAATTCCCTCCAAAAGAAGATATTCCTGAAGCTTCATCCCCATTAACGCGACTCTGCAACATCCATCATTGTTATCAGACATTTTCTTCTTCCCCAGAAAGCGACTCTTCAACTCCTCCATCTTTCCCTATTAACGCTAGACTCGATTTTTGCTTACTCTTGAAGTCCATTTTTTCTTACCAAGTCCAGCTCCACATTTTCTTACTTACTCCCTCCATCTTTCTCCATTCACGCGACTCTGCAACTCCATTTTTACTTACTCGCCCCTCCCCGAACTTTTCCTTAACCTCTGAACCGCGTTACAAAACCCCCCCTAGAAAATGGCAGTGCTTAGAGACGGTAAAGAATCGAGCCCAAAAAAAAGGCGACAGATAGGTTCGAAAGAAGAAGAAGCAGAGAGACGAAGTGCAGGTGAAAGGGGGAAAAACTTGTGACAGTACCATAGCAAAAAAATCCGGGAAGGGCAGGTCGAGGCCAAAAGCGAAAACAGTAAAGGCGAAAAAACCCGTAATCTTTAAAGGGGATGTAAGTTGTCTACATTTTCTGTTTAGGGCTTAGGGTATTTTTCAATTGTCCTGTCAGCCTTCTGAAATGGTTTAATTTGTTTAGGGTATTTTTTCAATTGTCCTGTCACCCGTCTAAAATGGTTTAATTTGTATCGGGAGTATATGTTTAGGGTTTTTTGTTTCATCTGTCCTCTCAGGCTTCTCAAATGGTTCGATTTCGTTTGTTTATGGTTTTTTTCATTTGGTTTGCAGATTAGGTACAGTTATTTCAGAGGTGAACCTTTCTACGGAAGAATTAACATCAACTGTAGGGTGCACTTTGTTCGTGAGATTGAAAACATGTTGACACATGCGGATTGACAACAAGTTTTGGATGGCCCGTTTGGAAAAGTTTGGAAAATGTTCCAGCAGGTATCGTTTTCTTCACATACATTGCATGCAGTTCTATTTAAGCAACTTGAAACAAAAAAGAAGTGGGAGACTTGGTAAGAGGTGGGAGGGAAAGAGTTGAGGTTTTCGATCAAGGAGTTCTCTCTCATAACTGGACTGAATTGTGGTGAACTTCCATTTGTGGATACTAAAGCTGACGGGCTAGTAATGGAGCGATTTTTTGGTACTCCTAAGATGACAGTACAAGATGTTTACAACAGATTCAATGAACATCGTGAGTTGGACAACTACAAACTGAAGTTGGCACTGTTGTTGATAGTTGAGGGTCTGTTGCTGGGAGGGGATAAGACGAGGCTAGTGAAGCCGCTGCATGTTATGCTGCTGGAGAATATGGATAACTTTTGGGATTATCCATAGGGAAGGGTTGCTTATAAATAGCTTCACAAGTCATTGACCACAACATTGGCCAAAAGGATGCAAACAGTAGAGAAGGCAAAGCTACTTTCCAACGCACCAAGAATTCCATATTCCATTCAAGGCATGCCAGTTGTGTTTCAGGTAGTTATATTATAAATTTTTTATGGTTCAAATATGAATTACTGAGTGTGTTTTATTTGCAGCATAGTGAATATGCAAGATGTTATTTGTTGTTTAATTGAAACAACATACTAGTTTTCCAACATAGTTGTATGTGCATTCCAGATAGTTTTATGGTGACCTGATTTAAATTATAGGGTGACAGGATATAATGATTTAATGTATCTTAATTTGCTAATTCTCAAACCGCTTGTTATTGTAGATATGGGTATGGGAAGCTGTGCCAACATTTGGTTTCCAATTTGCATCAAAGTTGAGTGAATCTGCAATGCCTCGAGGTCTTCGTTGGTTTTTCAGATGAAACCCTTGAACATGGAGTGTTAGAGTTGTCTTTGGATGATCCTACACATGTGGTTAAGCCCATTCTTATTCCCGATGAGGATGAGGTGGATAAGCTGTCCGACTGCTACTATGTTGTTGAAAATGATGACCCGCATTTTGACAAGATTGTGAAGGAAGCAATGAAGGGTTTGAAAAAGAAGGGGAAAAGGAAACAAGGAAAAGATGGAGCGAGCCCGAGTAATGCATATGTGCATTCATCAGAGGTGATAAGTCAGATGTTTAGAATGATGAAGAGGATGGAAAAATGAGTGTTTGACAGGATATGAAGGCTGGAAAAGAGGGTATCAAAGCAGGAGGAGGTGCCTATGCGCAAGAGTAAGGGGAAACCAAAGAGGTATTCGGATGAAGATGATTTTGAATCCTATGATGAGTCTGATGAGAAAGATGATGAAGTGTATAAGGATGACCAGGAAACAAAGGATGAGGAGGTGGAGGATAAGGAAGTTGAGGGTGAGGAGTTTGAGAGTGAGGAGGTTGAGAGTAAGGAGGTTGAGAGTGAGAAGGTTAAGAGTGAGGATAATGATGATGATGGTGAATTTGGTGATGGTGATGAGGGTAATGACAATGAAGAACTTCGTCAGGGTGGTGACAAACCGAAGAAGGAGGACAAGGTAGAGGCTGAGTTTGCAAGTCATGATGTTGATGAAGTTTCCGATGAGGATAGTGAAGTTGGTGATACTGATGAGGATAATGAGAGTGATGGTGAGGGTGGTGACAAAGAGGATGAGGATGAGAAGGTAGAGGATGAGGTTTAGGAGGCTGAGGTGGACAAGGTAGAGGCTTAAGTTCAGGAGGCTGAGGTGGAGAAGGTAGAGGCTGAGGTTCATGAGGCTGAGGTAGAGAAGGTAGAAGCTGAAGGCAAAGAGGTATGAATATGCTCATATAAAAATTATCATATTATCATTACTACTATGACATTATTATTTGTACGAGGTGACAAGATATCTAGTGTCTGATGGGAGTTTATATGCTTTACAAGAAAAGTCTGGCATGGTGACATGATTGTTACTCATGTATGTCAGTAGTTTGACATGGTTATTATGATTGCAGGATTTTGATAATTCTATTGAGGGTAACAATGATGTTGAGGGTGCGGATGGTGTAATGGCCATTGTCCAAGACCTAAATGAAAAGGCTGGCGATGGTGAAAAGGACCAGGAGCAAGATTTTACTAATGACATTGAAGGAGCACCGGAGGCTACCCAGCAGGAGCTAACCACATCAGAGGTTGAGGAACCTCTTTCAGTGCTAGCCGCTGTGGTTGATTTATCCACCAAGGCAAAACCAAAAAAGAAACGGAAGCAACATTTCCAACCGAAGAGGGTTCTTCCTAGTCGTATCGTGAAGCCATCCGCCAAAAAACTAACACCTTACACATATGAGAAAAAGGGGAAAAATGTGAAGAAGATAACCAAGAATTCACAGGTGATGAAGATGACTGCTTTGCTGAAATGGATGGATGATGAAAGGTTAGTATCTCACAGATTTAATGATGTTCAACTATCTTTCATGGATTTAATTACGCTTTCTTTATTTTTCAGCTCTAAGCCAAGAGTTGGACTGTGTGCTCAAAAGATGGACAATGACTGGTTTGGCCTAATACTGGAACCAAAAGCTTGGCTGGAAGATGGTGTAAGTTATTTACTTATGATGTCAAATTAGTTTACTGTTGATATTTGTTGCAATGTCTGACAAGATGAATTATATTTTTTTGAAGCAAATCGATAAAGTTTGTTGTTATATCCGTAAGGCGCTTCTGGAATCCGAAGTTAAACGCAAGGCCACAATATTGGACGTTTTCTAGGCTGCTGATTATACGGATGTATATAGATACTATGTGAAAAATGCCTGCACTGTTCCACCTATACCTGATCGTGCACTTGCATACTTTAGGGGAGATCGGCCTATAGTTTATGGGTCCAGTTGGGATGATCTGGACATCATTTATGTCCCCTTCAACATTGATAACATGCATTGGGTGGCTGTAAAGATCGATCTGCAGCAATGGCAGGCAAATGTATATGATTGTAATGTGGATTTGAACACTAACTTGGTTGTAGAGACCTGGCTGCATGTGGTTTTAAGGTTTCTTCCTCACTTCATGACACAGTACCCGCCTCTTGCCAAGAAATTTGAACATCGGGGTACTGAAGAGATTAAATTTTCAAGAATTCAATGACTGAAGCAGAACAAGCGCGGGTAAGTCGAAATATCAATCCCCTTACCAATTTTATTATATACTTCATCTAAGTAACTTTATTGCATTTTGTGTTCGTAGTCATGATTGTGAGATATACACTCTGAAACACATCGAGTTGCTCTATGCTGGTTGGAAAAATCTTGACGTTGTGGCAGACAAATTCATTAACGGCTTCAGGAGCGACATGGCTCACAGCGTGTTTGACGGGGCGTGGAGGTTGAGCCTAAGGAACCCCAACGTTTTAATTGGATGTTTGGATAAAACATTAGGTTCTTTTTGTGGTTTGGATGGCATTTGCTTAGATTACGTACAATTGGATGTTTTGGAAGACATTTGCTTAGATTACGTACAATGTTATGACAACTCCAACTTTTATTTCCAGATCATTGCCGCTCACCCCATTATCCTCCATTGGCTCTTCCAAATCATCCAATTGCCTTTTACTAAACTTTTTGCTACGATAGTACTCGACTTTAATCTCTTGGAGAACTTCCTCTTCAATGTGTATAAATAAGTTGTCCACTTCACTAGTGTCATCCAACAATGGCCCTACTTCAACATCTTCCTCAACATCATCCTCAAAGTCATCCTCAAACACATCCCAATCAAAATCTCGCCCAACGTCTTCCCCTTAAATCTCAATACATTCATGTATTCTTTTCATTCATGTGGAAGACCTTGTTTCTCTCCCATCAATTTCCGAATCTGCCTCAGATTGGCTCACCAAGTCAACTATTTGTGCATCCCTATTGTTTACACGACAAATTTTTGGTTTCATTTCACACATGTCACAATCAACTTTATTCGGTACAGCTTCAGTAGGACAATTGTCGCTTACCACATTGCTCACCAAGTAAACTATTTATACATCCCTATTTTTAACATCCCCATTGTTGTCACGACAAGATTTTGGTATCATTTCATACATGTCACAATCAACTATATTCGGTACAACTTCAGTGGGATAGTTGTCGCTTACCACATTGCTCTTGTCGGATTTGGTACCATTTTCGCTTGAATGACAACCCACCACAACCTCGGCCTCTGCCTCTTGATTTTGTGTTAACGGTGGCGGAGTCAGACACACTGTGATGTCCTCGTCATCATTTCTACTTGGATGACCACCCATCACAACCTCGGCCTCTTCCTCTTTGTTTCCTTTCTTTTTCATACTCGCATATAACTCGATAGGCCAAACAACATCTTCTGATTGCAAGTTCAAAAATTTGAAAGCATCAAGGTCCTCGTCATCTTTGACATTGAGTGGTTGTGACTTTGGTTTCCGCGGTGATAGATATTTTAGCTCCATTTCATCTATCTCGTCAATGCATTTGATCTTCTCAGCCAACTTTTTCCTCAGATTTGAGTAATTCATATCTGCAGACAAAAGAATTGCTTTTGTCGTTGTGATCCCATCGAAAACCCACTTGTTTCCCTTATATATCCATTCACCACCTGTTATCAGAGTCAAGTAGTATGATCTTGAACCTATTATAAGAAGAAAAAGCAAACACAAGTAAAATACTTTATGACAAACGTTGATAGTATGACCAATACCCTAACACCGACATTAAAGGGTTTTCAAGCCATAATAAAGGGTTTTCTAGCCAAACGGGACAAAATTTGTAGGGAAAACAAATATTCTAGAATCAAGGAACGAAAGTTAAAGTCAGATTTGATTAATGCTCAAAAAGAAACTGAAAGGTTGTTCTCTCGTCTAGGGAACCACATAAAAATGTCTTATAAAGAAGAATAAATGTGAAAGTCAGAACTCACCCATTATTAAATTTCTTCTATTACAAAGACATTGAAAACGCTGCGCAAGCTTTTTTGAAGATTTGTGGACTTAAGGTCTTGTGGTGTTACGGTGGCTTTAGACATGTTTACAAGTTGGGTTATTTTAGGGTGAAGACTAACACGTGGGTAAAGGGGTAGAAACTGGAGGGAAACTTGTTAACTTTTGGAGGGAAAATAGAGTTTAAAGGATGATCTGTACTATATTATCAGAAGTCATATCAGGTAAAAGTTATGAAACAATATTAAATAAAGAATGACATGCCCAAAAATTGAACAACAAAACCTAAATAAATGCACATACATGACCGACCATGTTCCTTCTCATTTTCACTCAACAACCCTAAACCCTCTCTGTCCATTTCGCTGATCCAAGGTCCTTCACTGCTGCGCCAAACTTGAAGGTAACCCTTTTTGTTTTTTGTGTGGTTTTCATACTGGGTCAATAAGCAAGCATGTATCACTGTGTTTTTGGCTGGAAATTTTTCTTTGTTTCTGTAGAACGCTCAAATCAAGCCCAATGGCATACAACGACACATCAAGTTATCAAAGCGGGGACCCCCGAAAATATGAACATCCACCAACATCTCCTACACTTTATCATATAGAGGAGAAGTTGCAAGAACAGTTAGACATGTTGCTAACGAATAGCCCACGTTCCAACATGTTGGGTGAAATAATCATACGCCTACGTACTGAGATACATGAACTCCGACAAAGAATTATGGAACTCAATACGAGTGAGATGCAATTCGATCATGCAATTTGGCGACTAAATGCAAGGGTGGCAGAACTTGAAGCTGAAAACAATACACTACACTCCTAGGAAAACTTCAAGAACCATGTAATAATTCCTATTTCTGTGTTTGGTGCTGGTGTGATTCTAGGGATTAGTGCTTTCAACATTTGTTATCGAGCATGTAGGCATGGTTGAGGATGAATTAACTATGAAGTATGTACCTCATGACTTTGGTTTTTTATGTAAGAGGATGAATTAAATTTCGAATAGTATTCGTAAGCATGGTTGATTCTACATGTCAGATTGCCAAAATTTTGATGTCGCTCTTCATGTAAGTTTTGTAAATTCAAGCACAATGCCAGTACACTGGATACCATTACATTTCTAAAAAAGAGGATAGTTGTCAACTGGCTGCTATCATTACATTACTAGAATCACAACTGGTTGTTGTCAACCTCCTCCTTCACGCGAAATGCACAGCCTTCACATGCGCTATTTGCAACACAATAGCATAACATTTTGTGCCAGTGCCAATCCTGTCAATGACCAACAACACGGTTGGTTAATCAACTTTTTAATGCATTTGATAAACAACTAAGTTTTCTACCGGGAATTACCTTATCAATAATATAAGGGTTTCTAACAATAATAAGCAATGATCGGGCACGAGTCAGGGAAAAGTTGAAACTCTTCGGGTTGCTCAGATTTCCCATGCGAAAAGTCCTATCATATTCGCCGTGTTTCTTGGTTGATCTGACGGTTGACAGGATGATCACTTCCTTTTCTTTACCCAGACACTGCTCAACCCCGCCAATCTCAATATCCCTCATGTGTAGAGACATGAGAGCCTTCCCTATCTTTAGTACTTGTTGTGGGAAAAGGGTAATAATCCCGATGTCTTGCTCATACACATTCCTTCTTATGAGATTCTGTACGAGCTCAACCAACTTGCTATCTTCAATCCTATTAAACCATGAAGGGCTGCCCTTTTCCCTCTCATCAAAGCCTTGGATTCCACAGAACATGAATAAGAAGTTCCCATTGGGAAGCATATCAGCCCAAGGTAAGGAAGATGTGTCACTGTCTTTTCGATATGGAATCAATGCTCCACTATAAAATAGTCTTGAAGGAACACAAAGAATTGCAGGGTGGCTCCGGTAATTCTTCACCAACATTGTGACATAATTACGATCCCCTGATCTGTAAACTTCAAAGTCCAACAACCTCTCCAGAAAAGATCTTCCCAAACCATAAGCCTCATCTTTCTTTGAATGAATATCAGGCCCAACTTGTTTGGGATCACCACAAAGAACAATAACTGCGTTGTTTTGTAAGAGGGTTGATATGGGGATCATTGTCTCTGGATCTGAAACTTGGCTTACATCATTTAAGATGATGTGGGAGAAGTGGCCACGGTTAACCCCTTCAGCATAGAGGTAAGATGCACTCGTGTATGTCGTTATTATTATCTTGTACCTGCAGAGTGCATCTCGAGAAGGGCAAGTGAAGAAACCTTCACTGTAGGTACATAACCTCAACAATGCAGCGTTCATTTTTTCTAAGGGACGACGTGTGGCATTCAACCTATAAATATCTTCCTCCCTAAGTTTCATCCCCTCGCAAAGGATTTTCTCTAATATGTGATCTGCCGCGCAATTTGAAGAAGCACATACCAGTATATGAGAATTCTGTCTAGTTTTATAGAGTTGTAGGATCATCTCCACCAGTGTTTTTGTCTTTTCTGTTCTCGGGGGTCCATAAATCACATAAGGAGCTCCTCCTCTACACCCTAAAATTAAGCAAACAACATTTTTCTGCTCCTCGTCAAGAAGAAGTGAGACAGGCACAAGATTGTTTGCTGTAATCCTCCATTTTCCATGATACTCATGGGGAAATAGGAAGTTTTCGTGTAATGCCTCAGCAGATAGAATGGCTTGACGGAGCCTACTGAAATTTACCCTGTTGTACACAAAACAGATTTCATACACATTGCTATCTCTGTGCCTTTGGTAAAATCCATCATCAAATTGCAATAATACTTCATCAGCCTCAACACGGTGGATCCAACAGCCCTGTTTAAAGAACATTGGCAAGTTCAACATGAGAACACAACATTGACAACGATAATTCGTGCAATTGTGACAACAAATATGAACTTCTATTTCATTGTTTATTCCGACAATAACTTATAACACTTTGACAAAAATATTAAGATAACTGACATTCTCCACATACCTGATCAAGAGAATATTCTCCATAAACATTCACCACATCTCCACGGACAACTGAGGGCCTCCTTTCACCTAGTCTTGGCACTTTAAGTGCTACAAGGCAATAATCCTTTAGTCTCAAAGTAACAGACTTCATACTATAAGCTTTCACGTAGTCCTGTAAACAAATATAAAAAGAGAATAATTCAACAAGTTGGTACTACGAGAGAACCATGCCATCTAGCTATCCCCTCAGTCCCCAAACCCCCATACAGAGAAAGTAAATCACTTACCATAATTAGAAGTTCCTCCATCCCTAACAACGTATTGAAATACGGCGCATAATTTTCCTCTGTTAAGCCTTGTAAGACAACTTCAGGGATTTCCTCAAACTCTATCGCTTTCCTGATCTCTGGTGGTATGTTATATGGTTTCTGAGGTGCCAAAGCTTTGGATACTTCATCTTCAGTCAAGAGGAAGACAACTTGTGAAATACTCACAACATCAGTTTCGATATGCACTATAGATGTGAAAACGCCAATCTCCTTGGACACACAAGACAACCATATAGCCAGGCTACTATGTGGCCTCAAATTTCGTTCCTCCATATAAAAAGAACCGATAAAATCTTCCTCGGGTATGTCATCTGGCTGGCCAGATGGAGGTTTCATTAGTGGCAAAACAAATGAATCTTCAGGATTTGAAGCATAAATCTTCACACACCAAAGTAAAACATATTCATCAGTGGTGTTTTCTATTGTAAATGACTCTGCGGCAACCTCGTTGACAGGAACCGATTGAGGCTTTCCTCCAGCAAATGGAAACGACACACAGACCATGACAGGACCCTCCTCAGTAGGAGTGGAAGTTGTGACTGAGGGAACATCCATGAAGCCAACCTCTACCTTCTCATCAATGTTGGAGTATTCATCACCCATACCTATTTGGCACTCAATTAATATCCAACAGAAGTTTGTGAGTCCACAAGCAAAGAACACAACCAGACGAGCTGCTCTAAGGAGATGAAAGAGATGAAGACTCGAAAGAGATGGGTGAGATGAAGTGAAACAAAGAGAGAGTATGAGTGGAAGCATGTAGATAAAAATAGTCAAACAACACACACTCCAAGGAGATGGGTGAGATGAAGTGCAATTAAGATCTCTGTAAAGTAAAATAGTCAAAGAAGCAGAGCATCGGGAGAGGGAGCATTCTGAATACGGTCAAATTTGTCAGTGGTACACTATCAATTTGTCAAAATATTATTAATCCAATGTCACAATAGAAATTTAAAATGTCACGGGTCCAAGTAAATACAGTATCAAGTTAATCACTTACCATAATTAGAAGTTGGTACTACGAGAGAACCATGCCATCTAGCTATCCCCTCAGTCCCCAAACCCCCATACAGAGAAAGTAAATCACTTACCATAATTAGAAGTTCCTCCATCCCTAACAACGTATTGAAATACGACGCATAATTTTCCTCTGTTAAGCCTTGTAAGACAACTTCAGGGATTTCCTCAAACTCTATCGCTTTCCTGATCTCTGGTGGTATGTTATATGGTTTCTGAGGTGCCAAAGCTTTGGATACTTCATCTTCAGTCAAGAGGAAGACAACTTGTGAAATACTCACAACATCAGTTTCGATATGCACTATAGATGTGAAAACGCCAATCTCCTTGGACACACAAGACAACCATATAGTCAGGCTTCTATGTGGCCTCAAATTTCGTTCCTCCATATAAAAAGAACCGATAAAATCTTCCTCGGGTATGTCATCTGGCTGGCCAGATGGAGGTTTCATTAGTGACAAAACAAATGAATCTTCAGGATTTGAAGCATAAATCTTCACACACCAAAGTAAAACATATTCATCAGTGGTGTTTTCTATTGTAAATGACTCTGCGGCAACCTCGTTGACAGGAACCGATTGAGGCTTTCCTCCAGCAAATGGAAACGACACACAGACCATGACAGGACCCTCCTCAGTAGGAGTGGAAGTTGTGACTAAGGGAACATCCATGAAGCCAACCTCTACCTTCTCATCAATGTTGGAGTATTCATCACCCATACCTATTTGGCACTCAATTAATATCCAACAGAAGTTTGTGAGTCCACAAGCAAAGAACACAACCAGACGAGCTGCTCTAAGGAGATGAAAGAGATGAAGACTCAAAAGAGATGGGTGAGATGAAGTGAAACAAAGAGAGAGTATGAGTGGAAGCATGTAGATAAAAATAGTCAAACAACACACACTCCAAGGAGATGGGTGAGATGAAGTGCAATTAAGATCTCTGTAAAGTAAAATAGTCAAAGAAGCAGAGCATCGGGAGAGGGAGCATTCTGAATACGGTCAAATTTGTCAGTGGTACACTATCAATTTGTCAAAATATTATTAATCCAATGTCACAATAGAAATTTAAAATGTCACGGGTCCAAGTAAATACAGTATCAAGTTAATCACTTACCATAATTAGAAGTTGGTACTACGAGAGAACCATGCCATCTAGCTATCCCCTCAGTCCCTAAACCCCCATACAGAGAAAGTAAATCACTTACCATAATTAGAAGTTCCTCCATCCCTAACAACATATTGAAATACGACGCATAATTTTCCTCTGTTAAGCCTTGTAAGACAACTTCAGGGATTTCCTCAAACTCTATCGCTTTCCTGATCTCTGGTGGTATGTTATATGGTTTCTGAGGTGCCAAAGCTTTGGATACTTCATCTTCAGTCAAGAGGAAGACAACTTCTGAAATACTCACAACATCAGTTTCGATATGCACTATAGATGTGAAAACGCCAATCTCCTTGGACACACAAGACAACCATATAGTCAGGCTACTATGTGGCCTCAAATTTCGTTCCTCCATATAAAAAGAACCGATAAAATCTTCCTCGGGTATGTCATCTGGCTGGCCAGATGGAGGTTTCATTAGTGACAAAACAAATGAATCTTCAGGATTTGAAGCATAAATCTTCACACACCAAAGTAAAACATATTCATCAGTGGTGTTTTCTATTGTAAATGACTCTGCGGCAACCTCGTTGACAGGAACCGATTGAGGCTTTCCTCCAGCAAATGGAAACGACACATAGACCATGACAGGACCCTCCTCAGTAGGAGTGGAAGTTGTGACTAAGGGAACATCCATGAAGCCAACCTCTACCTTCTCATCAATGTTGGAGTATTCATCACCCATACCTATTTGGCACTCAATTAATATCCAACAGAAGTTTGTGAGTCCACAAGCAAAGAACACAACCAGACGAGCTGCTCTAAGGAGATGAAAGAGATGAAGACTCAAAAGAGATGGGTGAGATGAAGTGAAACAAAGAGAGAGTATGAGTGGAAGCATGTAGATAAAAATAGTCAAACAACACACACTCCAAGGAGATGGGTGAGATGAAGTGCAATTAAGATCTTTGTAAAGTAAAATAGTCAAAGAAGCAGAGCATCGGGAGAGGGAGCATTCTGAATACGGTCAAATTTGTCAGTGGTACACTATCAATTTGTCAAAATATTATTAATCCAATGTCACAATAGAAATTAAAAATGTCACGGGTCCAAGTAAATACAGTATCAAGTTAATCACTTACCATAATTAAAAGTTGGTACTACGAGAGAACCATGCCATCTAGCTATCCCCTCAGTCCCCAAACCCCCATACAGAGAAAGTAAATCACTTACCATAATTAGAAGTTCCTCCATCCCTAACAACATATTGAAATACGACGCATAATTTTCCTCTGTTAAGCCTTGTAAGACAACTTCAGGGATTTCCTCAAACTCTATCGCTTTCCTGATCTCTGGTGGTATGTTATATGGTTTCTGAGGTGCCAAAGCTTTGGATACTTCATCTTCAGTCAAGAGGAAGACAACTTGTGAAATACTCACAACATCAGTTTCGATATGCACTATAGATGTGAAAACGCCAATCTCCTTGGACACACAAGACAACCATATAGTCAGGCTACTATGTGGCCTCAAATTTCGTTCCTCCATATAAAAAGAACCGATAAAATCTTCCTCGGGTATGTCATCTGGCTGGCCAGATGGAGGTTTCATTAGTGACAAAACAAATGAATCTTCAGGATTTGAAGCATAAATCTTCACACACCAAAGTAAAACATATTCATCAGTGGTGTTTTCTATTGTAAATGACTCTGCGGCAACCTCGTTGACAGGAACCGATTGAGGCTTTCCTCCAACAAAAGGAAACGACACATAGACCATGACAGGACCCTCCTCAGTAGGAGTGGAAGTTGTGACTGAGGGAACATCCATGAAGCCAACCTCTACCTTCTCATCAATGTTGGAGTATTCATCACCCATACCTATTTGGCACTCAATTAATATCCAACAGAAGTTTGTGAGTCCACAAGCAAAGAACACAACCAGACGAGCTGCTCTAAGGAGATGAAAGAGATGAAGACTCGAAAGAGATGGGTGAGATGAAGTGAAACAAAGAGAGAGTATGAGTGGAAGCATGTAGATAAAAATAGTCAAACAACACACACTCCAAGGAGATGGGTGAGATGAAGTGCAATTAAGATCTTTGTAAAGTAAAATAGTCAAAGAAGCAGAGCATCGGGAGATGGAGCATTCTGAATACGGTCAAATTTGTCAGTGGTACACTATCAATTTGTCAAAATATTATTAATCCAATGTCACAATAGAAATTTAAAATGTCACGGGTCCAAGTAAATACAGTATCAAGTTACTGTTGATTTTTGGGTGTTGAAATCACCATCAATACGAGTGGCACCATGTAGCTAAAAATACTCAAACATGGAGCATTTTCTAATTAAGATATCTGTAAAGTAGATTGGTGAGATGAAGTGCAATTAATATCTCTGTAAAGTAAAATAGTCAAATAAGCAGAGCATCGGGAAAGGGAGATGCAATTAAAACATCTTGTATTTAGATTGGTGAGATGAACTATTTAGCTTTTGAGTAGAACTATTCATCCAGATGTCACACGTCCTATACAAATTAGGCAAGCATGTAATATGGTTTAATGTGACATTACATACTAAAGTTTACTGTTGATTTCTGGGTGTTGACATCACTATCCCTATTAGTACAGAAATATGTGTAATTTTTAGTTGTAGTTCTGACATTATTATTCTTAAGTATGACATATGTTTTACTAAGGCCGACATGAGTTTTCGATAATAGCAGAAAAAAAGTATGACGTAGTACATTTGGTCGCTTGTGAATCTTTGGTTTTACATTATTTTGCCTCAAATTTAACCTGGAAAACCGCTTGTGAATCAATTGTCTATTTCAGAAAACTACCAGTTCATCTGCTGAGTTCAACAGTTCTTTGGGGTCATCTTACAAAGTCTACTTCAGATAACTACCAGTTCATCTGCTGAGGTTCAACAGTTTTGTTAAACAGTTCATCGCCATTCTTCATCCATCGTCCATCGCCATTCTTCTTTCTGTTAAACAGTTCTTCGGGTTCAATAGTCACATGGGAAGAGGAGGTTTGGATTTTGTAATGGCGGGAGAATGGGCTTGCAGAATAGGAGGGAAAGGGAGGGAGAATGAGTTTGGATCTTTCAATTCCAAGTGTTCATCGGCCGGCCGACGGGATGGAGGAATGCAGAATGGCCGGGAGAAAGGGAGGGAAGAGGGCGGGAGAAAGGAAGGAGAGGGGCGGGAGTGCTACAGGAAAAAGGAGGGAAATTTTGGGATTTTGGAGGGAAATATTAATTAATGATATTTGTGTATTTTTGGGTTTTTTGTTTCCTTTTTCTTTTCTCCAATTTCATTGATTTAATTTACTTTTGGATTTAAAAGAAAAAAATTATTATTTTGCAAAAATACACCAAATGGTGTATATATGCAAAAAAAAATACAAGCTTCTATTTTTGCAAGTTGCAATCTCATTTGGGGTATATATGCAAATATGTGTATTATTTTAAGGTAGTCTAGTGTCGACTAAATTTTCTTAAATAAATGTAAGACCTAGTGATGTGTGAGGGTTTATTTAACAAGTCTTCCGCTGTATCGTAATTTCAATTGTAAAACTTATCTCATCAATTTACGGGGAAAGATTTTAATAAAGGTTTAAGTATTTGTTATAAAAGTCTTCCGCTATTTACTCTTTTTATTTCTTTCATTTTTCCTTGATTATTATTTGGATTAATTAAGGTTAATTAGATTAATCTTGATTACTGAATAATAAGAGGGAATTAATTTGATTTAATAAAATAAAATTAAATTAATTGGAATTATTTTGGGTATAATCTTAGACTATGAATGGTTAGAATATTAACTTTTCATCTAGATAATATTTTGGAGTGAAATTTCTAGACTAATAAATAAATTATGAGATTTATTTATTTATGAAAATATTATTTAGAATATACGATTAATTGATTTTTAATCGCATAAATAATCGTTATACCGATAAGCCTTGAAAAATTGAATTATTTGGAGATAAATTAATTTAATTTAAAACTTGAGACATATACCCTTCAAAATTCAGTATTGAATAAATTATCTAATTATAATTTATTCTTGTGTGTGATTTTGGGTATGTCTCGGATTTCTTCTGGAACGAAAATAGAGCATGAATTCAAGTTGCTAATCGAAAACAACCATTCATGTGATACCGTTTATCTCTCCGTGATTCAAAGCAAGTAGCGGTTCACTCTTGCATATTTATCATGGGACTTTCCAGGAGGTCACCCATCCTGATACTACTCCCGCCCTACCACGCTTAACTTTAGAGTTCTTTGTCCTCACTTGAACCTTGAAAAGGAAGAGCTCTTGTTGACATGGGTAGCACTCTAATCCCTATAAAGGATTAGAAATCCGGGGTATTACAATCACCCCCACTTAAGCCCTTGACGACCTCATCCAGCCCAAAGACCACCCTCTGGGTCGAGCGACCGTCCATCAGACCAAGCCCACTCGTAACGCAGAGTCTGCTCTGATACCATCTGTAAGGCCCAAGGCCTTAGAAGTGTTATCCCATGCCAACTCATGGACTTCCCAGGAGGTCACCCATCCTGGTACTATGCCTGCCCTAGCACGCTTAACTTCAGAGTTCTTTGTCCTCACTTGAACCTTGAAAAGGAAGAGCTTTTATTGACATGAGTAGTACTCTAATCCTTATAAAAGATTAGAAATCTGGGGTATTACATTTACTCCACCAAAACTTGAAATCTCTATCAAAATAGCCTTAACCAAACACATCCCTAACCCTAATCTTGATTCCACAAGTGCTGATGAAGGGGGAGAATAGGTTAAGGTTACCACCAAAAAAGAGAAAAAATATAAGAATGCAAGTAACCTTGGCCATAAGCCCTACCTAGATGCTAATGGAGGTGTTAGTATCACCTATGAATCTGATGATTCATGTGAGAAGATGGAAAATGATTTTGTTGTCCCTAAAACTAATGTTGAAGCTCCTATTACCAAAACCATTGCTCCCTATGTTCCTGTGCAGAACAAAACTCCACAAATTGACTTCTCCAAAATCACTATCCCAAGCCCCACTGTTATTCTCCCTAGAATCCTTATTGGTGCTTTCAGTCCTAGCTTTGGTTACTCTATTACCACCCCTATTGTTGAGTGCCTTTCAAGCAAGATCAATCCAAACTCTATTATCCCTTCTGCTGTCCTAGCACCCCCTGCTGATCCTACCCCAACCAACAATACAAACCTACAACCCCAAACCATATTGGCCCCAAATGATGAGGTTAATGGTGAGGTTATAACTGAGCTACCCTCTAAGGAAGCTCCTTCACTGGATCCTGTCACTATCTCTACACTTGATAACAATAATGTTGACTTTGATATGGAAGATGACGATCTTCTTGATGAAGATGAAGAACCTTTTACTATTATCAACAATGATGAGGTTGAGCCTTTCCCTGGTGGTGAACTGAATGACCTTCTCAATTCTGATGATGAGGTGGAAGTGGAAGGAGATACTCTGTCTGGAAGCTCTTTCCACTCTATATCCTATGTGAATACCAAATGTTCAAACTCCTCCATGGCCAATAAGTTTAATGTGCTCACTATCTACAATAACACTATGTCCACATCAGGATCAGTAAAAGGAAGCTCATGGAGGATGATGATGATACTACCTCCTCCATTCTGACGGGGAACAAGAAACCCTAGTTCTAAATCCATGGTTTCCATGATTAAGAGCAGAAACCTCTCCATTTTGGCCACCAGGGACTGCCATAAGCTCCTTCTCTGGTATGAATGTTTAGTTGTTTTAAGCACCTTACTAATGGTGTACCACTCTAGAGAGTTTTCTCCTCTTAATCTATTGTATCCTTTTAAATATTGTCTTTGTTTGTACTGCCAGTGGATGAGCCTTATCCCCTATGTATGCTCTTACCCTGAGCCATTTATCAGTGAAATGAATGCTCCAATTCTTCAGTTAAACCTTGATAACCAGATCTTCATATCTTTAATCACTCAGTTTGCACAAGCTATTTGGAATGTCTACATGATAATAACCAAACATGAATCTACTGCATTTTGGAACTACCTCCTGTGTCTTTGGATTAACAAGAGCTTCTACCATACTTGCAAACTAACTGTAACCAGTAGGTTTTCTCATCCTAAAGGATCTATCTTAGCCTGGATATGGTCATTTCTATTTCATTAGAAAACCATGTCTATCATTTATAAGATGCACAATTGATTATCTAATTAATATTACTCTCATATATATAAGTGTATTGGCTGACCTAATGATGATATCTAAAGCAGTTGGTCTATCTAAGTGGTCTGTTGTAGCTCCTCTGTCTCTATGCAAACAAAGTCATACAGATTCTCATGTGAGTTATCCCTCGATTTTTCATACTATACCAGGGACCAATCCCCCTATCATCATACTTCCACAACTGCCCTATCAAAATGTATGTATTGTCTTAACCACATCAGCACTGTATAAACTAAGCGGAGACAAGGGTGCACGAGCTTGTTGCTGGTCTTCTTCCCCTTTTGATAAGTGGACATTCCCGTAGCGGTAGTCCAGAATTCTCTAATGTCAGCCTCATTGGGACCCTGCTTCCACCCAACAGTAGGTGGTCTCGACAGACCCAACAACTCCCTGATTTCTTCCACTGGCATTTCGTAAGCCCGTCCCTCATACTTAAACATGATGCCCGTCAGCACCTTGCGCACTTCACCATTAATAGTGCGCCTCTCAGTATATCTGGACAAGGTGGCGATGAATTGGTAACAAAGCTCAGGGAATGCAGGCGCACACTTGTCCAGAAAACCACCCAATCCCATCCTATCCAAGCACAGTTGGACCATCTCTAACAAACCTAACGTAGCCAAAGCTCCTCTATCAAAGAAGCTAGGCAGGTGCACAGGTCTTGCCGCAACCACATCATATGCCTCATTCTCCTCTATAGTCATGCCAACCTTCCTAGCTCTCGGCATAATGAAAGTAAGTGAAATGCGTTGGGGTCAAAGAGCTAGGCAAAGAGGATTTACATACCAAAGACGGGGTCACCAACGAGTCACCGCGGGGCGGTATAAATCACTGCAGGGCGGAGATGAAGGCCATGTACTTCCATTGAAAGGTATCGCCGGGTCGCGGTGGGGCTGCCGCGGGGCGGTGCTATTCACCTTCTTCTCCAAATCAAAAACCATGACTCGCACGAAGCGACACTGTTGCAACGCGAGGCGGCCACTGTTCGATCGCTCCTCTTTCACCCTCCGATGAGCCTAAACAACACTCAACTTCCTTCAAGCACACCTCCAAAACTGCAAGACGCCTCCCTTCTACTAAATAACACCATGGGATGGTCGAACGGGTATAGTGTGGTGGTATGGGAATGGGGATTTGAAATTGGGTTCAAGTATCTTCCACTACCAAGGCTTAGAACAAGGGAGAGTTGGGGGTTTGAGGTGTTAGGTTGAGGGTTTGAGAGGGAAAAGGAGAGTGCGGTAGAGGGAGAGAGAATGGGGGAAAAAGAATGAGGGGATTAGGGTCTGGCGGGAGTGTTTAATGGGCAATGGACGTAAGTACCAGGTACCGGACCGTGGGGCGATCCAATTGACACCGTCAAATCCTTCGTATCCAACTTGGAAAATATTTTTGAAAACAAAACAATTTTTTTTTTCAAATCGGGATTGAGTGAAATTACCCAGGCTTCACCGCGGGGCGGTGGGACTCACCGCGGTGCGGTGAAGTTTGCCGCGGGGCGGTCGTGAGGTTCCTGGGGAGGTAACCTCGCCTCCATTTACTTTCGTACCTGAAACGTTAGCAGCAGGAGAACGAAACAAAGCAAAAGAAACTACGAAAAAAAGGTCTAAGGGAAGAAGAAATCAAAAGGAAAGAAAAAGGGAAAAGAAAGAAAAAAATAAGAATAATAAAAAAAAAACCTCGGGTTGTCTCCCGAGTTGCGCCTTGGTTAACGTCGTTGGCTCGACGCGGGTTGTGGCCTATCATGTTTCAGCTTCAGGGGCCTCAAAACTTACCGCATCAACATGGTTCGGGTTAAATCCTTCATAATAAGGTTTCAACCTGTGGCCATTCACTTTGAAAATGTTGTATGTCTTGGGGTTAATCAGTCCAATGGCGCCATGGGGGTGTACTTCAACAATTTCATAAGGACCCGTCCACTTGGATCTCAGCTTCCCAGCGAAGAGCTTAAGCCGAGATTGAAAAAGGAGGACCTTATCCCCTGGCTTAAATTCCTTTCTCAGAATTTGCTTGTCATGCCACTGCTTGGTTTTCGCCTTATAGCTCACAGAGTTCTCATAAGCCTCAAGGCGCAACTCCTCTAGTTCTTGCAGCTGCAGCTTTCGGAAATCTCCTACTTCGTCCAGTTGCATGTTGCATTTCTTTATTGCCCACCACGCTTTATGCTCAAGCTCTATAGGGAGGTGGCAAGCTTTTCCAAATACCAACCGGAAAGGAGACATTCCTATCGGAGTCTTGAAAGCTGTGCGATATGCCCACAACGCATCATTGAGTTTGGTACTCCAATCCCTCCGATTAGCTGCCACTGTTTTCTCCAGTATAGATTTAATCACTCTGTTGGAGTTCTCGGCCTACCCATTAGTTTGAGGATGATAGGCCATGGAGATTCTCTGGGTAACGTGATACTTGTTCAGTAGGACAATCACTGTCTTATTGCAGAAATGAGTTCCCCTGTCACTAATTAAAGCTTTGGGTATCCCAAATCTTGAGAAAATGTTCTCCTTAAGAAAACCTGCCACCACTTTAGAATCATCAGTCCTGGTGGCCTTTGCTTCCACCCACTTGGAAACGTAGTCCACCGCAAGCAATATATAAAGATTCTCATGAGAGCTAGGAAAGGGTCCCATAAAGTCCATACCCCAAACATCAAAGACCTCATAAAAGATTAATGATGATTGTGGCATTTCATTCCTTCTAGTGATATTTCCAATCCTTTGGCATCGGTCACAGGATTTGCAAAAGGTGTAAGCATCCCAAAAGATGTATGGCCAATAGAATTCTGCCTCCAATACTTTCCTAGCAGTCCTATTTGCTCTAAAATGACCCCCATATGCTTCAAAATGACAAAAGTTAAGGACAGATTGTACCTCATTGTCTGGAAGGCATCGGCGCACTACCTGATCGACACAATGCTTCCATAGGTAGGGATCATCCCACACATAATGACGGGCTTCTCTTCGTACCTTCGCCTTTTGAGCTCTGGTGTAATCCGGGGGTAGTTCCTCTCAGACCAAATAGTTTACGATATCTGCGTACCATGGTCTGAAAGAACGGATTCCGAAGACATCCTCGGCTATGTGAGGAGAGGAGTCAGAAGTGTCTACCGAGTAAAGTGTGACACCGGAGATGTTACCGCGGGGCGGTATTGTCGCCGCGGGCCGCGGTGAGCTTTCCTGGTTCTCAGGCAAATATGCCGCCGGGTCGCGGTGGGTGTCACCACGGGGCGGTGGATCCTCTAGCTTCTCACTGGTAACAGTTCGCCGGGTCATGGTAGTGGGGACCACGGGGCGGTGGGCACTTGCTGAACTTCCCTTGATCATAAAGAGTGTGTCATCTGGGAAGGTTCCGTGAATGGGGCTCTGTTCTCCGGGCTTATCTTCCTCATGTACGAGCCTACTCAGGTGATCAACTACTAGGTTCTCTGCTCCCTTCTTATCACGGATCTCCACATCAAATTCAATGAGAAGGAGAACCCATCGGATTAATCTTGGCTTTGCTTCTTTCTTCGTCATCAGGTAACGAAGAGCAGCATGATCTGTATAGATAATCACCTTGACTCCCAAAAGATATTGCCTAAACTTCTCCAAGGCAAAGACAACTGCCAACATTTCCTTCTCGGTGGTGGAGTAGTTCCTCTAGGCTCCATTCAGCGTCATGGAAGCATAATGAATTACGTGGGAGGCACGTCCCACTTTCTGTCCTAGAACTGCTCCAACTGCATAGTCATTGGCGTCGCATATGATCTCAAATGGGTGAGACCAGTCAGGTGCCTGAATGATAGGCGCACTTGTCAGGCGTTCTCTCAAGCAATCAAATGCCTTCTTACACTCATCAGTGAACGCATAGGTCACCTCCTTCTTCAGTAGCTCGCATAGGGGTGAAGAGATCTTAGAGAAGTCCTTGATAAATCTTCGGTAAAAACCTGCATGACCTAAAAAGGAACGCACTTCACGCACACTAGTAGGATAAGGCAAAGACTGAATTACATCAATCTTCGCCTTATCGACCTCAATACCCCTAGCAGAGACGATATGACCAAGTACTATACCTTGTTCTACCATAAAATAACACTTTTCAAAATTCAAAACCAAATTGGTTTCAATACATCTTTTAAGTACGAGTGCCAAATGGTTTAAACAAGAATCAAAGCTAGTCCCATGCACTATAAAGTCATCCATGAATACCTCGATAAATTTCTCAACATATTCAGAGAAGATACTAACCATACATCGTTGAAATGTACCGGGTGCGTTACACAAACCAAATGGCATTCTGCGGTATGCAAAGGTGCCAAAGGGACATGTAAAAGTGGTTTTCTCTTGGTCTTCTGGCGCAATGGCTACCTGAAAATATCCTGAATACCCGTCGAGAAAGAAGTAATAGGGGCGCCCAGCAAGGCGTTCTAGCATTTGATCAATAAAGGGCAGGGGAAAATGGTCTTTCCGAGTTACCACATCCTGTGGTGGTCCTTGTGGGAACTAATTCTCCTTGTTGATTCTCCACTATAGTGATACCTCATTTCTTAGGAATAACCTGGGTTGGGCTTACCCATTGGCTATCTGAAATAGGGAAGATCATATCAGCTTTGAGGAGTTTCAATACTTCTTTCTTGACCACTTCCATCATTGGAGGGTTGAGCCTTCTCTGTGGCTGCCTGGATGGTTTTGCTCCATCTTCGAGTAGGATCCTATGCATACAAGTTGAGGGACTTATCCCTTTTATGTCTGCAATGGTCCATCCTATCGCAGTCTTGTACTTCCTAAGCACGCTTAAAAGCTTCATTTCCTGGTCTGCAGATAGCTTACTAGACACAATGACTGCCAGAGTGTCATTGGCTCCAAGAAAGGCGTACTTGAGATGATCCGGCAACGGCTTCAATTCAATCTCGGGGGCTTGTTCAACAGAGGGAACAAGCTTCTCGCTCGGATTTAGTAAAGTGGGGCCAACGCCCAAAGGATCTAAAGGATACTTACCATATGCATCCAGCTGAGCTATGACTTCCTGCATGTTAGATGGCAAAGAGTATTCCTCATGGGACAAATCCAAATTATTCTCAACAATGGATTGCAGCTCATCAGGACCGGAAATATCAAATACATCTTGTGCGATAGAGTCAATCACATCAATTGAGCATAAAGAATGGTCTTCATTGGGGTATTTCATAGCTTCATATATGTTATATTCCACCTTCTCCCCATCAAATTCCATGGAAAGTGTCCCACTTTGCAAATCAAGTTTAGTCTTAGCAGTTTTCAAAAATGGCCTACCTAACAGTATATGGGTTGCCTTTGTATCTGTTTCCATATCTAAGACATAAAAATCTGCAGGGAATATCAATTTATCAACCATAACAAGAACGTCCTCTACTACTCCTCTAGGGTAGACACTAGACCTATCAGCTAATTGAATTACAATTCATGTTTCTTGCAGAGGTCCAAGTCCAAGAGATTCATAGAGAGAATAAGGCAAAACATTAATGGAGGCACCAAGATCAAGCATAACTCTTTCAAACTTAGTGTCACCAATAATACAAGGAATGCTCCACATACCTGGATCGCCGCACTTCTTTGGCATACGCCTCTAGAATACAGCGGATACGCATTCGCTAACCTTGACTTTTTCCTTGTCCTTCAGCTTCTGGTTTCTTTTGATGGTGCATAGCTCCTTTAGAAACTTAGCGTACCTCGGTACACTCTTGACAAGCTTGAGGAGTGGGATGTTCACCTCACGTTTGCTGAAAGTGTCGAAGAGATCCTTGTCGTCAATCACTCTCTTTTCCTTTAGTGCCTCCGGAAAAGGGGAAGGGGGCTTTTCAGATCCAAGAGGAGAGAAATTAGGACGAACATAGGTGTCCTCTTCTTCATCATGATCGATCTCTGGGCCTTCACCGCGGGGCGGAGCTCTTGGCCGCGGGGCGGCGATATTGGCTCAACATAACTGGGAGGTTTTGCCGGGTCGCGGTGTTCACCGCCGCGGGGCGGTGGAATTTGCCCATCATCAATTCCAATCCTGTCGTCCTTCTCCTCAGTAGGGGCGACTTGCAACTTCTTGCCACTTCGGAGGGTAACCGCATTTACACTTTCTTCTGCGACCCTTTTGTCTAACCTAGTTACCACATCTATCAACTGACCCATTTGCTCCCTCATGCTCTCAATGTTGGCCGCAGTCGTTTGCACATGAGTTGCGAAGTGCTTTGTTAGGGCCTTGAGTATGTCGTCAGTCGAAGGGGAACTACTAGTTTGGGGAGCCGCTGATGGCTCACCACAGTGAGATTGTGACGGTGGTTGTAACTGCTGTTGATTGAGTCGAGGTCTAATAGGCCCGTAGCCTCCAGCAGCATACACCTCAGCAGTGGTGACGTCCTGAAGTTGGGGACAAGCACTGGTGTTGTGAAATGGGTCAACGCAAATTCCACAGACATTTTGCTGTTGAGGGGCTTTTGTTTTACTCATCTTCACAATAACCTCCTTCAATGAAGCAATCTCCTGTGATAAATGTGAATCATTGGAGATGACAACAGCAACTCCTTTGGTTCTTGGAGCTTCATCAAAATCCCTTGTACCCTCAGCCATATCATGAAGTTTAGTCATGGATGCATCAGGAGTCATATTCAGGATACTACCACCACAAGTAGCATCTATTAATTCTTCTTTCATCATCCATCAGCCCGTTGTAAACATAGAGTACCAGGGCTTTCTTGTCGAAACCATGGAACGGGAAACTAGAACATAGTCGTTCAAACCGCTCACAATAGTTATAGAGGGTCTCCTCCTCTCCCTGTTCAATACTGGCAATCGCCCGTTTCAAGGCATTCGCCATCTTGGTTGGGAAATAACGCGCGAGGAAAGCCTTATGTAGCTTAGCCCATGAATCTATGCTTCCGCCAGGCAGATGATAATACCAGTCCTCATCGTCGTCCTTCAGAGTGAACCCGAAGGCTCTCATTTTAATCTAATCCTCAGTGATGTCGGCTGGTTTGATGCTTATAATGACGTTGTGGAATTTACCCAAATGAAGAATGAGGTCTTCTCTACTTCGTCCATAATATCTCGGGAGCAACTGTATCACTCCTATTCTGAGCTCAAATGTCACACCATCAGCAAGGGGTGGAATAATTATAGCCAATGGTTGCTGTATCAGATCTGGCGCAGTCAACTGTCGGAGTGTCTGAGCCATTCGTACCTGTCTCTATATCAACTTCAACAAGTAGTGAATCAGTAGCAAAGGTGCGGACCGTAAGATAGATCCATACCGCAGTCAATCACAAATAATCACAAACAGAGTATTTGACTCCCCGACAACGACGCCAAATTTGACAAGGCCGAAAACCAGTGTCGTTTTCCTGTCAAAGAAATCCTAATTCACCTACTACAGAGTATAGCAAGCAATTCAGGGTCGATCCCACAGGGAGTCAGTTATCTGTATGCAATAACGTGTGATTAACAAGTAACAGGGGGGTTTTAGAGTAATTGTATAATAACAAAGACGCAAGATCTAACATAAGATGAAATATGATGAGGAAAAGTATTCCACTAGACAAATATCCACACATCAGATGAAATAGGTTGATCACTGAAAACTATTGTTCCAAGTTCTTTTTACAATCTTATAGTTGTTCCCACCCTGATCTTAAGTACTATCGATTCTCACAGTTATCGATAGACTTATTACCCTATCAATGGGAAAATATCACCGATTCTCACAGTTGTCGGCGAACTTTACCACTAATACAGCAATAGCAATGCACACAAGGATATAGGATACATGCAAATAGAAGGACACCCTACTACTTAACATGCAAATAATTTTCACTCACGATTGCGCGCTCGGAACCCCTATACGAAACAATCGTGTTTGCCACTAGATATGCACTCGGAACCTCTATATGCAAATCCTAGCACTATGATAGATGTCGAAAAACCTAGTTAGCTACGCTAGAAGAATCAACATAAACCAATAGATAATATGCTTAAGAGAATTAAACCAACTTTATAAGATATAGAACAAGGAATAGAAATCTCACAACCAATTCATTGCAGTGCTTCAATTGTCTAGCGAAACAAAGGTGTTTAGCTCTCCATTCGTTCAAACCCTAGAAGTGGAATGAATAATAGAGAGGACCGAACTCCTTACAAAAACTAGAAAAGGTTCTTAAATAGGTTTTAGAAAACTAACCTAGCAAATAAGGAAAGTAAATAATAACAATAGTAAAGTCGAAAATACTAAAAAGGAAATAATTCAACGTTGGCCGCGAGGCGTCGTCCTCCACCGCGGGGCGGTGAGTTCCACCGCTGGGTGGTAGCTTCGTTGTGATGCCCTTCTCTGCGATTCACCGCCGAGTCGCGGTGGCTTGTGGCGCGGGGCGGTAATGGCCAACTTCTTCAATCTTCTTCATCTGCTCTCCTGTACTACCAAGTAATGGTAACCTTCCTCCATGAATTTTGAGCAGATCTTCTCCTCCATCTTCCATCATCTCCACTAAGCTATAAATCCTATGATATCTTCACTTCTCAACTATTCTTCTGGATTACAGACTTAGCCTATATCTATTCCAAAACTCCGTCTAAAACATGTCAATAATCACTAGTTAAGGTGCCTGAAATGGCACCTATCAGTGCAAAAGTGTATGCCAAAAGTAACAAGGGGGGTTTTGTTGGTTGTTTGCAAATAAACAAAGTAAATAAAAGCAAAGGTTGTAATCAATTGGGAAAAAGTACTTAGCCAGACAAATATCCACCATTCATTTGATTGATTGATCCTAGATTATCTCTATTCCTTCCTATGATTATTCTTGTCCCTATTCTGAAATAGTTACCAGTCCAACTAGTAATGATAACCCTAACTATCGAACGCACAAGAAATTATCAAGATTTAGAACAATAGCAACAAGAAGCATATGAATTAACCAGGATACATGCAACATCACAACTTGCAGTATTTAACACATAATCAATTCTCTTTCATAATAAACTAGTCCAACCAGTCCTAGAATATCATGTTTGCTACACCAGATAAGGGATTTCAACTCGAAATATCCAAACCCTAGCAATAGATAATTACTAATATCAACTAGTTGATCAGGCCAGTCAAATCAATAATAATCAATAGGAATAAGCTCAAGAGAAGAGATATAATCAAAGGAATAGGAATAGAATTATAATCTCACAACCATATATCAGATGAAGGCTTCAATCGTCGGACTAAGCAAAAGTGCTTAGTTCTTCATAGTCTTGAAACAAAAACTCAACGGGAATAAAATACGTAAAACTGAGATCTAAGATGATGAAAGTGGCTGCTAGGAATTTGGTTATAAACCCAACCTAAAACCTAATGCTAAAGATAGGAAATAAAATCTTTCCATAAAGAAATAAAACCGTACATAACAGAAATAAAATAAATAGGAAATAAAGTAAATCTCGAATCTTCGGACGAAGCAAAACACGCGCGTCTGATAACGGTGGTTTCCGCAACCGCGGGAGATTCTCTATAAAGGTCTCGTGTCTTCAGTTGCCGTGATCGCGGCTGTGGCCCCCGCGACCGCGGTTCTTCGATTCTTGCTCTTGTCGCTCCTATTGCGACCTCCTGTTGACTAGCCGCGATCGCTGCCAAGTACCGCGCCCGCGGCTTTCTCTTCGTTGCACTCTGACAAGCTTCTACACGGCCGGGGTTGCTGCTTCTAAACCGCGGTGGCTGCTTACTCTTCCTTGCCTCCAAAACTCCTTAAAAACACTACTAAGTCTGCTACTTCGCCACTGCTCCAATATCCTAAGTTAACTCCTAAGCCCCTACAAATGGTACCTAAAATGTAGTAACAGTTCCTACTTACACACTACAAAGTAGAGCGTATCAGAGGACAAGGACCCAGAAGTGGCTCTCATCATAAATGCTATGAGGGGCCTCCTCAACAAGAAAGACAAGGATCACAAGGATCAAGGCAAGTCTTTTAAGAAGAATCCTAACATTGTTTGCTACAATTGTCAAGGAAATGGACACATTGCTAAGGACTGTCCCCAGAAGAAGGAGTCGGAGGATGATGATGACTCTTCCAGGAAGGAAAATGGCAAGGGAAAGGAGAAAGCCTTTGTTGCCACATGGGGAAGTGATTCCGAATCTGATCCGGAGTCATGGGCAAATACCAAGTTGTGTTTGGTGGCTAAGGAACAATGTGGTTCTGATTCCGAGGATGAGGTAAGCAACTCCGATATTTACAATGAATTGAAGGGTTGTAGCAAGCGTTCTCTGATAGTCTTTATTAAGAAAGTTTATAGGGAAAAGGAAGAGTTGAGTGAACAACTTGATGCTGCTAGTTGTTCCTTATCTTGTGATGAGTGTGCTATTCTTAAATCTAATGCTGAAGATCTGAGTTTTAAGAATAAGGAACTTCATGCTAAGGTGAAGAGTCTTGAGAAAGAAAAGTTACAACTTTTAGAAGACTTGGAGAATGCTAGTTCTAAGGAGGGAACTGTTCCATTTGACAAAACTGGGTTGGAAAAGATGAAACTTATGGTTGATGAGCTTGTTGCTACTAACCTTAAGAATGAGAAAAAGTTGTATGAGCTGCGGTTTGTTAAGGAACAACCTGGTGTCAAGGATGAAGAGAAGGAGAAACTGTTTCTTCTACAAAGGAAGTTGCAAAGTGCCAACGACCGGAACAAGCACTTGGAGGCTAAGGTAAGTCTTCTTGAAAACAATGGTTCTACTAACCAATCTTGGTATGCAGGAACGAAAGCGCACAAGATTTGGCTTAAGCAAGCCACTGGGAACAGTACCGCTGGTTTAGGCTACGTTGTTTCTAAGGCAGAATCTAGTGCACAAGGCACAAGTCGGCATCCGTCGAGGCCTAAAAAGAAGACACCACACAGGAAACGTGCTTTCAAGGAAGAAAGTCTCCACCACAGCAGAAGTCTAGGCAAAGCTATGGGAGATGGGAACAACGTGGGCACTATGTTTTCAGGAACGATCGCAGATTTCCTACATCAAGGAACAATGCCCAGCGAGTATAACAACCCAAGAGAGGTAAGTTTTCTAATCCTTATGTGCATTCTCGCTATATGGATGATGGAAATGTTGAGTCTTTTGGTGCTAGAACTAATCCAAGGGAACCCAACTTTGTTTGGGTGCCCAAGAACAAGACTTAGCTTGTTTTACAGGTAGGTGTGAGGGAACAGCCTAGGAAGAGGCGTTTCATGGAGATTAATCTCTCACAACCTATAGGAACAGTGAGTTGGGAACTCACTTGTGCTTTGGTAGGAAGTGTTGAGCTTAAGGGGAATGATTCCCAGTTCAGACATGAGACAACCAGTTCAGGGGGAACGATGCCCAGGAACGGTGAGGTCAAAGCGATTGGGAACTGTCCTATGGAACCAAGGAATGAGATAAGTATCTTTGTCACAAGCATGCATGTTTACTTTGTGTTTACTTCATGTTTATGTTGATCCCTTGGAATGTATCTAGGAATGAAGTTCTTAGACTGACTAGTTTGGACTACTTTCATAAGTACCCCAATGATTGGCTAGAGAAGATGAGTTAACTAAGAAGGAACTGTTACCTCATATTTCCATGTGTTACGTGATTTCGTTTTGATGTTTTATCCTCTGAGTTATTATTCATTCTTGTGTGTGTGAATGTATGATAGCATGATTCATGATTTAACGTCAACATGGGTGTTAGAAAACGTTCTTCTTTTGGCCCAAAGAAATCAACTTGATCTTTGAACCCTCATCATAAGCCGATATGATAGTTGATTTCAAAGACCCACCTTAGTTGAGTCCAATGATGTTTGCCTCTATGAGCCCTTCTTTTTTGAGTCCACAACGGAGGTAAAACATTAGATGGTACAAAAGGCCTACCGAATTTTGATTTGGACTTCTTTGTTGAATTTTCTTAACCCTGAAAATATATAGTCCAAATGTACCTTTATATCTGTTGGATATGCCATGAGGTTGTTTCGGTTGAGGATCTTGAAGATTCCAAGAGCTTGGGTAAAAGTTCAATTCAAAGGGAACACTACCCATTGAACATTGAAGATTGGCTGAAGTTGTAGAAGAGGGACCGTTCCCTCAGCAAAAAGAAAAAGAAATCAGAATGTTACCTGATAAAAAAGAAGAAGAAGAAAAGAGAAAAAATTCCTCAAAAAAAAAAAAAGAGGAAAGAAAAAATATCAGAATGAAGAAAAGTTCCAAAAGGAACAGTGTGAAGATGTGTAAGAAGATGTTCCCAAAGGGAACAGTGCGACAAAAGAAGCCGTGAAAGGAAGTTTTGCTTGAAGATGGAACAGTCCAAGTGTGGAAAGTAAAGGTTTTCAACTAGGGAACTTTGTGACATGTCTAACACATCCCCTCTCAAAAGAACCGAGCAGTTACTATCCTTATCTCTTGATTCTTTTGTAACGTTTTCTGATATTTGTGATGAAGTTGTTTCTTGATGATTGTGATTATATGTTTTATCACTCATTGCATGCGTAGTAACTTTAAGTGGAGAACTCTTGATGAAATTTATGTTTCATGTGATAATCTGATGTTCTGTTCCTTTAAGGTTTTCAAGGTCTTTTTGATGATGTCAAAAGGGAGAAATGTGGAAGGAATTAATATTAGGAGGTTAAAGAGATTGTTATTGGATATATTTCTTAGGGGAACTTATCCATGTTTGTTGATTGTGCATTTGCATATCTATTGTTTTGATATCACTTTATTGTGCATTTTGAAGATGGGTTTGTCATCATCAAAAAGGGGGAAATTGTTGAAAGAAGGTTCTCTCAAGGAACCTTAGGTGGTTTGATGATGATAAACACCATGTATTTGATGGTTTGTTCTTAAGTATTGTTTTAGGGAACTACAGAAAGCATGCGAGCTATTTGGAGAAGTTCAAAGGAACAATGGTTGTGACCAATGGATTAGTCATCCTAGGGAACAGTGGGAACAAGAGCATCAGAGCTTAAGAAGAAGAGAAGGAATGGAGATTCCAGGGAACAAGGAAAACAAAGCAAAGAAAATTGTCAACGTTCCAGCGAAGAGGCAAATCGCGAGATATTGCGTCTAGGGTTTCGAATGTTTGCTTGGAGCACAAGGAGACGTTCAAACAAGGAAAGTGAAGATTATATCTTGCAGATAATGGGTCGGAATTATCATGGAGAGATAAGATCTATTTATGGAAACAAGATAATGTCAAGTTGGAAGATATTGTTTGTGGTATTTTAGGATATTGTTTGATGGAAAGATATAATGTTATTTATGGGATAATATATCAGATTAGACCATAAATAAATTATATTTTCGTCATTCTTTGGAGGCCTATAAATACAAGGCATTATCAACCTAGTTTGACACGCTTTCAAGAGAGAAAGAGGAGCATCCAAGAGAGAGTCGGCATTAGGAGCTTTGAAGGTTTCTAAGTAGCCATTGGAGAGCAGGAACACAGCTTGGAGTTCAAGAGACGAGTTTCAAGGCTGTTGGCTTAAGGGAACGTCTGAGTCGTTCCTACGTCAAGGAGAGTTGCGATCTTTAGGAGCTTCGTACGAGAAGTTTCTGAGGTGAAGAAGGTAACTTTTCAGTGATTTTGAGTTTGCTGTGAGTTGATAATACGTGCTAAGGGTTGTTAAGCTTAGAGAGTATTCTAGTAGGGAAATCTAGTTTACGTTGGATCTTTGCTTGACTTGTGTAGCTCGTGTTTATCAATAAAAAAATAGACTTGAAATCCTGCTAGGATAACACCTAGAGGTAGAGGTTTTTCCTTGTCAACAAGTTGGTTGATTTGGTTTTCCTTTCTACGTGATTGTGTTGCTATTTGTGATATTCCGCTGTACAAATGTATCGTTCCCTATATAGGAACAATACTTTACTTTGTTAATAACACTTGGTTTCAATCCAACAGATGCATCATACATTATACTTTGTATCATATAAAATTATCACTCATCACAACATATCACACACTCAATATATATATTTGAAATACTTTAGCTTAAGTAAAGGTAAAAAAAAATACTATTAATGAACATCCTTTCAATACTTGCGGGTTCTACTATATTTATGTCTGATAATCTAGCTTGTAATAAACTTAAAATTTAAAAACTTTATGAGTAATTTTTTCTCTCTCTAACAAATAGAATTTTGGGAGTTTATTTTGTGTTGAAAGAATTTAAGATCATAAATCAATGTCAAATTATTTCTTATATTAAGTTTAAAAAGAAATGTTAGAGAAAAATATGAAGGTGGGTACAAAATGTTATTTTACAAATAAATTTATCCAACATATAATTTGGTAAACTAAAGTTGATAAAATAATTACATTATGATTTTTAATCATATTATAATTAATTAACGATGAATAAGCGTTGAACAAAAAAGTTTGGGCCAAAAGTGCAATTTACCTTAAAGAGGACATTTAGTGTGGTCCCATGACGATCTCTAACTACCGGAGGGTGATCGTAGGAGTGGCGAGGACTGAGTGTCACACACTTGAGGGAACATTTTGTGATGAGGAAAGTTAGAATGATTCCTTGAATATTCCTAATTAATTAAGGGTGCTTGTAGGAGTGGTAAGGTTGAGTGACCTTTCTTTGAGGGCGACATCTGGTGAGGTTGATAGTTAGGGTAGTCCCCTGACTGTTCCTAACTATCAGAGGGAGTGATGTTGTTGCTAGCTGAGTGTCACATAGAATGAGTATTGGTTTCACTTGTTTGAACCCTTTTTCATTGAGTACTACCAGACTGACACTCTCTACTGATGATTACATGTGAATTTGCTTTTTTGGTGCATTAGAGATGCCTTCGAGATGTTTATACCATCAGCTACAGAGAGTCCTAGCATGGTCCATCTCGTATCTTTGTGTAGTTTGATTGAGATGATTAATCCAGATCATGTTCAAGGCAAGACACTAGGGGTTGATTGTCTTTTGTACCCTAGACTGACAATAACTACGTGTAATCACTTGGACTATTGATCTCGAAATTTTGGAGATGTTGGGTGGATATCCATTCTTGTAGCATCTAGTTAGGTTATGTACGACTCTTGTAGATGCTAGGAACTTATTGGCATCTAGTTTGTGTTCTTTTACTTAGATTTTCTTTTTATTAAAATTTTATTTTACACTTAACCATTTTTTTGGTGAAGTATCTCTATAAATTCTTCAAACCTCATTTCTAAATATTTACCAATTTTGGTACCTTAAAGAGGGCAGGTTGTGTTGATCTTGTTCTTCAACCCGCAAAATGTTCATATGCTTCTTATCATATAGATTTGTGCTGATCTTTATTTTCCCATCTAGTACTTAAATACATAATTGTTGGAACCTTGACGTTCCCTCTGGTTTTGATGATGATAAACACCATTAGATTTTACGTTTTATTATTGTTCCTATGAGTTTCAGGTTTTATGAAAAGATAAAGGAATAATGGAAAACAGTGAAGAAGAGAAAACATAGGAGCACAATGGAACGTTGTGGAAACAAGGAACAGTTCCCACGCAAACAAAATGGAAATCTGGAAAGCGCGTGGTGTTTATACAAGGAAAGTTCTATTCATGGAAACCCCGTGTCTGAGGAACAACGCGAGAACGCAGAGATGCCAGCTGTTCCCAGACGGACTCAATTATACAAGGAAACAAGATTTCGTGTCTTACTTGGAGAAGAAGGAGAAAATATTGAGTCTTAGGAAAGTTTATACTTGGAAACTATATGTTTATCAGCTTTAGTGTTTATTTGGAAACGTAGTTGTTCATAGTTACCATATATGACTATTGTTAGATATTTGGAAATAGGATTTTTGTTAGACCCTATATATAGATGAGAACTGTCTTGGGGAAAGACATCTCAGCTATTGTCATCAAGAGCTTCTAGGAACTGAGATCGGAAAGCTAAGGCAAGGTACGGGTAGTTCTTGCTTTGAATTTTTGTTTTGTTCTTATGTTGTTTAGAGGTGATTGCACTCAAAGTCTTTAGCCTAGGGTATAGGTGGAGAGAAGACTTGTGAGATTGTACAACTCTAATAATACAAGTACACGTTTGGGAACTTTGTTGTTACTTTGAATCTCTACTTATTTTCGCTGCCCAGGGAACAGTCATATAGTTCCTTGTTCAAACACACTAACGATTCAACAATTGGTATCAGAGCAGGTTAGCTCTAGATTGTGTGTTCTTTTCAGATTCACAGGTAACAATGGCTTCTACTCATGAAGTTGGGCTTGGGAACAACAAACCACCGTTCCTGCCTACCGGTGGAAAGTTTCAACACTGGAAGGACCTCTTCACAGACTGGTTGAAGAGTAATGACTACCAATGTTGGAGAGTCATTGAAGTTGGTGAAGAAAAGGTTACTGAAGACGTGATCAAAGGAATAAAAACTTGCTCCATTTCCAACGCGCAGATCTATCTCATCCTTCTACAACCGTCTCCTATTTGTTGGTCCCTGCACATTCGAAATAATGTGAGAACCATATCTGGTATCTAATACCCAAGAATGAGACTTGGTTGATAAGATTTCAGTAACGTGAATACCTGAAGTGGAGACTGTTCCCCTCTTCTTGTTTTCCAGGTACTTGGGGCAATTTCTCTTCCAGTGCCCCTTTGCCTTACAGTAGAAGCAGTCGTGCTCAACAGCCACTTTCACCTTGGGTTGGGCAACTTGCTTGCTCTTCCCTTGGTGCTGTTGCTTCTTATGGGGCCCTTTCTTAAACCCTTTCCCTTTGACCATTAGAACTTACTTCAAAGGGTCAACCATGACGTTCTGCTCAGCAGTCTTGAGCATCACGTGTAGCTCGTTGAGAGTCTTGTTCATAGCTCCCATGTGATACATCTGCCTAAAGTGGGCAAATCCATCATGCAGGGAATATAAGATCATATATGTAGCCATCTCAACATTGTAGGGGTTACCAAGTCGGGTCATCTTGTCAAACAAGCCTATCATGTTATAAACATGTGGCCCAACTGGTTTCCCTTTCTCGAGCCTACACTGCAATATGGACTTGAGGGTCAAGTACCGCTCAATTCTGGCTTGCTCTTTAAAGAGATCTCTAAGATTTCTCATAATGGTATAAGCATCCTGAATTTCAAACCTCTGTTGAAGAGCAGGTTCCATAGCAGGCAGCATCAGGCAAGTGACGTTCATTGCCCGTTCACATATTGTCTTGTGACGTGCCTTTTCCTCATCAGATGGGGTGGCAGTCAACTCTGGGATGGGGGTTTCAAGGACATCCTCTTGTCCCTCAGATCTGAGAATGATTCTCAGATTCCTTTCCCAATCAAGGAAATTTGTGTCGTTCAATCGGTTTTTCTCAACAATTGAGCGAAGAGTGAATTTGAGGTGTTCAGAAGACATAGTAACTACAAAACGGAATAAAAAATGCAGATAAGTTATGCTTGACATGCAAGAACTTAAAATTTAGACAAATTATAAACAGTAAGTTATTGCCCATTCTACTCAATTATCTTTTCCCTTGTGAGTAAAATGATTCCAAGATCCTATCTTAGATGAAACTCGAGCGCAGTAGGGCACTTCCCTAAGTCTCATGTAATCAAGGTAAGTAAACTCCTTTACTAATTATAACACCTTATAACTCTTGGTTGATGGCCACATCTTATGTAAGACTCATCCTTATGCCTCAAGATCCAAAACTGAGCCTTTTGGTCTCTTGTTGAGTGTAACCATACCAAGGCAGTATGCCCCTATTAGACATACCCGCACTATCCCAAGGTCAAGGAAGGACACCTCGCTAGGGCGAAAACTATCCAACGAATCCCAAGGGCCTCATGGTTATGATATGGAAAGGCATGGTCTCAATATTCTGTTAAGGGACTTAAGCATGCAATGGTTGTTTATTTACTAGTGAACAAAATAGCATAAACAAACAAACAAGCATGCAAAGTGGGAAATAAAGCATTCAAGTAATGCAGTAATTAAATGTGATCCTAGTATGGCCCATAAAAACCAAAATTAAAGATCTAATCGTCATGGCTCTTGTTACTCTTGGATCTCCATCCTTAGTATCCTCCATGGATCTCCATCCTTTGGTCTTCTTAGGATCTTCTTCTTGTCTTACATATAATTGAAATAAACTCTCTTGCAGAAATTTAAATTACAAAAATACATAACGATACACAGATCGTGTACAAGAAAAATATAACGGTACGCAAACCGTATTTATCTATCCTAATGTGGGCCATACTAGTCACCTCATGCAAGCAATAATATCATAATATCATAAAACATGCATGCAATAATAATATCAAATATTACCAATAATATTAATCTAATTAATAACATTAAATAATTTAACTAAAACCATATCAAAGTAAATAAATCATCTCATGACATAAATAATTTAATATCAAATTCTTAATTCAAATTAAAAATAATATATAGAATTAATCATTAAAATGCATTATTGGATAAGATATGCATCAACAAGATAAGATATGCATCAACAAGATAAGATATCAAATATACTTATCCAAATCTAGTGGGAATCTATCCTAACAACTTTTAGGAAATTATATAATTTAGATGATATCAAATATTATCCAATTAAATAAATAAGATCTTATCTTATAGTTTAGGAAATTATCCTAAAACGCCAAATCTACCCAACCAGACCGAGTCGCGTCCGAGTCAAACCCGGACCAACCCGCTCCCACCGAACCACGCAACCCCTGTGGGCCGACCCGGATCCAGCCCGAACTAGCCACCGTAGGACCGTGAGCCGAACAATTCCAACCGAACAACACTGCTTTAACAATTATGCTTTAACAATTAAAGCATATATGATATCCGAACAATTCTGGAAAGTGGAATATGATATCTTATCAAAATCAAGTATATATGATATCCGAACAACACTGCTTTAACAACTAAAGCATAATATCATATTCTAAAGTAGATATGATTGTTTTGATATTGTTCGGAAACAAGTACCACAAACCACCGAACAATTCGCATGACCAGGCATAATTTAATAGTTGATTCATCTTATGAAAATCAAATCTTCGTCTAATGATTTAAAACATGCTAAAAAATCATATCTCTTGCATAATTAAATCACATGAATCAAGTATGTGTAGAATAATTTTACATGCATATTTGTTCATAAAATTCTTCAACTTTACTAATCCAATCAATTAAAATCATAATTTTAATCATGCAAATTAACCTATATATCAATTTTCCACTTAATTTGAATCAAGACAATCATGAATATGCATCAAAATTTAAAACTCTAAACTTGATCTAATCAATTTATGCAAGAGGCAACTGATACCACTGTAAGGATTTTAGATGCGTAAAGCGGAATTTCAGAAAACGATTTCCTAACACCTAACCAAGGATCTCATGCATAAACCAAATAGATCATAGATAGGAAGAATCAAATACCTCTTGATGCATGTTTCAATTTGTTGGAATTGAGAGAATAGAGCCTCACGTATGACTCCTCTATTTGGTCCACCCGAGCTTGGATCTGGATCGCCTGGGACTCGGTTGCTAGAGCGAGGAACGAAGGCGAACGAAGCGAGAGACCTTGGATGTGTACGGCAACCTTTTATGAATAAAGGATTAGGGTTTTCTCTTAGAAAGTCCTCCTTTTATAATACCAGGTATAGATATCTTATTTCCTAAATAAGTATATCTTTTATTATTAATAATAACACTTTATTATTAACAAGCCTCATCTCCCAAGTTATATCTTATATAACTTTATATTATATACTTTATATAATATGTCTCCCATTAAACTGATCCAGTCCAAACTCTAAGGGTGTGACCTCGTAGGACCCGATAACAATAGCAATAGACTTTATGATATACTTTATAACATATAGTCTATAAATCATAGTTGGCTTCTAGCAAAACACTATAACTACCTAAAATCACCGGATTAAATATCTCCATAAACGGTCCCACTTCATAATCAGTAATTGCACCTTTGATTAAAGGACACAATTCCTTCAGTGTTAAACTTCATCTTTGCAACAATACTCGATGAAGACAGTGTTGTCGACAAATATGGTTCAATGATGACATCTTCAAACAATCCTATCAAGGCCTAATGAGCCAGTGAAGATATGACGAATTCAGGAAAAAAAAGAAGAAAAGGAAGTGAAGATGAACATGGGGTTAAGAACCGGTGAAGATGTTGTGTCACCCTGTTCAGTTTCTCCAATAAAGGGGTCGAAGAGGATAATGACAATGAGGGTGATCAAAGAGCGATGACGACATTGAGGCACCAAGAGAGATTGCAGTCGCCATCCGGAGAAGAAAGCACAAAGCAAATGGAATGAATCATGGAAAGAAAACAACTTGAATGAAATGATTGTTGGAACTCATTATTTGAATGTGGCGCCGGTCACTTTTCCGGGCACAATTCCGGTGGGCTCCGGCCATTGTCAACACCGGAAAATGGAAGCATTGGCTTCGTCTACATGAATACATTCTCGTAGTGTACTCATACGACAAAAATGATTTCCGTTTGAATGAGAAATGGAGGCCCAAAGTAGCTTGCATGAAGTGCAAGACTTGGGTAAAATGTTGGGATAAAAGTGTATCCCACATTGGAAGTTTGGAGACAAATCTCCTAATATATATAAGGGGAATATGGACCTAAGGGTGTGGCCTTGGGTCATTACCCATTTTCAATGGGGAGAGGACCTAGCTCATCAAGCCCACGCGCGCCGAGCCGAGCCGTGCCGGGTTGGGTTGGATCGGATCGGGCTTGGGCTGGCCAGCCAACGCCCTATCTTTTTGGGCCGATCCAGAAGGTCCATTAATGGGCTTTGACCCATTTATGACATAAGATCTGTAATGTTAACTAGCAGATTTGTAACTCCCTCCTCTTGTGTAACGTTCTTTGAAACGTAACTTCCGAAGCTCTTTAAAACGAGTGATAGCTCTCTCATTCGAGATATCGAACACAACGATCCTTCTCTTCCTCCTCTCTGTTTTCTTCCGAAAATTGGGTCTGAGAGTACACGCAGATCCGTGGGTTCGTTAGCTCTTGTTACTGGGTTGTGCGGTTCAAGAGATCGTCGCAGTTGTATCCTGGGATTCGGAACGTCAACAACCGTCACACTACGGGGCGTTTTCAGAATTAAGGAAAGAGATTTCGGTCTCGACTCTGCATCCGTTCTTCGTTCGATATTTCTAAACTTTAGATTTCCTTAATCCATGTTCGTATATTTGCAGTTTAAAGCTTTCGTATGCATATAGGAAATTATGTTCCTACAATGATAAATTAAGGAGGAGAATTCTAACCTAGTGGGCGACGGGAAACGAATAAGGATAAACCATTTGAAAAAGTTTTTGATAGAAAAGTAGGGACATATAACAGTACTACAGTAGTACATTTAGCAAAGTGGCAATCTTTTTTTAAATACATGGATACTTGTTTGATATATTTAGGAGAAGGGACTCGCACAAAAGCCTGAAAGCGTAAATTTGAAATTCCACATGAGGAATTTCCTGCCAAAATTACGGATATGATTCTTCAAGACATTCAAACCTAACCGTTAGTTATGATAAATACCTTGAACATGATTCATGTACGACATTGCTCAATTATCTACTTGTACGTGCTTGTGTACAGTCATAATATACTTTATTAGATTTAATTTGGTATTGGTTCGTGGATTAAAAACATTTTGAAAAATGTTTTTTCTAGTGTGTGTCCATGAGCATACTCTAATAAGTCCATTTTTAACAATAATTTTTATAGCTATTAGTTTAATTTTTTTTTCTTAGGGTTTATCCATTCTCTATTAGAGAATATTTTATAGATAGTTTTCTACTTTAGCTTGTTAGAGTATGCCCATGGACACACATTAGAAAAACCGTTTTAAAAAATATTTAATTGGACTAATTTAAGTTGCGATGAAAATTTTTTAGTATCCAGAACTTATATATAAAAACGTAAATGTGGCCAAAGTTATTTTAAATACTAGACTGTCTCGAGGGGTAAGAAAATACCATTTTATTTAACTTCTAAGCCATTCAGAAAATACATATTTTTTCATATAATGATATCATAAGAGAAAAGAGTACATTGGTCATAATGCAAAAAGGAAGGATTAGTAAAACCCATGAGCCCAAACCCGACCCCACCCATCCCCCCATCAAGTTCAAACGATAGCTACCCATATCCACGAGAAGCTAGTTTAGAGCGTTTGGGTCCGGCACCCCACCACACCTCCGCGACCTTAGCAAGCTCTCCTTCAACACGTTCAAGTGCACGGCTAGCTCAATGAGCTCCTTCTCCATCATCCCCTCAATAGGTGCATGGCCCACCATCTCCTCATTCTCTCGCTCCTCAACCACTATTGTATGCCGCTTCTCCGCCTTCATTTGCATCTCCACTACTGACATCCGCAAGTTTTGCTCCGCCACGCTAGTCTCCTTGTGGTCCTCAACTGGCGTCTTGTCGCACCTCATATGTCGTAGTGAAGGCATCATAACGGAATCGTTTTTCACCGTTGAGCCATCCCCATCGGTTGGGAAGTAGTCGTCCATGATGTTGTGCACTGACGGGTGTCCGAACGAAAACACCTTCCTCCCAGGTGAGAAGACGACGATCCCTATCTCAGACCCCGTCAAAGTGCATAACTCGCTCGCCTTCTTGAAGAGACCGTAACGTCTCTTCGAGAATGTTACTTGTAACTTGCTCTTGTTCTCCATCTTCTCTATCCTAACCTTTTTTCTCCCTTTTCCATTCCTTGGGTGATTTGACGTCCGAGAAGAACTAGCCATGAATGAAAAATAAGATGTTAAGAAAATGTATACAAGAAAGAAAGATAGATAGATGATTGTATGATGTGTGGAGTGTCAGCTATATTGAACTCGTATTATATAGAGGTGGTGTGGTCATAAAATATATTATTTTTGGATTTATGTTTTAGAGGCAATTAATGTAGATTCATAAGTAAAAGAGGAAACATTGTCATAATTGAGAAAGAAATAAGAGGATATAGTAATTTTTTATCCGACTAAAAAATTAGGATTTTGGTTCAAATTTTTTATTGACAGTTTTGGTTATGTGAATTGGCTCTCGCCTATTGATTTTAATTGGAAATTGACACACATTTATTAAAGGTTTTGTTAGTTTTGTGTGATTTTCGCGTAGTTATCTATGAGTTGTCTAGATAAAACTTATTTACTAGATGAGTGTTTATTTTGATTATATTAATAGATGTGAGTTTTATTTAAGTCATTTTAAATAAAGTTGTAGGTTTTATCCCAATTTACGATTAATTTAGGGAGGTGCTAGCTACGCTCAATTTTTTTTACTAAATAAGTTCAATTGTCCACGCGTACGGAAAGCGGGAGCGGGACCAGATACACGGATACGCGAAGCGCGAGCGAGACAGACTGAACGGATATCCGATGAAGGTCGAAAATCACAAAGAGTCACGCACCCGCAACGCGGTTGCGTGACTGTTTGTCACTAAATGTGATAAACGGTCACGCTCCCGCAAAGCGGGTGCGTGACTCTTTGTTCAACCATCCTCATCATATATATCCTATATATGACACCGTCTAGTCATGTTCGTCCATAAGAAAGACCCCTCTCGAGTCATCTAATTCAAACTCCGACCGTACCATCATCTTCCTCGTGCTCAAGTCAGTTGAACTTGAGTCCAGAATCGTCTAGAACCATACCCGAACGGTATCGAATCACCTCCGAACTTGTCCATGTTATGCACAAAAATCAGTAAACTTGACTCCAGAAAGACCCCTCATATATATGGCACCGTCTAGCCATGTTCGTCCCCAAGAAAGACCCATCTCGAGCCATCGAATCCAAACTCTGACCGTAACATCATTTTCCTCGTGCTCAAGTCAGTTGAACTTGACTCCAAAATCGTCTAGAACCATACCCGAACGGTATCGAATCACCTCCGAACTTATCCATGTTATGCACAAAAATCAGTGAACTTCTCCAGAAAGACCCCTCATATATATGGCACCGTCTAGCCATGTTCGTCCCCAAGAAAGACCCCTCTCGAGCAATCTAATCCAAACTCCGACCGTACTATCATCTTCCTCGTGCTCAAGTCAGTTGAACTTGACTCCATAATCGTCTGGAACCATACCCGAACGGTATCGAATCACCTCCGAACTTGTCCATGTTATGCACAAAAATCAGTGAACCTTACCACTTTGAAGCGCTTTTCTAAGTTCTGTTGAACATAACAGCCGCTGCGACCTATCCTCGGAGAAACTTTGCAGCTCCACAAACCCAACGACACTAGCCTTGCTCTATGTGGTTGCTCTTCGAGCCGCCAACGAGCCACTCATATTAGTCAATATATTAGTCAATTAATAAAAATAAGAAGAGCTCAAACAAACAAAAAAAACAATGTCACGCACCCGCAAAGCGGGTGCGGGACATTATTTACTTAACCCACAAAATGTCACGCTCCCGCTTTGCGGTTGCGTGACATTAAAAAATCGGATACCCTAAATCATTTGTTCGCTCTCGTTTTTCGAATGTGTGGATTCAGTGTCGCACCCGCTTTCCGTAAGCGTGAGTCTTTTGAGCGTAAAGAGAAAACAATTTGAGCGTATCTAGCGGTCGCGTTAATTTATGTATGAGGTAAATTAATCGAGGATTTTGTAACTACATCGAGTGATTTGATGTGTCTTAGCGTGCATGAGAAACAATTTACAGTTTCAGACTCTATTAGTAAAAAAATCATAATAAGTGGTTTCAATTATCGAAATATAAGCAATATTTATAGGGTCAGTCTATATGCAAACGAAACGCCGTCTATATGCAAACTGTTTTGTGCGTTAAGGCTAAACGTACAGGCTGGTGCATTTAGGCTTAACGTACAAGGGACAAAACTGGAATAAAAGTGGAAAAAATATCCAGAATGACACTGTAGCTGTGCGTTAAGCCTTAACGTATGGCACTGTAGCTGTGCGTTAAGGCTTAACGCACATACAAAAAAAAAACTTTTTTTTGCCCCATAATCATGTATAGAATTTTAATACGAGTCCGTACATATAAAATTCGTCCAAAACGGACATCGTTTGCCCCTCCAAAAGCCCAAAAAACAAAGCCTTCCTACCCATTTCTTTTACAATTTGGTGCCGGACATATAGCGTAGTAAATTTTTTTGGTTTTTTTTTGCATTTTTCTACTATAATTTTGTATAAATTTTAATACGAGTCCGTACATATAAAATATAATGAAATACTATAGTATATAAGTATAACTATATAAAATATAATAAAATACTATAGTATATAAGTCTAAGTATACTAGATTTAATAAAATACTATAGTATATAAGCGTAACTATATGAAATATAATAAAATACTATAGTACATAAGTGTAACTATATGAAAATTAATGAAATATTATAGTATGTAAGTCTAATTATACTATATTTATTGAAATACTATAATATATAAGTCTAAGTATACTAGACTTATATACTATAGTATACTAGATTTAATGAAATACTATAGTATTTCATTAAATCTAGTATACTTAGACTTATATACTATAGTATTTTATTATATTTTATATAGTTACACTTATGTAATATAGTATTTCATATAGTTACACTTATGTACTATAATATTTCATTAAATCTAGTATACTTAGACTTATATACTATAGTATTTTATTATATTTCATATAGTTATACTTATGTACTATAGTATTTCATGAAATCTAGTATACTTAGACTTATAAACTATAGTATTTCATTATATTTCATATAGTTACACTTATATACTATAGTATTTCATTATATTTCATATAGTCACACTTATGTACTATAGTATTTCATATAGTTACGCTTATGTACGTATTTCATTAAATTTCATATAGTTACACATATGTACTATAGTATTTTATTATATTTCATATAGTTACACTTATGTACTATAGTATTTCATTAAATTTCATATAGTTACACTTATAAACTATAGTATTTCATTATATTTCATATAATTACACTTATATACTATAGTATTTTATTATATTTCATATAGTTGCACTTATGTACTATAGTATTTCATTATATTTCATATAGTTACACTTATATACTATAGTATTTCATTATATTTCATATAGTCACACTTATGTACTATAGTATTTCATGAAATCTAATATACTTAGACTTATGTACTATAGTATTTCATGAAATCTAGTATACTTAGACTTATAAACTATAGTATTTCATTATATTTCATATAGTCACACTTATGTACTATAATATTTCATTGTATTTCATATAGTTACGCTTATGTACTATAGTATTTCATTAAATTTCATATAGTTACACATATGTACTATAGTATTTCATTATATCTCATATAGTTACACTTATGTATTATAGTATTTCATTAAATTTCATATAGTTACACATATGTACTATAGTATTTCATTATATTTCATATAGTTACACTTATGTACTATAGTATTTTATTATATTTCATATAGTTACACTTATGTACTATAGTATTTCATGAAATCTAGTATACTTAGACTTATAAACTATAGTATTTCATTATATTTCATATAGTTACACTTATATACTATAATATTTTATTATATTTCATATAGTCACACTTATGTACTATAGTATTTCATTGTATTTCATATAGTTATGCTTATGTACTATAGTATTTTATTATATTTCATATAGTTGCACTTATGTATTATAGTATTTCATGAAATCTAGTATACTTAGACTTATAAACTATAGTATTTCATTATATTTCATATAGTTACACTTATATACTATAGTATTTCATTATATTTCATATAGTCACACTTATGTACTATAGTATTTCATGAAATCTAATATACTTAGACTTATATACTATAGTATTTCATTATATTTCATATAGTCACACTTATGTACTATAATATTTCATTGTATTTCATATAGTTACGCTTATGTACTATAGTATTTCATTAAATTTCATATAGTTACACATATGTACTATAGTATTTCATTATATTTCATATAGTTACACTTATGCATTATAGTATTTCATTAAATTTCATATAGTTACACATATGTACTATAGTATTTCATTATATTTCATATAGTTACACTTATGTACTATAGTATTTTATTATATTTCATATAGTTATACTTATGTACTATAGTATTTCATTATATTTCATATAGTTACACTTATGTACTATAGTATTTTATTATATTTCATATAGTTACACTTATGTACTATAGTATTTCATGAAATCTAGTATACTTAGACTTATAAAATATAGTATTTCATTATATTTCATATAGTTACACTTACATACTATAATATTTCATTATATTTCATATAGTCACACTTATGTACTATAGTATTTCATTGTATTTCATATAGTTACGCTTATGTACTATAGTATTTCATTATATTTCATATAGTTACACTTATGTACTATAGTATTTCATGAAATCTAGTATACTTAAACTTATAAACTATAGTATTTCATTATATTTCATATAATTACACTTATATACTATAGTATTTCAATATATTTCATATAGTCACACTTATGTACTATAGTATTTCATGAAATCTAGTATACTTAGACTTATGTACTATAGTATTTCATTATATTTCATATAGTCACACTTATGTACTATAGTATTTCATTATATTTCATATAGTTACGCTTATGTACTATAGTATTTCATTAAATCTAGTATACCTAGACTTATATATTATAGTGTTTCATTAAATTTTGTATACTTACCCCACTCTCCGTCCATTAGATCTGGGCCAATTCGATATCCATCTCCGTCCAACACGTACCACCCTACCCCACTCTCCGTCCATTAGATCGTTAACGTAATTACAGATTTAAGCCGAACTTTTTATTTTCATTCAATTTATCCACAACTTCAAAACTTGGGTATTTATGGAAAGAGAATTTCGGTTTTTAGCTTTATGGAAATTGGACGATATCTGGGCCAATTCGATATCGTTTTAGGTCAAACTTTATACGATTTCGAAGCTCTTCCCGAGACATTTCCAACCCCTATAAATAGGGCACCTTTCAATGAGTTTTCGGTATCCAATTTAATCCCAAAAGCTCAAGAACCCTAGCTCCGCGGCCGTGTCTGTTCATCGAAGAAATTCGTCGACCCCCATCCACCGTTGGAGTCGCCGTTACCACCAAAAGTTGCGTCTGGAAGTTAGCTTCCAAAGCCCCAAGCTCTCACCGCCGATTACCCACCTCCGGTCGCCGCATTAGCCAGAATTTTATATGTCCGTTTTTTGGGCTTTTGGAGGGGCAAACGATGTCCGTTTTGGACGAATTTTATATGTACGGACTCGTATTGAAATTCTCTACATGATTATGGGGCCAATTTTTTTTTTTTTTTTTTTTTGTATGTGCGTTAAGCCTTAACGCACAACTACAGTGCCATACGTTAAGGCTTAACGCACAGATACAGTGTCATTTTGGGCCTGTCTCCCTTGGCCCATTTAAACCTGTGCGTTATGCCTTAACGCACAGGTGGTACCCCCGAATTTTCCGAAAATGCCTCTTCTGTCCCTTGTGCGTTAAGACATATCGCACCCCACCCGTACGTTAAGGCTTAACGCATATTTTGATTTGCATTTAGACAATTTTTCGTGTGTATATATCTTTTTCCTATTTATAAGAAGAAGTCAGATCAAACACATATGACTATTTTCGTGTATAGTGTTGATCAATATGGGCCGTCCGTTTATGTTGATCGTGCGGTCCATATTGCACGCGCGCATTTAATAGGAAATATTTTTTGCTGTTTGTATGAGAAATTGTGCTATAGCCCAGTGGTTGGAAGCATGTGACGGAAGGAAAATGTTTTAGGTTCTCCTCTTATGAAGAGTGCCCCCTCCTTTTTTTCTTTCTCTTTCCTTTTCATTACCCAAACGCACACAATTGTTCAAAAATTACAATTTTAAACATTTTTTTGGTCCAAAATAATTACAATTTTCACTACAATTATTTTTATTTTTTATTTTTTATCCAAAATATTTACAGAGTGGTCTTTTAAAACCACGTTAATATGACCTTGGTTTTATAATATGCGGACATTAGATGATAATATATGAACTCTAGTTTATTTTTATGGTGCACAATGTGGAAAAAAAAAGATAAAATTTTGAGAAGAATAAGCTTGAACCTTATATGACTATATATGAACATTGACATGTAACATATAAAACCCCTAAACCAATGAAAAATAATCTCAAACATGATTGTGCTCAAAGTTTTATATATGAACCACATAGATCAAGGTTTACATTTAGTACACAAAAGGTTAATACTATATACTACATGTTCAGATTTTATAAACGTAAAAAGGGGCATGACTGATAACTATAAACTTTGTTTGAGTTTCAAAGTTTGTACACTAGATGTTCATATGTAGTACACTAAAGGTTCACATTTAATAAATAGAGTAAACATACATTTTAATAACATAGTGTGAACCAAAGTATAAGCTTCTAAAACTCTAACATAAAGTTTGTAAACCTATATTATAAAATTAGTTTGTAAACCTCTAATGTATAGTTTGTGAATCTCTAATATAATATTTAGGAACCTAGGTACATTATCACATTGCATTTAGAAGTAGAAAAATGAAAAAACTACAAAAATATCACCGTGCTACTTATACTCCTTTAATCTTGGACATTCCCCCCTTGATCTAATAACTTATAATGGTCTCCATTTTACACCCTAAGAGCCATAAGCACTTGAGTCCACCTCTATATAAGAGACCAACAAACTCTTACACATTGATTTAAATATACATATTAGAAGGTAGTGTCATAAAAAATAAACTCGATGTCACAACCGGTCAAAATATTTTTTTTATTGGTCGAGAAGCGGGCAAAGCCCGAAAATGAATTTATTAATTTACACGATTAGCACTCTCATTAGAAGAGAGGAAATCAAAATCAAAGTACTGTTTAATAGTAGTAGGAAGTTCAATAAACTCATTAAAAACATTAGGAAAACAAAATGAAAGCTAGGCAAGATTACGAGAAACCATATTAACTTGACGATGAACATGTTGGACATGTACTTCCCGAGGATTATCATCAAGCATACGCCAACATTGTCCACAAATTAGAAATCCAGGTGGGCCGTAGAGTCTTCTCCGGAGCAAGTCACAAGCAACAGTTTAATCACATTCAACGATCAATCTACAAACGCGCGCCCAAGTTCACCGCCATTTGAATGTCATGAAAGGGCGCCCAAAGTTCAGCAGTAAGCATTGAACAATTCCCACAGGTAAAGGCAAAAGCACGAACAAAGGAACCCGATGAAGACCGAATGATTAAAGATGGGCAAAATTAGACTCACGGTCCACGGTCCGGAAATTTGACATTTCCGGTCCGTAAAATTTTTATAAAAAACTTCCATTACTATTTTGGACGTAATTTTTACGGTCCGGTCCGGACCGTCACCACTACAATTAAGCTCTAATAAAACGGTTGAATGAAACAGTTATATATAATGAAACGGTTGTTTGAAACGGTTAGACCTAATGAAACGGGTTAAGCAACGGTCTATATCAAATTAGTTTATGCAACACCAAAATGAAACGGTTGTTATAAATGAAACGGTTTTCTATTAATTTGAATCGGTTTTGACATGTTTAAAGAACCGTTTCATTAGCTAGCCGTATCCCCAAAAAATTCCTAACCCGAGTGTTTAACCGGGTACACGGTTTAATTCAATGAAATTTCAAAACCCCTTTCTAATCCCTAAAACTCTTTCTTCTCCGGTGGTTATCCTCTTCCTTCGCCGGCGACGCTGGTAGCGGTATAAACGATTCTGGAGGGGCGTGGTTTGACCTAAATTAAACCCTAGCGGCCAGCAATTGACTGAGGTAGTTCTAGGAAGAGAGAGAGAGAGAGAGAGAGAGAGAGAGAGAGAGAGAGAGAGAGAGAGAGAGAGAGAGAGAGGGAGAGGGAGAAGAGCGAAGAAATGGAAGCGGTTGCGGAGGGATTATGGGAGATGTCGTAGAATTTTGAGAAGAAAGGGGAGGTCGCGAAGGCGATCAAGTGCTTGGAAGCTATTTGTCAGTCTCATGTCTCCTTCCTCCCCATCGTGGAGGTGAAGACCCGCATCCGAATTGCTGCTATGCTGCTGTGACATACGCACAATGTTAACCAGGCCAAGTACCACCTCGAGCGCTCGGTATTATTCCGCTTCTCTTCACTGGGTTTCTAATTTTGAATTTGCGATTTTAAAATATTCTTCATGCCTGATCCAATCTGTTTTTCTTCAGCAACTGCTGCTGAAGTCAATCCCGTCCTGTTTCGAGTTGAAATTTAGAGCGTATAGCCTACTTAGCCAGTGTTATCATCTCGTAGGATCTATTCCCCCTCAGAAGCAGATTCTAAACAAGGCTCTTGAGCTCGTAGCCTCTTCCGGCGATGGGTGCGTTTGAATTACATCTAGCCTTTTGTCCAGTTGTTGTTTGTTTCAGTGAAGCAATCGTTATGATCCAGTATCATGTGTGGAGCTTTAATTAGAGCTTGGTCGAGGTTGGTGTCAGATTAGGCCACCTCACATGTATGAGGCAAACAGTATTATGTGTGGATAGAGTTTAACCTTCTTTTATCAATCTAGTGGGATTGATCCACGTGTTGAGGCAAACAGGGTTGCAAGTGATATTGAAACGTTTTGAAATGTTTCAGAAAATTTTAGTCATCTCTTATCTGACTTCCTTCATCCTGATTAAAAACTATATTTAAAGTCAATATGTTGCATTTATGGTATATATATATAACTTTATACAGATTGCAGAGTGACTGACCATGTATTGTTACATTTTTTATGATTGCGGGAAAGTTGTGGTCGTGCAACTTCAGTTCGCAGTTGGCAAATGCTTTGATAATTGATGGAGATTATCAGAATGTAATTATTGCTCTGGAACATGGATATAATTGCGCAGCTGAAATTTTATACCTAGAACTTCAGGTTAGTGCATAACTATACTACAACTCTTCTCACCAGATTAGCTTTTCTCTGTCTATGCTCATTTAAGAATAGATTTTTTGGATTTTTGGGGCCTATGTCTTCTTAGGATGTTTATTTTGTTATCTTGGTTGGCAAGAGTTGGCTATAGCCCTTGCCCAACGAGAGAGTTGGCTATATGTGCATTTATATGACATTAATTAGCATGATTCATATTTTCCTTGTGTATTTATCTTTGTTATATTTTTCTAAATTTAGTGTTCCATATGGACATATCCATCTTGGGACAAGAAGCTAGCTGTAGGTGGCAATACAATTTTTTTAAAATTGAACATGTACTAATTCGTAACTAAATAAGGAAAAGAGTAAATTACAAGGTTAACATAAACGAAGTTCTACATCTATTGGTTTCCTAAATATTATTCTATAGGAATTGCTTTCATCATAGGTGGTTACCCTCTTCCTATTCAATGACATATGCAGACTTGCAGAGAATTTCATGTCAGTTCTATTTTCGGTCATATTACTTTGAGTTTAGACAAGTACCATTTTGAGCATAATTGTTAAATTTGTTCCAAGAGAGACGGGGTAGGGCAGGGAAATAATGGAGATACGAGGTTCTTGCGTGTCATTTTTTTAGCATGTGCCTTGTTGTTACTTTCTGAAATTGTATATTTTTTAATCAGATAGAACTAAAAGAAAAGACCTTACCATGGAAAACATTCATCTCTTGAATGCTTACCATGTTCCTTTGTTTTGATTCTTCTGCAGAGGATCACAATTAAAGATATCAAGAGTCATGTTCCTCTGTTTCGATTCTCTTTTACGATCACAATATTGTTCTTAGTCCCAATATATAAAGCATTTCCCTTTTTGTTGGGGCGTGGGAAGGGAATTCAGCATGTGGAATAAAATTTGTAGCTTATCCTTTTCATTTTTCTTTTATTTATAAAAAAATCAATTCAGTTAGAATATTTATGTTGATAGTATAAACATCAGCATGTTAGTCAAGTAGTAGGTTTTTGTCCCTATTCTCTGAAAAGGAGAAGTGGATGAACTGCTTTAATGAAAATCCCCCTTAAACCATCTAGTTGATGCTAATTTTGGTGAAAGAAACATTCAGCCATGGAACTTGACTTTGTATTAAATAAAAAGGATTCTTCCCTGCACATAAGTTATGAACACTTACTAATGACACATTCTTCTGTTGTTCAGCAGATATGACTATTTAGGATACGGGTAGTCTACTGGAAAGGTATGTGAGCTCGGTTCGTGGTTGATTGCTTGTTTTAATGGCACTTGCTCAGAAATTACATTTTGATACCTCTCCCTCTTATACAAGCAAATGGTGAACTATCTATACTAGAATATGCATTACTATATTAGAAATTACATTTTTCTCATTAGGTGTTCTAGATGGCCCAAGCAAAAGGTTCTCTGGCTTCACATATGCATTACTATACTAGTATGAGATGCTTCTTCTAGTGTTTGCTGGATTTAAAATTCTTTTAATTTGCTCTTCAAATTTAATGAAGATGATTCTACTGTGTCTTTTGTTGATTTTGATGTGTCTTTTGATGCTGTTATTTGCTGATTTTTCTCTATCTTCTCTTCTTGTCATGTGCCAAGTTTGCTCTTGTAATACTCTAGTAGTGGTATTATGTTTTGCTGATTTTTCGGTGTCTTTTGTTGCATTTTGTAGATGTTTTTGCGTCTTTTACTGGTGTACATGATGCTTTTTTTGGTTTGCTAGATTTACAACTCTTTTGGCTAGTGTTTGTTGAACTTGTGCTGTAATGGTGAGGATGCGGCTGATGTCTTTTGCTGGAGTGTGTTGCTTCATTTTGAGATGGTTCCACTTTGCTGAATTTTTCTATTCATGCAACTTCAATTAGTTTTTTTTAAGACTTTTTAGAGGTTCATTTGGCTTGTTTCGGATATCCTCCAAGGCCATTTTGTTTTGTCATTGCTCCATATTCATTCATTTGAATGATTTTAGTTTTTAGAGCAATCTTTACATCTCATTAGATTTAAGATATTTTGAATTTTGCCATTAACCATGGTTAAGTTTTGTAAGTATTTTATTTCTCTATTTAATACATTTACCAATTCAGCACAATTTTATAATTTTAAATCGTATTTATATTTGTTTATACAGGTTATGCTGCTAAAACACTAAATAGAATATATTATTGTATACTTTCTATAAATCTAGTGAAAATTGTAACCGTTTCATTATCATTTACATATGTTGCATTAAGAACATAAAAAACCGTTTCATTATCAAGTGTATGTATTGCATTAAATCGTGAAAAACCGCTTCAATAGATGTTAAATAGGGTTTCATTAGCTATAGTCCAAATGAAACGTTTTTTTTATGTAATGAAATGGTTTCTTTATACTTTTTAAAAATCGTTTCATTAGCTTAAATTAACAGTTTCATTATGTCTAATGCAATGGCAGCAACTGAAACGGTCAAAAACCGTTTCATTAGGCCTAATGAAACGGTTTTGAGGCTTTAAGAAACGGTTTTTAACCGTTTCAATAGTCCTTAATTGTAGTAGTGCGTATTTTTTACGGTCCAGACCGTAATCAAACAATTTAAATGTCAAAAATTATGAAATCCGGTCTTTTCGGTCCGGACCGTGAACCGGACTGTATCGGTCCAGTCCGGTCTGGTCTGGTCCACATTCCATATATTAAATTTTTTACGGTTCGAACCGGATGCCCATCCTTACGAATGATCCCCCACCCCTAAAAATTCGAGGTTCCCTTCCAGGCACCATCATAGTTCAATTTATACCAATTGAAAGGTGGCCTATACCAGCCAACAAAAGTAGAAGCATAGGGAAGGGTGAGCGACAATGAGGCATGCAAAGGATGAACATAGGAGGAAGCGAACATCTGCGCCTGACAGATCACAATTGCAGACAAGGTAGACGAGACATCACAACCTTAAAAAACATGGGTATTGCGCCCTTTCCAAGTGTACCAAAGAATGAAGGCAAAAATAGACCCTCAACTGTCATTTTCCTTGAGGTTCAAACTAATCCAATCATGGATACTGTCAACGGTAAAAAAAGGATGATGGAAGGCCATTGCTAGACAAGGCAAAGCCAAATGCTACTAATAGCACCACAATCACGCAAGGTATGAAGGGCTGTATCATCCATCCCACAACGGGGACACGTCAGATTCAAAGCTAGGTGGCACCGAACAAGGTTGGCATTGCACAAGAAATAGTTATGGGCAACCAGTTACAAGAACTAATGAACCCGTTGCATTGCTTTGACCTTCCAAATCAATCGCCATAGAGTGAGAGCTGGGTGTGCAACAAGATCGCAAAGCAACTGCAAGGTTGATTTAATTGTGAGTAAACCAAAGGCACTATATCCCCAATATAGTGTGTCATTGGTCGTGGTCCTAAGATCAATCCGAATAGCATCTAGGCGAAGGCATATTGTAGGTCGTAAATAGGAATTGATACGTCCCAGTTCCACCTCGTAGAGGTCCATAATTATGCCACAGTAGCACCCTCCAAATCATCAGGAACATGAGTACTTGCAAGGTCGATTAGAGTTGATCTTCAAGCTAGGAATGGAGCACAAAAAAAGTAGAAGTTCATTACCAATTGATGTACGAAGGCCCTTAGACAGAAATTTAGTGCCATGGATAATCCCCTACCAATTGCGTGAAGCCCGAGGATAGCTCATAAACATGTCGAGATCAGCTCGACCGTGGCAGTATTTTCCATGCAAAACTCGGGCCCAAAGAGAAGTTGGTTTCTCAAGTACATGCCAACCAAGTTTCGCCAGAATTGTCGTATTGGTTTGGCATGTGGGACGAATTCCTTACCCCCCATCTTGCTTGGCTTGAGTGGTGACATCCCAAGGGAGGAGGTGGATGCGACGACACTCAGAATTTGATCCTCAAATGAAACCTGGAACATCTTGATCAATAATATCATAAATGGAGCGCGGGATCATAAACGATGACATTACATAAGGCTTTGTTTGGAACACATTGTTTTTCGTTTATAAACATTTTTTTTTCAAAATCTACTTTTATATGTCTCGTTAAACATATAACAAAATTATTTTATTTTTTCTTTTACTACTCACACTTTTTAAATAAAATACACATATTTTTATAAAAACCATCTTTTTTATCAAACATGTTATTTATACAAATCTATTTATCAACTATTTATAAATAAAAAATATTTTATAACCTCCCTCACCTAACAAACCCTAAACTGGAGATTAGTAAGAACATAATTTGCCAAGGGAGAGGGAACAGGCTTGCCATCCGTAAAACATAATATGGTCCATTCAACTTAAACGTCTTCGGTGTGAGCTATATGCTGTTCTTCAATTCACGTCCAACTTTTATAACAAGCGCAATGATTGGGGGCACTAAGAGTATTCGTTTCACTTACAATATCCTCAAAATAAAAGAAGTGGGAGTTGCACTTCTACTAGAAATGCCTCCATTAATCTCCCATGACGCTAACATGTCTATTGTTTAAGAGTGCTTGGTGTCTTGGTTGAAATTTGTGTTTCTTTTTGGTTGGTTGCTTCAATTTATTATTTCTCTTTTTTCTGTTATCTTTATTTTTTTTCCCATTGAATTGCATGGTTATTACTATGTTTTTCAACCCTTACTTGCATATGTATTGAGAGTGTAGGATCGTAGGTGTTATTAATCAAAGAGAACTGAGGTTTCAGAGAAGTTCAGTTCCTTAGCAGCGGAAATAAGTAACTTAACTGATTCAAGACAAGTTCCTTAGAATGAGAACCTTTGATAACCAACTAGTTATCCGGGATAAAACCCACTACCTTTCTTTCGAAATAATTTCAAAGTCTACTTCTTTTATTCAAGCTTCGATTACAATTAACTAAAGTAAAACACACAGATTAAAGACTTAAGACACACTTAAGACTCTCTACCTAGTTCGACCTAATCAAGCACAAAAAGCAAGAGACTTACACAGTTCTTTTCACAAGAACAAGCATTGATTTCTCTTCACCTTCAGCAATATGTGAATGAGTAAGTAATGAGAGAGTTTGATTACTTTACTTATACATTTCAACCATATAGAATTAGGATCTACAGCTGGCCGATTTGCATAATTAAAATAACCGAAAGAAATCAGAAAAGATAATATTTGTTACCAAACAGTATCTTTCCCGATTTTACATCGTTTAGTTTCCATAAAAGATATTCAAATAATCTCCTAAATAAATAGAAATAAGTATATCTTTTATCTTCTCTCTCTAAGATAAAAGATCTACCCTAAACAACTAACACGCTGAGATCTTTTCCAATTAGCGCGGCACCCCTAAGCAGCTAATCGCCATTTTCTGAGTTCTTATGTCAGTTCCCAATTCTGGCGTCTTGGTCTCTGTTCTTCATTTCCTGAGCCTGAGTTCCCTGTTCAACTGCACATATGGAAATATTAATAGCAAAGTGTTTGTTATCGTCAAAACTAGGAAAACTGAAGGATGAAACTTTCGAGGGAACCAGAGTTCCTGAAAGTTCACATCTTAACAATTTTCCCCTTTTTGATGATGACAAACAAGTAGAACCTGGCATATCTATAATAGGCATGAATGACATGAGCATGATATACGAGGCTAGATGTAGAATGATCATTAGTGAATTGCATATTCTCCCTCAACAAATAAACCGATTATCTGAGTTCCCCCTTAAGGTAATAACCAGTACAGAAGTTCCTTTCAGCCTATTAGTTCCAGATAGCAGAGTTCATTCTCCCTTTGGACATCATCGAAAAGAACCAGTTAGATGATAATCAAAGAAAACTTAGAGAGAATCAAAGACTTATTCTGAACTCTATAGAAATGGCACCGTAATAGAAGTTAAAAGCATGACTTAACAACGCAAGGACACCAAAATATTTCATTAAATATAATTAAAGCACGGAGAACATATAACAATTAAAAACACTCAGAGACACACAAAAGGGATCATAATATGGAAGTGAGATCCTAAGGGAACTAAGGGTTCCGTGTCATCTGAGTAGGGAACTAGGAGAACTACTCCTTAGCCTTCTCTGCCTCCTGTGCAACCTTCTTGTCAACCAATTTCACAATCTCCTTCACCAGTGCAGCAGAAGTCTTCCATAACTCCACCACCATCTCATTGGTGAAGTTACTTCCTTTCTCAACAGCAGAGGCAACATGGTTGAACCCGTCAACAAGGGCATGCTCAATTCGCCCCATACTCTCCAGAAGCACATGAGTATCATGGACCAAGCGTGGATCAGTTGGCCCTTGTTGAGTTTCCTCCTTTCATTCTCTTCCTCAGACTCCTCATCCACATGAGCTTTATGCAACAGCCGCCCAACAGTGGTCATAGTAAGGAATCGAGAAAATGGAGTTTCCTCGACACCACTCGGATACAGACCAAGGCGACATAAGATCTTCTTGATCAAATGTGGATAAGGGAGAGCATGAGTAGAGTGTGTCTTACAGTACTGCATGTGACCCAGCGTGATACGAGGAAGGTCAATGGGAACTCCCGAAATCAGCTTCTCCATCAAGATAGCATCTCCAATCAACACAGTATCCCGCTTCTCCTGGCGGGGAATGATGTTCTTGATCAGAAAAGTGTGCAACAACTTCTTATCCAAACGAAGAAATTTGGTCAGCAGTGGTCCCTTAGCTGATGGGGAGCCATCAAACACAGCATCTAGAATGACCTTTTTGCAACCTTTGGGCCAGTTCCGTTTAACAATGACCCCATAGCCCTCTCCAATAGGGACGTCCAATGTAGAGCCAATCACAACAACAGAAAGAGGAATAAGATTACCTCTCCAGGTGATGATGGAATCATTAGCAAGTTTGTCATCCTTTGCCGGCACAAACTCCATGGACTGATAAAACAACCGGACAACATCTTCGTTGACAGAGAATGGCTCCACTAACAGCTTGTCCCACCCCTGAAGTTGAAGGACGGAGTGAGCAGAGGAGATGAGATCGTCATCGGCTGTGCTCTAGAATTCTTCGCCAATGATTAGCGGCTCCAAAATTTTTCTAGAGGCGAAGGCGAAAGCAACATCAGAGGGAACTAGGGAGACAAACAACACTGTTTTTGTTTGGGATTTCTTCCCCACTTCTGTTTTGGCCTTTTTGGCTTTAGGGGCCTCCTCCAGTTGGAGCAAGGACGCACCTTGAGCCCCTTTAGCAGAACGCCGCTTGACACGACCGGTCACATACTGGGAGTCTCAAGGCAGTTTGAAGGATGCCAGAGGCATAGGGAGGAGTTCCACGTTGATGGGCTCGTTCTCCCGGGAAGGAGACGAGTGATGGGAACCCTCCTGAGTCGGAGCCGATGAGTTTTGCTTGGTGGGTGTGTGCTTAGATGAAGCCGAATGATATGGCTTCTCTTCCGAGACTGGTGGCAGAGCAGACTCAACGGGTTCCTCCACCGTCGTGGGAGGCTTCTCTACTGACGAAGCCTTGGCGGGAGAAGGTGCCTGAGATGTTGAAGTAGCAGCCTTCTTTTTGCGGTACTCAGCAAGTAGGGCACGTTCATCAATGGCAAGGGATTTGAGTTCAGCGTCCATGAGAGCAAATATAGATCTTGAGAGATTTGAGAGTTGAGAAGTTGTGAGAGCACGACAAATAGCTGTGAGAGACAGAGAGAGATTGATGTCGGTGCCAAATTAGGGTTTCACTCTTTGCCTTTTATAGATAAGGAGCAAATTCTATCCAAAAGTAGTTGTTGCCAAATCTCCTCAAATAAGGGAACTCCAATGTCCACAAGATCTTCAACAAATAAGGGAACTCAACATCCTATCAGAAATTATTCCCAAAATTAACTCCAAAATCAGATCTGTAGCAGCCATCAATCACGGATTTTCAACGGCTAGAAACGCAGTTAATGTCCTCGGGAATCAGCGAAGTATCAACGAATTTGAAATCTGGCCGTTGGAAGCAATTCTCAGTTCCTTTCTTCAGATTTTGACACAGAGTAGGATGGATATGGGTACATTTATGTAGGGAACCAAGCAACACTCAAGAAAAGTACATACCCATATCAAGAAAGTAAGGTTGGCATTTTGACACCACAAAGATAATTCCCAGCTGTGGACTAAAGATGGATCATAGGGAATTATGCAATGCAGTAAGGCTTAGGACGGTTGAGTAGTCAATTATCATGTCGGCTTATAATGACGGTTAAATAGGATCAAAATGACTACATTTAAGGCCAACAAAGAGATGCAATCCAAGTTTAATCATATCATAAAATCATGAGATCATGCAAGAATATTAAGAACATGCTTTAGAACAACTATTACAGGACATGCGAGGTTAGCATAAGATCAAATATCATCAATATTTTCAAAGAATCATAGAAAAGATCAAGTCTAGTCAAATGGAGGGAACTAATGAAAGCTACTGGAACTACTAGTTTAGGGAAATCATTCCCAGAAGTAACCGTAGGGTCTCAAAAGGTTCCCGATTCAATGCTTTGGTGAATATATCGGCAATTTGATCCTCAGTTCTATAGTGTTCTAGCAAAATGTTTCCTTTTTCAACATGATCACGCAAAAAATGATGCCTAATATCTATATGCTTGGTCCTAGTGTGATGCACATGATTCTTTGAAATATTGATGGCACTAGTATTATCACAAAGAATCTTAAGGGGACCAAAAGACATACCAAAGTCTGCAAGTTGTTGCTTGAGCCATAGAAGTTGGGAACAACAGGCGGCAACTACAATGTATTCAGCTTCGGTGGTGGAGAGACCAACGAAATTCTGCTTCTTAGAGCCCCAAGAGACCAAGCATGGTCCAAGGAACTGTGCCATGCTAGTCGTGCTCTTCCGATCAACCAAGTAGCATGCGTAGTCAGCATCTGTGTATCCAAGAAGATTGAAATGGCAATTCTTGGGATACCAAAGACATAGGTTGTCAGTTTCCTTGAGATAGCGAAATATGTGCTTCACTTCAGATAAGTGAGATTCCATTGGATCAGCTTGAAACCTGGCACACAAACAAACAGAAAAGACAATATCTGGCCTACTTGCAGTTAGATACATCAAGGAACCAATCATTCCTTGATATAGATTTTCTTCCACTTTCTGTCCTGAATGATCTGCAGTGAGACGAGTGGTTGGGGAAATGGGGGTTGAGATGGCTTTGCTAGAATCCATTTTGAACTTCTTCAGGAATTCTTTAAGATATTTTTGTTGATGGATTTGAATTCCATCATCCTTCTAAGTGACTTGTAGTCCCAGAAAGAAGGATAGCTCCCCAATCATACTCATTTCAAACTCGTTGCTCATCAGATTTTTGAACTTTTCTACAAGAGTGAAGTTAGTGGAACCAAAGATAATATCATCAATCTATACTTGGACCACAAGAATCTCACCTTTGACTTCCAGGATGAAGCGAGTTTTGTCGATCACACCACGTCGATAGCCATTGGCTGTTAGAAACTGGGCAAGACGGTCATACCAAGCTCGAGGAGATTGCTTAAAACCATAGAGAGCCTTGTCCAGAAAGTAGACATGGTCAGGGAGATCATCATCTTCGAATCCTGGAGGTTGCTTGACATATACTTCCTCTTGAAGAATTCCATTGAGAAATGCAGTCTTCACGTCCATTTGGTATAGCTTAAAACCTTTGTGAGAGGCATAAGCAATGAGTAATCTAATGGCCTCCAATCTTGCCACAGGGGCAAAGGTCTCATCATAGTCAATTCCTTCCCGTTGATTGTAGCCTTGAGCTACCAAGTGAGCCTTGTTCCTTGACACTGCACCTGAATCATCCAAGTTGTTACGAAATACCCACCTAGTGCCTATGATGTGTCTGTTTTTAGGGCGAGGAACTAGTCTCTATACTTTGTTCCTTTCAAACTGATGAAGTTCCTCTTGCATGGGTTGAATCCATTCAACGTCTTTCAGAGCCTCCGTGATGTTCTTTGGTTCTATAACAGACAAAAATGCATTGAAAGGACAATAAGTCATATCCTCAAAGCCAAACCTGACTGGATGCTTGAGAGATCTTTTGTCTCTGTTAGTAATGATCAAGTCAGTTCCAGGAGCTTCAACATCAGCGGGTTCAGCGGCAATGGAAGAGGTTGCAGTTGGATCAGCCACAGGAGCAGGGGCGTCCTCATCAGCTTGATAAGTAGAGGGAACTGAAGCAACAACAACATCTTAAGGGATGGAGAGAATTGGGGTGCTGTCAGAAGATGTTGCAGGTTTTGGATCAACCACAGTTAAGGAAAATGTGGATGGAGAAGGACCAGACATGTTGGGATAGGAGTTATGCTTGGAGGGAGCTTCATCATCTGAGTCTTTATTTGTCCTTTGGAACGGATCTTCCGAAGGAACTAAGGGATCCTACACAGACTTTAAAGGTAATTTTTCATTGAAAATAACATGAATACTTTCCTCTACCTTTTTAGTCCGTTTGTTTAAGGCCTTGTATGCTTTGCTACTGGAAGCATACCCAATGAAGATTCCTTCATCACTCCTGGGATCAAACTTTCCCAGATTGTCCTTACCGTTATTGTGAACAAAACACTTACATCCAAAGACTCTTAGATGAGAGATGTTGGGAACTCTGCCTCTAAGTAACATATAAGACGTCTTCTCAAGCATAAGGCACATCATTGCCCGATTCAGAATGTAGCAAGCTGCATTGATAGCTTTGGCCCAGAAGAACTGAGGAAGACCACTCGAGATGAGCATGATGCGAGCCATGTCTTCCAAAGTCCTGTTCTTTCTCTCGACAACCCCGTTCTACTGTGGAGTATAAGGGGCCGAAAAGTTGTGATCAATTCCATGTTCCCTGCAAAAGGTTAGAAAGTCTCCATTCTCGAACTCAGTTTCGTGGTCGGAACGAATAGCACGAAGAGATACATTCAATGATTTTTCAAGTAAGGGAACTAGTTCTCTGAACCTTTCAAACACTTCACTTTTAGATTTTATGAATATTGTCCCAGTGAATCTAGAAAAATCATCAACAAGTACTAGAATATATCTGTTTCCACCAATACTTTGAACTCGCATAGGACCACAGAGATCCATGTGAATGAGTTCCAGAGGTTTAGAGGAACTTACCATTATTTTGGGCTTGAAAGAACTACGAACCTATTACCCTTGAGCATAGTCATAACAGAGATCTGACTTTTCAGCATTGATTTTGGGAAGGCCACGGACCAGTTCCTTTTGATGTAGCTTGTGGATTAGCTTGATGCTTGCATGACCCAGTCGCCGATGCCATAGATTCGTCTGATCTTCAATTGACGAAAGACACAGCTTCTCTTTGGGAACAAATTTTGGATCAATGACATAGACATTATGAAACCTTTTTCCCTTTAAGATCATTTTTTCCTAATTGTCTTCCACAAAGCATTCGCCTCCTTGATCATACAGTTGTGACACACTTATTAGATCAAAACCCAAGTTTTCAACAAGATGAACATTGCTTACCTTGATGTGATCTGTAAGATTCACATTACCAATTCCACAGATTGCTCCCTTTCTTTTATCCCCGAAAGAAATGTTTCCTCCGTGGTGTTGCTGAAGTGAGGACATTTTGCTTCTGTTTCCAGTCATATTGCACGAGCAACCACTGTCTATGTACCATTTGTCATATCGCATCACTTCGTCCTGCACAAGGGAACTTAAGCTTTTTGAAACGAGCCAAGCTTAGCTTTTCTGGGTAAATTAGTTTGATAGTTCCTATGTTGCTGGGGAACATGAGCATAATAATAAGGATCATTCAAATCGACAATTGTATGCACCTTCTTCTTATTATTCATCTCCAAGTTCATTTTCTTAGGTCACTCATTGATATAGACCATTTAGACCACAATGCCAACAAACACGGTTATGTACAACATGACCATATTTGCCACGACCAGGTCTAAACGGCCTCTCATGCTTTCTCTACTCAAAATCAATTTTCTTACCTTTGCTTCCCTGAGCTTGATTGACATACATTTTGTGAGCATTTTGTCCATCAAACCAGGTATGCTTACCTTTAGGTTTCTTCTCAAGAACCTTTACCTTTTCTTCAAGAAACTGATTTTTATCACGTGAAGTCTAGAGAGCTAGATTGAGAGTTTCATTTTTCTCAACCAGTTCCCTTCTCAGTTTCTCATTCTCAGCGGAGCATATGTCCTCAAAATCTTCCTTATCAGAATAACCAAGACCATACCTTTGCTTAACAAACACAGTTTGATTCACGGTTTTCTCATTGATAGAACTAGTGAGATCATCCAGTTTACTCATGATTTCAAGAAGCATAGTAGAGGTGGTCTTTTCAGAGTCAGTGAAAGAAACAATAGAATCAATAGCATACATGGGTTCCTTTTCACGAGTTAAACATGAATCACATTTCTTAGATGAACTAGCAAGTAGTTTTTCAGTTTCATCAAGTTTCTTGCTCCAAACAGAATTTTCAGTAGATAAACATGAGATTTCGTCTTCACATTCTTCTAATCTTTCTTGAAGGGAACTGTTTTCCTTTCCAAGTTTCCTAATGATCTTGATTAATTGTTTCTTATCACATTCAATAAGAGATTTAGTAAAGTCAGAAGAGGATACCTTAGAGTCATCTGATTCGGTTGAATCCTCCTTAGCCATTAAGCACCTTCCTTCAGAGATTCCATTCAGATCTAGTTCCTCATCTGAGTCCTCTGAGTCATCTCCAAAAGTAGCGAATAGAGCTTTCTTCTTCATAGGCTTGTCATCTTCATTTGAGTTCTTTGGACAATTCTTAGCTAGATGTCCTCTTTCCTTGCATTGATAACAAGCATACTCTGAATGATCTCTCTTATGGAAGGATCTCTTGTACTTTCGCTTGATGAAGTGCTTCTTGATATGGTTAGTGACAAAAGTGGTCATCTCGTCTTCTTCTTCTTCTTCAAGATCTGAGTCTTCTTCCTCCATTTCCAATCTTGAGAAGTCCTTTGAGATTTTTAAAGCAATTCCCTTCTCCATTTTCTTGGCATAACTCATCTTGAGAGCCTCCCTTTCTTCAACTTCAAGTTTCCCAATGATTTGAGTTAAGGGAAGACTTTGAATTCCAGGGGTAGTCTTTAAGACTCTCTTGATGAGGGTGAACTTTGAGTTGAGTCCGTTGATGATGACTAGAGATTTAGACCATTCATCAAGCTTAACATCAGCGTTGTTGAGTTTGGTAACAAGTCTAGTGAAACGAGAGTGATATTGAGAGATGTTTTCCATTTCAAGCATTTCGAATGTGTGGTACTCTCCTTCTAGAGCGAACTTTCTGCTGTTTTTGAGTTCTTCACTTCCTTCATGCATCTTCTTGAGAGCTGTCCAGATACATTTGGCGGTTTCAATTCCTATCACCTTGTACATGTCTTCTCTTGTCAACCCATTGAGAATGAGTTGACGAGCCTTAGCATTCTTTTCCTTGATGGTGTAGTACTCAGGCTTCCAATCTGCTTCAGCCAAATCCTTAGGAATAATGCCATCACCATTTTCAATCACGCGCCAACACTGATAGTCAATAGTTTAAATGTGGTTTGTCATGCATTTCTCTCACCATTCTTCTTCTCCCTTCTTCCGAATGTGAGGCTTATTGATTGAGATCCCCAAATCAAATTCGCTTGCACTAGACATCCTGAAATCTGTAAACTAACACAAATCTAGAGCGCCTGCTATGATTCCAATTGTAGGATCATAGGTGTTAGTACTCAAAGGGAACTGAGGCTTCAGAGAAGTTCAGTTCCTTAGCAACGGAAATAAGTAACTTAACAGATTCAAGACAAGTTCCTTAGAGTGAGAACCTTTGATAACCAACTAGTTATCCAGGATAAAACCCACTACCTTTCTTTCGAAAAGATTTCAAAGTCTACTTCTTTTATTCAAGCTTCGATTACAATCAACTAGAGTAGAACACACAGATTAAAGACTTAAGACACACATAGGGGGCGTTTGGTAAAATTAGGTATCGGGTTGGAATGAGGTATCGGGTTGAGAAGGTATGGATTTGAAAAGTGATAGATGAATTTATGTGTTTGGTTAGTATATTGGAATGAAGTTTTGAAGTCCATTTTCTCACATTTTCCATACCTCATTCCTTCTTTTCAACCCCAAAGAAATTGAGGGGGTTGATATCTTGGGTTTGACTGGGTTTGGGGAATGAGTTTGATTCCAAGATATCAAATATCAAACACTAAATTTTGGACTGGGATTCCCCAACCCTTCCCAACCCCATTCCTCATCCCTCAACCCCAACAACCAAACACCCCCTTAAGACTCTCTACCTAGTTCGACCTAATCAAGCACAAAAAGCAAGAGACTTACACAATTCTTCTCACAAGAACAAACACCAATTTCTCTTCACCTTCATCAATGCGTGAATGAGTAAGTAATGAGAGTGTTCAATTACTTTACTTATACATTTCAACCGTATAGAATTAGGATATACATCTGACTGATTTGCATAATTAAAATAACCGAAAGAAATCAGAAAAAATAATATTTGTTACCAAACAATATCTTTTCCGATTTTACATCATTTAGTTTCCATAAAAGATATTCAAATAATCTCCTAAATAAATAGAAACAAGGATATCTTTTATCTTCTCTCTCTAAGATAAAAGATCTACCCTAAACAACTAACGCGCTACGATCTTCTACAATTAGCGCGGCACCCCTAAGTAGCTAATCGTCATTCTCTGAGTTCCTGTGCCAGTTCTCAATTTTGGCGTCTTGGTCTCTGTTCTTCATTTCCTGAGCCTGAGTTCCTTGTTCAACTGTACATATGAAAATATTAATAGCAAAGTGTTTATCATCGTCAAAACTAGGAAAACTGAAAGAGAGAAATTTTGAGGGAACCAGAGTTTATGAAAATTCACATCCTAACAGAGAGAAAGTGGGATTGCATCCTCATCAGCATCTTTTGGCTCAATTCACGCATTGTTACATTTTGTGTCACCTTGATTAGCCATTAGTCATGGGGTATGCGTTGCATAAGGAATTACCAATTACATGTCAACAATATAACAATTGGTTTGTTTAACGGGCCTTGTCAACAATACATAAATTTACATTTTGTTCGACCTATATAATGGGCAAGTTTTCTTCTCAACATTTTCCAGGTTGACTACTGCGTACTTGGTTGCTTTATATTTAATCATTTCCATTTCCAGCTCAAATGGTTGTTGTTTTGTTGCGATACAGGTGGCTGCTTCTTGATGATCTCAATTGCTGGGGAACGTGGTGAGATGGAGCAGTAGTTTGGGTTGATGGCTCTAAGAGTGGAGATGAAGAAGAGAGGGATTATGTCGAGTGCTCCCAAGGCAGTTGATTAGGAAGCGAGGGCCATCTTCTCTTTAGAGGCAACAAAATTTATTGATGCGAGTGGTGGCGGTGGTTGAAGGCAAGCTTGGGGGAAGAATGAAGTTGCTGCTTGAGTTCGTGTTTTTCAACCACATGCCATTGTAAGGGATTGATATTTTTTTGTGGAATCCTCTCCAGAGGACACTTTTAGGAACCATTTCACTCTTTGCTTCATCATCTCCAAGGAATCCACCAATCTTAAGCCAAAGTGCAAATTTAGGGTCCATTTGTTTTGGATAAAAAGGCTTTAGGAACGGATTATTAGAGACTTGGTCCAACAAACATGTTTGGTTACCCACTAGAAATGATTCATTACATTTCAGAACTTTATTGGTTAAGCCCATTTGTTACCTTTGCCTCCATCTATTCAATCGTCTCCCACAATTGAATCTCTCTCTTTTCTCTCCATCGATCTTGTTGATGAATTTCTTTCTTCTTCCATGTATCAATTTGTTTTGATTTTCATGTATATTTGAAACGCTTATGTAGATTTTCCTCTCGATCTATCAATTTTGATTTCATTTTACATAATTTTGTTATGAATTTTTTCTCGAGTTCTATAAAATTATCAATTGGGGCTTGTGTGGCCTAAACCTCTCTTGAGCACAATCAATGCCTACTTTTTTATTGCATGTGTTTCTATTGGTCCAATTTTGTGTTGTTCTGTTTGTTCGAGTGCAAGAAAAAACATATAAAATTAACTAGGCGGTGAAGATGAACTGTAATGTAACATTAATTGGACCAATTTTAAGTAATAACTATGGTATTAAATCAGATTTTACTTGAATGTTTGCCTTTGATTTGGCCTATTAGTGTTATAGTAGTAATTTGGGATTGAAATTTAAAAAGTTTGTTTAAGTATTGACATTATATCATATTAATTGGGTTGTTTTTGTAGTAGCAATTATGATATTAAATCAGACGAAATACATAGAGGATTATAGTTACCCATTTATTATTTTAATACAAGAACGTTATCTTATATATGTTATAAGTTCTTTAAATTACAAAGTGAACTTTTCACTATATTTTTTTATCTATTATATATCCACTTAAATTATATTAGAATATTATTGTTACACCTAATCATCATAAAACTAATATATTCTAATTGCATAACTATGAAATGTAATCGTATTTATATTCAATTTATTTACATGTAAAAGAACGTAGTTTAGTAGATTGTATAATTTATTTTATGTTGAATTCATTCGAGCTACTTTATTATCGTAAATCAATGTAATGTACGTTTAGTAACAAACTTCTCAAAACATGCATATCATATTTATATAAGCGCCCAACTTTTTTACATATTTATAAATTAATCTTGGTATTAATCTAATACTATGAATTTTATATGGATTTTTCAGAAATAACACCTACTATTCTTAAGGGTTTTGAAGGACCAAAATCTTGCCGGTCGATGAATTCATATGATTCTATTTTGTTGAAAAATTGATCAAGATTTGACCGTCTTAAAAATAATTAGAGAATATTCTATATAATAAATTTATGAATTGGAAACTTGTTCTTCCCTCAATTTTGAAAGCAACAATATAACTAAGCCTTAATATTTTTAATATCATTTAAGCCAAAATATTTTTAATATCATTTTTTTATCAAAGTTCTTATAATATCAATCATGATACTGTATTATTCACAAAGTTTTGGAGAAAATAAAAAAGAAGATTGAAACTTACAATATCCTAAAAAAGTATTACGGTTCTCTTTAATAGTCTATTGACCCTCAATATGTATGTCATTGAATAGATCGATCATTGTAGAGATACGCATTTGCAATAGCTTCATTGCCTTGAAGATTTGACCATATTCTCAAACCTACAGACAAAATAAGTATCATCAACTGATATACATCAACAAAAGATGTTCATGCGCATAACACATATAATTAAAAGAGAAAAAATGACTACAAAATTTAGATGTTGCAACAGTGATATCAAGAATTGCAAACATAACGAAGTATAAGAATATGTGTAATAACCCCTAAAAGTCTCAACTCTCGTTTTGTAAGCAAGACGGGTTAGGCATAATCTGTAATCGGGTAAGATAATTTTGAGTCCAAAAATATAATTTGATAACTTAGACTCTTTGTGTTTGATGTGAATGAGCTAAAAACATTTGTGGATATCTTTAACATTTATCCGAACAAGCCCTAGTTAGTATTGGAATGAAATAAATCAAAGTGACGGATAAAAACTAGGTGTTTTGATTAATGATGAACCAATTTGATTTAAGTTTAGAATTTTCATAGGCAATCCCGCAGAAATATTTGTGTTCAAGGAAGCTTCGTAGAACGGGCATATCTTTTTCCACAAATCTCGGATTTCGATGATTCAAGATGAATTCGAAACTAGACTCGGAGATCTACAATTCTATAGTTTGCATGGAGACGTAATTTCAATAGTAAGTGGTTCGAAATTATCCACCAATATGGGTCGATAAACCGTTTTATCCCACATTGCTCATCTTAGAAATATTTATAAAACTCTCATCCCACATCTGAAAGAGAGAAGAAGAGGGGTTGGGGAAACAACTATATATACAGGTCTAGACACTCTCTACCATTCATCCACAGTTAATAATTTGTAAGATGTTTCGCTATCGGCGGACCCAGTCTTTTGGCGGGTCCACAAAAGCGAAACTCTTCAAATTTGAAAAGTATTCGCTACGGCAGGCCCAATCTTTTTGACGGGCCCACAACTGCGGAATAGTTTAATTTTTGGGACTCCTCTTACATTTCCTCATTAATCTCAGCGTTATCTCTTCTAGAGTGGGAGATGAAGCTTGGTGTCCTCTTCATAGTCGTAAGTTTCTGAGTTTATTACTTTCCAGCTTAGTTCTTTCAATTATTTCAATTCTTAGAGCATAGTTTAATTTAGGGTAATGTTGGTCTTATACCGCAAAACCTTAATTGGTTTCGTGAGGATTGGTGGAGCTCTGGCGTTGCCTCGGCGCTCAACAAACCAAGCTTTGTCTTGGTCTAGCGCGCATGATGGCCAACAGTCATCACTAGGGTGGTTGATTATGATGTGAGCGTCGTGTGCTTAGAAGGGATCCATGGTGGACGACGCATGTATACGTATGATCTTCAAAAGGCAAGTGACGGTTCACTCTTGTTCATTATTCCATATTTCCCTTGATTGTCAATTATTTAATTGCCTAATTAAGATGGGATAAAGTTGTTGTTTTGTGTTTGGGAACAAATTTGATAAAACAATGTGTTAAAATATGAATTTATAATAGGTTGTATATATTGCTAGAAACAACGCTATTATATAGTTCTATATGATATTACCGTAATGGATTTTAGTGTGGATTTATATGTGGACTTACTTGCTTAGTTAGCACGAGTATTCGTAGGAACGCTATGTACCTTACGAGGTCTAGTCATTTCTTTATAACTTTGTGTTAGGAAGATAAATGCCCTAACGCTTTTGGTCATGACTTACCCCTATCCGAATATAGGTGGTGGTGCACTTAGCTAGTGTCAATCTTCGGGATTCGTCCCATGTTCTATATCTCATTGCGAGATCTGTTGTGGAAATTAAAAGCCTTAACGTGAGTGTACGTTTTGAAAGTAAATAAGATAAGTGCTTTTATGCACATAACTAATATACCCTCGGGCGAGAAGTACAACGTGGAACCCGCCCGGACTCTTGTTAGAGTAAGTCCTCTTTCCAATCTAGATTCGCATTGCGCGGTGAGGTTGGTCGTGGACCCAAATAATCAAGGTCATGTTTTAAACTTGTGTGAAAACTTAACGTTCCCAAACAATTGTCATACGTTTCCTATAAGACTCAATTCCGTTGGAGTCTTCTTCTATCATTTCGTGTAAGTTTCGGGTTATATATGTATCGTTCCTTCGGTTATTATTCGAGGGACAATGATAGTAAACGGTTACGATCACTAGAACCATTCTATTTTCACCCTTGCATAGTCTTTCATTAGACTAACCAACCGGATTTTATTCCTTGCATGGTTGGCTGGTGTCATCCTTCCTATACGGCACATCAGAGGTTGGTCCCCGACAGTTGAAGTAACCAATCGAAGAGAAGGCTTGCAGTTGAATTTTGCGTTTTAAAGAGTAATGTCTCCAAGGCGTGTATGTTTAATTTGAAATAAATGTAATACATAGTCATGTAATTAGGACTACTTTAAAAGAGTCTTCCGCTATAATTTAAAAGTCTTCCGCTGTCACTATACTTTGTTGTAAAACCGTCATTCTCGTTTTACGAGAGGAATCTTAATAAAAGGTTGAGTTTATTCATTTAAAATGTCTTCCGCTGATTATTCTTTCGATATTTAATATTTATGCATTTGTTTAAGCTTAATTATTCCGATTAAAGCCTGGGGTGACTTTGAACATTTACGTCTGAGGTCACTGGCATATGACAATACCGACATAAGTCGGGGGTGTTACAATATGCATGTTAGGGAAAGAGGTAGTTAGGTTTAACACTTATTTTTATATGAGGTTCTAAATCAAAGGGATGTGTGACATGAAGAATGGTAAGTCTTCCGAAATTTAGTACGCTACATATCCCTTCATTAAATTTGTATTTAACTTTTGTCTTTGTTTTTCTTAAAGGAAATTTTGGTCTTTGTCTCTATTGTAGAGCAATTGTTAGAATATGAATGGATGGAAACTGTTAGGAAACGGAACTCTGGAACTTCGGTTCCACTGAGAGTTCCTTTCCTCAGTTTCTCTACTTTTGAAGATGACAAATATTTTGATACTAATGTTTTATCTCAAAGATGTGATTTAAGGAACCACAGGACAAATACCGAAAGCATGGAAGCCAAACAGAACAAGAGAACCAAGCAGCAAGACAATGGAAGGAACCCAGGTGTGCCCAGAAACGCAACATGCGATATTGTGATTCCCGAGAAATCTGGGAACACCAACCTCGGACAAAAGAAAGTCGAAAACGACTTGTGCGAAGCTTCCAAAAGTCTGCCATTGTCCAGAGCAAAACAACAAGACACCTAGAACATATAACCTCGGACAGAGAAAGGTGAAAGCGACAGGACATGGAACCTGTCGCTGTCCAGAAGACAGTTCCCAAGTGCCCAGATTGTTGAGCCTCAGAAGAAGGAAGCTGGAGAACGACTTGGCCGAAGTAGTTGACTAACCTAGAAGGATTCTGAGCTGCCTAGGTTGTTTGCATATGTCAAAGACAATGTGGACCAAGGAGAACCACACATCCTAGGGCAAGCTCGATCTGTGGGAACCAAGAGAAATCAAGCTGCGAAGAATCCACTATAAAAGGAAGACTAACTCAAAGGTTATCTTCAAGCACTGAAATACAAATCACACTCAATAGCAAACATCAAAGTGTGAACCTTCAAACAAGATTATCAAAGCAAACTGAGATCAAGAGGAACCAGTCAAGGAATCGAAGAGTTGAGTGCTAAGTTCCTGTGACTGTAAGTGAGATAGTTCCTAGGTGCTAAGGTCTGTTTCTTGGATTGATTATTGATTGTGTTAAGTTATCTAGGATTGCCTAACTGTGTGTAAGGCAAAGAAACCGTGTGTTTGTTCCTAGGATAAGCTATAACCAAAAGAGATAAGAAATCAAGAAGTAGACCTTGAAATCCTTTCGAAAGAAAGGTAGTGGTTTTTATCCTGGATTGATAGTTGGCAATCAAAGGTTTCTACTATAAGGAACTTGTTCATCTAGTTGATTGTTTATTTCCGCTGCGAAGGGAACTGTAAACTGTGTTCTCAATTCCCTGATTATTAATCTAACAATCACGATCCTACAATTGGTATCAGAGCGGGAAAAGCTCTAGATCTTTGTTAAGTTTGCAGATCATGTCTCAACCAAGCAAGTTTGAGCTCAGAATCTCCACCAACAAGCCACATCTTCGAAAGAAAGGAGAAGAAACATAATGGGAAAAGTGCATGGAAAGCCACATCAAGACCAACGACTACCAATGCTGGAGGATAGTCGAAAATGGAGATGGCTATGTCGATCTTACCATGAAGGAAGAAGACTGGAAACCAGAGCACTATGTTATCATGGAGAAGAATGCCAAGGCCAGGCAGTTCATCCTCAATGGACTGGACAGAGAGGACATGGACAAGGTCATAGGCATCAAGACGGCGAAGGAAATGTGGAAGGCTCTCAAGGAGATGCATGAAGGAAGTGATGAACTAAAGCAAAGCAGAAAGTTTGCTTTGGAAGGAGAATACCACACCTTCAAAATGATGGAAACTGAGACCATCTCAGAGTACTACTCCCGCTTCAACAGATTGGTTGGAAAGCTAACAGCGGCCGGAGTCGACCTCGATGAAGTTTCCAAGTCTCTGGTGGTCATCAATGGACTCAACTCCAAATTCACCCTTCTCAAGGGAATCATGAAGAACACTCCAGGCATTCAATCCCTTCCCTTGACTCAAGTCATAGGGAAACTGGAAGTTGAAGAAGGAGAACACACCAAAGCCAATGCCGACAAGAAACTGGAGAAAGGAATTGCCCTCAAGATCTCCAAAGCCTTCTCTAGGCTCGAGATGGAGCAAGAGAACTCAGACCTGGAAGAAGAGGAGGACGAATTAACAGCCATCTTCTCAAAGAACATCAAAAAATTCTTTGTAAAGGGAAGATTCCAAAAGGGCAGTTCCTCTCACAGTGGACCAAGAAGAGATCTCAAGGAAGTCTCTTATTACGAGTGCAAAGAAAAGGGACACTACGCTAAGAATTGTCCCAACAAGGAAGACTCCAAGGAAGAAGAAAGACCTCAGAGAAAGAAGGCTCTCGTAGCCTCATGGGGAGAAGACTCAGATGAGGAACTGGATCTGAGTGGCTTCTCTGGAGGAAGATGTCTCATGGAAAAAGGAGATTCAAGCGACTCAGAAGACCTTGAGGTAACTTATGACGATCTCTTAAAAACTCTAGCTGATTGTGATAAGAAACAACTTCTTAAGATCATAAAGAAACTAGGAAAGGAAACCAGTTCCCTTCAACAAAAACTTGATGACTGTGAAGATGAAATTGCTTGCTTGACTGTTGAGAACTCTGTATGGAGTAAGAAACTTGATGAAACTGAGAAAGACCTAGCTGAAACTCATTCCAAACTCATTGACATTAGAAATGTGCATGCTAGTCACCTTAAAATCTGCAAATCTTGTGATGAAACCAGTATAGACTCTGTTAGAATTCCCTTGCATAATAACCTACTTGAAAATGATATGCTTCAATCTATAATTGATAGGTTAGACATTCTCACTGACTCTATAAATGAAAAAACGATAAATCAAACTATTTTTGTTAGACAACGTCATGGAATAGGATATGTCAATAACAAAGGGAACAATGATGATGAAGATGAAAAGGCTAGGCGAGAACTTGTTGAGATGAATGAGAACCTTAGTACTGCTCTCGCCACTTCTCGTGATAGGAATCAATTCCTATCAGAGAAGATCATGGTTCTTGAGAACAAGGCTGAGGTTGCCAAACGTCTCAATGAAAGTTCTCAAAGTCCTAAAAGGGAACCTAAGGGAAAAGAAAAGATGGATCCTGAAAATTAATGGTTCAGTAATTCCTTTGGTCACAAAAGATATGTTGATATGGCTCATAGTAAGGTTAGAAACAATGTTGACTTCAACAAAATGAAAATTGAAAAACCTTTCAGGCCAGGAAAAAGAAAGTATGGACATGCTGTTTACAATCGCTTGTGTACCTACTGTGGTAAGAATGGTCATTACAACACTGATTGTCCTAAGAAAAGGAACTTTGAAAAAGAGAAAAGTGCTTATTACCATGAAAGGAACCAGTTCTCTGGTTATTCATAGACTCGCAATGCTAATCCCCCCAGTAAAGCCAAGCTTCGCTGGGTTCAGAAATCTTAGTTCCCTTATGTGTAGAAAGAAGAGAGGCAACCTCAACTATGGTACATCGACAGTGGTTGCTCATGCCATATGACCGGAAGAAGAAATCAAATGACCTCTCTTCAACCTCTCCAAGGAGGGAACATAACCTTTGGAGACAAAAGCAAAGGGAAAATCTATGGAATAAGAACTGTGAGACTCAACGATCACATTCAGGTAAACAAAGTTCACCTCGTTGATAATCTTGGTTTTGATCTAATCAGTGTGTCACAGCTATGCGATCAACGAGACAATGAAGTTAGATTTAAGTCAAGTGAATGCACCGTCCTAGACTCCTCGGGACAAATCATCCTAAAAGGCAAAAGATTCAACAATGTGTATGTTGTTGACCCATCATTTGTTTCCAAGGAGAAACTCTGCCTCTCAACAGTAAATGATCAAATTGAGCTGTGGCATCAACGTCTTGGTCACGCCAGCACCAAATTGATCCACAAGCTACACCCAAAGGAACTAGTTCGAGGCCTTCCAAAGATAAGTGGTACATCTTCGAAACCATGCTCAGACTGCATAAAAGGGAAACAAGCAAGAAGTTCCTTCAAATCCAAGAATATGGTAAGCTCCTCTAGGCCCCTTGAACTCATCCACATGGACCTTTGTGGACCTATGAGAGTTCAAAGCCTAGGAGTAAACATGTATATCTTTGTCCTTGTCGACGATTTCTCTCGCTTCACTTGGACTATCTTCATAAAATCTAAGAGTGAAGTCATTGATCGCTTTAAAGATCTGGTTCCTTTGTTAGAAAAATCTCTCGATTGCTCACTCAATTCTATTCGGTCTGACCATGGTACCGAATTCGAAAATGGAGAATTTCTAACCTTTTGCAGTGAACATGGAATTGATCACAACTTCTCTGCACCATACACTCCTCAACAGAATGGAGTAGTAGAAAGGAAGAATAGAACCTTGGAAGACATGGCTCGGACTATGCGCATATCAAGTGGACTCTCTCAATCATTCTGGGCTAAGGCGATCAACACAGCTTGCTACATCATCAATCGAGCCATGCTTCGCCCAATTACAGAGAAGACACCCTATGAACTCCTAAGAGGAAGAGTTCCCAGTATCTCACATCTGAGGGTGTTCGGATGCAAGTGTTTTGTGCACAACAATGGGAAGGACAATCTTGGCAAATTCGACCCAAGAAGTGATGAAGGAATCTTCATTGGATACGCCTCAGGCAGCAAGGCATACAAAGTCTTCAACAAAAGGACTAAAAAGGTAGAAGAAAGTGTTCATGTTATCTTTAATGAAAAATCACTTGGAAGAATTGTGCAGAACACTACCACTCCCTTTGAAGACCCGTTTCCCAAGTCATCTCAAGAAGATCCAGATGAAGATGTCACTCCACCAAACTCATGCCCTGCCGCACAGAATCCTCCACTGGCTCCTCCACCAGTTCCCATGGATAATGAACAACAATCCATCTCTGGGAACCATGAACATGACGACAATATCTGTGGAGACTTCAATGATTCTTCCTCTCACATGATTTTCAATGGAGAAGGTGATCCCGACCAGGAAGCTGAATGCTCAACTCATAATGTCTCCACATCAAATGCTCTAGCTCCCAACAGAGAAAGAAGAATCATCAAGCCTCCAGTCAGATTTGAACATCTCACCTTCTTTGTCTTCAATGCCTTTCTATCTATTGTGGAACCAAAGAACATAGGTGAGGCACTAAAGGATACAGACTGGATCCAAGCTATGCAAGAAGAGCTCCATCAGTTTGAAAGGAACAAAGTGTGGCATCTAGTTCCCCGCCCCAAGGATAAGCACATCATAGGAACTAGATGGGTTTTCAGAAACAAGCTAGATGATACAGGAGCGGTGATAAGGAATAAAGCAAGACTTGTTGCTCAAGGATACAATCAACAAGAAGGCATTGACTATGATGAAACCTATGCTCCAGTGGAAACGAATTGAAGCAATAAGGTTGTTGATTGCTTTCGCATCACACAAAGGGTTCAAGTTGTTCCAAATGGATGTAAAGATGGCCTTCCTAAATGGAATTCTTCAAGAAGAAGTCTATGTCAAGCAACCACCTGGTTTTGAAGACGATGATCATCCAGACCATGTCTACTTCTTAGACAAAGCACTGTACGGCCTCAAGCAAGCTCCCAGAGCTTGGTATGATCGACTTGCCCAGTTCCTACTCTCAAATGGCTATAGGCGTGGAGTTATTGACAAAACTCTCTTCATCCTAGAAGAAAAAGGTAACATCTTAGTGGTTCAAATTTATGTAGATGATATTATTTTTGGTTCCACTGACCTGTCCCTTGTAGACAAGTTCAAAGACTTGATGAGCAGTGAATTCGAAATGAGCTTAATTGGGGAACTCACCTTCTTCCTAGGATTACAAATCACTCAAAAGGAAGATGGTATTCAAATTCACCAACAGAAGTATGTTAGGGAACTACTAAAGAAGTTCAAAATGGATTCAAGCAAGCCTCTCTCCACTCCCATCTCCACCATTGCTCATTTGGACAAGGACCACTCAAGTCCTCTAGTGGAAGAGAAACTCTATAGAGGTATGATAGGCTCACTCGTGTACCTAACCGCTAGTCGCCCAGACATTGTTTTTGTTGTTGGCTTGTGTGCCAGGTTCCAATCTTGTCCAAGAGAGACCCACTTGGCTGCTGTGAAGAGAATACTCCGATATCTCATGGGAACTGATTCACTCTGTATTTGGTACCCCAAAGAATGTCCCTTTGAGCTGATGGGTTTCACTGATGTTGATTATGCTGGATACCTGGTGGATAGGAAGAGCACCTCTGGAATGGCACAGTTCCTAGGCCCTTGCCTTGTGTCATGGGGTTCAAAGAAACAAGTCTCAGTCTGTAACACCCCCAAATTTTAACCCATTTGGAAAGGTATTACCGCCAGTGACCTCGGTTTCCACACCGAAGCCACCCCAGGCTTTACCGGTTTAAACACAATTTATAAACAACGGTTAAGATATAAACATCAAAACCTTTAATTAAAACATATGTATGGGATTACATCCCAATCCCCATAGGACAAAACAGAGTATTTAGCGGAAGTCTTTGCAAAGTATAAAAACAAGGGTCTTGATCGTAATGATCACCCGCCAAGGATCGCAACCTGATAAATCCATTAAAACACCGTTTGCCTTTATAGTCGTTCTAGCCTTTGTTTCTCGGATTCCTATCTGATGTGCCGAATCGAATGGATGAAACCAGCCAACCATGCAAGGAACAATTACGGTTGGTTAGTCTAATGAAAGACTACGCAAGGGTACAAAGCAGAGTGGTTCGAAGCAGTCATATTAGGTTAGACTCATCGCTTCTCAAATAATAACCGATGACGACAGTCAACCATCATACTCCTACTGGAATATATGAAGAGGCATGAACAAGAGAAGATTCTGAAAGACCAAGTCTCACAGCAATCAACCCAAAAGAAGACTCCAATGAATTGAGTCTTATCGGAAAGCATGACAAATGTTGGAGAACATTAATGATTTCATACAAGCGTTCAAAAATGATTTGATGTTTCGGTTCACGACCAACCTCACCGCTTAATGTGAATCCAGATTGGAAAGAGAAAGGTACTCTGATCAAAGTCAAGATGAGATTTCCTAGCTGCACTACACTTAGCTGCACTACTCGCCCAAGGTATATTAATCATGTGCTACGACAGCACTTATCTTATTTAATTCCAAAACAAACCACATCACGTTATAAGCTTTTAGATATCCACAACACGATCAAGAACGACTGGACCTCACATAGAGCCCATCGTCCGTATCCACATCCGATCCACATCCGTTGGTGTCAGGGTCTCCACTGCCCTTTTACCAATAATTATCAAGAAACGACTGGACCTCACATAGAGCCCATCGTCCCTACGAATACTCGTGCTAATTAAACAGTTTAACACAATAATAATCATATCAAAGCCCTCCAGGCTAATATCATAAATATATATCTATAATAGCGTTGTTCTAACAGATATACAACCTATTATAATATCATATTTGAATCCATATCATTTATCAAAACTATTCCCAACAAAACAGTAAATCATTCCAAATTAATTAACAATCAAACCATTGATAATTAATGGAAATATGGAATGATGAGCAAGAGCGAACCGCCACTTGCCTTAGATCAGACGAAAGCTTCAACAAGCTTTAGAGACGACGGTTTCCTGGGTCCGAAACTGGGACATATCCTGGATAACAAATCCCTAAGGAACGACCCATAACGAGACCCTAAGTTAGATTCAATATCTACATATATGAATCTAAAAGAATAATAATCGAAGGGTCTAAGCTTCGCCCAAGAACCAACACCCAAGACACACACACCACGAACCCATGCTTGCCACGGGGTACGGTGGTCAGTCACCGCGGGGTGCGGTGCTTGGCCGCTGGGTGCGGTAGCGTCTGACCGCGGGGTGCGGCGCTATGACAGAAGCAAAGTTCAGCAAGTTTTCGGGAAGAATTACTTACCCAAATCGATCGATTTGACTTCGATTTGTTCTTGGTTTGTCTTCCCACCTTCTTAAGCCTTATACCACCTCTAAGAACCACCCTTCTACTAATCGAAAAGGTGTTCGAATCCTTCCACGAATTAAGCTTGAAGTTCAGCAAAAATGGAGTTTTTCTCTGAGGATGGAGATGGTGATGAAGCTGGTTTGAGGCTTCTCCTCCGCCTCTCTCTCTCTCCATTTATAGGTCCTCCAAGGTCTCTACCAGCAAGACACATATGCAGGGACATGTACAAGCTAGGAGGAGTAGCCCCGATGACACACCACAGCTACAACTAGCCTCGCCAAGTTGCACAGCAAGCTGTCAAAGCTGCTCGTTGGCCCTTACCGCGGGGTGCGGCACACCCTTCATCGCGGGGTGCGGTCAAGGCCAGATTCGTTCCCCTCCGTCCTTTGTCGTTTTTTACCTTAAGTGGTAAAATGTTTTTAACTCCGGGTTAAATATATTCGTACACGAACGATCCTTTAGCCCGTAAATACCTTAACTGTATTTTATATTGCTCAGAAAAATATTACAGAGATTAAACATTACACAGAATGTTCATCTTTCCCTAAAATAAACCTGACTCGCAATATGGGCTTAAGAAAATTCAAAATTTACCCGTACAAAATGTGGGATATTACACAGTCTCTCTCTCCACCACAGAGTCCGAGTACATAGTTGCTGCCTCATGTTGTTCCCAACTTCTCTGGCTAAAGCAACAACTCGTGGACTTTGGTATGTCTTATGGTCCCCTCTCTATTCTTTGTGATAACACGAGTGCTATAAACATTTCAAAGAATCCTGTGCATCACACTAGGACCAAGCATATAGATATAAGACATCATTTTCTTAGAGATTATATTGAGAAAGGAAAAATCATTATGAAATTTTGTAGAACTGAAGATCAGGTTGCAGATATATTCACCAAAGCTTTGAATAGAGCTCCTTTCGAGAACCTTAGATTGGAACTAGGAATGATTCCTATAACCTAGCAGTGACCTTAGCTTAAAGGCTCTTCTCCAGTTCCCTTGATTAACTAGTATAAGATCCTTTACTTGTTAAGTCTTGGTATCTCTGTGTTATATCTTTTGCTACAGACCCTCTTTTCCATAATGGTTTCTTAAAAAGGCTTTGATAAAATTTTCTTAGTTCGTGTCCTTTGGTCCCCATTATTCTTTCAAACTCTTTCATTGTTCAAGTTTCTTTGTTGGCCCAAAAGTCACAATCTGATCATATTCTAACCCAACAATACAAGACGAAATGATGATTGTGTACTATGACCCTCCTTGCCTCATTGCTCAATTTAATTTCCTATGATCCATCTCTTAAACCCTCTCTGGGAATTGTTGTGCAATGCGATAAATGGCCTCCCTGATTCCTTGTATGGGAACGTACTTTTCGGTTCCATGTTTTAAACCCACATCAAAGTTCCCATATACCCCTCTAGCACACTGAATATATCGCCAGAAAGGAACCAGGATAAAATGCTCTTCCAACGGCTAATTCGGCACTCCCCAAGACGCTATTTAAGGCAAACCTGCAGAAATCAGTCACGTCTCAGTACAGTGCCTCCTTCTCTGAATGAATAATATTTCAAATGGCTTGTGACCGTTCGGAAAAGCTGCAACCCACATCAATGCTCAAGATTCTCCCTGATCTTCTCAACGGCCAAATTTCTCCCATCGTCCCCTCAATCCTCATCCGCCTTTAAAAAGTATCTTGTTAATCCAAGCTTCCCCACAACTTGCCATTCGTATCTCTCTGATCCTCTATTTCTCTCTCTCTCAAACACAGAAAATTTCTAGCTCCTCAAAATGGCTGACCAAAACCCTAACCTGATCCAAGACGAGGAGAAAGCTGCCCTTCTCCGAGCCTTCCGAGAAAAGAAGGCAGCATCGTCTTCCAAGCCCATTTCTGCCACCACCTCCCAAAACCCCCAACCTGAGGAGAAAGTTGAAGAGCAACCTGAGGAGAAAACAGAGGCGAAGGCTAAGGAGAAAGTGATAGACATCACTCCTGCCTCGGCATCGACGACTAAATCAGTCTCAGAGGGAGGTTCTCATGACTCCTCCCCGGATAAAACTACCCAAGAGATCCTTTGTCCGGTGTCCTCTCCTGCTAGCCTCAAATCTAAACCAGTCTCCAACCCTGGTCCATCTGTTGCAACAAGGCTAAAACAACGAAAGAGAAGCTCCCAAGCTCTAGTTCCCTATGAGCCCAAATCCATAAAAAGGGCCAAATCCACCACTCTCTCTTCTTCCTATATGGGTCAGGTCTCCTCTCTCTTCTCTAAGAGAAAGATCCTCAAACCACTCATCATCGGCATGGAGTTCTGGACCCAAGCCCTAGAAGAAGAAGATGAGGAACTGTTCAGTGATGCCCTAAGCGAGTTTCACTCTCTGCTGCAGTACCAAGGTTGGGATGAACTTTTGGTTGAGCCTTTCTCCGCCTCTGATGAAGTTGTCCGTCTGCTCTACCAGTCTCTCACCTTTGTACCCACCAAGGATAACTCTCCCTGCAACGACGCCATATTCCAGTGGAAGGGAACCATGTACCCTCTGTCCCCCAACCTCATAGCGTCTGCTCTTGGGATCGAGTCCAGATCTGGCTTTGACATTCTGCATCAGAAAAAGGCATGGCCCAAAGGAAAGGGTTACAAGTCCAAGGGAGAAGTGGTGAAGAAACTCTATGACGGCGACTACCCCTCAACCTTGGAAACAAAGGACCTCTCCATCGCCAACAAGCTTCTGCACTTCTGGATCGTCCGAAACCTAGTTCCCAGGCAGGAGCACTGAGCCTCAGTTCTCATCACATATGCCATTCTAATGGAAAAGGTACTATTTGGAGTACAAGTTGATCTCCCCCGCATTGTGTTATCTCATATGCAGTTTTGCAAGTCCTACACATCCCATGCCCTACCCTTTCCCCATCTTATCAAAAATCTCCTCTCCCTGCTACACCAGTACCCTGATGATCTGCCTGAGACTGTCTATAGCAAGGTTCTCACCATAGCCACTGTTCGAAAATTGAAGACAAGGGATCACCAGGCCACCCCCTCTGAAGTTCAAGCTAACTCGCCTAAGGAAAAGGCCAGTTCCCAGGGCCCTTCAAGCTCCCTACCACCGTTCAACCCCACTCAAGACTCCTCTGCGATCCTTTCTTATCTAGGTCGTATTGAAAAGGCCATCATGAAAGGCTCGACTGTCATCACGGTCGCTCTTCGTGATCAAGTAAATGAGCTGGGGAAAATGAGCTCTGATGTCTAAAGTTTGGTGGAAGTTCTTTAGAAAACTTGGGAAGATGCAACCGGTACTAACAAGGTTGTTGAAGAGGAGGCCGCTGCATTGCCATAGGAACGCTTCTTCTGGTTCCTAGTGCTGTAACCTCACAGTGTGCTAGTAGTTCCCCTAGGATCCTACTACCCTCTTCTATCCCTTGTTGTTTTCTTTAAAGGTTGCTTATGATGTTGTCTTTGTAGGTTATTGGTGTGTTGTTTTTATGTTATTTTGTGATCTGTCTTACCCCACCTTGAACAATGTTAAGCTTTTGTTAAGTTAATGACTACTTTTGGCTTCGTTTCTATGATTACTTTGTCTTTGCCTTAAGTTTCCATTATGTTTCTGTTATGGGCTTGTTGCAATTGTGTATTACTTGAATATCCCGTTCTTAACTTGTCAACTGATCTTTTCGATGATGTCAAAAGGGGGAAGAAGGATAGGAACCTTGAACTTTGGAAACTACTGGACTATTAGGAACCATGAACTCATTCTACTTCTAAGGGAGAATTTGAAATAAACTCGTTCATCTGCTTAGGGGGAAATTGCAACCATTGAATATTCTCTCATTATTTTATAATGTTGTAAATCCCTTAAAATTCAACTGGTCTCATGAAATTCAAAGTCCTATAATGTTGCCAGGTTCCTTGTATTTGTCATCATCAAAAAGGGGAAAATTGTTAGGAAACGGAACTCTGGAACTTCGGTTCCACTGAGAGTTCCTTTCCTCAGTTTCTCTACTTTTGAAGATGACAAATATTTTGATACTAATGTTTTATCTCAAAGATGTGATTTAAGGAACCACAGGACAAATACTGAAAGCATGGAAGCCAAACAGAACAAGAGAACCAAGCAGCAAGACAATGGAAGGAACCCAGGTGTGCCTAGAAACGCAGCATGTGATATTGCGATTCCCGAGAAATATGGGAACACCAACCTCGGACAAAAGAAAGTCGAAAATGACTTGTGCGAAGCTTCCAAAAGTCTGCCATTGTCCAGAGCAAAACAACAAGACACCTAGAACATATAACCTCGGACAAAGAAAGGTGAAAATGACAGGACATGGAACCTGTCGTTGTCCAGAAGATAGTTCCCAAGTGCCCAGATTGTTGAACCTCGGAAGAAGAAAGCTGGAGAACGACTTGGCTGAAGTAGTTGACTAACCTAGAAGGATTCTGAGCTGCCTAGGTTGTTTGCATATGTCAAAGACAACGTGGACCAAGGAGAACCACACATCCTAGGGCAAGCTCGATCTGTGGGAACCAAGAGAAGATCAAGCTGCGAAGAATCCACTATAAAAGGAAGACTAACTCAAAGGTTATCTTCAAGAACTGAAATACAAATCACACTCAATAGCAAACATCAAAGTGTGAACCTTCAAACAAGATTATCAAAGCAAACCGAGATCAAGAGGAACCAGTCAAGGAATCGAAGAGCTGAGTGCTAAGTTCCTGTGACTGTAAGTGAGATAGTTCCTAGGTGCTAAGGTCTGTTTCTTGGATTGATTATTGATTGTGTTAAGTTATCTAGGATTGCCTAACTGTGTGTAAGGCAAAGAAACTGTGTGTTTGTTCCTAGGATAAGCTGTAACCAAAAGAGATAAGAAATCAAGAAGTAGACCTTGAAATCCTTTCGAAAGAAAGGTAGTGGTTTTTATCCTGGATTGCTAGTTGGCAATCAAAGGTTTCCACTATAAGGAACTTGTTCATCTAGTTGATTGTTTATTTCCGCTGCGAAGGGAACTGTAAACTGTGTTCTCAGTTCCCTGATTATTAATCTAACAATCACGATCCTACAGAAACCTATATGCATGAAATGCAAATTAAACATGTTTTGGATATTAAATTAAATTGCATTGAAATTATAGTAACATTGGTAATTCATAATTAAGTTTAAGAATATCAAAGGATTGTTGTTGTTATTTATTTCTATAGTTGTAACAATAGCAAAATTATAAACGTAACATTTACGATTAGGTTTTTATTTATATGTTAAAACCTAAATATCTATCTATTATAAGATTATAGATATATAAATTATTTTATTGATATTCTTCTTATTTATTTTAATTTTTAACTAACCTGTCTATTGATATTCTTCTTATTTATTATAATTTTTAATTAATCTGCCAAGTATTTTAAATATATATGGATTATATTTCTTAATATGTAAAATTATCATTTAAATACTAATTGAATATTTTTGTTTCATATATAACTCATTGGGCTTATAATTTATTTTACATATAAAATTTAATTTATAGTACATAATATTGGTATAGATGAAACTAAGACAAAAAAATGATTTTTATTAATTAATGTTGGAACGATGACGTTCCCTCTAGTTTTGATGATGATAAACTCAAAAGCTTTTGATGGTTTTTAGTGTGACTATGAGTTTCAGGGAACGATTGAGTCAAAGGAACGATGAAAATCAGTGAAGAGTCAAAATTGTGAAGCAAAGGAACAGAGAAGCCAACAATGAGGAAATCAACACGCTGGAACGAAAGAAGAGAAGAGACGCGTGATACTGAATAGAACAGAGAAGGGGAACAGCGCAAGGAACGGAGGACGCGCGCTGAAACCCTAAAGCGCCGCCGAATCTCTATTATGGAAAGCAGATTTGGAAGTTGCAACTTGGGCCTCAAGGAAGATCTCGGTGAAGAGATATTGTGGTTAGAATATTTTAGAAAAGATTGTATAGGATAATTTTATCTTATTTTCCTTAAGTAAAATTAGGGTAAATCAGTGAGATTATCTAGACTATAAGTTAGAGAGCTGCGAACTTCATTGGCAACGAAACTGAGAGAATATTCAGTGAGCAGACCATTCGGAAGAAGAGAAGAGGATTCAAAAGAAGAGAAGAGTATTCGAAGGAAGAAGAAGAAAACCTACAAGGACGAGACTTTGGTGAGTTGAGTACTTGTTAGGGTTTTGATTATCTTAGGTGTTATTAGGAACGTTACATTAAGGAGTCTAAATATCTAGGAGTAAACTAGATTGAGATAAGGCTTGCTTGTTTGTAATTCCAGGATAAATAATACAAGTAGACATTCGAAATCCTACTAGGGAAACCTAGAGGTAGATGTTTTTCTTAGTCAACTAGTTGGTTGATTAAGTTTTCCTCTCTAAGGAACTGAGCTCGTTACTTCATAAGTCTGTTGTTATTTTCCGCTGCCCAAGAAACGAACTTACCGTTCCTTGATCTAACACACTCGATTCAACAATTGGTATCAGAGCAGGTTGCTCTAGATTGTGTGTTACTTACATATCTTACAGGTAACAATGGCTCCTAGCACTATCGAAGTCGGTTTGAACTCCTCAAGGCCCCCTCTCTTGCTCGTTGGTCAATATCAACATTGGAAGACACTCTTCATCAAATGGGTGCAAAGCAACGATTACCAATGCTGGTTGGTGATCTCCCTAGGCGATATTGACATTGTTGATCTGGAGAAGAAGAAGAAACTGAAGAAATGGGATCAAGACGATCTCCAAATCATGGAGAAAAATAGCAAAACTTTGTGGCCCTCTCCAATGCAGAAGCTGATACCTTGCCGCGGCAAGCTGTTGTGCTCAGGTATTGTGGCTTAAGCAACAAATGGAAGACTATGGTATGTCTCTTGGCACCGTTCCTATTATGTGTGATAATACTAGTGCCATCAACATTTCAAAAAATTCAGTTCATCATTCACGTACTAAGCATATTGACATTCATCATCATTTTCTATGTGATAATGTTGACATGGGCTTTATTAGAATGGAACATTACAGGACTGAAAATCAAGTGGCAGACATCTTCACCAAAGCACTAGACAAAGGCCCATTCGATATCTTCGATTACTCCTTGGCATGATCTCTCTGAATTGAGGACCTTCACACCCATTATTCCCTCAATGCTTGGCTAATTCGTTCCATAATTCTCATGAAGTTCCTTGTCTGCGTGCCTTTCATGACTTGATTTTCATGACTTTAGCTTATTCGAATTGCCTTGTATTAGGATTTAAATACCTTGTCTTTTGATTTGTGTTGAATTACTTGATTGCATGCTAACATCTTATTTAAAGACCCAAAACAACCAATTTGATGAAATTGAACCCTCATTACAAGCCCACATGATAATTGGTTGTACAGCCTCCCTTAGCCGCGATTCAGGTAAACGTTCCCTATGATCCCTCTTTGTTACACCTTTTACTGGGAATAATTACTTGAGTTGTCTTTCTCCCTACCATACGTCTGGATATACTATATTTTGTGTAAACCCAACATTGAAATATCCAGACAAGCCTCGCAAGCACTTTTGGTCAGGGGGAACGAAGACCGTTGCTCAGATTAAGGGGGAACTGATAAGTGTGGAACGTTGAATTTGAATCAGAGGCTCGCATTACTTGGGTTGCAGGTGCCCGTTGGAACGGCTCCCTGTGTGATTTGACTGATCTGAGACAGGAACAGTGATGCGGCTACCAAGAAAAAAGTGACCGTTGCATCTGGAGCGAGAAGGAGTTATTGATGGAAACTTTTGAAAGAAGGAAACTTGGAGACGATTGAGATCCGAAAAGATTTATTTGGAAACGATTTTATCTTGGAAAAGATTTTATCTTGTTCCTATATATATGGCATATCTCCCCCAAGTTCCTTCACTGCCTCTTCTCTCTCTGATATCTCTCTCAGGCTCTCAAATCTCTAAAGCTTGCTGCTTCCATGGATTCCCCAAGCAAGATCATCACCGACAAACTCACCGACGCTGAGATGGACGCCTACATCCTCCAACTTCAGCAGGCCAAGGCCGCCAGGGCTACTCCCAGTTCCGTTGGCGCCCTTGTGTCTGTTCTTGATATTGCTAAGGTTGTCGTCCAACAATCAGTGGACCCCCATGCCTCTACATCGACCCCCACAGCATCCTCCCCTGCTCCGTCCCCTCTCAAGGCCCAGGACCTAAATCCTACACTTGCCCTGGTGCCAATGGAAGAGGAGCACTCTGTTTCCTCTCCTTCTGAGGGCAAAGCAGCAGCCGAGGAGGAATCGATGAGACTGCTAGAGAAGGACTTGGGTGTAAAGGCTACACCTTTGGCGCCGCCTCCACCTCGCAAGCGGAAGCATGCTGATCTAGTCCTCACCGCCCAGGAGTCTGAGGAAGAAGGCGAAGTCCAAATCATGGAACACCGCCCAGCCACCACTGCTCACTCCACTCCCTCCAAATCTGGTGGTGATGAGCATGCCCCTCGCCCTATCAAACTTATCTAGGAGTAAACTAGATTGAGATAAGGCTTGCTTGTTTGTAATTCCAGGATAAATAATACAAGTAGACATTCGAAATCCTACTAGGGAAACCTAGAGGTAGAGGTTTTTCTTAGTCAACTAGTTGGTTGATTAAGTTTTCCTCCCTAAGGAACTGAGCTCGTTACTTCATAAGTCTGTTGTTATTTTCCGCTGCCCAAGGAACGAACTTACCGTTCCTTGATCTAACACACTCGATTCAACAATTAAGATGAAGGTATTAATTACTAATAAATGTAATTTATATAGAACAAAAATATCCAATTATTATTTAAAGCGTACAACTCTAGAGTAGTAATCTATTAAACCTATTTTATGAACTATTGTATGATTCAATTTAAAGCATAAAACCCATTTTAATATATAGATAAATAGATACATATAAAGATTTGAGTAACTAATTAACATAAACAAAAAAAAAGAAAGATAAAATAGTAAAACAAAGTTGTTAAGAAGGGGGATTGAACCCTCGACCTCTTGTATTATGAGAGTGTCTTTAACCATTGTTCATTGAGCTATATTAGAAGATTTATTTTGTAATGAAAGATCAATAAAAAATAAGAGATAATTTATCATATTTATTAGACATTAATTACACTTTTAGTCTACTTTATATATTTATAGATAGATTATTGATTTAGTTCTATTTCAGAAATCATCCAAACGTAAATTAAATGTAACTCTATCCATTTCCTTTCCTTCTTCTAAACCATTACTTTTCCGTTTAATATTTTAGTGACAACGAAACAGTACCACCCGAGACAATATCAAGCACTATGTATACAAATAAGAACAAATAAAAAACTCCAACACGCAAAGTTCCTCTCCCCTACCAAACAAACCAAACATTGAAAAAAGAAACTTGGAGACATGAACTCAAGCCAATGCATGAACACAGGTAATAACCACTTAATTTGCCTAATGAATTTAGGCCAATAAAAGTCTGAATCATGTATATAAATTTTGAAAACACGGCCCTCAAACACAATTTCAGCAGCTAAAGCAAGAAGGTTGAGCATTGGATTAGGCAAACAACTCCACATATCACATAATAATAGTTGCATACTCACAAGCTTATGAAGAGGGTCATGCTTCTCATCAAAAAAATATGGAAAATGTTTCTCATAATTTTCCCATTTGGTGGCATCTATCCTAGGTACATTATACCACACTTTAGGAGCACCAAAATGAAAGCAATTCAAAGAGTAGATGTAGTGATCTTCGACATGTTTTAGGAGCACCAAAATGAATGCAATCTAATTATAGATTGCATCTTTCCTAGGTACATGTTGTAAGGATGAAAATTAGAAAGATTTGGTTCTTGTCTCAATGACTAATCTAACTACCAAGGAAAATAAAAAAAGAACATGATTACCTCGAAAGGTTAACATTTTTGCATCTATGCATTTGAAAAGACAATCAACCACCCCTTTAAATTTTAACATTAGCTTAAATGTTATCATGAGCATGCTAGAAATCTACACGAAAGTATAGAATAAATATTCAAGGAATTAGCAATGAAGAGAAAAACATTATACCAACTCTATGCATGTATATACTCAAATGCATTTCATACTTTTATTAATAAAAAATAGATTTAAGGGCTCGTTTAATTTGAATTAGGGAAACGTTAATGAAAATGAAACGAATCTAGTCCATTTCAACAGCATGATACATTGATCAAAATTTTCGTCTTGACTCGGGGTTCTAAAATTTGTGTCAAGAGAAAGAAAAAAATAAATGATTTCATCATTTAGTAGTGGGAAAACAAATACCTTAATCATAGGGTCAAGAGAAGGGAGAAATGAAATATTTTTTATCATTTTGATTAATGTATAATGACGTTAAAGTGAATTAGATTCATTTCATTTCTGTTACCAAAACAATTCAAGCCAAATGAACCCTAAGTGCTAAATGGCTTACAAGTACCGACCATCAACAACATTATTAGTTCAAGCCTTATCGATCATCAATATATACCATATCCACTCACATCTCATTAAAACAATTTTGCTAAAAAAACAAGATTTTTTGTGCATGATTTTGTGAAATTCAAAATTAAATCTCACATATCATGCCCAAATCAACAAGAGAAAGTGACATTAAAACTCAAAAAAAAAGACTATGGCGCTCACCTGAGTAGACCTCAAAACCTCACCAAAAGCACCATCTCAAAGCTTGTTCTTCTCCCCATCACCCAGGGCCTCAAACGTTGTTATCAGTTGGTGGTATTGTAGGATTCCCTTCCCATGATCAGAACGAATGCAAATAAAGCCTTGTTTGGGTGTATGAGGAGACGAATTGAAGAATACATACTTGGAGAGGAAACAAACTTCCGTAAAATCCAACACATTGATTATATTCATCACATTTCATCCCAATCACCCAATTCCTAGCAACATAATTCAAACTTCCAGGCCTAAGAAAAGTCTAAACAACATAGTATCAGACCCATAACAAGAGCAAAGAAACACTAAAACACCTTGGAAGATCAAGCATATAACCTTGTTGTACAAACATAAACCTATTAGGGATGAACAAACTCGTCAGCCACATTGAGAGGATAAGCAGCACATCAGCAAGCAACAACGGATTTCTGCACATTAGGACACAGTTAGAACAAAGCCTGCGCCAACGACCACCTCCGTCTCTTCGCAACAATGTTCCTTCTTTGCAGCTCTGTTGGAACCATGACGTTCCCTCTGATTTTGATGATGATAAACACCATTGGGTTTTATGGTTTACATTGTTTCTATGAGTTTCAGGGATTATGAAAGAATTAGGGAACAATGGAAAGCATGTGAAAGAAGAGAAAGAAAAGGATTGCTAAGGAACTTGGTGAAAACATGGAACAGTTACGCGGAAGCAAAATTGAAGAATGAAGCGCGCATATAGTTCATACAAGGAAACTTTTATACATGGAAACAACATATAAGGAACAATGCAGAATGCAGGAATTGCCAACTGTTACTAGTGAAGGCCGCTACTTATGGAAACCTTGTTTTGAAGATCTACTCGGAGAGAGAAGAGCTAGATAGCGTGACTTAGGAAAGTTTTCATATGGAAACCATGTGATTATGAGCTAAGTTGTTTAGAAGGAAAAGAAATCTTAGACCATTACCATGTATAGAAACCGATAGATGTCTTAGGTGTTTGGTAACAAGGTCTTGGCTACCACTATAAATAGATAAGGATATCTTAGGGAAAGGTATCTCAGCTAGCATCAAGGAAGCATACTGAAGAGCAATTACGGATTGAGATCGAAGGTTCAAGGCAAGGTACGAACTAATGTTGTGAGTACTTGCTTAGAGTCTTTATTGTATTCTTGTGCTGTTACTAGTTGATTGCACTCAAAGTCTAGAAACCTAGGAACTGTGTGTGATTAGGTGGAGAGAAGAGTTTTGAGATTATACAACTTATTAATAATACAAGTATACGTGTTTGAAATCCTCCTAGGGTAATACCTAGAGGTAGATGTTTTCTCTTTTCAACTAGTTGGTTGATAGAGTTTCCTCTCTAAGGAACTGTCTTACTGTTACTACTGAATCTTTGTTATTTTCGCTGCCCAGGGAACAGTTTCATTGTTCCCTATCTAACACACTACGATTCAACAATTGGTATCAGAGTAGGTTCGCTCTAGATTGTGTGTTTTCTTTTCAGATTCACAGGTAACAATGTCTTCAACTCATGAAGTCGGGATTGGTATTAGAGCAGGTTCGCTCTAGATTGTGTGATTTTTCCTAACACTTCATGAAGTCGGGATTGGTATTAGAGCAGGTTCGCTCTAGATTGTGTGATTTTTCCAAACACTTCATGAAGTCGGGATTGGGAACAACAAACAAACCACCGTTACCTATAGAGAGAGAAAAGATTTGATTGTCGGTTTGGATGATGTCAATGGCGAGATTTTTGGTAAGCCTATCCTAATTTTCCTTAATTACTTTCTTCCCAAATCTCTTCCCTTTCTATAAATCCTCATCCTCACCTCAATCCGATTTACCCTACTTTCTCACTTCCTAACTTTCTCTTAATCTCTATAACCCTCTCTTTGCTCTCTGCCGCTTTCAACCCTAAACTCCCTCAATCTCTATGTTCTCCATCTCTTTCATAACCAAAATGTCTACCCCAACCTCCTCTTCTACCCCCGCCATTGATGTCTCCGGCTTCACCGAGGAGCAACTGGCTGCGCTCAAGCAATCCATTGAGGCACAACAGGCTGCGAGAACTCCCACTTCCAAGGAAGCCACCTCCATTGTTGTCGTGGTGGAAATCGCCAAAGAGGCCACCTCCTCTATCGCCGAACTTCAAGAGGAACAACCTCAGGAGAAACAACCCCAAGAAACAGAGGCGTCCAGGGAACTGGTGGCTGTCACTGAGCAAGAAGAAGTCAACTCTCCTCCCAAATCAAAAGAAGCTGAAGAGGAAGAGGCCATGGCCGAGGTGGAAGGCGAATTAGGTCTTCACCCTCTTGAATCTGTTGAGCCCAGTCGCAAGCGCAAGCACACTATCGACTCTAAGGACGATGAGGAAGATCCTGATGTCGAGATCACTAGGGAACAACGAGTGTCCACTGGCTTCTCTACACCGACAAAGTCCGCCGCCGGTGAGACCATTCTAGGCCCTTTGAGGAACGCCTTCGGTCGGCTAAGAAAACAAAAATCAAGAAAATCGAGCCGAAGAAGACTGAATCCAAGAAGAAGGCTAAGGTGGAGGAACAGTCTACTGACGGGAAAAAGATCCTTCCTCACCTCCTGATTCCGGAAGGGTTCCTTGCTGAAAATGGATTTGAAGAAGTCTTGGAGAGGGTTCAATTTCAAGGATGGGAACATCTGTTCTCCAACCGTGTCTTGGCAAATCCTGACCAAATCCGTGAGTTCTACCAGTCCTTCAACCTCACCTCCTCCCCCTCCACTATGATAGGAACATCTCGTGTCAAGGGAGAAGATCTATCATTCACTGTGTCAAAAGTTGCTCGACTGCTGGGTGTCTTTGCTGAAGGGTTCAGTGATGTTCCTAGTAAGAAGATAACTGATGCTCAAAAGAGGGCCAAGGAGGCTAGTGCTCAAAGGCTCTTCCAGTCAAAATTCGGAGGTAGTCATGTGTCTTTACTCACTCTGCCTCAGCGAATAGCGCATCACATCATTATGAAGGTTGTCGTTCCTAGGCAAGAGAAGAGGAGCACAATCACTGCCATCGATCTGCTGTTGCTGGATAGGTTTTGGAATAAGCAGAAAATTGACCTTCCTAGGGTCATTCTACAACACATGGCAAAATGCAGTACCAAGACTCATTCCCTCGCCTACCCACATGTTGTCAAGGTGATTTTGCAAGCAGAGGGCGCTTACAGAGCAGAAGGAGAAGTTCCCATGGTCACCGAGCTGGATATGGTGAATGTAACAAGATGAAAAATCAGGGAGATGATAAGGGACCTCTGCCTGTGTCTGAGATTTTGAAGAGAGAAGCTGGTGAAGGAACTTCAAGGAACAACTCTGTGCAACAACAAATGTTGACTGAGCTGTGCGAAATCAAGAACACCCTGTCGCTGCTTCTTGAGTATTTTCTCAACAAGGACAAAGACCAGAAGGAAGATTCTGAGTCTTGAGTGGAACCCTTTCTCTATCCTAGCCCGTCTTTCCCTATTTCTCTTGGATTTCTTATGTTATTTTGTGAACTTGCTTGCTCTTTTGATTTTGTTAAGTTGTTTGCTATGTTATCTATGACCTTATGTAATCATTTCCTTCTCGATCTATGAACTTTATTTTGCTTTTAATTTGCAACAATATTCCTATTAAACCCTTGTTTATCTTTTGATCTTTTGATGATGCCAAAAGGGGGAAGTGTGGAAAATTGTGTAATGAACTCAGTAAAATGCGGTAACAGCTTTATTGTTCCTAATTCTTTATGAATTTTTGAACGATGCTAGTGCTGATGGAAAACGATGATGCAACGTGAAGGTATGAACTGCTATGATTCATTTGATATAAAATTTTGCTTCACATTTGATCTTAGAAACATTATGACTTATACCTTTCTGCTTTTTACTCTATGTTATGATTGAACAATTTTGAATGGGTTTGTCATCACCAAAAAGGGGAAAATTGTTGGAACCATGACGTTTCCTCTGGTTTTGATGATGATAAAAACCATTGGGTTTTATGGTTTATATTGTTTCTATGAGTTTCAGAGATTATGAAAGAATTAGGGAACAATGGAAAGCATGTAAAAGAAGAGAAAGCAGAGGATTGCTAAGGAACTTGGTGAAAACATGGAACAGTTACGCGGAAGCAAAATTGAAGAATGAAGCGCGCGTATAGTTCATACAAGGAAACTTTTATACATGGAAACAACATATAAGGAACAATGCAGAATGCAGGAATTGCCAACTGTTACCAGTGAAGGCCGCTACTTATGGAAACCTTGTTTTGAAGATCTACTCGGAGAGAGAAGAGCTAGATAGCATGTCTTAGGAAAGTTTTCATACGGAAACCATGTGATTATGAGCTAAATTGTTTAGAAGGAAAAGAAATCTTAGACCATTACCATGTATAGAAACCGATAGATGTCTTAGGTGTTTGGTAACAAGGTCTTGGCTACCACTATAAATAGATGAGGATATCTTAGGGAAAGGTATCTCAACTAGCATCAAGGAAGCATACTAAAGAGCAATTATGGATTGAGATCGAAGGTTCAAGGCAAGGTACGAACTAGTGTTGTGAGTACTTGCTTAGAGTCTTTATTGTGTTCTTGTGTTGTTACTAGTTGATTGCACTCAAAGTCTAGAAACCTAGGAACTGTGTGTGATTAGGTGGAGAGAAGACTTGTGAGATTGTATAACTTATTAATAATACAAGTACACGTGTTTGAAATCCTCCTAGGGTAATACCTAGAGGTAGAGGTTTTCTCTTTTCAATTAGTTGATTGTTAGAGTTTCCTCTCTAAGGAACTGTCTTACTGTTACTACTGAATCTCTGTTATTTCCGCTGCCTAGGAAACAATTTCATTATTCCCTGTCTAACACACTACGATTCAACAAGCTCCAAGGAGTTATTGTTCCTCCTCTGAGTTCTCTCCCTATCTCAACCTTTTAGTTATCTATGGCCTTGATCGAATCATCCTTCTTCAATCGAAGATGACCTTCTTCGATCTCCATCAAGCCAAGTAGACAACCTCTCTCTCCCTCCACCCTCGAATTGACTAAACCCTCATTCAACCAGAACCCGAAATGATCGAATCCATACCCGACCTAACCGACTCGATTAATATGGTTACATCCGTATATTTTTGAAAATGTGTGTATATATGAAATGCACTTAAGATGCATATATATGCACTTTCGAAACATAGATATGCACTTTGAAGGATTAGGTATGTATCTCAAGCATAAGTTCTCCACCACGCTTTCCACCTTGTGGGCCTCCATCAGCCTCTCGTCGCACCTCATTTACCATGGTGGTGGCATTAAATGGTGTCTTTTCTTGTCCCAAGTCTCTCCCTACCATCCGGGAAGCAATCATCAATAATCTTGTTCATCAAAAGGTATCCAAGTGAGAATAGTTTCCTCCCAAGGGAAAAGAAGATGATCCTACTTTAGATCCTTTAAAGTGCAAAGCTCGTTCGCCTTCTTCAAGAGAACGTAGCATCTCTTTCAGAAGGTCAATTGTAAGTTGATCTTGTTATCCATTTTCTCCATCCTCACCTTTTGCCTCATTTTTTCATTCCTCGGATGATTGGACGTGCTAGAAAAACTTGTCATCAATGAAACTAAGAAGTTAAGAAAACATAAGAAAGAAAGAAATGGAAGAATGAAGATAGATAGTTGAATGAATGATGTGTGAAATGTGTTTTGTATGTGAATATATTATATAGAGTGCGTTTGGTTATTAAAATAATATATATTATATTTACATTTCAAGGAACAATAGATGTGGATAATAAATAAAAAAGAGAAAGTTTTTCATAGTTAAGTATGAAATAAGAGGTTATAGTAATTTTTTATGTGACTAAAGGATCAGGATTTGGGTTCAAAATTGCGATTGACATTTTAGATTATATGAATTAGATCTCACCTGTTGGTTTTAATTGCAAACTAACAACCATTTATGATTATTTTTTTCCGATTAACCATGATTTTTGCATAATTATTTTGCAAGGTGTCTAGATCAAACTTATCTATAAGACGAGGGTGTATTTCAACTATTTCAATAGATGTGCATTGTATTAAGTCATAGGAAATAAAGTTGTGGCTTTTATTTTAGAAATAAGGTGTTTTTATATGTAATTGGGAAATCAATGCTGGATACTGCAACTATATTGGACTTAGGGGTGTTCAAAAACGGCCCGGACCGGAAAACTGGACCGGACCGGACCGGTGAAATTACGGTCCGGTCTCCGGTCCATGTTTTCCCATTAATCCGGGTCCGGTCTGGTCCAAATCCGGATTTTAATCGGTCCGGATCAGTGGACTGGATTTTTTTAAAAAAAAAATAATAAAAAAATAATAAATAATAAATTAGGAGTATAAATATTTTTTATATATTTTTTTTAGATATTAAATAAGAATTAAAAAAAAAATTTTAATAAGGACCGGTCTAAACCGGTCCGGCATTTTGAAAAATCCGATCCGGTTCGGACTGGATGAACACCCCTAATTGGACTGCTATGATGTTTGTTTATCGTGAGTGAGGGCTAATTAAAACATTTCTAAGTACTATTAATAAAAAAAAATGTTGCAAGAAGTTTAAAATTTCAAATTTGGTTGATGCAGTCGATCAATAGATTTAGAAAACAAGGATCCATACTCTTATTCTCCTTGAATAAAATACATGTGTTACTATGTACAAAAAGTTGGAAAATCCTAGGTCTTTGATTATTATGTCGTTGTCAATTTATCTATAGTAATGGATTGTTTAATTTTATATTCAGGTTACACGTATTTCATTAATAACAAACAAAAATCTTTAGCAACAAATATTAATTAATCAGTTTAGTAATAACAAACTAATTAATTTGTATTATTATTTAATCGTGCTCCCAAGAAAGGTGATATTCGAATTAGAAAGCTATGTATCAAAAAAGTTAACAACACATAGTATAACTTATTAAAACACTACTCTCGTATCTATTAAGTAGTATATGTAGGTTACTACAAAAACATGAAAAACCATAACCACTTGATTTGTTTGTCGTAATCGATTCATTTTGTGTAATCGATTAAATAATTCCTTATGTGTAACAAGGATCCATACTCTTATTCTCATTGCGCTTTATTAATGACAAAACATTTAAAATTGCCTAAATTCAACTAAATAATTTTTTTTTCAATTCCACTACGATACAAAAACGAAATTGAGATTATCGATCTTTATTTTCAAAATAAACTAGTGTATTACCCGTGCCATGCACGTGTATAATAAAAATACAAAATTTAAAATATGATCTAAATTAATGACAAATAAAGATACCAAATCAATGGAACTAATAAACTTAAGTGCATTACAATAAACTATATAAAACAATGTTGAGTGTTAACAAAATATATACATGAATTTATAAATTATGAAATAAGTAGTGGTAAATTATTTACCCTTTGATCAATTAGAACTCGTGATATTATAATTCTAATAGACTTGAAAATGGAGATTTGATATTTATAAAGGATATGATGAACAAACACATTGACTTCTTCCATTGCCAATAAAAAGCACACATTTAATATTTTATAGGGTGAAGATCTATTTAACCACATAACAAACAAAATTGAGATAGTCAATTTGAAAACCCAAAAAATCGGAAATGAAAAACTAATTGCAAAATCACAAGTTTTTAGTTAGCTATATAGATTTTTCTTCCTCTTAAAAATAAACATTATTATTTTATATTTGATAATATTTTCTGGTTTATAGTTAAATAAAATATGAAACAGAGCAATACATATTGTATGATTTTGGCCCATAAATTTATATAGGTCAAAATATATATGCAAATTCATGAAAAATAATATTACTAATTACATAAATGAATAGAAGATGTATTTTATATATAAGTTTAGTATGAAATCTATCATATATTATTTTGACATATATATAAGCTAATTGTATGTGTAATTTATAGAAATAATATTTACAAATAAGATATATTATTTTGACATATATATAAGCTAATTGTATGATAATATTTTCGAGGCTTCACCTAAGGTGCCCACAAGGGAAGATGGTCCACTCACAAGGGTTCAAGCCAAGCATGGTTATTAAAATCTAGATCCGGATCTTAAAATCCTAAGATTTTACGATTCAAGGTAGGGTGTTTGATCCAGATCTATTACTAAAATCTATTAATGTCAAAATCTAACTCTGGATCTTATAGGATCTCAAAGGATCAGTAGAATCTTATGATTCTAAGATCCCAGTAAGATTCTAATGTTGAACTTCTACGAGCTACTAACATTCCGTTTGAGAGCCCAAGTTGTCCAAATTTCCACCTCTCTCATACTTACGCTCTCCATATATACGTCTCTCCCATGTAGTCACACTCGAAATCCCAAAATTCCACTATGCGTGATAAAAAACTAAATCAGCCCTAATAATGATTGTTCAAAATCTTCATGTCTCATTTACGCATGTCCTAAATCCAATTAGTTTTGACAATATAGTGTATATGGCTTGAGTTTCGGTGAGTCAATGGTCCATTGCATCAATGTTCTAAAGTTTAATATTTAAAATTTAAAATATCTATTTATATTTTTGCTAAATGACGTTCATATTTTATTATTTAATTAATTTTTATTTGTTTACAAAATCTTACGACTTTACGATCCGATTTTACGATCCGATCCAGAGCGTCCCCTATGATCCGATCCTAAAATCCCGATTTTAATAACCTTGAAGCCAAGCCATCTTTGCTTAAGTGAAGGCCGAGTGTACCAGCCAAGACTTGTGTTATTTACTTCATTTTAAGTATGTTTTGGACATCTTGTTTTAAGTGTGTTTTGGACACCTTATGTGGGCTCATTTTGAGCATGTGTTGGGCCGGCCTCTAGGGAGTATTTAAGGCCAAGTTGTTGTCCTTTTGTGGTAGACATTTCAGAAATTAGTTGTTGCTTTTGCACAATGGAAACGAGAGCTCTCAAGGGAGAGGCTTCTCATGGTTGATTCGGTTTAGCTTGGTTGTCTTGCGTTGTGTCAATCTCTTTCGAGTTGTTGGTGCTCATAGGCTTCACTAGCCTCCTTCTCGTGCTCTTTGGATCTGTCCATCGTTGTGTGAGATTGTAGAAGGAAGGGTTGGTTGTGCATTTGGTTTGGTTCTTGGTCCCTTCAAAGTGGATCAAGGGTTTCTCCATTGTCATCTCTAGTTCTCCCTATATCCCCCTTGTTACTTGGAGCATTTGGTTCGGTTCTTGGTGTGCTCAGCCCCAAGGGTTCTATCATTGCCCTATTCGGTTCTACCTCCTATCCTTTGTTGTTTTTGTTCATTTTCAGATTTCTAACCTCTTGTTGTTTCTTCTCTACTTGCTTTCATCTTCAACCGAGTCACTTGGCGTCAAGATCGGGCACCCGCGGCTGACCCTGCATCAAAGTGGTATCAGAGCTCTGGTTCGACGCCAAGCCACCACCTCAGCCGAGCCACCTTCTCGGTTAGTCCTTTGAGTCTTCTTTACCATCTCTTCTTCTTGCCATCTTCTTGTGTCTTTCGTGTTTGTTTTTCTTGATTTGTTATGTCTAGTTTGTTATTGCTGTGCTTGTGTCTTTGTGGACTTGTCGCCGCCACCTCTCCACCACCACCCAGGCCAAAACGCCCCACAAAATGCCCCACAAACTTTCCACAAAACCCATCTGCAAACCCCCTCCAAAACCCAGCTACAAACCCCCTCCAAATTCCCAACTACAACCGCCTACAAGCTGTACAAAGTCAGCTACCCACTCCCCAAAAGCTGCACACAAAAGTCACCTACCTACTCTTGTACTATCCTATGATCTACTAAGTCAAATCAGCCCCTTTTCTTCAAAAAGTCAAAAGTCAAAAAAAAGGAGTAGCAGCCATATATTTGCTATTGTTGTTGCACGTGTATAAAAAAAAGAAAAAAAAAGAAAAAAGAAATTGCATCAGAAAAAGAAAAGAAAGAAAACAGAAATCAAAAAAAGAAGAAGGAAAAGGCAAGGAAGACAAGTGCATGTGGTTATGGTGTTCGAAACTCCTAAGTGTTGTTGTTGATCATGTGTTGTTATCTCGAAGTGTTGATCTCTACAAGCCCACCCCAAGCTTGATTCCATACTCCACTCACCACCTCATTCATATCGTCGACCATTGTCCACAAGTTCATGAGTATTGGTAAGTCAAGCTAGTTGTGACATTGCTTTGTTGAGTCTCCTAAACACTTTTCCTTGTGTCTTTGTTGTGTCTTCTTTCTTGTTGTTTTGAGTCCATCCGTGTGTTTCCTTGTTGTGTTTTGGTTTGTTGTTTGAACCACTCGTGTTCTGTCGATCTTGAGCCCAATTGTGTGTCCTCTTTTGAGTCCATTTCCAAGCTTCCATACACACATTTTAGCTCAACCAAGGCTGCATTGCCCTATCATCTTAAGTCCAAGAGCTAATCCACATTGGTTAGTGTTGTCTAAGCTCACCAAGCTCACGTGAAGTTTTTGATCCACTCAAGGCCGCAGCATTAATAAGCTTGCATCCACATCAACAAGGGAGTGATCGATCAAACACACGAGAGTAAACACTTGTGAGGATGTTTTGATTTCACTAACTCTAACTTGTTTCTTGGAGTTTGTTAATCATGTCTCATATAGAAAGTCCATCACATGAAGGAGGGTCCGACACCGTGCCACCCAAGGTGTTCAACATGCTTAAGGCAATGGCGGACAACATTGCCCTCTTGACCAATCAGATGGTGGCATTGGAGACAAGAGCGCCCACAGCCGCGCCTCTTGGTACCCAAACTGAGCAGGGAGGCCCCTCCAACGCCGTGCCCCACTATGCGCGTCGAGTGCCCATAGCCACCAACTTCCCCCGGCATAGAGATAAATATTATGCTCCTAACCCTTTAAATGGATTTCAGGGATCTCTAAGGGAGCCAAGGCGTGCCTATCATGAGGAGCCAAGGCGTGCCTATGAAGAAAGATGGCACCCCTCAACAAGCACATCCAAGAGCAGAGAAAGAGTGAGCCCTCAACCACCTCGGGTTAGGACACGTGACATCGTGTGTGTCATGTGGAAAATGAGAGGGCACTTGGCTGAAATCTGTCCTAACCGATACTACAGCTACAAGGACGTCCAGCCACTTGTGAGTGAAGTGTTGGTTGCTTCTTGTGAGGAAGAGGAGCGGCCTACTCCTATGGTTCCGCTAAGTTCTTGCAATGATTCCTTACTAGAGGAAAGGCCCTCCCTAGGTGATGAAGAGCTCAGGGACAAACCAAATCAGCCTTCCACTCTAATGGAAGAGGAGTTCAATTCAAGAAGAAAGGATGAGGAAATTGAAGCACCATCTCTTCCTACTATAAGAGGCAATCGTTTGCCCATCATTGTGCGTAGCTCATTCAAATCCTTGGCTACTCCATGGACGGACCTGACCCACATGGTTCCTTCAAGCTTGCCCTTCCTACTCTAAGAAGAGGTTGAAGCTAAGAAGGTTGAGCAGCCCAAGAAATCAGTTTTCAACCGAGAAGAGAAGGATGTTCCAATGGAGCCTCATACAAGGGAAGTACCACTTATCTCCACCTTTTCAATTCCATCTCTTGAGTTTGAAGATTGGCATATAATTCCATATAGGACACTACACATGGAGAAATCAGTCCTTGCATGTAAAACTAGACATTCTTGTGTGCATCAAAGTTCTTTTGCTCAATACATGTCATGTGGGATGCATCTATTTCATATTATTATTCTTCACAATCATGTGTGTTATGTTGTTAGTTGCACTCCTAAGCTTGAACGTAGGACTAGGAAGAGTGGAATACTATTTGCATGCTTGTTTGGGTATCATGTAGTTATTGGAAGATTTGTGCTTACATTCTTACAATTGTGTGGACGTGCTAGAGGGCCTTATTTTGTCATTGTTGTTATGACTAAGTCCTCTAAGAAAGCTGAATTCATTGTATGCCCTAAACTTCATAATGCATCTTATGTGACTAACCCTTTTATTGACCAAGTTGTGGAGTTGCATGGAGTTTCTAGTGCTTTGATTTCAGGTCAAGAAGTGAAGTTTGTGAGCCACTCAAAGCTAAAATCCGGAGAAGTGCCCTTTGAGCCAGGAGATCAAGACGTCCCACATGTGGCTGAATTGGTTCATTCCTTGATGAAGGAAGATGAAGACATGGACGTGCTTGATTCGAGGTCGAATCCTTTCCAAGAAGGGGAGAATGATGCGGGAGCATCCGAGGCTTCACCTAAGGTGCTCACAAGGGAAGATGGTCCACTCACAAGGGTTCAAGCCAAGCCATCTTTTCTTAAGTGAAGGCCGAGTGTACCAGCCAAGACTTGTGTTATTTACTTCATTTTAAGTATGTTTTGAACATCTTGTTGTAAGTGTGTTTTGGACACCTTATGTGGGCTCATTTTGAGCATGTGTTGGGCCGGCCTCTAGGGAGTATTTAAGGCCAAGTTGTTGTCCTTTTGTGGTAGACATTTCAGAAATTAGTTATTGCTTTTGCACAATGGAAACGAGAGCTCTCAAGGGAGAGGCTTCTCATGGTTGATTCGGTTTAGCTTGGTTGTCTTGCGTTGTGTCAATCTCTTTCGAGTTGTTGGTGCTCGTAGGCTTCATTAGCCTCCTTCTCGTGCTCTTTGGATTCGTCCATCGTTGTGTGAGATTGTAGAAGGAAGGGTTGGTTGTGCATTTGGTTTGGTTCTTGGTCCCTTCAAAGTGGCTCAAGGGTTTCTCCATTGTCATCTCCGGTTCTCCCTATATCCCCCTTGTTACTTGGAGCATTTGGTTCGGTTATTGGTGTGCTCAGCCCCAAGGGTTCTATCATTGCCCTATTCGGTTCTACCTCCTATCCTTTGTTGTTTTTGTTCATTTTCAGATTTCTAACCTCTTTCATCTTCAACCGAGTCACTTGGCGTCAAGATCGGGCACCCGCGGCTGACCCCGCATCACTTTGCTTCGTTTATTTAGGGATCCTTCAACAAGCATATCTTTGGATGATCCATTCTATCATTTTATGGACATTTTTTTATCTTATTTTATTAAGTCTTAATTATATTAGATTTAATATTATTATTTTTCGTTAGGGCTGGCCATGTTAGTTAAGCTTTCTTCGCAAGCTTCATTAATTCTTTCTCTATTTAAACGCTTTCTTGTTTAATGAAAAATGAGTTTTTATAGGAAAAGTTTATCTTTTCTCCTTCGACATTTTTCTACCAAGGGAACACTAATAACATTTTCTTCGCTCGCTTGTTCTTGCTTCAATTGCTTGTTTGTTTTTGTGATTTCGATCTTGCCTTAAAGAAGGGACACAAAGTGACAAATACGAGACAAAGGGATTTGCTGCGTATCTGATGTGAAAGTTAATGTGATAGTTGTAGCTTCCAACAAATTAGGTCCCGTCTTTGGCAATGTGTCAATCTCGGTCTACAAAGCTCCAATTCACGAAATTCCAACTCGACATCCTCCTTAGACTGATCAACAAAAACACTTCAAAATTTGAGATGAAACGCATGAGTGATATGAAATTATGCTTGATGGGAACATCTCGGCAAAATTATGGTTTCTCGGATGAACCCTAATCTATAGAACTCGGTTGCACTCAAGAACTCACACGATCCAGTTGTTTGATTCAATGATGATAAACACAAAAGCAAGATATGTTTTTGGACTGAAAAAGTCTAGTATAACTTAGGCAAGTTATACATGAGTTCCGTCCAGTCTGATTTTTCATTAAGAATTGAAAGTGTTTAAATAGACAAAAGGTAGAGTAGGGAGCAAACAAGAGAGGTGGTTGCCAAGCATGACCAACCCTAGAAATCTCTCTTTCTATCTTAACTCTAAAATGCTGAAATAATTATGTAAAAGTAAAAACTATAGTCTAAGCTAAAAATATTAATACTGACATGTCACAAATTAAGTTAATTATACCTACTAATTTCATCTTGTGGTGTAACTTATCCAAAGATTGGTGTAATGGTGCAAACGCTTCGACTAATGTAGGTTGTACGTGCAATTAAAAGTGAAGGGAGACTCTATCAAGACGTGCATCCCATACCACATTGTGGTTTTGCTTGAAATCCTTGTCCATTGTTGGAAATTATGAAAACACATAAAGCATATGGGAACAAACAACAAACAAAGTAGAACATATTTCTTATGCAAAACAAGATCTTGCAAAACACGAAACAAGCCTTAAAATTCAGCAAAGAGATGCGAAAAGTTAAGGTTTTGTAAACTAGCGCAAGGGTGTTCCTAGGGTTAGGTGTTTCCGTTGTGACTCAATTTTGGGTATGTTGTATATGAGGGGAAAGGAGTGGTGGTCTCAGGTGGCGGAGGTGGTGGCTGGAAATCGCGCAAAGCGTACGTTTTTGGGACTCTGTTTGGGGGGGGGGGGGGTCAAACGATGTCCGATTTGGGTGAATTTTATATGCATGTACTCGTATCGAGGTACTCTACAATATTATAAAATAATATTGCAAAAACAATATCTTTTTATATGGGCAAAATGTGTGCAGAATTTGGCCTTTGATTGAGTTTTAATGGTATTTTTTGCGGTGATTATTGGTAAGAACAACAAGGTAAATGTTTTTGCTGAAAATTAAGAATTGAAACATGCAAAATCATGAATTCAAACTTGCCTTAACACGGAGAATCGGATACCACTTGTGTCTATTCACCAATGTTAAAGGTGTCATCTTGGGTACATTATGGATGGGCATGTAATCTGATACCACTTGTGTCTATTCACCAATGTTAAAGGTGTCATCTTGGGTGCATTATGGATGGGCATGTAATCAGCAAGAAAAAAAGACAAGCAAACCTCCCAAAGCTTGGGGTAAGTAGGCAAGCAAGACATGCCATAATTATGGAGCAAAGATGTCTTATAAAAGACTGAAAGACAGAATTTGCCCTTGTTGGACTCCCTTAGGACTATGCTTGTCAAAACATGACATGACCCACAAACTCGACCCGACCTTTTTGGGTTGAGACCCGACCCAAAAGTTAATGGGTCTAAAGTAACTCGACCTAAAAATTTATGGGTTGGGTCATCGACCCGTTGGTTTATTATAAATGTGTTTATATCATTTATATTGAATAGTATAATATATTTTATGATTAAATTTTATATAATAATATTTTATTTTATTTATTTAATTAAAATATTATTTTAATAATCATTTCAAAAAAAACATGGCGCTCTCGACCCATTGGGTCGGTAACAGCCCATAATCGACCCATAAATGACCCAACCCGTAAATGACCTGACCCATTTGGTTATACCCAAACCCGACCCGATTGACCCGCTTAACATGTCTACTTAAAACCCAAACTAGGCTTCTTAGGCTCGGATGCAACATCCTTGGTTGCCTTGTGAGGCTTGGCCGAGAGGGCCTCGTCTTGATGATCGACGCTAGAAGTGGGCGTAGGCTTCCTACACAACAGCTTAGGCTTATGCCTTGGCCTCACATAATGCATGAGCTTGGTCCCTAGCTAGTTGTTACTACAAAACTTCTTGTGGTGATAGTGGGATAAGGGTAACTGTAGGATCGTGATTGTTAGATAAAAACTTAAGGAACTCAGAATAACGATTCTCAGTTCCTTTCGCAGCGGAAATAAACAATCAAGCAAAAGACAAGTTCCTTATAGTGGAAACCTTTGATTGCCAACTAGCAATCCAGGATAAAAACCACTACCTTTCTTTCGAAAGGATTTCAAAGTCTACTTCTTGATTTCTTATCTCTTTTGGTTACAGCTTATCCTAGGAACGAACACACAGTTCCTTTGCCTTACACACAGTTAGACAATCCTAGATAACTTAACACAATCAATAATCAATCCAAGAAACAGACTTTCGCACCTAGGAACTATTACTTACAGTCACAGGAACTTAACACTCAGCTCTTCTTCCTTGACTGGTTCCTCTTGATCTCGGTTTGCTTTGATGATCTTTGTTTGGAGGTTCATACTAGATATTTGCTAATGAGTGTGAGTTCTTGTTTTGGTGCTTGAAGATAACTCTTGGGTTAGTCTTCCTTTTATAGAGGATTCTTCGCAGCTCGATCCTCTCTTGGTTCCTACGGATTGAGCTTGCCCTAGGATTAGTGGTTCTCCTTGATCCACGTTGTTCTTGGCATGTGCAAACAACCTAGGCAGCTCAGAATCTCTCTTGGTTGGTCAGCTACCTCAGACGAGCCTTGTGGTGTCGTTGTCAAAACGCTTTCGTCCGAGGTTGAGTAAGCTGGCCGTTTGGGAACCATCTGTTGGACAGCGACGTCTTCATGTGCTGTCGCTTTCATCGTCTCTGTCCGAGGTAGAGGTTCTCTAGGCTTCTTGTTCTTTAGCTCTTGGACCTTGGCAGACTTTTGGAAGCTTCGGACAAGTCATTTTCGACACCTTTTGTCCGAGGTTGTGTGTTCCCAGATTTCTCGGGAATCGCAATGTCGCAAGCTCTATTTCTGGGCACACCTGGGTTCCTCTGGATTCCTTCAGTTGTCTTGTTCCTTTGGTTCCCTTGTTCTGTTTGGCTTTCCTGCCTTAGGTAATTTCATGTGGTTCCTTAAAATACATCTTTGAGATAAAATATTAGTATCATAATATTTGTCATCTTCAAAAGTAGAAAAACTGAGGAAAGGAACTCTCAGGGGAACCGAAGTTTCCAGAGTTCCGTTTCCTAACAATTTCTCCCTTTTTGATGATGACAAATATAAGGAACCTGGCAACATAATAGGAACATGAAATTCATGAGACCATATTGAGATAACGAGATTTACAACATTACAGATTATTGATAGAACATTCAATGGTTGCAAATTCCCCCTAAGAAAGTGAACAAGTTTATTTCAAATTTCCCCTTAGAAATAGAACTAGTTCAGAGTTCCTATTAATTCAGTAGTCTCCAAAGTTCAAGGTTCCTATCCTTTTCTTCCCCCTTTTGACATCATCGAAAAGATTAAGTATAAGTTAAGAACATGATATCGGAGTGAATATGCGATTGCAGCAAGCCCATAAAATGTCATAATGAAAACTTAAGGCGAAGACAAATGATCATGGAAACGAAACTGAAGTGATAATCATTAAAAACTTCACTTATCATTGATCAAACACATAAAATACCACAAGCAAACAACAAACGACCGACAAGACAAACAACAGATAGCAAGGAAGACAACAAAAGCAATCTTAAGAAAGACAACAAAAGGGATAGAAGAGGAGAGTAGGATCCTAAGGGAAACTACTAGCTCGCTGTGGCGTTGCAGCACTGGGAACCTAGAACAAGCATTCCTATGGCGTAGTAACGGCCTCTTCTTCTGCATCCTTGTCGTCGGTTCCTACATTTTGGCCCGCGGCCTGATGAGCACTGATTGCACCTTGCCAATCCTTCTGCAGAACGTCCACCAGACTCTCGACAGCAGAACTGATACGCCCCAACTCTCTTACTTGATCATGGATGGCGACTGTGTTGGCAGTCGAGCCTTCCAAGATAGCTTTTTCAATACGATTCAACGCAAGGAGGATCGCAGAAGAGTCTGAAGAGGGGGGTTGCTGAGGGTGGGAACTAGAACGGCCCTGGGAACTCGCCTTTTCCTTAGGCGGGATTTCTTCTGTTTCAGTAGGGTTGGGTTGTTGTTCCTTAGATTTCAGCTTCCGAACTGTGTGCATGGTAAGACATTTGTTGTAGGCAGTCTCGGGTGCGTCTTCTGGGTACTGATTGAGGTTGGAGAGTAGCTTCTTGATGATGTGAGGGAAGGGTAAAGCATGGGAGTCATGGGATGCACAGAATTGCATGTGAGCCAGCACAATACGGGGAAGATCCAATTGAAAGCCGGAGAGCACTTTGTCCATGTAGATGGCGTCGGTGATGAAGACTTCGTTCCTGTGCTCTTACCTGGGAACCAAGTTGCGAGTGATCCAAAAATGCAGTAGCCGGTTTGCGATGGAGAGATCCTTCGTCTCCAAAGATGAGGGGGATGCACCATCATAAATTTTCTTGACGATTGCTCCTTTGGACTTGAAGCCCTTTCCCTTGGCCATCCCTTCTTCTGAGGCAGAATGCCAAACCCAGACCTCGACTCAATCCCTAGAGCAGACGCGATTAGATTGGCGGACAAGGGAAAGCTGGTTCCCTTCCATATGAGAATGGCGTCGTGACAGGGAGAGTTCTCCTTCTGGGGTACAAATTCCATGGACTGGTAAAACATCCGGACAACCTCGTCGGAAGCAGAGAAAGGCTCGCACAGTATCTCGTCCCACCCTTGGAACTGCAACAGAGAGTGGAACTCATCCAAAGCTTCTCCATAGAGTTCCTCATCCTCTTCTTCTAACGTCTGGGTCCAGAATTCTCGGCCGATAATGAGAGGTTTTAGGATCTTCCTTTTGGAGAAGGAAGAGGAGACAGAGAGGGTGGTGGTTTTGGCCCTTTTTGTGGATTTGGTTTCATAGGGAACAATGGCTTGGGAGCTTCTCTTCCTCTGTTGCATTCTTGTGGTGACAGAGGGGCCTGGGTTGGAAGTTTTGGATTTGAGGCTGATCGGGGAAGGCTCGGGGCTAAGGATCTCTTGAAGGGATTTATCCGGAGAGGAATCATGCGATCCGCCTTCAGAAACTGATTTTGTGACTGATTCTGAAGCCAAAGTGATGGCTTGCTCCTCTTCTTTGGGCATGGTTGGTTCCTCTTCCACCTTTTCCTTATCCTTTGGTGATTTCTCAAGCTTCTCTTCTGGTTTCTCTGCAGGTTTCGCCACGGGGTTTTCTTTGGGGAGGGATTTTGAAGAAGTGGAGGTAGAAACAGGCTTGGAGGAGGAGGCTTTAGCCTTCTTTTCGCGAAATGCTTGAAGAAAAGCAGCTTCCTCTTCATCCATAACAATGATTGGGTTAGGGTTGGCCATTTGAGAGGAGCTAAGAGGATTGTTGTGTGAAGAGCTTGTGTGATCAGAGAGATGGAGAGCTTGTGTGATCAACTCGGAGCAACTGAGCACCTCTTTAAGGGCGTTGAAGATCTGGGATGGCCAAGAGCTGAGGTGACCGTTGAAGCAAATCCAGCCGTTGAGAAGATCAAGGCAAATCCGAAGCATTGAAGAGAGTTGCAGCCTTTTTGGAACGGCTAATTTAAATTCAAAAATTGACCCTTCAGAGAAGAGGGAGGTCTGCCACTGATAAGACGTGGCTTATCCCTGCCAATATGCCATAAATAGCGTCTGGGGAAGCCAAGCGAGCCGTTGGAGAGACGCGATGTTCTGGTTCCTTTCTGGCGACATTTTCAGCGAGCTAGAGGAATGTATGGGAACCTTTGGTGTGGGTGGAGACAAAGGAACTAAAAACAGTATGTTCCCATACAAGGAATCAGGGTAGGCTATTTATCGCATTGCATAGTAATTCTCAGAGAAGGTTTAGAGATGGATCATAGAGAATTAAATTGAGCAATGAGGCAAGGGTAGGTCTTAGTACACAATCATCATTTCAGCTTGTAATGTTGGGTTAGAAATATGATCAGATTGTGACTTTTGGGCCATCAAAGAAATTTGAACAATGAGGAGTTGAGAAATAATGATAATTAAAAGGAAACAAACCAGAAAAATTTATCTAAGCCTTTATAAGAAACCATTATGACAAGAAGGGTTTGTAGTAAAAGATATAACACAAGGACATCAAGACTCAACAAGTTAAATATCTTAAACTAGTCAATCAGGGGAACTCGGAAAGAATTCTCAGAACTAAGGTCACTACTGAGTAATAGGAATCATTCCTAGTTCCAATTTGAGGTTCTCAAAAGGAACTCTATTCAATGCCTTGGTGAATATATCTGCAATTTGATCTTCAGTTCTACAAAATTTCATAATGATGTTTCCCTTCTCAACATGATCTCTAAGAAAATGATGTCTAATGTCAATATGCTTGGTCCTAGTATGATGCACAGGATTCTTAGAAATGTCTATAGCACTAGTGTTGTCACAAAGGATAGTGAGAGGGCCATAAGACATACCAAAGTCCGCGAGTTGTTGCTTTAGCCAGAGAAGTTGGGAACAACAAGAGGCAGCTGCAATGTACTCGGATTCTGTGGTGGAGAGGGAGACTGAAACTTGTTTCTTTGATCCCCATGACACAAGGCAAGGGCCTAGGAACTGTGCCATTCCAGAAGTGCTCTTTCTATCCACAAGATATCCAGCATAATCAGCATCAGTGAAACCCATGAGCTCAAAGGGACATTCTTTGGGGTACCAAATGTAGAGATCGTCAGTTCCCTTGAGATATCGAAGTATTCTCTTTACTGCAGCCAAGTGGGTTTCTCTCGGACAAAATTGGAACCTAGCACACAAGCCAACAGCAAAGACAATGTCTGGTCGACTAGCGGTTAGGTACATGAGTGAACCTATCATACCTCTATAGAGCTTCTCCTCCACTAGAGGACTCGAGTGGTCCTTATCCAGATGGGCAATGGTGGATATGGGAGTGGAGAGAGGCTTGCATGAATCCATTTTGAACTTCTTCAGTAGTTTCCTGACATACTTCTGTTGGTGGATTTGAATACCATCTTCCTTTTGAGTGATTTGTAATCCGAGGAAGAATGTGAGTTCCCCAATTAAACTCATTTCAAATTCACTGCTCATCAAGTCTTTGAACTTGTCTACAAGGGACAGGTTAGTGAAACCAAAAATGATATCATCAACATAAATTTGAACCACTAAGATGTTACCTTCTTCTTCTAGGATGAAGAGAGTCTTATCAATAACTCCACGCCTGTAGCCATTTGAGAGTAGGAACTGGGCAAGACGATCATACCAAGCTCTGGGAGCTTGCTTGAGGCCATAGAGTGCCTTGTCTAGAAAGTAGACATGATCTGGATGATCGTCGTCTTCGAAACCAGGAGGTTGCTTGACATAGACTTCTTCTTGAAGAATTCCATTGAGGAAGGCTGTCTTCACATCCATTTGGAACAACTTGAACCCTTTGTGAGATGCGAAGGCAATCAACAACCTTATTGCTTCGATCCTTGCCACTGGAGCATAGGTTTCATCATAGTCAATTCCTTCTTGTTGATTGTATCCTTGAGCCACAAATATTGCTTTGTTCCTTATCACAGCTCCTGTATCATCTAGCTTGTTTCTGAAAACCCATCTGGTTCCTATGATGTGCTTATCCTTGGGGCGAGGAACCAGATGCCAGACTTTGTTCCTTTCAAATTGATGAAGCTCCTCTTGCATGGCTTGGATCCAGTCCCCATCCTTCAGTGCCTCACCTATGTTCTTTGGTTCCACAATAGACAAAAAGGCATTAAAGGCAAAGAAAGTTAGATGTTCGTACCTGACTGGAGGCTTGACGACTCTTCTTTCTCTGTTGGAAGCCAAAGTATTTGATGTGGAGACATTCTGAGTTGAGCATTCAGCTTCCTGGTTGGGGTCACCTTCTCCATTGAAGAACATGTGGGAAGATGAATCATTGAGGTCTCCACAGATGTTGTCGTCATGCTCATGGTTCCCAGAAATGGATTGTTGTTCATTATCCATGGGAACTGGTGGAGGAGCCATTGGAGGGTTCCGTTCAGCAGGGCAGGAACTGGGAGGAGTGACATCTTCATCTGGATCTTCTTGGGATGACTTGGGAAATGGATCTTCAAAGGAACTGGTGGTGTTCTGCATAATCTTTCCGAGTGATTTTTCATTAAAAATAACATGAACACTTTCTTCTACCTTTTTAGTCCTTTTGTTGAAGACCTTGTATGCCTTGCTGCCTGAGGCATATCCAATGAAAATTCCTTCATCACTTCTTGGGTCGAACTTGCCAAGATTGTCCTTCCCATTGTTGTGCACAAAGCACTTGCATCCGAACACTCTTAGATGAGAAATGTTGGGAACTCTTCCTCTTAGGAGTTCATAGGGTGTCTTCTCTGTGATAGGGCGAAGCATGGCTCTATTGATGATGTAGCATGCTGTGTTGATTGCCTCAGCCCAAAAGGATTGGGAGAGTCCACTTGAGATCAACATAGTTCGAGCCATGTCTTCCAAGGTCCTATTCTTTCTCTCCACTACTCCATTCTGTTGAGGAGTGTATGGTGCAGAGAAGTTGTGATCAATGCCATGCTCACTGCAAAAGGTTAGAAATTCTCCATTTTTGAATTCGGTACCATGGTCAGATCAAATAGCATTAAGTGAACAATCAAGGGATTTTTCTAACAAGGGAACCAGGTCTTTAAAGCGATCAATAACTTCACTTTTAGATTTAATGAAAATAGTCCAAGTAAAGCGAGAGAAGTCATCGACAATAACAAAAATATACATGTTCCCTCCTAGGCTTTGAACTCTCATGGGTCCACAAAGATCCATGTGGATGAGCTCAAGAGGCCTTGAGGTGCTTACCATGTTTTTGGATTTGAAGGAACTACGAGCCTGTTTTCCTTTTACACAGTCAGAGCATGGTTCCTTAGATGTACCACTCAGCTTTGGCAATCCTCTGACTAGTTCCTTTGAGTGTAGCTTTTGAATCAGCTTAGTGCTAGTATGACCGAGGCGTTGGTGCCACAACTCAGCTTGGTCATTCACGGTTGAGAGACACAGTTTCTCCTTGGGGACGAAGGATGGATCAACAATGTAAACATTGTTGAATCTCTTTCCTTTTAGGATGATTTGTCCCGAGGAGTCAAGAACTGAGCATTCGTTTGATCTAAATCTGACTTCATTGTCTCCTTGATCACACAGCTGTGACACACTTATTAGATCAAAACCAAGACTATCAACAAGGTGAACTTTGTTTACCTGAATGTGATCGTTGAGTTTCACAGTTCCTATTTCACAGATTTTCCCTTTGCTTTTGTCTCCAAAGGATATGTTCCCTCCTTGGAGAGGTTGAAGAGAGGTCATTTGATTTCTTTTTCCGGTCATATGGCATGAGCAACCACTGTCAATGTACCATAGTTGGGATTGCCTCTCTTCTTTCTGCACATAAGGGAACTAAGATTTCTGAACCCAACGAAGCTTGGCTTTACTGGGGGGATTAGCATTTCGAGTCTGTGAATAATCAGGGAGTTGGTTCCTTTCCTGGTGATAAGCACTTTTCTCCCTTTCAAAGTTCATTTTCTTAGCACAATCAGTGTTGTAATGGCCATTCTTACCACAGTAGGTACATAAGCGGTTGTAGACAACATGACCATACTTTCCTTTCCCTGACCTAAAAGGTTTTTCATTTATTTTGTTGAAATCAATATTGTTTTTAACCTTACTATTGGCCATGTCAACATACTTTTTGTGAGCAAAAGAATTGGTGAACCATTGATTTTCAGGAGTCATTTTTTCTTTTCCTTTTGGTTCCCTCTTAGGGCTTTGAGAACCTTTATTGAGATGTTTGGCAACCTCATCCTTGTTCTCAAGCACCATGATCTTCTCTGATAGGAACTGATTCCTGTCACGAGAGGTGGCAAGAGCAATGCTGAGGTTCTCATTCATCTCAACAAGTTCTCGTTTGGCCTTTTCATTTTCAGCATCATTGTTATCCTTGTTGTTGACATATCCTATTCCATGACGTTGCCTCACAAAGACAGTTTGATTTATCGTTTTTTCATTAATGGAATCAGTGAGATTGTCTAACCTATCAATAATGGACTGAAGCATTTCATTTCCAATAGAGTTAGCATGCGAAGGAACTTTAACAGAGTCTATGCTAGTTTCATTACAAGATTTGCAAATTTTAAGGTGGCTAGCATGCACATTTCTAATATCAATGAGTTTGGAGTGAGTTTCAGCTAGGTCTTTCTCAGTTTCATCAAGTTTCTTACTCCAAACAGAATTCTCGACAGTCAAGCAAGCAATTTCATCTTCACAGTCATCTAGTTTCTGTTGAAGGGAACTGGTTTCCTTTCCTAGTTTCTTTATGATCTTAAGAAGTTGTTTCTTATCACAATCAACTAGGGATTTTAAGAGATCGTCAGAAGTTACCTCAAGGTCTTCTGAGTCGCTTGAGTCTCCTTTTGCCATGATACATCTCCCTCCAGAGAAGCCACTCAGATCCAGTTCCTCATCTGAGTCTTCTCCCCATGATGCTACGAGAGCCTTCTTTCTTTGAGGTCTTTCCTCTTCCTTGGACTCTTCTTTGTTGGGACAGTTCTTAGCGTAGTGTCCCTTCTCCTTGCACTCGTAACAGGAGACTTCCTTGAGATCTCTTCTTGGTCCATTGTGAGAGGAACTGCCCTTTTGGAACCTTCCCTTCACAAAGAATTTTTTGATGTTCTTTGTGAAGAGGGCTGTTAGTTCGTCCTCTTCTTCTTCAAGGTCTGAGTTCTCTTGCTCCATCTCGAGCCTAGAGAAGGCTTTGGAGATCTTGAGGGCGATTCCTTTCTCTAGTTTCTTATCGGCATTGGCTTTAGTGTGCTCTCCTTCTTCAACTTCCAGTTTCCCTATGACTTGGGTCAAGGGAAGGGATTGGATGCCTGGAGTGTTCTTCATGATTCCCTTGAGAATGGTGAACTTGGAGTTGAGTCCATTGATAATCACCAAGGACTTGGAGACTTCATCAAGATCAACTCCCGCCGCCGTCAACTTTTCAATTAATCTGTTGAAGCGAAAGTAGTACTCTGAGATGGTCTCAGTTTCCATCATTTTGAAGGTGTGGTATTCTCCTTCCAAAGCAAACTTTCTGCTTTGCTTTAGTTCCTCACTTCCTTCATGCATCTCCTTGAGAGCTTTCCACATCTCCTTGGCCGTCTTGATGCCTATGACTTTGTCCATGTCCTCTTTGTCCAATCCATTGAGGATGAACTGTCTTGCCTTGGCATTCTTCTCCATGATGACATAATGTTCTGGTTTCCAGTCTTCTTCCTTCATGGTAAGATCGACGTGGCCATCTCCATTTTCGACTATCCTCCAACATTGGTAGTCGTTGGTCTTGATGTGGTTTTCCATGCACTTTTCCCACCATGTTTCTTCTCCTTTCTTGCGAAGGTGTGGCTTGTTGGTGGAAATTCCTAGCTCAAACTTGCTTGGTTGAGACATGATCTGCAAACTTATCAAAGATCTAGAGCTTTTCCTGCTCTGATACCAATTGTAGGATCGTGATTGTTAGATAAAAACTTAAGGAACTCAGAATAACGATTCTCAGTTCCTTTCGCAGTGGAAATAAACAATCAAGCAAAAGACAAGTTCCTTATAGTGGAAACCTTTGATTGCCAACTAGCAATCCAGGATAAAAACCACTACCTTTCTTTCGAAAGGATTTCAAAGTCTACTTCTTGATTTCTTATCTCTTTTGGTTACAGCTTATCCTAGGAACGAACACACAGTTCCTTTGCCTTACACACGGTTAGACAATCCTAGATAACTTAACACAATCAATAATCAATCCAAGAAACAGACTTTCGCACCTAGGAACTATTACTTACAGTCACAGGAACTTAGCACTCAGCTCTTCTTCCTTGACTGGTTCCTCTTGATCTCGGTTTGCTTTGATGATCTTTGTTTGGAGGTTCATACTAGATATTTGTTAATGAGTGTGAGTTCTTGTTTTGGTGCTTGAAGATAACCCTTGGGTTAGTCTTCCTTTTATAGAGGATTCTTCGCAGCTCGATCCTCTCTTGGTTCCCACGGATTGAGCTTGCCCTAGGATTAGTGGTTCTCCTTGATCCACATTGTTCTTGGCATGTGCAAACAACCTAGGCAGCTCAGAATCTCTCTTGGTTGGTCAGCTACCTCAGACGAGCCTTGTGGTGTCGTTGTCAAAACGCTTTCGTCCGAGGTTGAGTAAGCTGGCCGTTTGGGAACCGTCTGTTGGACAGCGACGTCTTCATGTGCTGTCGCTTTCATCGTCTCTGTCCGAGGTAGAGGTTCTCTAGGCTTCTTGTTCTTTAGCTCTTGGACCTTGGCAGACTTTTGGAAGCTTCGGACAAGTCGTTTTCGACACCTTTTGTCCGAGGTTGTGTGTTCCCAGATTTCTCGGGAATCGCAATGTCGCAAGCTCCATTTCTGGGCACACCTGGGTTCCTCTGGATTCCTTCAGCTGTCTTGTTCCTTTGGTTTCCTTATTCTGTTTGGCTTTCCTGCCTTAGGTAATTTCATGTGGTTCCTTAAAACACATCTTTGAGATAAAACATTAGTATCATAATATTTGTCATCTTCAAAAGTAGAGAAACTGAGGAAAGGAACTCTCAGGGGAACCGAAGTTTCCAGAGTTTCGTTTCCTAACAGTAACCTTTCTCCCATTGTGCATAAAACTATATCTAATCAAGAAACAATCATGTAGCACCTTCCTATCATATTGCCAAGGCGTACCTAGTAGCAAATAAGTGCAATCCTTGGGAACAACATTACAAAGAACTTCATGATGATAATGTCCTATGCTAAACTGAACCAAACAATGTGTTGTTACCAAATTGTCTCCTTGGCCATTTGAAATCCGTTGAAGGTTCTATGGTTGTGGATGTGGCGTTGTCTTCTACTGGAGGTGATCAACCAATCTTTAGTTGATGAGATTGCAAAAACTCCCTCCATTTATTATGACGCTTATAGTGGTGTCCTTCACATCACATCGAGTGTGGAAGAGGTTCTTCCTTTGATCCGTTGTAGGTGCCTCTTGGACCGTGGGTACATGCCCCGTGAGTAGCACCAAGTGTTGATTGTTTCCACTCTGTTTAGCTGTGACAAACTCATCATTAAAGTCAAAATATATCAAACTCGTCAAACTCATATAAAGCACCATTTACAGTAGGGGGCTAGTCATGGGTGTGTTATCCTTCTTCATAGCGCAAATCTGAAAGGAAACAAGGAAAACGACAACCCACAACAAGAACTAATAGCCTCAAGTGTGAAACAAGCTATGTAAGCAAGGACAAAACCTCAAAATTCAGCAAGGAATGGCGAATCAAGAAGGCTTGGAGAACAAGGAAACCAAGGCCAAGTAAGGCAATCAAGGTAAGTAGGAATAGATGCAAGCAAATCAAGATTAAGTAACAAAATAAGCAACAATCAAGAATGAAATAAAGATATTTAAAACTCACAAGACGTTGGCTAACCAAAACGAATTGCATGATATATGCAACAACGTAGCATTTGTAGAACAATATTGTGATTACAAATACTCTTGCAGCCTTTTAGGCAGCAATGAGCCACAACGGAGTGGCTGTAATATTAGACACGGAGATAAAGACGGAGTACATAGGAATGACTAACTGCCACACCAAACCCTAATTAAGCATTAGCGGCTCCGTTATGGACAAATCGTCAATGTCCTTACATCCAATCATGCAGCAAAAAGCAAGAAGTATCCCACTTGTAGATGCGAGTAGGAGTATCACTTCGGCATAGAGCATTCCATTTCCTACGGAATGACATGCATCCGGGAATTCTAACCTCCCACTATCGTTGGTGAATTGCCAACTATAATATGTAAGCACTAACCAAAGTCCGGCTGCCCACATTTCTATTGCCCCTAGGATGAACACCACTATATTCATATGCGATATTTTGAATATAACTTCACGAAATATCCTTGAAAGGTGCACCCATCCATTGTCGTGTGGCCAATATCAACGACACAAACACCAATAAAGATAAGAATGGGATCACCTAAAGCTAGGCAAAGCGGTCTTTAATGATGAGTGGGCTGGTTTTTGTTAACTAATTGTTGTGACTGAAATGAATCATGCAGATGTAGGCTACAAAAAACACACAATCACAAAACACCGGGACAACTAGGCCCATATACAAGATCGCTTTCGCCAGTTTGAGTGGACCAATATCATATCGAAGAGGCTTTGGTTCTTGGCATAATGCCTTGCATAATCTTCTTAGACTAAGATAATGGACACAACCCAAATTACTATTTAGCCAACAGACCTGATTGCTTGCGATCTAGAAGCCAATACTGGGATCACATTAAGTCGGGTGCCATTTTGGCAATATATAGCATGGAAACAAAATCCTAGATTCTTAGTAGTTTCTTGATCTCATTTTGGGAGGGTAACTACACTAAATAAACGAGATGACTACCGTTGTAAGCATATAAAGCTCCCTTAGTGTAAAATTTGTTTCATAGCACTTGAATCAAAAGGCAACAAATTTAACAAATCCATAAATGATATTATGAAAAGTATCAAGAAAAACAAGATTACCGTTGTCAGGTCATTCACTTTAAATACATAGAAATGGTTAGTAGATATAGATTAATCCTCAACAATAGTATGCCCACCGTCTCATCTTTTTCTCTCCTTTGACCACTTCACAAGAGTCTTTCTCAAACGTTCCCAAGTGGTACTCAATGTGTGAATGCTAGTTGTCATCTTGAACAAAAGGAAATTCCTTGGAGCTTGCCTCAGTACTTATAGATGGATAGTAAATTAAGTTCACGTCCACGATTGCAGATGAAAAAATCAAAATCTGCATGACTCACATTCCCTGATGCAAAGTGAGACTTCACCACAGATAAGGTTAAAGATGTTGAAAGAATGAAACCAGTAGATCCAACATTTTTCTAGTCTCTGCATCTGGAAGAGGATCTTTATGTTATGAAGTGAGTCTGAGGTTTTATCACTTTGTTTACTAGTGGCTCTAAGGTTTCCTCCTCTTTTTCTTTTGGCATTAGCTTTTCTTCAATGAGCATGGGTGGATGACATGGTTCAACCATTTCAAGGTGCTCTTGGATTGGCTTGTCAACCCCTTCTTCCACCTTGTTCTTGACAAATACTGGATGTTGACCCTCCTTGGCATCAATTCCCTTCAGTGGCTCTTCTTTGATGCCTACAACTAGAGGAGGGTGGCTAGCATTGGGTTCTCTCTTGTCCTCCTCTACCACACAAGTAGCAACCAACACTTCACCCTTAAAGGATCCTTTTTCCTTGTAGGAGTAGTATTGGTTTGGACAAATTTTGGCCGAGTGTCCTCGCCCTTCACATATAACACATATTATGTCACGAGCTCTAATCCAGGGCTATGGGATCACATTTTCTCTGCCCTTGGACGTGCTAAAAGATGAGTTAGGTGAGTCATAGACTCCCTTGGTTTACACGGAAGGGTTAGAAGAAAAACAATAATGCTCACAGGAAGAGTTGGTTTGATACCTCGTTGGAGTGTGACATCTTTCTTCTTCTCTATAGCTATAGTCATAACCATAATGTGGTTCTTTCTTGTGCTCTTTATCAAGAATGGATGACTCACTGAATGGACTCGGCTGAACACTCATATGCTCACGTCTTGGCTCTGGGGTCCTAGGAGGCTGCCTTAACAAGGTAGAAGTGTTGCTTGAACTCCTAGGCCAACTCATAGTAGAAGATCTCCTTTGTTGTTGATGTTCATACACTTCGGTGACATTGAAGGACTTCTTCTATGGGAGTTCCACTCTCAAGTCTATGCATCTTAACAAAGTAAAGAAGGTCAGCGTTCAAACCATTAATAAATTTAGTAAGTATGTACCTCTCGGAGTGGTGAAGGCCAGAGATGAACACAAGTTGAATGAGCTCTTTGTAGAACTCATTAGGGGTTCGATTGCCTTGCGTAAGATCCTCCAATAAGGCTTGGACACGCTTACCATAATCTTGGGGAATAAATGAGCTTCTAACAACAATTTTGAGGTCCTCCCAAGTGTTGATAGGTGGATAACCCAAAGAGGCACAATCTTCTTCATATTCAGTCCACCAAAGGTAAGCATTACCATCAAAATAGCTAGTGGCAAGAGCCATTCTTTTCCCATCGGTACATCCATAATGATTGAACACAAATTCAGTTTCCAACTCCCATGTCAAATACTCAATAAAATTGGAAGTACCATAAAAGGGTTGGAGAGTGATCTTGTCTCCAAGATGATGATCCATGACAATGACCTTCTTAGAGACTTATTCGGGTCTAATCCAAACACAAGTTCAAGCAAGCAACAAACCTTATCAATGGAACTTAAGCATCCACGCAGGTGTCAAACAAAACTTTGAATTTAAGCTTCAAAATTTTCAGATTGCAAGCTTCAAAAACAAGGTAGATTTAGGATCCTAAAATCAAACAAGCAAAACCACAAAATTTCTTAGTTGAACCTAAGCGGTTACTAGTCAAAACCAAAGCCAAAAAATCACTGCACAAGAAGCTACTAAACCTCCAGTTGTCCTTAGGTCCAAAAACTTTAGGTAATTTTTGGGAAAAAAATCCTAGCTTGGTCTTTTTGCTTTGGGGTCCGAATTTTTCTATGTTCCACCTCTTTTTCGTCTTATGATTATCGTGGAATCTGAGTTTTTCCAAGCCCTAATTCTTTTCCTACCAAGTCTGAGTGTTGTGGCTTATGGAGAGTATAACAAGCTTTGCTTGGTTCGATTTTTTTTTCATAATAGATGAGCAGCCGCAATAAGCAACAAGAGTTCCACCTTCAACCCACTATAAGAAAAATCACTTTGGGCGATAAAAAAGTTCGTCGCCCAAAGCTAATATTTGGTCGCCTAAAACTTTCCGTGACAAAAAAAAATTTGTCACGAGGCCGTCGCCGTATACAAGTCGCCCTTTCCTAGGGAGACGAAATTGACTTTGTCGTACAAAGAAAACAATTGCGACAAAAGATAATTTTTGTCGCCCAAAGTTTGTTCTACGAAAAATATTTATTGTCGCCGATGACTATGGGCTTCGAAATGTCTTTACCGTCGCCAAAGTCTTTGGGCTACAAAAAATGTGTTTTGTCGCCCAAACCTTTGGGCCACAAACTGTGGTTTTGTCGCCCAAACCTTTGGGCCACGAAACTGTGATTTTATCGCCCAAACCTTTGAGCCACAAAACTGTGATTTTGTCGCCCAAATTAATTTTTTTGTCACCTATTTATTTTTGTGGCAAGCTCATTCACTTTTTTATATATTGATATCCACTGTTAATTTGTTTGCTGAAATGTTTTTGCTAGATGCCTGCCTATACAAATACATTACACATACACACAATTTTAAGAATACAAAGATAATAAAATTCCAAAATTTGTATTCAGAACCACCTTATTTACATAGATCTCTCAAATGTACTTGAATTTATGCATACAAAAAAATGTATGTACAAATTACAAATTTTGCCAACGAGTACATTTAAAAAAATGATAAGTCAAACTGTACACTTTTTATACTAACAATAAAAAAGGTGTTCAGGCACCTCAAGGTATATTGTCCAAGTCTTGAGTCTCCTGAGACATGAAGCTAGAAAAAAAAAACAGTAAGTTGATACATAATTACAGTAATCTTAGGCATTACAAATACTTATGTAGCCTTGTAGCATCCACAATATCAACATGTCTAACATGATATAGGTACGCAGCAAAAATATTGACTCACACTATTCTCACTCTAAAATGCTCTAAATTAAGGAAATTTGCCAGAACAAGTTCACACAAATAAACAAAGTTAAACTACCTTCTTATAAAACTCTTTTTAGAAGACATACTATTTAAGCAAATTCATCACATACATACATACAATAACAGGAGATTTTCCAGAACAAGTTCACACAAATAAACAAAGTTAAACTACCTTCTTATAAAACTCTTTTTAGAAAACATACTATTTAAGCAAATTCATCACATACATACAATAACATATATGACTCACTAGCTAGCTAGCTATAGTAAGTGACCCTGAAGTCCATAGATCCTTGAAGTTTTATATGTATGCATGGTATAGATACACAAATTGCAAAGCGAAGTGAAAGAAAATCTCATCCAACCAAAATCACATAAATTTATTACCTGTAATTTAAGGAGCAAAACTGAGATAGGCTTACCTGTGAAAGAGGGGAAAAAGATAGTGAATTAACTATATAATGAGTTTTTCTAAGTACAAACTAACCTATAAAGAATTAGACAAACAATATCTTAAGAGCAGCCAAATTAGACAACCATATAAGTACACAGTATTGAAAGCATAGAGCTCAAAATGTTTATTTGACAAATCATTTTGAGATATTGGTTGAATAAAGACTTCAAGCATGTGATGCATGTATGTAAATATTACTATGTTAGAGACGCAGAAAAGTTGAAAATGAAAGGGAAAATCTACACAGGTTTTTAAGCACCACTAGCATATAATTTAAGTGGGAGAAAAGCAAGTTATGAACTAAATATAGGTGTTGATCACTACATTCTTTCAAGGAAACCTTATATTGCCAGCTTACTGAAGCGATGGACCGATGGACAGATCAGCAAAAACGCAAACACCAAGATTATTTGACCAAAAGTCCATTTTATCTTCCCCGGATTAAAGAGAAAAGAGAAAGGAAAGGGTTATTCAGCTAGAAACTAAGAATACTTTTGCTCCTTCAGTCAAAGTGCAGCAGAATCAAGGTGAAATACATAAAGGATGTGAGTAGTAAATTGAATTGGTTACTCTAGAAAGAACAACAATATGAAGAAACTTGAGATTGGAGCGGGAATAAATGGAGGGAGGGGGGAGGGAGAATATCATTCTATTTTGGCAAGGCCGTCCTGATAGCGTCTTAAGTAATAAGAAAATTCCATAATTTCCCCATTTCACAATTGTGAAAAACAAATGTCTTTCCTAACATCCTGATATGGCATTTTTCTTAGCTTTCAAAAAACTTTCATATAAGAAAACAACTACAGATCCAAAGATGAATTTATCATGAGAAAACCTAAATACTATTTAGTCCAATATAGCAGCAGAAAAGAAATTAGAAGGGAGTTTGACCGAAGAAGATCGGAAAAACAAGAAACATGTAACTAACATATGGTAGCCCCAGTTGCAACCCATATTTATGCCACTGAGTACCTGTCAACAAACATCAGAAAGAAAATGTCAAAGTGATTTTAGAAGTCTTATTTAACATATGATAACATCTACTAGTTCAAAATAAGTCATGTAAAAAGAATGACAATATCTCACATATACAACCCGAAATTTATGAGTTTTAGAATTCCACAGATCAATTTGGCTACTCATAGCTAAATAAAGTTTGTTCAGAACATGGGAGAAGGCAAATTTAACATAGGTATGAACTTCAAATCAATGGATGGGAAACCAAACAATGAAATGGACAAAGAAGAATCAAATATATCTAAACTGAGTACTCAAATCCTAATCAAGTAAACTTAATGTCAAATTGCTTTTCTACTCCAATCCATCCTTTGCCGGTGAAAAATCGTCATTCTACCTCACTGATTCCAAATTGGACCAAATATGAACTTGTTTCTCCTTCAGACTCTGTTGATTATAAGGGCAACTGAAGTCATCACCATCTGGCAAAGATGGAGTTATCCCTAACTAATCTTGTTGTCCCTTCTAAGTATTTGTGCTCCAGGAAATGCAACCCATATCAAACTATTTTTTGTTTGCCTAATTTGGTCTCTAATCTATTTGTAATCACAGCAACTATCATTTTCAACGAAGCAGTAACAAATTTAGAGTCTACCCAACTAACAGAATCAGTCAAGAAAACAAATCTGGTTTATCTCTACTTTCAAAAAATAGATTAAAGTAAACAAACAATTGAAGAGTTTTTACATCTATTTCAGAAAGATACACAGGAAATTGCATTCATAGATGCAGTCTGAGAAAATGTCAGAACAATTGAGCCAAAAGGAAAATACATCTTCTTTTGACGGATTTAGAAGCAGAAAATTTCCAGAGTACGAAAAAAGATGAGAATTCTGGCAAAATAAAACAATAACCTAAATACTATCTGCTTACATGCAGAAGATTTAGATGAAATTTCAAGATTACCTAGAAGATTCTCCAGCAACAAAGTATACTTCCTTCAAAAATCTGAGGAAACGCAACCCATCAACATAAAACAATAACAAGGAAATTCAACACACCGGAAAGAGATGAAACCAGGGGAGTGGGTAAAAAGGGAGATGCAAACATAATTAGAAAATAATCGTAATTCACAGTAAATTAAGAAAGAAGGCAAAAAAATGTCATTCTTCCTCCAACCTAAACCCTAAAAATAACTCCAACACCTGCACCGAGTTTTAGATACATGACATTTTGTAAGTAGATTTCATGTTTCAGAAACAAGCACAGAAAAAAAAACAAGAGAAAATACAGATGTTGGATTGCCTGGAAGCTTGATTCTATATATTTCCTTGGACACCATTTAAACAACAGAGAATCAATTCTCACTCATAAAGTATCATTTGAACACCAGAGTTCAAGCACAAATACAGATGTTCTTAATCATATACTGATAATATCTCAGCATCGATAAATGGGAAAATCACTCAAATGAGAGTGCTAGTTCTAATAAAAACCGTTTCAAAGGCAAGAAATAGCTTCAACTACATGGCATAATGTTGGTTTTAACTACAAACAATCATGTGTCACATTGAAGTTCTCAAATAATTAGCCTTATCAACAATTGCAATCATCCTGTTTTAACCCTTAGTTTAGGTTGTCACAAAGATATATTATGCACAAGCTCTTCAGATAAGATACATTGGATTAGCAAAAGCAATAGTTTGTCACCTCATCTAATTTGTCCCCGCCTTTCACAAGCACATAATAATAAACCTTCTCTGGTTTCCGATCAACTTTCTCTTCTCTCTCGTCAATATAAGCAACACGGAGTGAAGGATACCTGTAAAACCTTATTGCTCAATAGAATGAACCTTTGTAACATGAAAGCCAACTTGAATATTTTTTAGAAACAAACCCTAATTTTCACCTACTTTAAACAATCCCTTATTTCAGATTTCCATAAACAAGCCTCAATTTCAGTTCTAGTTTCCAAAATCAAAACCCTAATTTCCAATGAAGCTTCAATTGATACGAATCCATATCAAATCTAGGAAGAAAAGAGAAAGAGCATGTAAAAGGAAGTGATATTGAGCTTACCGACAATAGTGAGGTCCTCTAAGGGAGAGCAGATGCCAACGACCCACCTCCACGACAAAGAGAAGCCATCAGAGACAAGTGACTTCTAATTTTGAGACGAGGTACTTACCGCCGCGATTAAGAGCGCGCGAGAGGAGCGTCTCGGCGGTGAGGACGAAGACGAGCAGGGCAAGATTACAGGAGGAGCAACGACGGAGGAGAGCTCGGCGTCAGCGGCGTAGTGGAGGAGGGCGTCGACGACGTCACAGGGCAAGCGGGAGGCAGCGGCGGTTGGCGAGGGCGGAGGAGCAGAGAGGGGATGGGGGTGGGTGGAGAGGAAGAAGAGGGTGGAGAGGAAGAGGAATTAGACCTCTTTTGAGCGTAAAATTAGATATTTCGTAGTGCAAGGTTCCTGGTATGAATGAAAATCCAGTGCAGCGGACCTCTTTTCCCAAAAAAAATGGCAGATATATCGCGCACGCCGATTTTTTTTCCTCGTACTCTCCTCTGGGCGGCATTTAGAGCCGTCCAGAAAACCCTTTCAAAAAACCGGTTTGCATCTGGGCGGCATTAGGTGCTGCTCATGCAAACCGGTTTTTTTATAACCCGATTTCGACTTGTGCGACACATATTGTCGCCTAGTGTTTTTGGTTTTGTAGAACCCGGTTTTGAAATTTAATTTATTTATTTTAAAAATTAAAAAATGATTTTCTGAAAACTGGGTTAAAATTCGGCGGCACTGAAAGCCGCCGAGTCTAAACCCAAAAATCTGGGCGGCAAAACATGCCGCCCAATGGCGAATTTGAAATTGAAACTTGGGCGGCAACTATTGCCGCCCATGTGCAAACCGCCCAAAAATTGAAACTTCGGCGTTATTAAATGCCGCCTAGGGTCGTCTTCTCCGAGAGCGATTTGCAGAGTTCGAGAGCGAAAATGGATCCCGGCGACGATTATTCGGTTGACGACATATGGGAGTTCTTGGCGGAGGAAGAACTGAGGGACCATCAGATGGCGGCGGCGGGAGTTCTTGGCGGAGACGGCGGCGATGTACTAGAATCGACGGCAGATTCGACGGTGGCGGCGGCGGCGGCCAATCTCTGTTTCACGGGGGGCAGCGACGAGGCGGCGGAGGAGGCGGCGGAAGCGAGGCTGGGGGAGAGGGGTGGCGACGCGGCGGAGGAAGGAGGCGAAGCGAGGCTGGGCGAGGTCGAGGAGGGAGGCGAGGCTGGGCTGCACTATGTGCCGCCCACTATGGGGGAATCTGGGCTGCACGTGGTGCCGCCCAGGACCGAGGGCGAGGAGGGCGATATCGGGGCTTTTTTGGGCGAGGAGGGCGACATCGCGGCGAAGAATGCCTTCGACGTCGCGTGCGCGGTTGCTCAGCAGGCTATGTTAGACTTGGGTGAAATTCTCGTTCGCTAAAAGCGAAAATATGAACGGAGGCCAACTGAAAAGGTATGATGTTTTTTAAATTTGTAATCGTTAAATCTAATTTATTTAATTAAATTGTTACTGCACTTGTAGATTTATATACTTGGATTTTAGATTATTTAATCATTATCTTATAAAAAATAGTATAGGTAATAGGCTCAATTATACTGTTAAATAATATTAAATATATCATTGTAATGAAAATTTTAATATATTGATTTTGTTTGTAAGAAAACAATATTTGGGCATATGTAAATATGTTATAGTGGGTAAAATGAATATAGTTATATTTGTAAATTTGGTTTTTATTGTATTTAATCATTATAAAAAATAGTATAGGTAATAAGCTCAATTATACTGTAATATTAAATATGTCATTGTAATGCAAATTTTAATATATTGATTTTGTTTGTAAGAAAACAATTTTTTATATTTTTTATGGAAAAATAGGAAGTTTTGGGTAAGATCGCACGGTCTGATCGAGATAGTCGCTCTACTACTGCATCTGCTCGCAAGAGGAGGGTTGGCGGTGTATTGCAGGGCCATATTGAGGCTGATAGTGAGGGCGCTAGTGAGGACGATGTTAGTCCCGTCCGCTCAGATGAGGACGTGATTATGGAGGACCCACCTCAGCAGTCACATCAGGAGGACCCACATCTTGATGACTCACCTCAGCAGCGGCTACCTCTGGAGGAGTCACATGACCAGCATGCCCCATCTCCACGTGAGGCATCTCAGCAGGCCCCGTCTCAGCCTGAGCCAGCCACACAGGCCCTATCTCCGATTGAGCCACATCAGGAGACTCAGTATGGCCCATCTCCATCTCAGCATGCCCCATCTCCACATCATGAGCCATCTCAGCAGGCCCCGTCTCAGTCTGAGCCAGCCACACAGGCCCTATCTCCGATTGAGCCACATCAGGAGACTCAGTATGGCCCATCTCCATCTCAACATGCCTCATCTCCACATCATGAGCCATCTCAGCAGGCCCCGTCTCAGTCTGAGCCAGCCACACAGGCCCTATCTCCGCATGAGCCAGCTGAGCAGCTTCCTTCTTTGTTGAGGAACTTTGATACGCACATTGCAAAGCTGATATGGAGGAAGGCATCGTTGGACCCACCCGAGAACGTTGTTAGGAGTTTGAGGGTCCAGACACGCCCTACGCAGTTTGCATTTTGGAGGGATCGTATTCCTAGAGGGGTCCCTGTGGAAGGGTCCTGGTTTTGGATTGCACAGCAGACGGGGTTGACCGGTTTACTTGATTTGCAGTTCGGCAATGCTGATCACAGCCTCATTTCAGCATTCGTTGAGAGATGGCATCCAGAGACGAACACCTTCCACTTTCCCTGGGGCGAGATAGCTCCTACTCTACATGACGTGCTGATGATTTTAGGGCTGCCGATCGAGGGATTTGAGGTGACGTCACCATGGACCGGTCATGATAGCGAGCTGGCGGAGTGTGAGGATTTGTTCGGCTATTTGTTTGGGATAGATTCGGACTACAGCTTTGATGAGGATGATGCTGACATGGTCCGCGACCTTAGGAAGGGTTGGGTCAAGCAATTCCAGCTTGGGAGACATGTGATGAGGATGATTGAGGAGGGTGCCTACCCAGAGGATATAGCAGCCGGTTTCTTATGGCACGTCATGTCGGCTAGCATCTTCGTTGACAAGTCAACGAACGAGCTGAAGACAACACTGCTACCTCTTTTTGTGGACTGGGAGCGTGTCGTTCATACTGCTTGGGATACTGGGGTTCTGGCTCTCCTTTATAGGAACCTCGGAGAGGGTTCTCGGCGCGGAGCTGCACAGTTCGCCGGCTGCGCACGTCTTTTGGAGGTAGGCCTTTAATATAGTTAACTTATAATTTAAATTATTAATATACATTATTGAATTGTTTTTAATAATGGTTGTCTTTCTCTGTACGCATGTTTGGATTTGGACGTACTTTGTATACTTCCCGGGCAACCCTAACCTCAAGGAAGGTGCGGACGACGACCTCCGACGCGCTGGACGATACTGCATTGGCCGGACACCTCTCCGGCCAATGCATGTTTGTTTTCATTTGCAGCGTGTGGCGATGAGCAAGGCCTATCTTCAGGAGCTTATGTATGGAGGTTGTTTAGGGTGTAGGGAGCACTTTCAGCATATGCATGACATCCTTTTCAGTGACGTCATTCCTGTAGCTCCACCGCTTGTACGTGCTTCACAGATGCTTTCCCATGCATATAGTGCAGACTCTACTATATTTGATAGAGCCGAATCATCTAGGATGGCGGAAGAGCGTGCAGCAGTTCAGCAGGCATCAACTCGGCAGACAGCGTCTCAGCCGACGCCGATGGTTCCTCCAGTATGGGCACCGGGCGTGGATTCGGGTGTAGGTGTGTCCTTGGCTAGTGATTCTACTCCACATTTAGATGAGTCATCGGATAGTGAGACGGAGAGTTTGTAGTATGACTTTTGGCTTTATTGATTGTTTTTAACAATTTATAGTATGACTTTTGTGTTTGTTCGATTTCACATTGGGATTGACATTCCAGTAATTCCTAGTATGACTTTTGGCTTTATTGGTTGTATTTAGATATTTGTTCCGTCGTTTCTAATTTCACTTTTGGCTTTATTGGTTGTTTTTAGATATTTGTTCCGTCGTTTCTAGTTTGAGTTCTTTGTTTATTGGTTTTTTGGATTTTCGTCCGTTATTTCAAAAAAACACATGCATATTCTTAAAATACATACACATACTAAAAACACATACAAATTCTAAAAACACATATACATTCACTGATGGCTTACACACTACAAAAAATACATACACACTGGAACAAATGACATACACAACTCTTGTCCTGTGGCCATTATCATCTTGACCGAATCAAGAGCCCAGGGATGAACCTCCTAGGACCACGGCGTTCATGCTGATATGCTCCTTCTCCTAGCTGCATCACAGAAAAACTTGAAATCCTACAAATACCGAAATTTAAAGATCCCATGTTTTTATATGTGCTGCAGCGAGGAAAAAAGAGCAGATCAGCATGTACGCCATGGCCCAAGGAGGTTCGTCCTAGGACGCTTGACTCGCATATAAATGACATCGCCTAGTTGCGTTTGAAGAAATTATGATAGTCTCTGGTAAAAGTTCGCGGCATATCATATCTCTACTTTGATAAAATGGCTTGCTCCCTACAAAGTTTGATAGTACATAAACAACATTATACAAAAGATACGACATCAATGCAGTATACGATGTACATCATTATATAGATTGCGATTATACTTACGCATCTTATCCAGATCTTGTAAAAGTTCTTGATTTTGCTTAACAAGATCTTGATTCTCCTTAACAAGATCTTGTTTTTCCCGCCACTGTTGTCGAATAAACGCATGTGCTCTATCCTCGTACATAGGATCAATATACTTCCTGTATGAACACTGCATTTTTGGGCATCCCCAATACCTCCTTCCGTAGTTCCATTGCAAATCCCAAGTACGGACATCGACTTTCAAATTACACTCACATAGCCGATGTGGGGGGTTTGTTGATGATTCAGAGGAAGATGCCATTATTTGTTGTAGTGTTTGGTTTCCTACGAATGTCATGAATCTATCAACAGAAGTTCTCCTTATATATAGTAAAAAAGCTGGCTAGGCGGCTCACAGTGTCGCCCAAAGGGTCCAGAATCTCACAAGTACCCTTCTGGGCGGCACACAGTGCCACCCACAACGGTCATATTTTACCCTATTAATACGCACCCGCCCACAACTAGTGTACGCTTTAATGTTTTCGTGAACATGTTTTTGTTAATGATTAGTAATATTGTTGTCGCGTATCGCATTTTCCCGATTTTTTTCAATTCGAAAAAACAAATGATTCAAAACACAATATACGATCAATCTCAATCAAACTTTCACACAAAAGGAAATACAATATCATATATAAAGTCGATTACAATCCAAAAAACCTAGGTAAGTATGTCAGGTTGCCCATGATATGCTCGCTCCTCTACATAATTCTTGAACCTATCCTTAAAGCGCTCATGACTATCCCATCCATCAACACTTGGATCCTTGTAAATGCGCCACTGTCTTGGAGACGGTGGAATGGGACAATGGTGATTAACAAGCCAAATCTGTATACGTAAACAATACAGTTATAAAAAAAGTTATGAAAGAATAAGTAAATACGAGAGAGTATGACTCCACGTACCGGTACGTAATGGTCTCTCCTGCCTACATGTGCTATCGCATAAACCTTTGTCGGAGGCTCGGCACCCGGGGGGGCCCACAATGGAAGACATGTGTACAGTCCGAACCATGATAAGACAACAACAACCACTTGGTGTTCCGTGGCAAACGCCAACCCAGTAATAGGCATTACACACCAGAAGTTTGCCGTGCACGGTGAAGGAATATAATTCAATTTCCTAACAAATTCTTCCAACGTCAACGCTTCCTCCGCAAGCATTGCTACGTAGTTGGCTCCATGTGCATGGACGTGCTTCGAAAGCCCTAACTGGACATCAATGTACTCGTCTTCTTGGCGACACAGCAAAACGGCAAGAGAACGGAACCCACAATGACCATCATCTTTGACATTTTGAACTCTAGAAATGTAGGCGAGCATGAAATGATCAATATTCTCGTGTCCCCAGTTGAAGCCGAGATACTTGACCGACTTGTTTGAAGCCGACTTGGACTTGCTTGAAGCAGATTTCGGCTTTGCAGGTTTAGTGGCACTCCCCTTTGCTGTTGAAACTCCACTGTGAGGTCGTCCGCTAGAAGGGCATCCTTTCGATCCCTTTGATCCCACGGACGATTTCACATTGGTCGTCTCTTTCTCTGCAAGCTCATCCTCCTCATCCACTCCTAGCTCCTCACCCTCCATCTTCATCTTCTGCTTCTCCTTCATCTTCTTCATTTTTGCATCCACATGCTCGTCCCAACCCATTTTCCTCTTGGTACCGGTCTTTCTCGCATTCATCCTAGGCCTCCCCTTCTTGGTCTCACCACGTGGCGGGTCTTGAATATCGCACGATGTAGGGTCCTTTGACTCACGCCACTTTTCCGCCATCTTCTTCAAATCAAATCCCTCAAATGTCCCACATAAGTACTCTTCAACGAAGTCATCCACCGTGACATTGTCCGCTGTCAGTGAAACACCATCATCGACATCAAGATCCTTAGCATCCACCCCTTCCCATCGGATCTGCTTCCAGAAAATATCAACCTCTTTAGGCACTAACGGGTAACCCGTCTCCACGTATACCTTAATTGTGTGTGGGCAAGGCAGCCCTAGTTTGGACCTCCACCAAAAATCATCACATTTGTTCCCAATTTTTCCCTCCTTTGCTAACACAGCTTGGGCATACAACATTCTCAGGCATTTTTCAGAGCACTTTTCAAGGATGCGCTTGAAGAACACCTTAACCCACTCAGGGCCATTCACTATCTCCATGGGAAAGGCAGTGCAGTTCTTGGTCATCTCAAATCGGATCTTCCGATGCTGATCAACAAACATGTTGTCGATGTGCTGCACAATTGTGTCGAACCCTCCGACGGATGTCTCAATCATGTCCTTAAGCATAGAATGCTGACCCTCAACCCTGACAATAATATATTCGTATACAATTAACTAAATAAATTTTATAACCCAATTTGATTGCAAATGTTTGTATGAAAGTTACCTGTTTGATGTTCTTGTGGCAAAATGGAGAACATCATCACACCATGCCGCAACCAGCTTCTTCTTATGCTCATTAAACCAAGTTTGCTCCACATATCTCACCAAGCCTTCACTCCATATCTCCTTAAAGTGAGCAAACCGCTCTCTGTACTCCCCCTTTGTGTGAGACCTCATCACCCGACGAACACTTCCCGAGAATTTCTTCTCGTCAATCTTCATCGTCTTAGCATATGCCTTCACATTACGGTCTACATGGACCTGACACAAGTGATGACGAACCTTCGGAAACACCAGTTTGGCAGCCTTGATCAGTCCTTGCTCTCGATCAGACATGATGCATACAAGATTTTTCTCCCCATACAACCACTTCAATCGTCTCAGCGCCCATGCATAGTGGTTTGTCGTCTCCCTTTCCATGAACACAAGAGCAATGCAATATGTGTAGTTGGTGCAAGTAAACCCAACAATCTGGAATAGAGGCATACCGTACCTATAAATGTAACACAAAAATACTTTAAACACATAGAAAATACCATTATCTACACATAATACAAAAAAGAGTAAGGTTTACTTGTTGGTTTTGTATGTCGAATCCATGATGACGACATTAGGGAACATGCACAACAAATGTCGAGCGTCTGGATGAGAAATAAACAAGCACGCCAAAACCTCCTTCCCATCTTCGCTCGTCTTAGTAGCAGTGTCCAACAAATAGCCTTTCTCATTCAAATATCCCAATGACCATTGTGTCACATTCAGATTGCCCAAGGATTTCAACCTCTCCTTAGCCCTAACAGTGTACACCTGCTTCCTCGAAATCGTTGAACCCGTATATTCATTCCTAAGCTGTGTAGAAATAACCTTGGGTCTTGCACCCGCCGCATTATCAATCATCACTTTCCTACGCTGCTCCTTCGTAAGTCGGGAAGCATATGTATGGCCGATCAAGGTGCTCGAAAGCATATGGTTATGGGATCCACTAACAACCGATATGGTCCACCCAGGATCTCTAATAGCATTTCCTTCCCTAAAAGTACCATGCAGCAAAAAGGGACAACCCTTCTTTTTTGACCTAGTTTTATTCACTCGTATCGGGCTGACCTTTTTACCATCGACTAACACCTTCTTCTTGCCGGACCTAGGTAACCCGGATCTCTCACAATGAAATATAATCTTTTTAGGCTTTGATGATTTAGTAGTGATCACCATAAAAAGACTAAAACCTATCCTTTGCACCCAATCTCTCAATCCTTCCTTACTAGGAAATATCTCAGTTGTAACACCCCCAAAACTTAACCCTTTTGGAAAGGTATTACCGCCAGTGACCCCAGTGTTCCTTACCAAGATCACCCAAGGCTTTACCAAATAAATACAATTTATGAAATGCAATTGATACACAAAGATCAAGCAATAAATTCCAAAACATAACATTGTTGAGGAAACAAGAGTTACGGGATTACAACCCAATCCCGAATAGGCCAAACACAGAGTTCAAACAAAGTACAGCGGAAGACAAATAAAAGATTTTACAAACGGGGTTGTGATCGTGATGATCACCTGCCCAAGGATCTCAACCTGATTAAAAGCAATTATTAAAACATCCAAAAACAACCGTCGTCTTCATAGTCAATCTAGTCTCCTCAAATCTTCACTCTATCTGATGTGCCGAATCGAACGGATGACACCAGCCCACATGCGGAGAACAATGTTCGTGGGTTAGTCTACTTGAATAGACTAACAAGGGTAAAAAGCATAATGGTTTGAGTGATCGTAACCGTTTACTATCATTGTGCCTCGAATAATAACCGAAGGGACGATACATAACCCGGCACTTTCACGGAATAACAACAAGAGGTATGCATGAGAGAAGATTCTGGAAGACTTCATCTTCACAGAAATCGACTCGAAAAGAGACTCCAAGAGATTGAGTCTTTAAAGAAAAATGACAAATCTGGAATGATTACAGGATCATACAACAATGATTTAAAACTGACTGAGATGTTTCGGTTCACGACCAACCTCATCGCCTACAGCGAATCCAGATTGGAAAGAGAACGTACTACATTCAAGTCAAGACGAGTTTTCCTAGCTGCACTGAACTTAGCTGCACTACTCGCCCAAGGTATATTAATCATGTGCACTCGGGCACTTATCTTATTTCATTCCAAAACGAGCATTACGTTATAAGCTTTTACATCTCCACACAAGAGATATCGGATCTCCTCACAAGAGATATCGGATCTCCTCACAAGAGATATCAGATCTCCTCACAAGAGATATCGAAGGGATGAACCCTGGAAGATTTGGCACTAGCGAAGTGCGCCTACCCTGTGAAAGGGTATGGTCATGACCAAAGAGAAAGTACTGGGGATGAACCACCAAGTACCAGTTATAAAGAAACAGCTAAACCCCCTCAAGGTACATAGCGTTCCTAGCCACTAGTGCTAACTAAACAGTACAGCACAACAACCGTTACTGGATAAATCCACATAAAGGCCCGAAAGGCGATCACAGATAATAGCGTTGTTCTAACAGATATACAACCTATTATATGATTTTCAAAACAGTTTAACAAAACCGTTTCCAGACAAACAGAATATTCATTCCAAATTAATTACTCTGATAAACTACTGATAATTAATGTAAATATGGAACGAATGAGCAAGAGCGAACCGCCACTTGCCTTAATCCGCAGAGTTTGAACGAAGTCTAACGACGGGATTCCGGGCTCGACACAGAGACGAATCTGCCAACTCCAGTACCTTCGGATCGACCCATACAGAAACCCTAAGTTAGATTCGACAAACAACAATACCGATCTACGAAAGAACGAAAGGAATCGAAGGAAACGAAACCCGAATGAAGGCTACGGAAGCCAACACCAACAACCCGGCCAACAACAACTCGCCGGCGGGCGCCACAACAATCACGGTGGGCGCCGCCCAATTCACGGCGGGCGCCATCTCAACCACGGCGGGCGCCGCTCAACCACGGCGGCTGGCCTCCTTCATCACGGCGGTCGCCGTTCACCACGGCGGGCACCGTCTCATGTCGGCGGTCGCCGTGTTCCTCACGGCGGGCGCCGTCTCATGCCGGCGGTCGCCGCCTTCGAGCCGGCGGTCGCCGTGATCCTCGCGGCGGTCGCCGTCGTGAACGAAAACAGAAATACGAGAGGAGAAAACTCACCCTCGACGATCGATTTGGCTCGTCTTTCGCCTTGCTTGGTTTCTAGGCTTCTAAGGGCCTCCCAAGCTTCCCCTTGACCACCGAGAACGACACTAAACGAGCTCCGACGATCCACTTAGAGCCTTCTCGAGAGAGAGCGTTTTCTTTGAGAGCGTTTTTGAGAGTCGAGAATCTGAGAGCGCTTCCGCGTCTTTCGCACCCTCTTCCACCCTCACCCAACACCTCTATTTATAGAAGAAATTAGGGTCCTTGCCTCTTGGATAATATCCAAACCCTTTTGCCCCTTGGACAATGGCTCTTGGACAAAAACCTTTGGATAAAGAATCTTATACTATTGCCCATTAGATAACAACTCTTGGGCAATAAACTTATACCAATCTTAATCCGCGTTAATGAAAGTCGTACACGAACGAGTATAAACTCCCAACACACCTCGACTGTATAATTCTTCACTGAGAAAAATATTACAAATACAGAGCACATTACAGAATGTCTTAAGCTCTCAGAATTAAATCCGACGTACCAAACGGACGTTCGGGAAAAATCCATAATTCCCAAAATAGCCTTACAAAATTACGGGGTATCACATCACCTCCCCCTTAAAAGAAGTTTCGACCCCGAAACTTGGCCGAAAAACAACTCGGGAAAGTGTCTGAGCATCTCTGCCTCGGTTTCCCAAGTAACTTCCTCAGTCCCAGACCTGGACCATATAACTCGTACCAACAGTACGATCTTGTTGCATAGTCGCTTCACACGACGTTCGAGAATGCACACTGGCATCTCCTCTCAAGTACCATTTGCCTGATTCTCGACGTCCTTATAACTCAGCCTACAAGACTCATCTTGGCACGAATATCCTTAGCAATGATACGTGGAACACATTATACACTGGGTATGCCGATGGCGACAATGCCAAACGGTACGTTAGAGATCTTACTCTATCCAGAATTTTGAATGGTCCCATATAGCGAGGGTTAAGCTTCCCACGCTTACCAAACCTGAAAACATCCTTGGGTTGCGATACTGTGACAAGTACCTTGACACCAACCTTGAACTCAACACTTTAACATTTCTGATCTGCGTAAAACTTTTGTCGACTCTGAGCGGTCAACAACCTCTGTCTACTCAGAGCAATGTTCGAAGTTGTCCTTTCGACCAACTCTGGTCCAAGTAGAATCTTGTCGGCGTACTCAACCCAACAAATCTGAGATCTACATCTGTGCCCATACAAAGCTTCAAACGGAGCCATCTTGATTGTAGCATGCCAACTATTATCGTACGTGAGCTCAATCAGACTTAGGCTGTCTTCCCAGCTAGTCGGATGATCGAGTACGTATACTTCTTAGCATATCCTCCAGGGTCTAGATGGTCTTTCAGACTGACCATCTGTCTGAGGATGAAACGCTGCTGAATCTCAATTCAGTTCCCATGGCCTTGTGAAGTTCTTGCTATAAACTTGACATAAATCGGCCATCTCGATCCGATACAATGGTCTTAGGAATGCCATGTAACGGACAATCTCCTGGTGGAAACTTCTGTTGACCTCTGAGTTACCCAAGTAACCTCAGTTTCCAATGCAAACACTATTGCTGCTAGTTCTAGGTCATGTGTTGGTTAGTTTGCTTCATAGGTTTTCAATTGTCTAGATGCGTATGCAATATCCTTGCCTTTCTACATCAAAGACACATCCCAACCCATTTCTCGAAGCATTAACTATAGACCATATAGCCATCATTCTTTCTGACAACGCCAAAACTGGTGTAAAAGTCAGACACTGTTTCAACTTCTTGAAAACTGGTCTTGCACTTGTCATCCCAGACAACTTCTGGTTGACCTTGTGGAACAGATTGGTCATAGGTGGAGTGATCTTAGAAAAAAATCCTTTCATGAACCGTCTATAATGTCCTGCAAGCTCTGGAAAACTACGCACCTCGCTCACACCCTGAGGTCGCTTCCAAACAACTACTGATTCACTCTTCTGGGGAATAACCATAACCTCATTCTTATTGATCACATGGCCTAAGAAAGCCACTTCTAGATCCAACAATCACACTTAGCCCATTTTGCGTACAACCGACTTGGTCTAAGGACCGATAAAGCAATCCGCAGACGTTCCCTGTGAGCTTCCTTGCTCGGGAAAAATCAAAATGCCATTGATGAAGACCACTATGAACTTATTCAAGTACTGGTCTAAAACATCGATGCACTAGGTTCATGAAAACTCCTAGAGCATTCGTAAGCTCAGATGGCATGACTACAAACTCGTAGTAACCATCTCTTGTCCGAAATGCAATCCTCGGAATATCATCCTTACGAATCCTGAGCTGATGATACCCAAATCTCATGTCGATCTTGGAGAAAACTTTTGCTCCATGTAGTTGATCCAACAGATCATCACTCCTTGGCAACAGATACTTGCTCTTGATCGTGACTTTATTCAACTCTCGAAAGTCAAAACAAAGTCAAAACGGTCCATCTTTTATTTTGACAAATAAACTAGGGCACTCCTACTTAAGGTGATGCACTCAGCTTTATATAACTTTTGTCAAGAAGATCCTTGAGTTGCTTCTTCAACTCTTGCATCTCAACAGGAGCCATCCGGTACGGTGCCTCAGAGATCGGCGTGGTACTCGGCTCGAGATCAATTGCAAACTCCACAACACGATTCGGGGTATCCAAGAATATCTTCTGGAAAGACACCCGTAAATCCTCTAACCACATGAATATCAAAAACTGAAGTCGATCACTGCCTTATGACGCTTCCGTCAATCCATACCGAGAATAATTATCGTATGGGACCATGGTTATTTAGGTCAAATCACTTTGAATTTCTTACCCTTGATGGTAATTGACAATCCGACAGACGATTGGTTCCCACTAAATGGTCACCATCTTGGACCAGCCCACTACATGGTTCACAGACGACTCACTAGTGGCTTCGAGTCCAGGCCCAGCCATTACCAGCGTCCTCTGTTGTTATGAGCCGTTGTCCATATATCTCAACCCATCCTTGGTAGTTCCACCTAATTAATAGGCAGCCATCTCCTCAGAGGTTGTTGGTGAGTCTCGAACACGAGACCTTACCCCATCAACAAGCAACGAAACATAACTTGGTATAAACCAAAGGTTCGTATATAAGAAGAGTTACAACAAAAGGTTCACAACCTCGTTGCACACGCAACTTAACTACAACCATCCAAAATGAAAGTCTGGGTAGCACCCACATCAACATCACATTAACAAAAGTGTAATGCAGATACAAAGTACTCTAAGCATTAGGAGCATAGGGTCCATCCGCCTCACGTATCACATATAGGCGTTGACCTTGGCTTCCTGAAGCCATCGGGGCTTTTCCTTTGTTCTGCGCAGTCGTCTGCATTGAAGGGCTAGGAGCTTACACCGGACTGAACTTGGGTCGGTTGTTCTGATTAACAGACCCTTGCCGTGACTCAGCTCCTTTCACATTCCTCCGCTGACAGAACGCCTGCATATGACCCTCCTTTCCGCAATCAAAGCATGTCTTTTTGTCCTTCAGACACTCATTGCTCTTGTGCCCGTGCGTACCGCAGTTGTAGCACTGGATCAGGCTATTGCCTTGACCCGAACGTTGCGTAGACTCATCATGAGTCATATTCGTTCTTGCTCGGCCAGATTTGGCAAAATCTGATGGTGGCGCGGGGCATTTGAACCCACTTGCCTGAGCTTGGTACTGCACTTGCCTCTGGCTATTACGCTTCTTGGTCGACTCCTCCAGAGTCACCTCCAGCTTGTAGGCTGTATCCACATACTGCTCCAGAGTAGAACATGTGTGGTGCACCATCATCGGCTTGATGTCTGGACTCATCCATTCGTGGAAATACCAGATCTTCTGTGCCTCACTGGATATCTCAGGTCCAGCGTACTGCATTAGATGATTGAATTTGGTTGCAAGCTCGGTCACCTTCAATCCATCCGTTTGCGGATACAGAAACTCCTTGTGTTTCTCCTCCCTCATAGCACGAGAGAAGAAACGATCAGTCATCTTGGTCTTAAACATAGACCAGGTCAATACCGGGCTATCAGCTAAGCCGGTACTCTCCCACCATTCACTGGCTTCTTCCTTTAACTGAAGAGAGGCTATATGCACTCTCTCCGCTTCAGTGCACTCAACATTACGGAAAAGCCGCTCCATGTGGGAAAACCAATGAGCCACCTTGACTGGCTCTCCTTTCCCATCGAAGCTGTCAAGCCTCATGGAGTTAACAGCCTTCAGGGCTCGGCCATACTCCCCTCTATTCCTGATCACCCCTCCCTACAGCACATGGTTCTCTTGTTCCTCAAACCTCGGAACTTCTCGAGATACTGGCACTCCTTGTGCCTGATGCACATTCGGGCGTAACGCGTCGGCAATCGCTTGCATGACGATTCCCCGAATTTCTGCAACAGCTGCTTTATCAAATATCCTTGGAGCATTGTCCCTAGCTGGGTCGTTGCCTCCAGGATTATTATGGAAGACAGACTCACGCTCTTCTGATGGGTCTGCAACATTCCTCGGATTTAGTCTGGGGTCAATGCTTAGCCCAGCACCAGTACGGATAGTGTTCCTCGTGTTCACCATCTGTTTACCGATCAAATTCCAAGGATTTTATCACTTTAGTATCATTTTGATATAGTTATTGTAATAAAATCAACTTAGAATAGATCAACTTGGTAATTTCTATTGATGGACTCGAACCGAGTTACTAGGTTCTACAACCTCAACTCACAACGAGCGAACTGGGAATCAAGCCTAGCTAGAGATGGTGAAACCACCTCGGCTTCTCCCGGGTTCCTCTGAAGAGAACAGAATGCACCCATATCAAACGGGGCAACGGGAAATGAATTAGTCTTTCTAGACATAGAAGCAAGCTTACTATATCAGACTGTACAGAAGACATGACTATGAACGGTATTTTGAAATTCTTTTCACTTTGAAAATTCAGAGACCTTTTGAAGCATTTTCAAAAACGGATAAATGATTTATAAAATCCCAAACCCGTTTTAAAACCTTTGGCTCTGATACCACAACTGTAACACCCCCAAAACTTAACCCTTTTGGAAAGGTATTACCGCCAGTGACCCCAGTGTTCCTTACCGAGATCACCCAAGGCTTTACCAAATAAATACAATTTATGAAATGCAATTGATACACAAAGATCAAGCAATAAATTCCAAAACATAACATTGTTGAGGAAACAAGAGTTACGGAATTACAACCCAATCCCGAATAGGCCAAACACAGAGTTCAAATAAAGTACAGCGGAAGACAAATAAAAGATTTTACAAACGGGGTTGTGATCGTGATGATCACCTGCCCAAGGATCTCAACCTGATTAAAAGCAATTATTAAAACATCCAAAAACAACCGTCGTCTTCATAGTCAATCTAGTCTCCTCAAATCTTCACTCTATCTGATGTGCTGAATCGAACGGATGACACCAGCCCACATGCGGAGAACAAAGTGCGTGGGTTAGTCTACTTGAATAGACTAACAAGGGTAAAAAGCATAATGGTTCGAGTGATCGTAACCGTTTACTATCATTGTCCCTCGAATAATAACCGAAGGGACTATACATAACCCGGCACTTTCACGGAATAACAACAAGAGGTATGCATGAGAGAAGATTCTGGAAGACTCCATCTTCACAGAAATCGACTCGAAAAGAGACTCCAAGAGATTGAGTCTTTAAGGAAAAATGACAAATCTGGAATGATTACAGGATCATACAACAATGATTTAAAACTGACTGAGATGCTTCGGTTCACGACCAACCTCATCGCCTACAGCGAATCCAGATTGGAAAGAGAACGTACTACATTCAAGTCAAGACGAGTTTTCCTAGCTGCACTGAACTTAGCTGCACTACTCGCCCAAGGTATATTAATCATGTGCACTCGGGCACTTATCTTATTTAATTCCAAAACGAGCATTACGTTATAAGCTTTTACATCTCCATACAAGAGATATCGGATCTCCTCACAAGAGATATCGGATCTCCTCACAAGAGATATCAGATCTCCTCACAAGAGATATCGAAGGGATGAACCCTGGAAGATTTGGAACTAGCGAAGTGTGCCTACCCTGTGAAAGGGTATGGTCATGACCAAAGAGAAAGTACTGGGGATGAACCACCAAGTACCAGTTATAAAGAAACAGCTAAACCCCCTCAAGGTACATAGCGTTCCTAGCCACTAGTGCTAACTAAACAGTACAGCACAACAACCGTTACTGGATAAATCCACATAAAGGCCCGAAAGGCGATCACAGATAATAGCGTTGTTCTAACAGATATACAACCTATTATATGATTTTCAAAACAGTTTAACAAAACCGTTTCCAGACAAACAGAATATTCATTCCAAATTAATTACTCAGATAAACTACTGATAATTAATGTAAATATGGAACGAATGAGCAAGAGCGAACCGCCACTTGCCTTAATCCACAGAGTTTGAACGAAGTCTAACGACGGGATTCCGGGCTCGACACAGAGACGAATCTGCCAACTCCAGTACCTTCGGATCGACCCATACAGAAACCCTAAGTTAGATTCGACAAACAACAATACCGATCTACGAAAGAACGAAAGGAATCGAAGGAAACGAAACCCGAACGAAGGCTACGGAAGCCAACACCAACAACCCGGCCAACAACAACTCGCCGGCGGGCGCCACAACAATCACGGCGGGCGCCGCCCAATTCACGGCGGGCGCCGTCTCAACCACGGCGGGCGCCGCTCAACCACGGCGGGCGCCGCTTAACCACGGCGGCTGGCCTCCTTCATCACGGCGGTTGCCGTTCACCACGGCGGGCGCCGTCTCATGCCGGCGGTCGCCGCCTTCGAGCCGGCGGTCGCCGTGATCCTCGCGGCGGTCGCCGTCGCGAACGAAAACAGAAATACGAGAGGAGAAAACTCACCCTCGATGATCGATTTGGCTCGTCCTTCGCCTTGCTTGGTTTCTAGGCTTCTAAGGGCCTCCCAAGCTTCCCCTTGGCCACCGAGAACGACACTAAATGAGCTCCGACGATCCACTTAGAGCCTTCTCGAGAGAGAGCGTTTTCTTTGAGAGCGTTTTTGAGAGTCGAGAATCTGAGAGCGCTTCCGCGTCTTTCGCACCCTCTTCCACACTCACCCAACACCTCTATTTATAGAAGAAATTAGGGTCCTTGCCTCTTGGATAATATCCAAACCCTTTTGTCCCTTGGACAATGGCTCTTGGACAAAAACCTTTGGATAAAGAATCTTGTACTATTGCCCATTAGATAACAACTCTTGGGCAATAAACTTGTACCAATCTTAATCCGCGTTAACGAAAGTCGTACACGAACGAGTATAAACTCCCAACACACCTCGACTGTATAATTCTTCACTGAGAAAAATATTACAAATACAGAGCACATTACAGAATGTCTTAAGCTCTCAGAATTAAATCCGACGTACCAAACGGACGTTCGGGAAAAATCCATAATTCCCAAAATAGCCTTACAAAATTACGGGGTATCACATCAGTAGTAGTAAAATGGGATGAGAAGTCGATTGCTACAAATTCATCATCACTAGAATCACCCTATTTATATACAAAAATTATTACATTAGAGACTAATTAATAATTAAATTTCTACAAACTAATATCAAAAAATTAAACATATTTCAAAACAGTTCAAAGACTAAGTACATTTAAGATCTAATTATTTTATACAATAAAAATTACAATATTACATACCTTGAAGTACTCGGGAGAAATTGGCGCCTGCAAATCACCCTCATCATCTACAGATGTGTGCACGCTCGAAGACGACTCCGACAACCCCCTCCATCCAGAATCGCTTGACGACGACATTTTTTATGAAAATGAGTTTCAAGATTTTGATACAATACAATACCACCATCCCCAATATATATTGCCGGCTACACCTGTCCTGGGCGACCCTATGTGCAGCCCATATTTACCGTTGGGAGTGAACTGGGCGGCACGTAGTGCCGTCCAGGACTCTCTTTTTAAAGTAAACTGGGCGGCACGTCTTACCGCCCATGAACCCTGTCCCCCCAAAAAACCCGGTTCACTGAACCAGTTTCTTGGGCGGCACTTGTTGCAGCCCACAACCCCGGTTTCAATGAACCGTTTTTTTAAAACACATTTTAATTTATTTTTAAAAATAAACCCATAACTGAACCCATCATGGGCGGCAATTCGTGCCACCCAAGGAACTCGGGTTTTCTGGGCGGCAATGAGTGCCGCCCATAGGGGAGTGCAAGGCGAAAAAAAAGGCGTGCACGGTTTTTCGCCGAAAAAAATTGATTTGATTTTTGGAGTAATATCCTCCTCGCCTTTACTTTGTACGAAAAATCATTTTTTCATATCCCTCTCTTTTTACTTTACAGAGGGCGACAGAAAAACTTTCGTCGCCATAATATTGGTTATGGGCGACGAAAGTTTATGTTTGTCGCCCAAAATATTTTGACAAAAACTTTTTATTTATTAATTTTATTTTTGGGGCGACGAAAGTTTATGTTTGTCGCCCAAAATATTTTGATAAAAATTTTCCTTTATTAATTTTATTTTTGGCGACGAAATCTCATGTTTGTCGCCCAAACTTATACTATGGGCGACGAAAGTTTATGTTTGTCGCCAAAAGTTCAATTTCGGGCGACAATTATTTTATTCGAAGCACAAAGATACATTTGGGCGATGAATATGATATTTCGTCGCTCAAAAAAATATTTGGCGATGAAATTGTGTTTTCGTCGCCCAAGAGATACTTTGGGCGACGAAATATAATTTGTCGCCCAAACTTTTTTTTTCTGTCGCCCAAAGACGTTTTTCTTGTAGTGACCCTTAAGTATAGGACTTTTAGGACAAGTGGAGTCGTTCCAGTATCTTATGCGGTTATGAGTTGAATTTAGCACCAGCAAAACACATAAATTCAATCAAGAGATTATGCAGAAAAATAAGCAAACAAATAAAAGAAGAGACTTACTGCTGCACATTTAAAGAAACTAGTTCAAGAGGCTTTATTTATTGCATGAAATAATTATTCGGCAGTTCAAGACATCCAAAGGTTGTCTTCTACCTAGCACTCATCCAAAATTCTAACAAAACTCAAGAACACATCCAGATTTTCATCCAAAAATTCAGAACTGAACTAAGAACTCGACAAACCGGGCACGAAAACTTTGAAGCTTGCAAAACCGATTCAAGATCCACTTAAATCAAAATTTTTGGGCGACTAACCTTACGTAGCTCTGATACCACTTGATAATATTGTCCTTGGGCTTGTTCTCAGTGCAAGGAAGTCGCCTCCAATTCAAGCCCTAGGAAAGGGTGATAGCAAGATTCCAGAATTCTGGCCCGACTTCAACAGGGTCTATCTCTTTGTTCCAGGATTCAAAATGGTTGATTCCAACGCCAAGAGATAGATATTGAAGTCTAGATTCTGTCCTCCAAATTTGAGCGTGATTGGATCAGTGACTCAAAAGTTATAATGATTCTACCTGAAGGTCGCTGAGAATTCCGTGGGGGAGTTCAACGAGAGATGTGTTTGGATGAAGTACGTGGAGAGGAAAAGATGGACGACGATGGACTTTGGGGATGATTCTGAGATGGAGTTGCTGGATATGTGATCTTCCTTGGATGGATATTACACACCACACGAGGAAGAACAAGGTTGAACTTTCAACAAGGGATATCACTCATCCAAGTATAGGCTCGACTTGGTGTTCGATATTACACACGAACAAAGGGAATTTCTAGGAAATTCAGATCTGAAAATGAGAGCTTTTGATAGTCTTTTTGATTGATGAAAACGTGTCTACAAAATGGGAGAGAGGCGCCTTTAAATACGCTACAAAATTAGAGTGCAAATCACTCTTCTAACCTCTCAACTCCTGCACATTTAAGAGAAATACTCTCCACTTGTCTATCATTCATTACATCACTTAACTTAATATAAAACAAGTGTAATTATCAGCTGGAACTTATTAAATGGCTGGAACTCCTTGGACACTTGCAAGACGAGGCAAGAGCGACGCCTACATGGGGTGATGAGCCACGATCCATGTCACCGGGCCAAGTTGAGTTTGGCTCGGCACACCAGGGCTAAGAAGACCCGTTTTGAGCTTAGCTTGAAGTTCTCTAGCTCTTGCACGGGTGATGGCCCCTAGAGGTATCTCGGCGTCGAGGTCCTTGGACAAGTCTCTAACGGCGTCGCGGTCACGAGAAGGAGAGCAGCGTTCAGTTCACAAAGGGCCAGCACTTGAGGCGGACTTGGGTTGTGGAGTTGGCACTTGGTTGAGGTTGTCTGCAGCCGACGAGTTGCCTGAAGCAAAGTGGCTAGAAGAGTCCGTAGCCTGGAGAGGAGAGGTTGGCGCGACACTTGGCATTGGCGCGGCTGCGGCGTCATGGTTGACATGAACACCTTGATGGGACATAGTCACGTCAATAACCCTATACATAAACTATAAAGCCAATAAACATTAGACACTAGAAAGTAGAAACCCTAAAAAATGTAGACCTAGAAACCCTTAACTCTAGAAACCCACACAACCTAATCCTAAAAACCCTAAAACTCTATAAATCCAACCTACCATAATCTTTTTAACCATAACCCTATATACCACAATCCTTTAAACTAGAAATTCCACAAAGTTGCAAGTCTTAAGTTAAACTTTATTTAAGTTATTTATTAAATTAAAGTTTTAAATATGATTTTATATAAGTTAAAATTAAAATTCAAAGTTTGAACGTTTAATTCAAAATCTTTTTTATTAGCTAGGTTATAAGATTAAATTTAATGTTTCTAAGTCTAAATTGCAAGGTAATTTTGTTATTAAGTTAAAAATTTTAGTGTAATTTTATTAGGTTTGGTGTTAGATTTTATTGATATTTTTTTAAGTTATAAGTTTTTTTGTTAAACCGTCGAACTGGCCTAGACTGGATCAGTTCAAAATATGGCAAAAACCGTGAGGAGGTGGCTTGTTCATGAACCGGGGCCACCATACTACTTCAGAATTAGTGGTAGTATGCGTACTACTATACAATTAGTGGAAGTATTGGTACTACCATGCAATTAATAGTAGTATGCATACTACGACACAACTTTGTGTAGTAGTATTGAGTAGTAATACGTTGTCAGATTCTTGTATTTTCGATGTTATTTTACTTTTTTTTTAAATTAAACATACTTGTATTTATTGAGTAGTAATAAAATGATATATATTTATTAAGAGTTATGGGTACGAATATGAACCCATTTATCAAATAAGATAAATAAACCTGATGAACCCCATATATTTATTAAAACTTCAACAGGTAAAGTGCGTACGTACGTGGCCATCGACTGCGCACCGTCTCTGCAAGCGTCCCACTGCATGACGATTCTGCCTATACGTGACAACGCATTCCCCTCCACCTTGCAACCTCCCTCCCCTCCCTTTTCCCACAGTCTCTCTCGCTATCAATAATTCAACCAAACCCTCCACTACACACACAAGCTAATTGAGAACTAAGAAGAGAAGAGAAGAGAAAAACATTTTTATCAGCAAGAACATGACGGACTTACACCATCGACAGCAGCCGGCGGCGGGGTACTACGGCGGAGGCTGGCAGCAGCAGCACCACGCAGGGCAGGCGGCGAAGGCGGTAACCATGGGGGGCTCCCTCCTCGTCCTCTCGGCCCTCATCCTCACGGCCACGGTCATCGGCCTGACCGTCATCACGCCTTTGCTCGTCATCTTCAGCCCCGTCATAGTCCCGGCGGCCATCGCCACTCTCCTCATAGTGGCGGGGCTGCTGTCGTCGGGGGGGCTCGGGGTGGCCGCGGTGGCCATCATGGCGTGGATGTACCGGTATGTTACCGATCAGCACCCCTTGGGAGCCGACCAGATCGACCACGCCAGGATGAAGATCACCGGAAAGGCGAGGGATTGGAGGGACCGTGCCGACATGCAGTTCGGAGTGCACCCTCAGAATGTTGGGGCGCATCACTACGCTTGATCACGTCACGTGGGCGCGATTTGGGTACGTACGTACATTACATATCATAGCAGATCGATCGACCTGAATAAATGTAAGGGACGCGCGTTCTCTCTTACGTACGTACCAAAAAAAGGGGAGTTTATTTAATTTGTGCTGTTTTCAAGTGTTGGGATTTTCTTGTTTTGATGCATGTTTCCATATGTATCAGACGCTAAATTTCTATCAAATGTTAATCCTTTTTCTTTTCCGCAACATCAATCTTTTATAATAGAATATTCGCTACCCGATATCCCGGCACAGCATCAGCTACCTAGCTCGGTGAAGGCTGGATATTACATGTAAGCCAGGGGAATATCTTGGAACAAAATCAACTCATATAGTTAGGACTAACAAAATCTAGCTAGACTGGAAATTGAATAGCCAAACAAGTCATATATGCTGCTATGATGACATGAAAGAAAACATTAAAACAACTCGGTGTATTCAAACTACCACTAATATACAGCATTTCGATCGGTGTATTCAAACAGGAACATGCATGCACAATATACCACTAATTCTCACTGGTCGAGTAAATTTGAAGAACGTTTACTCATTATGAGGAAAAAATTCGAATAGCTCGATTATTTATTCTAAGGCTCTCAACTCGATCAATAGTTTTTTGGAAAATTCTGTTTGTGCCCCTTAGAAAAGTTAAAGCTCTATATGGCTTCAATTGACCTTGGTAACTGAGTTGAAGACCTGGCGCTGGCGCTAGATGTGGGTTGCTGTTGAAGAGGAAGTTGAAGATGAAGACGATTATGATTGGAATTAGTCTCCAAGTGGGAGATTGCTAGATGTGGGTTGCTGTTGAAGATGAAGACGATTATGATTGGAATCAGTCTCCAGGTGGGACATTGTTGGATTATGAAAGCCTGATGAATTGTACATCGAAAGCCCAATTCAACGATCCAACTTGATTATTGTAATCGTTAGGGTTTTGCTAATTAGTATAAATACCCATTAGGGTTTCGCTAATTAGTATAAATACCCATTATGATTGGAATCAGTCTCCACCGATCCAACTTGATTATTGTAATCGTTGGGCCCGTTCGTACAAGGGTCTTTTGGACATGATTAGGGTTTCGCTAATTAGTATAAATATCCATTTGATTATTATAATCGTTATCACAAAAATTAGTAGAAAAACCCTGGCTTGGCAGCGCCCCCAGACGTAGTCAATTGCTTGACGAATTGGGTTAACAATTCTCGTGTTCTTTGTTTCAATTTCTCTCATTATTGCATTTGAATACTAACAGTTGAACCTCACAGTGGTTCCTTTACCTCGTTTACCTGTAAATTATGCTAAAATTGAGAACTATATGGTGGAGTACAAGTCAGATTTGTATACAAGGTCCACTACTACAAAAACATGATTTTATCTCGTGCGTAAAACCTAATATAACCCGGATTTCAGCTGAAAATGATTCGGGTTCAGGTTGAAGGTATAATAGGTTATATAACCCGGACCCCTTTTGACACGCCCGAGTTAAATATAACAATAAAACGTAAGAAAAATGGACTATATAACCCCGACCTTGGAAACACACCCGGGTTAAAAGGGGGTTCAAATAACCCGGACCATTTGACTTTCGTGTTATATTATGCTGTCCAAATATAACACTAGTAGGACAATATAACCCGGATCTTTAAATAATCCGGGTTAAAAAGTCCCATCAACATCAAATTTCGAGGGATGTTTAATACCCCGGGTCTTATCACATCCGGGTTATATTGTCATGATAATAATGTGTTATATAAGCCGAACATGAATAGGTCTGGGTTATATAATGTCTTAATAATAAATGCCTGATTTGTTTTTGCATATTTTTGTTTTTGCATATTTTTAGCCTGTAATTATATTGCACCAATTGTACATTTTCTGAACTCATTAACCACTCTAAAATCCATACAAAATATATAATATCTATGTTAAAATGAAATGTCATATCGCATTTCAACAAAATATGCCAATATTACAAAAAAGTAACATTGTTCACCTAATTTGACAATGTACTAGATAAACCAACTAATCAAAGAAAGAACACTAAAATCACATTAAGGCACAATGCATACTTGTCTAGGGAAAGGAAAATACCAATTCACAATTCATGACCTAAAAAATTTAAGAGTTGAAGCAACAAAAGCCTCCCTTATGATTCTTCATTCCCACTGCCAACGTCTTGATCTCGAATCAGTTTACACCCTTATACTTTCAAAAATAGGCACTAAGTCTCCTTTGGAACTCCTTGTGTATTTCACTCCCATTCATAGAGGCAACACATCCTGCACTTTTGCACACAAAATGAGTCAGAACAAATTTGCATCCTTACAAAAATAACCACTGAAAATTGTTAAGATTTATTTGATGTGTCCAACATGTATTTTATCATTTAAATAACATTCGTACATAACTACTTACCTACACAAGTGATAAGCAATAATCCAACCACTCTTTTCGCAATTCATCAATATATTCGTGTTTGTACGTAGTCTTGTCATCATACCATTGAAATATCAAACATGATATATATTAATAAGTAGTATGTCCCCAAAGACTTATTTAGTCACAAACAACCTATTGAAAACTGTAAATGCCTTACATTTATAGGGATAACTGAAGATTGGTTTTGACAAAGTATAATTGTCCTCATGAACTTTAGCACATAATATCCACAATCAAGCGTATTTTCCTAACGATGAAACTGTAACTCAGCAAAAATACATGTACTAGGTTAGATAATATATATATATATATCATATAAACTGAACATAATACATGAAGATTTAGAAATATAAGCATTTGACCTGAATGACATGCCACAAAGTTTGTTTTCGTTGAGGTCTTCTGGCCAATTTAGTGTATTTAAGTTTATAGCTCCTGTTTACAAGAAACATAGGTTTGTGGTAAAGATATAGGGCATACGAATATATTACTTTTTTTAATGAAAAAAAGACTTACAGTGTCACTAATGATTCTGCATCTTTCTCTACTTTTTCATGTCGTGGATCAATCTAGTAAGCATAACCCAAATGAGGATTCGTCAGTATCAACACCCAGTGATACATGTATATATAAATTTATTTATGTGAGTAAGGATAAAGATTTATGGAAATATTAAAAAACAAAGGGTTGCTTACCTAAAGTATTTTGAGTAAGGTTATTGGATTGATCATTAGTAATCATAAAGATTTATGGAAATAATGACTACTCCGTATTGACTTAGATGAAAGCAACTATGAATGCATTGGAAGACGAGAGTGGGTTGAGAAGAGTAAACATTGCTTTTCTTCAATTTATAATATTTGTAAGGATGGTATGATGTGGATGTCCAAGTTCGGACAAAAAAGAATTAGATAAGAGATTGGATGGAAAAAGATACTCACAGCTTTCCGCCTTTCCTCCATTACAGTGTTTTCCTTTTCCCTTTGAAGCTGTGTAGCAACATCATCAAACAACTTCTTCCTACCACCTTCAGTACGCTTTTGAATTTCTATTTTCACTTCCTTAGAGTTTAACATGTCTTCCACATTCTTTCGTACTGCTTCCTCTATCCTCCTTGCAGTCTCTTCTTCTAAAAGCTTTAGCTCTATTTCGTGTTGAACCTTGATAGCATAGGTACACAAGTCAATGGAACATAATACAGTCCATTCACAAAGAGGGGTCAACAAAGAAAGGGGAGCACAAAATACTCAATTACTAGCAATTAGCTCCGTATTGATAAGACAACTTCATATCATCACCCTTATTACAATCCAAATCCTCAACAGAAAAATTAACTTCTTCCAAGGCAAGAACACTAGAAAGTTGAAAAGTGTTCTGAAATGTGAACAACAACAGCTATTAGAAAGATTTCACCTTGCAAGTTGTCGTTTACTTATTATCAAACCATTGAAAGCATACCTCTAGCAGATGTCTGGTTGACAAAAAATGAGATTTTTAACACTGGCAACATTAGATAAATGACGCAACAATAGATCATCAAAATAACAAGTGGAACTATACCAGAAGTGATGTGACTATGTCACATCGAGGAAACCTAGACGCCCCAAGCGCCACAGCAACCGCCACACCTATGCCTTCTTCGGCACCCGAAGAGTCACCGAAGGCCACCACACCACTTCCAGCATTTTTCTCGGACACCGACGGTTTTCCAGAGGCCCTAGACCATGAGGAGTTGAACCAAGCCAAGCACGCCGCTGAAGCCTTGGCCAAGCTAGACGACAACCGCAACGCCTTGTCGATGACCGGCCCCTCCGCGGCACCAATGGCCAGTCTTCAAGATGGCTCGGCCAACCAGAGTCTACCACACCCCTCAAGCCCTGGAAAAGACCCTCACTCAAGGTTGGCCGGTGAAAGTCTCAAGGAGCCGCGCCATCGCCACTCACCTCTTTCCACGCGGGGTCAAGCTAGGGTTTCGTCCTTGGAGCACGGCGACGAGCCACCACTTGGAGCCATTACACATGCGCGAGCTAATGAGCTTCAAGCCAAGCTAGAAAGGGGTCTTCTAAGCCTTGGAGTGCCGAGCCAAGACCTTGTGGGCTCAATGACATTGCTTCTGGCACTCCGAGCCACCTAAGGAGCCCAACCGCCGGCATTTTGCACAAGATCTTCTAGAAGAAGTTCCAGTCGGCCCTCTTTAATATTTTCAGCTTATTATTTAGTATTTTTTAGAGTTAAAGACAACTATAATAAAGGTTTTACTTGGGGAGGGGGAGAGTCTAGGAGTTAAGACTTTTTGGCCATGTGAAAGGTTGGCCGAGTGCTTCCTTGGAGGCCTATATAAGGCTGTGGTCTTTCCCTTGTAAAATCATCTTCAACTTGAATAAAAAACCTCTCAAAGAGTTCAGTTTTCCCTTGGAAAATTCCATCAACAAAAATTAGTTCGCGTGTTACATCGAACTACCTATCGATCTTCTTCTTTGGGTGAGTTACAACCCTTAGGCGTCGATCACCATTGTTCTTCCTAGTGGTGTGTCATATCCACTCAAGCAGATCACCTATCACCCTCACCATATCAGCTAAACCGAGTTCCCATCCTCTCTAACTCCCCTTCACAAAATCAGTCCACAAATCCATCGAAAAGAAGTTCTTCTTCCCTTAGGACGTGGCACCCTCTTGGTGGTTGTCTTCCTTGGCGTTTCCTTGCACTGAGGCTGAAGAGATCGTCAATCCTATCATGCGGTATCAGATCCATGCAAGATAAATGCTTGAAATCTTGTTCTAAAAGTCGAACTTAGTTCATCTTGCAAGCACTCTTGATTTCGTGCCATTTCTGGGTTGTGTTGGCTGCAATTCTAGGATAAAGTCGTGTATTTTCTAAGGTAGAAGACAACCTTTGAGTTGGTTTGAACTGCCTTGAGTTAATACATGCATTAAACAAACTCCGTTCAATTAATTCCACCAAAAATCACTTGAGTTTCCTACCATCAATGAGCCGATTTTGTTGAAATTTCTTTTCTTTTTTTTCCTGCATAAAACTTGGTTGAATTTGTGTGAATTATGAGACAATTGGACCGATCAAGGAGCTAAAGATATGGGAAACAACTTGAGATAACTCAAGCCAACTAAAAACACTCTAGTTTGAACAATTCTTCACCATTTGTTGCGTGCTCAACTCAGTCAAGTTCATTTCTCTCAATTATGTCCTCTCAAATGTAATCTAAGGATTATAGTTCAAGGAAAACTCAAGAAAGAGAGGCTAGTAGCCAGAAAAATCCGAGTAAGAGTCTAAAGTTCGAGAAAGAGTGGCGAAGCCAGAAAAAAGCGAACACAAGTGGAACTTGGGGACCTTGTTTTAGTACCTTCTTTGGTGCCTCACTCCTTCGCCTTTCTCTTCACCGCGACCATCCGCGCCCGCGACGACACTTCCGCGATCGCGGTTTCTTCTCTGTTGCTCCACTTGGCTTCTTTCTCCAACTCTTACTTCGTCTTCTACGTGGTTCTCGCCTCTATCTTCAATATGTATTAAATTAAGCTCTCCAAACCACCATAACGACACTTCTACTCCTCAACTCCAATCTCTGCAATACGCTCTAAACATCTCCAAATGGTACCCAAAACACCGGTAACAACTCCTAGTTAAACCCTACAAAGTAGCGCTGATCAAAACACTTAGCCAAACAAATATCCACCTCTAGTTTGGTTGATTGATCATTGATTATTCCTAGTCCTCAATCCTCATGAATGTCCTAATCCCTGTTCTGAAATAGTTACCAGTCCTAACAGTCCTGATAACCCTAACTATTAAACAATCATGAAACCATCAAGATAAATCTAACAGCAGCAGTAAGTTCAGGAATAAATAGGCTCATGCAATACTTAACAACCCGTCAGTACTCGACATGCAATTAATTATCTTCACAATAAACATTCACAACCCGTTCCTGTAAATCGTGTTTGCTACTCTGAATTAGGTATGAACAAAATTAATCTCAACAAGTTGACCAGATTAAGGTAACTAGCACTATAGATAATACCAATCTCAACTAGTTTGTCGGGCTAGGGAAACTAATATTAATAATACTAATCATAACAACTGATGAACTAGATCAACCAATAATATTCAGGATCCTAAGCCTACAATATGAATAATATCAATAAAATTAGGTAGCTAATCTAGAGAAATCAATATAACTCAATGGGATGAAGCATAAGAGAATCAATAACATTCAAAGATAGAGTAAAGGAATAATCTCACAATCAAATTCAAACCAAGGCTTCAATTGTGAGACTAAGCAAAGGGTGCTTAGTTCTTCATAACTCAAAGGGAAAACAATATTGAAAATAAAACTGAATCTGAATGTCTGAAAGTGGCTGGGAAAATTAGGTTAAATAACCTAACCCAAAACCTAATGTAAAAATATAACAAACAAAGTCTTAAAAGGAAATAATGTAAACTAAATAAAGAAAATAAAAGAAAAGAAAAATAATATAAAAGTAAAACTTCGGACAAAACCCTCGCGGCGCGCCTGATGCATAGTTTCGCGATCGCGGAAAATTCATTCCTGGATCCTTTGCTCTCGACTTTTCCGCGATCAAATGCCTTGCTCGTCCGCGATCGCGGTTTTGTCGCGTTCTTCACTTCTCGCCTTTCATTGATTCCCGCGACCGCGGCCTCAGCCCCGCGATCGCGGTTTTGGCTCTTTGGCTCCACTTGGCTCCTTTCTCCAGCTCCTCCTTCGTCTTCTACGTGGTTTTCTTCTCATCTTCTTGATGTCTTCTTTTAAGCTCCTCCCAATCACCATATCTGCACTTCTACTCCTCAACTCCAATCTCCACAATTGTGCTCTAAATATCTCCAAATGGTACCCAAAACACCGGTAATAACTCCTAGATATGCACTATAAAGTAGCGCTGATCAGCAAGCAAGGGTCGAATCCCACGGGGAGGTAAGCAATCTTTCTAAGTGCAACAATTGTATATCAATAGTAACAAAGGGGGTGTTTTGGTTTGTAATCAATGTAACAAAGTAAATCAAAGCAAAAGGTGTAATCTATGGGTGAGAAGTAACTTAGCCAGACAAATCACCACACTTCAGTTTGATTGGTTGATCCTAGATTATCTCCAATTCCTTCCTATGAATATTCCCGTCCCTATTCTGAAATAGTTATCAGTCCAATTAGTCTTGGCAACCCTAACTATCAGACAATCATGAAACCTTCAAGATTTAATCTAACAGCAGCAGTAAGCATAGGAATTAACCAGGATACATGCAATACTTAACAACCCGTCAGTACTCGACATGTAATTAATTCTCTTCATAATAAACATTCACAACCAGGAAGTGTAAATTGCGTTTTCTACACAAGATAAGAGCTTTCAACCAGAAATATCCAAACCCTAGCAATAGATAATCACTAACAACAACTAGGTGATCAGGCCAGTCAAATCAGCAAGAATCAATGGGATTAAGCACAAAGAGAAGAGATATACAAAGGAAAAGAAATAGAGTTATAATCTCACAACCAAATACAAACGAAGGCTTCAATCGTCGGACTAAGCAAAAGTTGCTTAGTTCTTCATAGTCTTCAAAGCACAAAAACTCTAAGGGGAAAACTGAACGATAATGTGTAAACTTGAATAATGAATTGTCAAAAAGGATGCTACTCAAAAGAAAGATATAACCTAGCAAACCCTAATCCAAAAGATAAGGAATAATATCTAAAAGGAAACTAACAAAAAGAAAAGAAAAAAAAAAGAAAAAAATAAAAATAAAATAAACTCGGACGAAACGAAATTCTCGGATCCGCGCGTATGAACAGTATCCGCGACCGTGGCTAGATATCCGCGACCGCGGAAAACTCTCTGTAGCTCTTCGCTGTTTCTTCAATCCGCGACCGCGGCGGTGGCTTCCGCGCCCGCGGAAATCTTCCTGTAGCGCTCTTCAGCTTCTCTTGTGGTCTTCTCTCGTGGCTTTCTCCTCCATCTTCTTAAGTCTTCATTTAAGCACTTCAAAACCACCAAATAAACACTTTTTCTCCATAACTCCATTCTCCTAACTTATGCTCTAAACCCACACAAACGGTACCTAAAACTCCGGTAACAACTCCTAGTTACGCACTACAAAGGAGAGCTGATCAGAGCCGATACGAGAACTTACACGAGGTACAGGGTCATGGGATGATCTAATGGTTCAAATTAACTATATGAAGACCCCTTGTGGCAAGGATTATTGGCTTGACGTGCTATATATAGGTTTAGTGTTTGCCACGGTGTATAACGTTGTTGTGGTCGTCTTATTTTCGCACCCTTTATTGTGCTTACCAATAAGGCCGTATGGACCAAGCCTCGCTCCTCCCTCACAAATTTCAGGGATAGCACACGTAGGGGATCACAACCACTGGATACCGGTAATGCTTTGTCATGCGTACTTCTATGTACCCTATCATTTCGTGTATGCTAATTGCGTATTTTTTGTTTGTATTCGTATAGGTGATGCTCAGTGATGATTCTCCATTACCACCCATTACGCATGCGTGGCAAAGACATTGCGATCGAAGAATCCTGTGGTTGGAAGGATTGTATTCTTTGAAATTGCAAGCGTTTAAGGAATGCCACATGGCAGCCGGTCAAAATGCAGATTATTTGGTGTAGTTGATCGACATTACCAATAGTAGATGTAATAATCGTGTGATTTGTAATGCAATATAATCTTACCATTTGCAAATCATAAACTTGGAAATCATACATTTGCAAACTTATGTAATCATACACTTGGAAATCGACATGCATAAAACTCAAAATAAACATAGAACTCAAAATAAGCACTGAACTAAGGGTCTGGTATCTTTATGGTAGAGGTTTTGTGTATTTATAGTCAAAAAAGTGATGTATTAGAACCTCATCTTTCTCACTCCTCTTCAGTCACTAATCTCAAGCTTGTTTGTTGTATCCCTCTCCTTCATCACTCTACTGAGGTAAATATATGTGAGTATATATTCGTCGACCCTTGGTTTTGTGTTTTTTGCAGATCTGATCTATATTAGGGTTGGTAACGAGCATATTTGGCTCAAATTAAGGCCCGGAGCAAAATTGGGCTTCACGGACCGGATCCTAGAACTTTGCGTTAACTTTTAACGCAGAGAAGGTGTGGGATGGACAGGGCCCATGGGATCTCACCAGCAAATGTCATGTGGAGTGTCCACCGAAGGTGTGGGATGGACAGGGCAACCAACTGGTTCCGCTGTATTAGTAATGGTAATACCCATTAGAATTTATATATGACAAAAAATAATAAACATTTATTGAATTAAATGAATCAAACATACCGCAAGAGTGTCCACCGAAGGTGTGGGATGGACAGGGCCCGTGGGACGATCTTGTCTGATGGATATGGGATCCACCAGTACACGAGAGTAGTCGTCCAACCAATCCAGATAGTCATCTGTCATGGCCCAATATAAGGTGGCGCGTGGCTGCTAAATCTGGATCAGAGGCCTAGGAACCTCATCCCACGCCTCCAACAAATGTTCCTCAAATGTCACTGAGTAGTGGGTGAGATCATTCTGACGGTTGACTGAGCGAGGCTCTGGCGGTAAATCCGAGACCCCCTGTACATGCCTAAACCGTCGGAGGATGCGGTCAGGCAGATACGGATCCTGGATATGCATGATCTAGATTATGCCTCTGAACAGAGAAGGAGCATACTCTGGCCTGTCGAATGATATCCTAGGAAAAGGGAATCATTGTACATGTAACAAGTAATTACTATCAAATTAGTATTTTGCGTCAATATATATTATAAAATAAAATATTAATATAATGAAACAGATTACCTCCTCGTATCTGATGCTGTCCAACATGCGGCGTATACAGACCAAACGGCCAGGATCCTTGCCCTATGGGACCTCCTAACCGTCTCTGATGGCTGCAGCATCGGCTAGCATGGCAGCAGGGTCCATGACATGGTGTCCACGAAAATGGGGAAAATATGCCCATATCCATGACTGTAGAACAAGATTGAACGATACAAATTAAAAAATAAACAGTTATAATGTATATTTTAAATTTATTAATTAAAAACCCATTTCTTACCCTCAATAGTGTGCCACAACTGGCAATGCCTTACGCCTCTCGTCTCGACGCTTGTCCTAAGTTCTGGTATAGGAACGCCAAGATGCCAGCTCCCTATGAATATCGGCATGTGGCCTCGTGGTCAAACAACAGCGCCATCAACTTGTGCTTGATCCTCGTGGTAGACTTGTCGACCAAGACTGTAGTGTCGAGCAGCAAGAACAGATAAAATTAAGCGATGACGCTCTCGTCCCTCTCCTCCCTCTGCATCATACTGCTGAGTGTGTCATGCAAATACTGCAAAGGAATGCCACCGTCCTTGTACCACCTGTCCACTTGAGTAGTGACGTCAAATTCAAGAGCCTGGGTGATCCTCTGTCTGACCTCTGGATCAGCCATATCCCCTGCTACCGTACAGCTCCTCCCGTCAATGGACACCCTGAGTATCTCATAAACATCATGGAGTGTAATAGTCATCTCGCCCCATGGGAAATGGACTGATGACGTCTCAAGGTGCCATCTCTCAACAAATGTCGAGATCAGGATGGGATCAACTGCCCCGGTGCAAAGAATGCATAGATGTATGAGACCACTATGCTCTGCTAGCTGAAACCATGAATCTGGCTCGGGTCTAATAAACTATTCCAGCCTAGTGGTCCAGCCAACGTGGAAGTGGACCCTCAAGACCTTACGAGTCTGAAGGTTCGATAATTAATATTAGTTACAAAATTAACAAATAAAACTTAAACTTCAACTAAAACGGGGGACTGCACTAAATTACGTACCAAATCCTGAGACTCTTGGTGTTGCTTACGTCTTGAACGACGAGGAGCCTGAACAGCATCTGAAGCAGCCTCTGGAGCGGCCTCTGCAACTGGAGTGTCCTCTTCTCAACGTGTACTGCATCTCTGTCGCGGAAGGGCGGGGAAGGGCGGGACATGGATATCAAGAGGAGGAGGGGCAAGAGGGGTCGGATCATAATAGCCCTGGCAACGTGTGTGGTATAGGCGGGAAAGAGGACATTTATGCGTGGCCCTCCTGGCATCCAAAGAGCATGCCCTAGAATGGGCCCAGTAGTTGGAGCTGGTGAATGAGAAGGAGTGGGTGGAGAGGAAGGACTCGGTACTGGATCAGAAAAGGGACAGAAAGAGCCGGTCTGATTCGGGGAAGGAACGAGGGAGGAACCATGATCGGAAAAATGAGGGGAACTGGTAGGGATAGTGTCATCCGTCCTCAGATCCTCGGTCGGGGGAATCAGTTCAAATGAAACCTTAAACTCTCGCTTCTAGTCATCTGCATTGTCTGGCATCTCATGGGCTTGCTTATCAACTGACATATCGTCACCAGATGTGACGTAGGCATCCTTCATGGTCGCATCCTCTGTTTGAGAAGAAGGCTGTGGAACTGGGGTCTCTACACCTAATAGATATTCTCGTAGCTCAGTAGCGCGGTGACATACATTATCAGAGATGTGCTTCTGAGGCACACCACGTCGGTCGGTTACTGGAGCCGGATGTGTAAGTCCCTCATAACCTCTCAAGGTGTCCCGTACGGCCTAAATTATTATTTTTGTAATTTATTATAAACGTATTTGTTTGACAATCACATTTGTTTTATATTTCATTATAACGAAATTTAATTCAAAATCTAATTATATACTAAATTTCTAATTGTATTTGTATTAATTTCTATTTAAGTATAATTAGAATTAGAAATCTAATTATATATACTAAATTTCTATTCAAATCTAATTATATTATAATTTCTAATAATGAATTAATTTAATCATAATTATATACTAATTTCTATTCAAATATAATTACAAATCTTATTATATACTAAATTTCTAAAAATTAAATTTCCAAATTCTAATCAAATCTAATTCCTAATAATGAAATCTAAATTCTAATCGTATTTGCAATATAGAATTACATTTTGCAACAATAAAATATTCATTTATACAATAATATTCAATAAAAAACAATAATGAAGTAAAATACAAAATTCTAACAATTTTGTTTCAATTCTAAAATCAAAAAATCTAACGAATCTAAATGCATATAAAAAACTAAAGAATCTAAATTCATATCTAAAATATAAATTCTAATTTTCAGTTCTAAAATCTAACGAATCTATATTAATATCCAAAATCTAACGAATCTAGATTCATATATCCAAAATCTAATTTCTAATTTCATAAATCTAACAATTTTGTTTCAATTCTAAAATCAAACAAACGAATCTAAATTCACATCCAAAATCTAACGAATATAAATTCATATCCAAAATCTAAATTCTAGTTTCATAATATTCGTTTTCATAAATTCGATTCCATTTCATATCCAATTTCGTATCCAATTTTACTAATTCTAAATTAGATTTCATAGTATTTGTTTTTAAACCCTAAACCCTAATTTAATATAAAAAACAATAATATTTGTTTCAAACAATATTCATTTCTAACAATTTCGTTTCAATTCAAAATTAACGAATCGAAATTCTATCAGAATCTAAATTCTAATTCATAATTAAATCTAAAATACTATGAATTAGAATTTAAAACGCAATACATACCTGGTGGACGTCTATCGATGAAAGTGTGGGAGTCATAGGAACGTTGACCGACACATCTGGAACGGGTGTCGATCGGGTCACCGGTCGTCTAGCAACACCACTTATCGATCATCGAGCTAACCCATCCTCCTTCTCCTCCTCCTCCATCGACACCCAAGCCGCCGGACCACCACCACCGACCGTCGGACCAGCACCACCAACCATCGGACCATCACCACCCGCACCCCCTCCATGTCGGACCTCCGCTTGACCGCCGACCGCCTGCCCTCCCACTGTTGCAACAACACCACCAACCGCCCCTCCCGCCACTGGAACATCGCCGGATGAACCACCACCGCTAGAACCACCACCAGAATGCTCGCCCAAGGGAGAAGAAGATGGATCCATATCCTATTTTGGATTTAAGTGATGAGTGTCAACCACCCATTTACAAGGAACCTCCAGCAAGGCCCGCGCATACTCTTGTGCCTCACCATGGAGGAGCCAAGGCCTTGACCACCAAGGCGCCGACGCATCAATGCCACGACACTCAAGCATCGACCATGCTTCGATTCCAAGGCATTCATGCACACGCCTATATCTAAGCATCTAAGGCTTTTATCCCCTTTCTATTTTTGGTTATTTAGTTTCATGATTCTAGTCTTGCCTTAGTGAGTGTGAAGAGCCATTTGCATATGGGCTTCAACTCACTAAAGTCCATTAGAGGCTTTCATTTGTTGGTTGAAATGCCTAGACTATTTAAGCCACTATTGGCTGCCTTGTAAACTTGGTTGAAGATTATAGAAGTGGAATATTTCCCTTGGGTTAGAGGAATACCTCCCCAAGGCTCCCACTTACTTCTATCAACCCCAAGCATTCAAATCTCTCCTTCTTCCTCTCAATCTCTCAGGATTCACTCAAACAAACTAGTTCATTGAATTCAATCCAAAGCAAACCAGCCAAGGAACCTCTAGAAGAGGTTCCCTTGGCCCCATCCTCACGCCGGCCAGCCAAGCCCCTCCTCGGTCGGCCACAAGCATCCTTCTCGGCTAGCTCTCGGCTCCCCAGCAGCTTCCAAGGCACTCTCCTCGTCTCCACCTTTAAAACACACCCAAGGAGCCACCAAGCCAGTCGGGGCCGCTAGGAGAAGACCGAGCCTCTCGCCGGCCAGTCCAGCCCCTTCTCGGCCGGCCATAAGCTTCCTCTCGGCTGGACAACGCCTCCACTCGGTTCCCCTAGGCACTTCCCTTTCCTTCGCCTCCAAGACACTTCTAAGAGCCCTAAGAAGCCAGCCAACCCCAAGGAGAAGTCCAAGCCTCTCTTGTGCCACGATCCGAAGATCTAGCTCGTGAGACAAGGGCCTTCACCCCCTTGCTTCACATCAACTGGTATCAGAGCTCAACGACCAAATAAGTGCTTCTTCTTCTCATTTTTTTTTTCTATTTTTATGCTTATTAGTCTTTAATTTAGCTTCCCTCCAAAAATCGCCTCAAACCAAAAACACGAAAAAAAGCCCTCCGCCGCCTTGCCACCACCGCCGGCCACCACGCCGCTGCCCCCTGCCGCCTACCACCACCCTACAGCCTCCATCACCTTCCCTTGGCCAACCATGTACTTTGTTAGCTCCCATTTGGATTTTCCTTACCTTTGCATGTGACTTGACAAACTTGAAAGGGACCACATCCACTTTCCTTTTTCTCCTTTTTGGTTCACTTAGCCTATTTGGGTAAATGCCAAATTTGTCCCTTGGGTGATTGGTTTGGGGTAGAGAGTTAGGAAGCCTACCTTGTGGGCCTCCAAAAAGGGTAGAAACTTAAGTGGCAAGAAGACAACCTTCTTTTCTCCTTGTCTCAAGCTTTGTCCCACCCCAAAAAGGGACATTGCCTCTCAAACAACCCCTTGTTGCCACCCCTCTCTCAATTCAAAAAGGATTGTTGTGGCCTACTCGTCCTTTCTTACAAAAAGGCCATTTCCCCTATCGGCCTCCCTTCTTCAAGCAATAGAAAAAGCCTAAATAAAGTCAAGAGTCCAAGAAAAAGGCAATGACCCAAATTCAAATTAAAAAAAAATAAAATAAATGAAAGAAAGCAAAACAAGATCACTTCGGTTGGGCCACAACCATTTCGTGGGCTCTCCCACCTCACTTGGCAACATTAGGCCACTAAGCCTACTGATAAGTGTCATTTCATACACCTTAACTAGCAATTATTAGCATTATTTAGAGGAGTTTATGACTAGAGTTGAGGTTAAGTCTGTAATCCAGAAGATGTGGAGAAGTGAAGAAATCATGGGATTTATAGAGGTTTGAAGTGTATTGAAGAGTAGAAGAACAATATGCTGAATTCAAATGGTTCGTTCTCTCTACTCAGACGTCCAAATGAAGTGATTCCAATTCGAGGAGTTAGATCTTGAAGTCTAATGTAAGTCCTCAAAATATGAGCGCAATCCGAGTTGGGAATCAAAAGTTAAGGCGTTTTTACTAAAGTGTCGCAAAAGCTGAAAAAGGCACCGCCGCCCCGCGGTGGAACTCACCGCCCCGCGGTGTAACTTGACGCCCCGCGGTGGATCTCACCGCCCCGCGGTGGGCACGTCACGCCTCACGGCCAGCAGAAGACTTTATTTCCTTTATTGCATTTCAGACTTTCTTATTTTTATTATTTTATTTCCTTTGTTATTTCCATTAGGTTAACTTATTCCCTAAGCCTATTTAAGACTTCTTTCTAGGTCTTGAGTGGGCAGTCACGAAGCCAGACATCAGACTTTTAGCATCGTTGTTTTCTTTCTCATTAGGGTTTCATTTGCATCTGAATGGAGCACTAATTTCCCTTTATTCTACTAGACGTTTGAAGCAATACAGTTGATGTGTTTGTGAGATTTCTATTCCTTGTTCCTATTCTTATATGTGTTGGTTTGATTCTCTTGGTTATATTGAATATTGATTCATTGTTATTCTTCATAGCCTGATCAACTAGGTTGAGTAATATTTATCAATTGCTAGGGTTTGTATATAGTGGAATACGAGTGCATATCTAGTAGCAAACACGATTGTTGCATATAGTGGAATACGAGTGCGCAATTGTGAGTGAGAATCATTTGCATGTTAAGTAGTAAGGTTTTCTTCTATTTGCATGTATCCTATATCCTTGTGTGCATTGCTATTGCTTTATTAGTGGTAAGGTTTTCTTCCATTGATATTGTAGTACGTACTATCAACAACTGTCTGAATTGGTAGTTAATCAAGATCAGGATGGGAACAACCATAAGAATAGTAAAAGAACTTGGATTTAATAGATTTCAGTGATCAAATTACATCTCTGTATTGTGGATCTCGTTCTAGTGGAATTACTTTCCCCGATCATATTCTCAAATCAATAAAAGTTGTTTACTTTACTGTGTTTGATAATCAAAAAACCCCTTGTTACTTTGCATGCTTATAAACACATAGATTGATTACTTCCTCCCTGTGGGTTCGACCCTTGCTTGCTTGCTATACATCTGTTTAGTAGGTTTGGTAGGACTTTTACTTTGATTAGGCTATTCAACGATATTTTCATTGCATATTTTAGCCACGTCACCTACCCTCCATTTTCCTCTCTTTTCTTGTCACTTCAATTTCTCCTCTTTCATGGCCCATATGGCAGCCACCTTTCTCTCTTGTCCAATCTCATCAATCTAGTGTCAAAGTTGGACTTTGCTATTTAGCCTAAGTGATACAATTAGGAAGGCTTGCAAGTGTCTCGGCCCTTTCAAGTTCAAAGGTCACATGCCACCCCCCTCCACGACTTGTGCTTCTTACTTGAGCCTTCATTGTTGTAGTACTTGATTGCCTAGGCTTAGCTTGCTCCCTCATTATTCGTGTGATTGCCTTGGTTGCCAGGGAATTTGATTTGCTTGCCTTATTACTTGTATTGCTTTGATTAGATTGTCTTAGGCCTAAGGTATTCATATTTTCTTAAGTATGAATTGCTTTGTTTGCTTGGGACTTTTTACTTGGTTTGCCTATTGCTTGTGCTAGGTGAGTCCCCATGGCCGAGTCATATTGGCCTTATCCCGCTCGGCTGCTGCCAGGCCGGTTATCACGAAGCCACGCTCGTGACCCCACGTCCTTGTATAGGGGTCCTTATCCGTGCGCCGTCCCTAGGCCCGCAACCAACTATGAGATCAACCACCACCATGAAGAGGACGAGGCTTGGGCGGATGTGAACCACCGGGAAAATGATCGCACCCGGAGACAGCCCCGACGCCCGCTCGACCGCCCAACCGGATGGGATGCCGCCTCCCCGCGCCACCCGTCGCGCCGATGGCTATGCTCCTCAACTCCACCAAGGTCAGCGTCTCTTGGCCAGCTCCACACCCACGCTACCCCACGAGTCCTTTGCGGCTAGACTAGCCAAAGAGAGTCGCGCCAAGGAAGTTGTCGCCCGCCGTGATGAGGCCACCGTCGAGGCCTTGCACACCGCTCTAGCTGCCCTCCTCCGAGAGAAGGAGCTTGCCAAGGCCACTGATGCCCGGATGGCCTCCCTTGAGCACCACTTGGTCGCCTTCTTCCCCGCGCCCACAACTACCATGGAGCAGCCCGCTCCGGCCTTCACCCTCACCGCGGGCCACCGTGACGAGAGTCGAGGCCGAGCGGCGCTGAGAGTAGAAGGTCATGGCCGCCGAGGAGAAACTAGCGGCGGATGCCATCGATCCCCGGATGGCCGCCATGGGGCCCCCCTTGGCCATCATCCCCACCACTTCCCCGCTGCCTACTCCGGCCTTAGCGCCACTTCCAACAGTGCTGCTCCTTCCCGGTGCCTCCTCGAGCGGCCCGGCTGATCGCCACCTTGAGGCCTCGGCACGTAAGGAGCCCAGCAAGCATCTTCACGCTCGGCCGCCACCGGGCCGGCGTCCGCTGGACCACACCGAGGTTGTGCCTAGTGACCGGCATCCCGAGACCGCCGCTAAGGAAACACGCGCCGCCAAGGCCCACCTTGCGTCCTTCGTTTCTCCACCGCCGCCTGGCGCACTCACCCCCGGAGCGGTCCGCACCTCCCCCTTTGGTGTTGCGCCCTTGCCTCACCACTAAGGAGGGCGGTGCCTTAATGCCCACTCGGCTAGCCTCACCCTTGGCTCAGCCGCGACTTGGTTGGCCGTCGCCCAGCGCCGCGAGCGGTCCCTTGTCGCCTATTGGCGGCTTCCCATCGACCCAGCCCCATGGCGGCCGGCGCCCCATGGCTTCCCCACCAAAAGAAGGCTTGCGCCTTGATACCGCCTTAGCTGGCGCCATTATTGCCCTCCGCACCTCACACCCAACTAGAGGCCTCTCTCTCCGGCCATACCCCGACGCTTCTTTTGGCTCGTCGCCACCACTTTCCGCCGGCATCTCCTGACCGGCGCCTTTGTTCTCCCTTGGGGCCTCCCCTTGGCCGCCCCACCATAGGTGTGGCCTTGCTCCCGCCTTGGTCGGCGCCCTCGTTGCCGCTCGGGGCCTCACCTTTGCCCCTTTACCAAGGAGGTCGGCACCTCATCCATTCCCCACCCAAGGAGCTCTCCCTCCACGCCCACCATGCGGCTCTTGTCGTTGTGCGGATACACGTCTTTCTTGGTCGGCAACATATCCGTGGGGTGGCCTTTGTGGAGCCTTCTCCTTTTGATGGCCAGTGCAAGAAGGACCGAGACAAGATCGCCAACATCTTGTCTCCGAGGTATGTGCTTCCCTCTCCTTGTCATGCTCACATTTTGATGATTTCCATTCATATGTCATCACATGCCCCCGAGACCCTCCTTAGTCCTCTCTCACCGGCGCATGCCACTTTGGGTGACCTTGTGGGACATTCTTGGGATGATGTTTTCCTTATCCGAGCGGGTGAGCTTTGTGTCCTTAGGGCCTTCTTTAGGACTTTGCTAATTAAGGATGCCCATGAGTGCTATAACAAATTTGGGAACACAATCCCCAAGGCCACTTTTGAGGTTTATGTCTTTGGGTCTACACTTGCCTCTCTCTTGCCTAGGTCCCACCCTCCCGGTCCTTACACACACATATCTCATCCACCCACCCCTTGGAAAGACCTAGCCTTGGTCTTTCTAACTGGATTGGCCACGCTTAAGAAGGGGAGGGATTCCATTGGTGTGTTAGGAGAAAACCCCCCTAGGATGGATCATGGCATTCCTTGTGGCACTACAAACTTTGCATCCGGATTAGATACCCTTACCTTTGACCCTGGGACAATCTTACATGGAATCCCTCGTGCTATTGTGTTGGCTTGGAACCTTAGCTTTGTGGGTCGTTTTTGGCAGATTTGGTGGCTGAAATTTGGGAAGAGCTTTACCCTTGACATTAGTGGACACCTCCACCACACAGCCTTGCTTAGAGCCATCGTTAGGACCCCACCACACCGTTGGTTAATCTTTATTTTGCTTGTTGAGTTTGCTTGTCCTAGGACATTAGCGCAGCTTTCAGCCCGACGTCGCTCCAAGCCCACCCATGCAGCCATGGCTCCTTCAAAGTGCCCAAGCGGTTCGCAGACCTTGTTTATGAGGAGGAGCTTTCTGAGGACTCTGGCGCCCACCCCGCTCTCACATTGGCCGCCCGCTTTGGCCCTTATGTGCCACCGGTCCCCGAAGACGAATTGAGGACAATTCTACCTCAAGAAGGGGAGAGTGATGAGTGCCAACCACCCATCAACAAGGAATCTCTAGCCCAAGGCCCACGCTTACTCTTGTGCCTCACCATGGAAGAGCCAAGGCCTTGACCACCAAGGCGCCGACGCATCAATGCCACGCCACTCAAGCGTCGACCATGCTTCGATTCCAAGGCATTCATGCACACGCCTATATCTAAGCATCTAAGGCTTTTATCCCCTTTCTATTTTTGGTTATTTAGTTTCATGATTCTAGTCTTGCCTTAGTGAGTGTGAAGAGCCATTTGCATATGGGTTTCAACTCACTAAGGTCCATTAGAGGCTTTCCTTTGTTGGCTGAAATGCCTAGACTATTTAAGCCACTCTTGGCTGCCTTGTAAACTTGGTTGAAGATTATAGAAGTGGAATATTTCCCTTGGGTTAGAGGAATACCTCCTCAAGGCCCCCACTTACTTCTATCAACTCCAAACATTCAAATCTCTCCTTCTTCCTCTCAATCTCTCACGATTCACTCAAACAAACTAGTTCATTGAATTCAATCCAAAGCAAACCAGCCAATGAATCTCTAGAAGAGGTACCCTTGGCCCGATCCTCATGTCGGCCAGCCAAGCCCCTCCTCGGCCGGCCACAAGCATCCTTCTCGGCTAGCTCTCGGCTCCCCCGCAGCTTCCAAGGCACTCTCCTCGTATCCACCTTCAAAACACCCCCAAGAAGCCACAAGCCAGCCGGGGCCGCTAGCAGAAGACCGAGCCTCTCGCCGGCCAGTCCAGCCCCTTCCTGGCCGGCCACAAGCTTCCTCTCAGCTGGATAACGCCTCCACTCGGTTCCCCTAGGCACTTCCCTTGCCTCCGCCTCCAAGACACTCCCAAGAGCCCCAAGAAGCCAGCCAACCCCAAGGAGAAGTCCAAGCCTCTCTTGCGCCACGATCCGAAGCTCTAGCTTGTGAGACAAGGGCCTTCACCCCCCTTGTTTCACATCATTAAGGGTTTCGTAATCTCTGAAAATCGCATCGCAATTTTTAGGGTTAGCTTGTGCATTAACATTTAACGCACAACTTGTACGTTAATTGTTAACGCACAACTTAAATGGACTGGGCTTGTGCAAATCCCACTCCATTAAAGCCCAGCTTTGTTATGCATTAAGATTTAACGCACAAATTTGTGCGTTAAATCTTAACGCATAACTCTGATGGCCAAATTTTGATTTTTTTCCGATTTTGCCCCTTGTACTACTATGTTACGCGCACAGAACTGTACTTGTATTTTTAACGCACAATATAGCGTGCATTTAGACAAATTTTCTTGTGCATATAGCTTTTTGGTTCAAAAATTATTAGAGGTGAAAATGTGCATGGGTGTAGTCATCCATGTCCTGTAAATAACAAAAACCTCGACGTTTGTTTTTAAGTTTAACTTGAGCTTTATAATCTACTATATATACTAAGACAGAATCCCAACTAAGCCACTTGGCGCCCCCAGAATAAATTCACCCCTCCCTATTGCCACGTGGCATTATGCCATTAATTTGGCCACGTAGCAAGCTATCTTTTTTTCGGTTTTATTTTGAAAATCAAATCTCTACAATAATTTACAGCCTATACATACTATACTAAAATAGATCTACAATATTTTTATAATCAATTATTTCCAAAATGTAACACAAAATATTATATTCTATGTAGATTTTTATTCTTTGCATTATAATTTCTTATGCACTAAAATAAATCCGTAATATTTTTAACATCAATTCTTTCCAAGATAAACCACAAAATATTCAATAAACTTGCATTGCAATAACAACGTATATTTATAACTCTTCAATACCCTTAGATTACATTCATAAAAAAATATTTTCCGTACAATATAGTTACAAACACCAAAGTAAGAAGTATTATATATACCCACATGTTGATAGAATCTTGCGCATGAAAAAGTAAATTAATAGAAAGCAATATACAGATTGGTAGTAGCCATTTTTTTTTAGCTCCTTTTATTTTCTTCTTCATCATTCATTTTCTTTTTATCAAGTAAGGTTTTCTTTTCACACCCAATTTTAGTAACACAAAATAGACGCATATGGCCAAGTTTGGCAAATGTATATTTCATTCTAGCATCCCTTATTTACACATCAAATATAATCTACTATATATATATATTAAAACAAAAGAATTTAGAGCCACCATATTGATTTCGGCCCTACAAATATCCTCACACAAAAAAAATTGTATCAACAATTTAGCAAAATCTCAAACTAACATATCTCAACAAAATTGTATCAACAATATTTGAAATGAACCAACGTAAATTTTGTAAAATAAAAATTAAAAATTCCATTGAAGCATTTCAATTATCTACCCATTGAGAGTTCAGTTTATAACTTGACCTAAAAACAAAATGAAAATAGTATCGTAGTGCAGCATTTAATCAACAAAGAAGTTCCATTGAAGGATTTCAATTATTGGCTGATGATCCCAGAAGAGTAGCCACCATGAACTAGCAAGACGGCAACAGTCTCCCATTCATATTGCAATTGAAAAAGTGAAATGCATTATGTTCTACACATAAGGTAAATTGTTATACGTATTATAATGTGCATCAGTGAACATTCAAGTGAGGTTTTGCTTTGTTAATCTGCTATTAAGTGTGATGCACAAAAAATTAAGTATTGCATACTCAATGTAGAGGAATCTTTTGACTTTACTAGAGTTGTTGTGAATTTTGGTCATGTTGGTCAACTATTTCGATCAAACAACTACTCTCAAGAGAAGAGTAGAGTAATAATATTATTTATAAAATTTAGTTGAACTCGATTCCTAGAAACATCAGATAGAACATTGGTTATAAATGATTGTATCTAATTCTAATGTCTTCAAATTATGTCTGCAATTTTCAGAGATGAACTGGCTTTCTAAAATATTTGTTGCTACTACGTACATTCACTCATTGGTATAATCATGGAAACGAAAATCAACTGAGAATGTATTTGAACATTCAAATACCTCTTCAGATTGATAAAATCTCATTAATTCTGCATATATCTTAACAACCTACAACAAACATATATAATAGAATAATAAATTATTTTAAGTTTCCTTAAATTCTATAAACCCAAATCTACGTGAATTTTAAATCTACAACCAATAAATCCCCAACTAGATTTGCTTTTGAAAAGTTTATTAAACCTAAATAAATTAATTATATACCTATAAATGTTAAACCTCGTATTTTACGTTTCGAAACGATTAATTATAGAGTACATATGAGTTGTTAGAGTTTGGATCATATGCGGAGCACTCTTCCCGTGCGGACGTACGGAGCATGCACTTTAGGGCCTTATTTGTGCACTTTAATGTCTTATTTGTGCACTTTTTCAAAAAAAAAAAAAATTCTTTTACAAATTGTTTTCCAAGTATTTTTTAAATTTTTTGCAAAAGTGCACAAATAAGGCTCTAAAGTGCACAAATAAGGCCCTATAGTGCATGTCCGCACGTCCGCACGGGAAGAGTGCTCCGCACCGGAACCGCACTCTGAGTTGTTAATATAAGAGTGAATAATGTTTTAAAGATAAAGCTAACCCGAACGAGAAATAACTGAACTCCACTTGACTGACCTAATTGACATGTCTAATTATAAGCCATGAAATGGTGTTTTCGATCATTTTGAACAATTATTTTTTCAAAAATTAATATAAGAGTGAATAATGTTTTAAAGATAAAGTTAATTAGTTTTAGAATTTGTACAAACCAATTACTGAATCATTCCATTCAACTAAGAAAATCTTTTTAAAAAAAGTTTAAAATTTAAAATTCTCTTGGCTGTTAATATTTATTACTATAATATTAATATTTACATTCCATCTTAACTAAGGCTCCGTTTGGCAAAGCTTTTTTTAGATTAACAGAGTTTGATTTTATTTTTAATATACTTAATGAATGTTCGGTAAAAATATCAATCTAAATTAAGGAGCTTGTAGTAGATTAATGTAACTTAATTTTACCAATTTTTAATGTGACCCCTTAAGATTGTTGAAGATTAACAACCTGAATTTTATTTTTCACTCATTTCTGCTTCTAATACAAAACACCAATTATATTTTTAAAATATAATTAATTTTATTCTTTCAAATCACATGAAAAATTGTTGTACAAATACTTTTTATAAAAACCTCTAAAAATTATTTTCATAATTGTTATTTTATCTATACTTCTAGGTATTATTTTATTTTATTTGACTAATCCTTATCATATGATTATTTTGCTTATCCCATATAATAATATTGTCAATTTTATAAATAATTATTAGACATGTTTTCAAATTTAATATATTCCTAGCATGCACATCACATGCTTTAATGGGTATACACTCCTCCACCATTATATATAACTTTAAATATTATTGGGTTATGATTATGACATTATTTAGGATACATGTTTTTTTGTTTTGCATACAAACATACAATAGTTTTTTTTATGGGCTAATTGTAATATTGTAAAACTTAAATTAATAAACATAAATTACACTCTTGAGAGACATTCCAATATTTATATATCTCACCCGTGCATGTCACGGATAATACACTAGTATATCTATTAAAGTAAAACCCCAACTAAGCCACTTGAACTACAAAGATTATATTTCCTACAACACGAAGATATATATACACTAAAGAAAAATCTTAGTACGCATGTGTCGTCATTTCCTTCACTTTGCCATATGTTTTTTTCTCATTTTTTTTACTTTTTAAATAAATTTATATAGAGAGATATTTATGTACTAAACTTTCTTTAGTACAAACTAAATCTATAGCTAATACTTTCTTATTTAAATATACAAATTCATTAAAAGATTACAAATCAATGAATCTACTATATATATATAGACTTACGCTCTAGTAAAACAACCTCTTATAGTGAAACGGGTGAATAAATGAAGAGCGTTAGATTAGACTAGAATTAAAGGTTGAGATCTAATTTGGAGGGATACAAAATTAAAAGATGGAATCACCCATACCAAATCCTTCCTATTTCCTGATTTCATGGGATATGAAATATCTCATTCCACGATTAACTCCCATTAATATCTCTCGATCGATCGATCGAACACCCCTCTCCCTCTTTCTCTCTCAGTTCGTCCGTCCTCCATCCGTCCTCCATTGAAGCGCCTTCCCTCAAGGTTCCCCAACCGCAAATTGTGGAGTCCGTCATCTTGCTCGTCAGAATCGAAGACGCCGGCGGAAAGAGGGCCGAGATCTGTAAGCAGCGATCTCCGAGTGGTCGCCGATTAAAGGTAACCGACCCGCCACCGCTGAACCTCCGCTCGAACCACCAACCGATCTGCACCATCCCCCATTCGACCTCGACCCTGTCCACGTCGATTAAAGGTAGGTGGTGGTGACAGTTCCCCCCTGATCCAACTTGGCGTCCCTTCCCTCTCTCTCATGTCTCTTTCTTTTTTTTTCCTCTCTTTTTTTATTTTTTCTGCCCCAAAATTCTTCATCACCCTTCAAGAAGAAGATTCACAGCTTCTGTTGATTGTTTTTATAAAAGCAATTCTTTGAACAATTTGAATCGCCATGGCCGCGCGTAGGCGGACCTTGCTCAAAGTCATTGTTCTCGGCGACAGTGGGTAAATTATTTTGTTTTTGAATCTCTCTTATTCTACGATGAGAAAAGTGGTTATCTATTTTTCCTTTCTTCAATTTTGTTATTTCTAGGGCCGTCGGAGTCGGACTCGTCGAACGTGACCGTCGGAAGGTCGGAGGTCTTTCTTAGCTTGAATCCTGACGCCTCGGGTTTATCACCCTTGCTTTCCTTTGCATGCCGTTTAGCCGCGGAGTATGTGTTTCCACATATGTCCGAACCACCTGAAATAGTATTGACAACTTTTGTATGGATGGGAGATGGGGGTTTGTTTTGTTTTACCTGATCTCGTCGTTCCAGGGTGGCTTTTGCCCGCTCTGAGATTACGTCGCGTAGGAGCCCCTGTGTGAGCAGCCTAGCGACTTCCTTTCGTAGGGCAATGCACTCGTCGGTCGAATGATCGTGGTCGCCATGGAACTCGCACCATCGACTCATGTCCTTCTTGACGTCCGGTCGATCGCTCTTTCGGGGCCATCTTACCTCTTTTCCATACTTGTCGAAACTCTTGACCAGCTCCGACACAGAAACATTGAAGTTATAAGATTGGACCCTAGGAGGCAACGCCGGACCGTCTCTCCAATCCTGTGACCTATCTTGGAAAGAGTTTACCTGGTTCGGCTCGTTTCGATTACGAGAATAGGGGTGAGGACGTCTGTCTCGACGGTTGTCGGAGGGATTTTTATGATCAGACAGATCGGGTCCGTGTGAGGCTTTACGCGACTCACGGTCCTCTTCCAATCTTACCTCGGCCATGGTCTTGGCCTGGACATCTTCGAAACTTCTACACGGGTACTTGGTGATCTCGTTGTAGAGATTGTTGTCTTTGACCAGACCTTGTCGGAAGGCTTCAATGGAGGTGGTGACGTCGTAATAGGGGATAGCCACTTTCTCTTTATTGTACCTGTTGAGGTAATTTCGGAGAGGTTCGTTATACCTTTGTGTGACTCGGTAGAGGTCACTCGATTGTCTCTCGAGCCTCCGACTGCTGGCGAACTGACTCTTGAAAGAGTTGACCAGATTCGCAAATGATGCAATCATTCCCTGAGGCAAATGCATAAACCAAGTTAGTGCGGGACCCGTGAGGGTCGTGCCAAAGCTTTTGCACATGACGGCCTCGCGGCTCTCCCTTGAAACAGATGCAGCCATTAGTTTTTGTTTATAGAGAGAGATATGGTCATCTGGGTCGCTGGTGCCGTCGAATGTCGCCATGTTGGGGAGATGAAACTTCTTGGGGATCTCAACCCTAGCGATTTCTTCAACGAACGGGGATTCTTCGAATCCATCGGACGCTTCTCTCTCGATTGGTTGTGGGACTCCTGGAAGTCTGTTGAAGCGATCGTCGATCGTCTTCATGTGTCGGTCAAGCGTCTGCTGGAAAAGAGCTAGGACATCTGGCGGATTGGTAACCTGCGGTTCGTCGATTCGGGCCCCTGCCGACCCGATCGGTGTGGAAAAGGTGACATTGTTAGTCGAAAACGGATTAGCAAAAGGAATTCGAGATGTACCCTCTGTGTGTCCGGGCCATCGTATGCTCGCAGGTGTCGGCTCGATGCTATCCATATCGAGGCGCGTTCGGACGCTGCTATGGATGGGCATGTTCCTAGACCCTGAGGCCATTGATTGTACCTGTGACTTAAGAGAATCATTTTCACGAGTTAGCTGTGCGATTTCGGCCTCGGATTGGGTCGATAGGGTGGCTAGGGTTTCGGTCTTTTGGCGTTGCTGGGCTAGTTCCTCTTGGAGGGCGGTCATTTTCTGGGAAAGTTCTTGGAATTGGGTTGGAGTAGGATTTTCAGTCGTGTTTCCTGGAGCTTGGATTTCGTCTTCGAGACGCGGTTCTTCAGCGTTGGTAGGTGGGTCGATAGTCATGGTTGGAAAGTTTCGAAAGGGTGATCGGCAAGTTGCCCCACGGTGGGCGCCAAATTGTTTTGGGGCGAAAAGATCAGACGACCTAAATTGCCTTAGACGGGGTAACTAGTCGATCGGGTGATAGAAATCAATCCAAACCAAGTAGATAATCAACAAGTAAAAAGAAAGTATGAAATAGCGAGATGATTTTATTAGATATAGTATTGATCGAATCGAATGGAGGTACAACTTATCGTAGTAAGACAAGGGATTTTATTGAACTCGACCGGTGACTTCTAGGTTTCGACCGGCGGAAAACAGGCGCGATTGACTCCTGGTGAGCTAGGCTAGAGCAAGTGTGTCTCCATTTTCTTTCAGAGCAAGTTCGAGTGAGTGTGTAACGTAATCATATGAGTGTGTCTTCTTTATCTTCTCCTCCCCCATATATGGTAAGTCCTTCCCCTTTTTACCGTTTATGATTTAATCATATCGTATCTTCAACGCCGGGAGTGATTGCAGGGATTCTGCCATTAATTGCTGCTATTACGGTGGTGTTTGAATGTTGTGGCCGTTGCTCAATCTAAGCATTTAATGCTCTGCGGGATCTTCATGACCTGTCGGATAGTGTTCGACCAGAGAAGCTTCGACGCTTCCTCTGGACTCTCCCCTGTTCCTCCGATCTATCTTGGGCCCGGGCCCGTTTTGCTCGATCCATCTTCCAAGGGGGATGCTAGGCCCAACAATCATTAACAAGCCAAATCTGTAAACATAAACAGTACAGTTATAAAAATTTATGAAAGAATAAGTAAATACGAGAGAGTAGGACTCCACGTACCGGTACGTAATGGTCTCTCCTGCCTACATGTGCTATCGCATAAACCTTTGTCGGAGGCTCAGCACCCGGGGGGGGCCCACAATGGAAGACATGTGTGCGGTCCGAACCATGATAACACAACAACAGCCACTTGGTGTTCCGTGGCAAACGCCAAACCAGTAATAGGCATTATACACCAGACGTTCGTCGTGCACGGTGAAGCAATATAATTCAATCTCCTAACAAATGCTTCCACCGTCAACGCTTTCTCCCCAAGCATCGCTATGTAGTTGGCTCCATGTGTCTGGACGTGCTTCGAAAGCTCTAACCGGACATCAATGTACTCGTCTTCTCGGTGACATAACAAAACGGCAAGAGAACGAAACCCACAATGACCATCACCTTTGACATTTTGTACTCTAGAAATGTATGCGAGCATGAAATGATCAATATTCTCGTGTCCCCAGTTGAAGCCGAGATACTTGACCGACTTGTTTGAAGCCGACTTGGACTTGCTTGAAGCACATTTGGGCTTTGCAGGTTTAGTGGCACTCCCCTTTGCTGTTGAAACTCCACTGTGAGGTCGTCCGCTAGAAGGACATCCTTTCGATCCCTTTGATCCCACGGACGATTTCACATTGGTCATCTCTTTCTCTGCAGGCGCATCCTCCTCTTCCAGTCCCAGCTCCTCATCCTCCATCTTCATCTTCTGATTCTCCTTCATCTTCTTCATTTTTGCATTCACATGCTCGTCCCAACCCATATTCCTCTTGGTGCCGGTCTTTCTCGCATTCATCCTAGGCCTCCCCTTCTTGGTCTCACCACGTGGCGGGTCTTTAATATCGCACGATGTAGGGTCCTTTGACTCACGCCACTTTTCCGCCATCTTCTTCAACGTAAATCCTTGAACTGTCCCACAAAAGAACTCTTCAATGAAGTCCTGCACCGTGACATTTTCTGCTGTGACTGTAACACCATCATCGACATCAAGATCCTTTGCATCCACCCCTTCCCATCGGATCTGCTTCCAGAAAATATCAACCTCTTCAGGCACTAACGGGTAACCCGTCTCTACGTAGACCTTAATTGGGTGTGGGCAAGGCAGTCCTAGTGTGGACCTCCACCAAAAATCATCACATTTGTCCCCAATTTTCCCCTCATTTGCTAACACAGCTTGGGCATACAACATTCTCAAGCATTTCTCATAGCACTTTTCAAGGATGCGCTTGAATAACACCTTAACCCACTCATGGCCATTTACTATCTCCATGGGAAAGGCAGTGCAGTTCTTGGTCATCTCAAATCGGATCTTCCGATGCTGATCAACAAATATGTTGTCGATATGCTGCACAATTGTGTCGAACCCTCCAACGGATGTCTCAATCATGTCCTTAAGCATAGAGTGCTGACCCTCAACCCTGAAAATAATATAATCGTTTACAATTTACTAAATGAATTTTATAACCCAATTTGATTGCAAATGTTTGTATGAAAGTTACATGTTTGATATTCTTGTGGCAAAATGGAGAACATCATCACACCATGCCGCAACTAGCTTCTTCTTATGCTCATTAAACCAAGTTTGCTCAACATATTTTACCAGGCCTTTACTCCATATCTCCTTAAAGTGAGCAAGTCGCTCTCTATACTCCTCATTTGTGTGAGACCTCATCACCCGACGAACACTTCCCGAGAATTTCTTCTCATCAATCTTCATCGTCTTAGCATATGCCTTCATATTACGGTCTATATGGACCTGGCACAATAGATGACGAACCTTCGGAAACACCAATTTGGCAGCCTTGATCAGTCCTAGCTCTCGATCAGACATGATGCATACGGGACTTTTCCCCCCGTACAACCACTTCAATCGTCTCAGTGCCCATGCATAGTGGCTTGCCGTCTCCCTTTCCATGAACACAAGAGCAATGCAATATGTGTAGTTGGTGCAAGTAAACCCAACAATCTGGAACAGAGGCATACCGTACCTATAAATGCAACAAAAAAAATACTTTAAACCCGCAGAAAATACCATTATCTACACATAATACAAAAACGAGTAAGGTTTACCTGTTGGTTTTGTAGGTCGAATCCATGATGATGACATTAGGGAACATGCACAGAAAATGTCGAGCGTCTGGATGAGAAATAAACAAGCACGCCAAAACCTCCTTCCCATCTTCCCTCGTCTTAGTAGCAGTGTCCAACAAATAGCCTTTCTCATTCAAAAACCCCAATGACCATTGTGTCACATTCAGATTGCCTAGGAATTTCAACCTCTCCTTAGCCCTAACAGTGTACACCTGCCTCCTCGAAATCGTTGAACCCGTATATTCATTTTTAAGCTGTGTAGAAATAACCTTGGGTCTTGCACCCGCCGCAATATCAATCATCACTTTCCTACGCTGCTCCTTCGTAAGTCGGGAAGCAAATTCATGTCCGATCAAGGTGGTCGAAAGCATATGGTTATGGCATCCACTAACAACCGATATGGTCCACCCAGGATCTCTAATAGCATTTCCTTCCCTAAAAGTACCATGCAACAAAAAAGGACAATCCTTCTTCTTTGACCTAGCTTTATTCACTCGTATCGGGCTGACCTTTTTACCATCGACTAACTTCTTTTTCTTGCCGGACCTAGGTAACCCGGATCTCTCACAATGAAATATAATCTTTTTAGGCTTTGATGATTTAGTAGTGATCACCATAAAAAGACTAAAACCGACCTTTTGCACCCAATCTCTCAATCCTTCCATACTCGGAAATATCTCATTAGTAGTAAAATGGGATGAGAAGTCGATTGCTACAAATTCATCATCACTAGAATCACCCTATTTATATACAAAAATTAGTGCATTAGAGACTAATTAATAGTTAAATTTATAAAAACTAATATCAAAAAATTATAGATTATTTCAAAATAGTCTAACATTTCAAAGACTAAGTACATTTAAGATCTAACCATTTTATACAATGAAAATTAAAATATTGCGTACCTTGAAGTACTCAGGAGAAATCGGCGACTGAAAATCACGTTCATCATCTAGAGATGTGTGCGCGCTCGAAGACGACTCCGACAACCCCCTCCAACCAGGATCGCTTGACGACGACATTTTTTAAGAAAAATCGGGTATGAAGTTTTGGGTTCCAACCATTACTATTACATCTCCAATATATATAGTCGGCCACATGACCGTTGGGAGTGAAACGGAGTATTTCTGGGCAGCCCTATGTGCAGCCCAAATTGACCGTTGTCAATCGTACACTCCCTGGGCTGCACATAGTGCCGCCCAGAAGTACTCCGGTTTTCGTGAATCGGTTCACTGGGCGGCACATAATGCCGCCCATAAACCCTTCTCCCCCAACAAACTCGATCATTGAACCGGTTCTTTGGGCGGCACATGTTGCCGCCGACTAAACCGGTTCAGTGAAACCGGTTTTTAAAAAATACATTTTAAATAAAATAAAAATTGAACCCATCCTGGGCTACACTACGTGCCGCCCAGGAAACTCGGGTTTTCTGGGCGGCAAGATGTGCCGCCCAAGGAGGAGTGCGAAGTAAAAAAAACTGGAGTGTGCGGTTTTTCACCGTTTATTATCTACTTCAGGAGATTATATTTTCTATAGTTACTCACTACAAGGAGTAATATGGTTTATTGTTTCGTCTACTTCGGGAGATTGAACTTATCACTACGGGGATGATTTTGGATTTGTCTGTACCTTGACAAATATATTATGTGTGCATCCACTTCAGGGAATGACAATTATCAAATTAATATAAGAACTATATAAAAGAGTACATAAATTATAATCAACAATGAAATAAACAAACTAGTATATGACTAGAGTAAGTTAATTAATTTGAGTCTTTTATTTCTATCCACTTTCAGGAATAATATAAGTTACTATAGGGACGTCATTTGACTCACAATGTATATCCCCTTTAAGAGATAAAATAAATTTATAAAATAATATCACTTCAGGGATTTCACTTTGAAAATTTTGAAAATTATCACTTCAGGAATTAGGATTGAAAATTATCACTTTAGGGATTAGGATTGCAAATTATCACTTTAGGGATTAGGATTGAAAATTATCACTATCACTATCACTTCACAATTATCACTTCAGGAACTGAAAACTATCGCAATCGTTTCAGGTACTGAAAACTATCGCAATCGCTTCGTGGACTAAAAACTATCGCTTCAGGGACTAGAATTTATCGCTTCAGGAACTAGAAATTATCGCTTCAGAGATTAGAAACTATCGCATTAGAAATTAGAAATGATCAAAAAAGAGATATAACATTAAATTAGTGTGACAGAAAATTCTAATTAAGTCGGGAAAATAAAGAACTAAGCAAAAAAAAAATCAATGTCCACTCATTTGACAAGGCCTTGCAGTTCATATGCAGATCACGTTTGCTTGCACAAAACTTAGTTATTCCAAACCCTACCAAATAAGAGCTCATAATTGTCATTAATTTCAGATTTTAAAAATTAACTTATAGAAAATTAAACAGGAAAGAGGTCAGCCATTGCCATAAACTTTTGGATGCAGTAAGATCGACAGAATAATTGCAAACCTAGCAAATTCCAGCAAAACTCTAACCAACGACTTACAGGCACTCCAAAAGCAAAGTAAGATCGACTGAATAAAGCCAAGAAGAGAAAATTCTCAAATCTTCACAAACAAAGTCAGTAACGCTAGAAAGATCCATATGTCAAAACCGATGCAAATCTTTGACCATCATAAACAATCCAATAAAGTCTCATATACGTAACTCCCAAAAACTGCAGCAAAATAGATTTGACGCGAACAAAAAGGAACATCAGCCACCTAAACACACAATCTTCTACTAACTAAGCAAACCGCAAAAGGAGATCTGACCGCAATCAAAAGACGTTCCAATCAAGATTAATATGATATGTCAAGCGATCAAATCAGCGAACAACAATATGAAGAAGCACAGAAAAATCGATGATGAAGGGAACTTCAATCAAGCAACACCGACAACGTGAAAAACAGTAAATCTGCAATTGAAAGCACACGACGATATCAAACAACCCTAAGCAAAGAACGTATGCAAACAAGCAAGCATACAAGGAGCAATCATGCTGATAACGTGTTATAAACTAAGAAAAAGAGAGAAATTTAAGAGAAGAAAAGAAAGCAATGAGAGAGTAGAGATGTGTTTATTATGCTTCTAATGAGAGGCTTATATAGGATTTACAATGCTTGGGGAATAAGATTACTCTAGGGTTATGACAACCTTATCTAATGTACATCTATATATATATATATAAATATTATAACAATGTATCATTTTTTAGTTGAACCTAAAGTACCTGAAATATATAAAAACACGAGTGTAGACCCCGAATAAAAAATAATGCAAAACTAACTATAAAAGACATAAAATATGCATAAAATTGATCTAACTTAATATGCAATTAGACCACTAAAATATGTATAAATTAGGTGTTATCAAATACTCTCAAGCTTAAACTTTACTTGTCCTCAAGCAAGAACATAGTTCAAAATTCCACAAGAAATACAAAGGTTGTCTCTACCTAATTAATATCCAAGCAGGTCCACGAAAACTTAAATATTTAATAATGTAATCATCAAAGCATGCAATAATTATTAAAGAGATAAGTTAGTTCATCCACACTAGACCTCACTTAGGATAAAAATAAGAATCACTCTCACTCATGTGTTTAGGGTAAGTGTTTTCGCTGAAATCTCTACTTTGAATACTCATCTACCATAAGCTTGCATCAGCGTCCTAAATTTCCACCACTAGGGACCTTGTACATCACATAAATCAAGAGGACTTTTATTGGGTTGTAATGGGGCCAGATAAAAAGAAAGGTATGAATACAATTTGGCTATGTGGTAAAAGATGAACTAACCAAGACAACACCAAACTTAGAGGATTTCTCGTACCATTCTTTTCAACTAAACAACATTTTATTCTCTTTTCTTTTTCCCTTTTTTTCATTCATTTTTTCTAACCATTTTTTTTCAAAAGCCTAAACAATTCCAGCAAAACACACCACACATGTACACTCCCTAAGCTTGGCTTGCAACCATAAAAACAAAAAAAAAATTATCCTAATTCCCGGATGGGTAAAAGGCAAATCATTAGACTCGGGATGTTTTTATGGAGCTTCCAAAAAAAATAGACTAATTAGGCTCAGACCAGCATGAAGTAGAGGATTAACATATAAGGGTGGTAAAGGGAAATATAAGCAGCAACGAACACACGGCGGTGCATTTTATCGCACGGGCCGTACGTTTCTCTTGGCTTTGTAATTAGAAATTACTGCACGGCCGTGCGATTCAGCGCACGGGCTGTGCGTTTTGTCCTGTAAGAGCAACGTCATCTTGTTTCTTACAAATAAATAAATACGTGCTTTGGGTTGCCTCCCAAGAAGCGCTGGTTTTGAGTCGTTAGCTTGACCTTCCACCAATATCAAGTGTTCGGATCAGGCGGGTCAGTGGTACCCAACTCAACCGGATCAGGCTCTTTGTAAGGTTCCAATCGAATCTTTCGCACTCTGAAATACCCTGAATTCTTATGCCATAGCTCAACAGAATCATTTTGAAGAACTCGGTTTAGGAAGTACGGACCGGACCATCTTGTGCTCTTGCTTCCCGGAAACATGCTCGATTTATGATGATAGAGAATCACTTGATCCCCTTCCTTAAACTCAATTCGATCTCGTTCGGCAAGGCACCTTTATCTCTTTTTTTGTTACGCCGACGCTTTACTTCTGGATTAGCCTTCACCCTACGGTCTTGGATTTCCAATGTAGCATGTGGTAACATAACTACATCGGGAATCTTTTCGGTAGAGAACAAAGGGGAATAAGAAAAAAAGGAGGAGAAAGAGAAAAGAAAAGTGGGAAAAAACAAAATAAGATAATATTCAAAATCTGTTTTTTTTAACAGCGACGAACGCATGGGCCGTTCGTTTCTCTCAGCTTTGTAATTAGAAATTACCGCACGGTCGTGCGGTTCAGTGCACGGGCCGTGCGTTTTGTCCTGTAAGAGCAACATCATCTTGTTTTTTTAAGGAAAGAAATAAATCAATACGTTCTTTGGGTTGCCTCCCAAGAAGCGCTGGTTTTGAGTCGTTAGCTTGACCTTCCACCAATATCAAGTGTTCGGATCAGGCAGATCAGTGGTACCCAACTCAATCGGATCAGGCTCTTTGTAAGGTTCTAGTCAAATCTTGCGCACTCTGAAATACCCCGAATTCTTATGCCATTGCTCACCAAAATCATTTTGATGAACTCGGTTCAGGAAGTATGGACCGGACCATCTACTTCTCTTGCTTCCCAGAAACATGCTCGGTTTATGATGATAGAGAATCACTTGATCCCTTTCCCTAAACTCAATTCGATCTCGTTCGGCAGGGCACCTTTTTCTCTTTTTTTTGTCTACGCCGACCCTTTACTTCTGGATTAGCCTTCACCCTGGGGTCTTGGATTTCCAATGTAGCATGTGGTAACATAACTACATTGGGTAATATATCAAGAAGCTTTTCGGTATTGGTACTAGTAATCGGGATAGCGTTCTGTATCATCTAAAAATCATCAATCATAGGGTCCTCCTTGGTCTTTTTGGGTAAACTCTCTTCTATCCAGTTGTGGCTCAACCCACCCTTTGTCAACCTGTTATAAAATGGTAGTGCAATGTTCAATATAATGCACATCAGGTGGCTCTATAGGCAACTTTGGATTAACCAACTCAGCAAATTGATCTTACTGTTTTCGATTTTGTGTGGTTAATGTAGCTACTTGAGTTCTCAAAGAGTCCACCGTACCTAAAAGAGATGAAAATTGGATTAAATGAGGTTTAAGCACATTTATAACAATTTGATTATAAAATCTTTCAAGATTTGTAACAATCTTCTCAACTTCCCTATCATGTCTTAAGATGAAGTTATCAAGCATACGATCTTGAATGGACTTATGAGGCTCAGGCTAGAGCGGTAAGTGTGGTAGTTGATGTGAAACAAGGGGTTAGATGCCCTTGTCTCACAAGCTTGAGTTTCGGATCGTGGCATAAGAGAGGGCTTGAACTTCTCCTTGGCACTGGCTGACTTCTTGGGGCTCCTTGAAGGTGGATTGAAGGAGAAAGCATGAAGGAGCCTTGGGAAACCGAGAGAAAGCAAAGGTTAGCCGAGGGGAAGCAAGTGACCGGCCGAAAGGATGCTTGGCTGACCGAGAGGTACAATGGGCCAAGGGAACCTCTAGGGGAGGTTCCTTGGCTGGCTTGTCTTGGATCGAATTCAATGAACTTGAATGCTTGAGGGATTCATGAGAGATTGAGAGAAAGAAAGAGAGATTGTTGAATGCTTTGAGTTGATTGATAAGTGGAGGCCTTAGGGAGGTATTCCTCAACCTAAGGGAAATATTCCACTTCTTAATTCTTCAACTGATTCCAAATGAACTAATAAGAGAGCCTTAGGGAGGTATTCCTCAACCATGGCATGTCATGGCGTAGATGTGAGCGGCGGTCAGCCAAGCGATGGCTTAGGTAAGTTGTGGCCGGCCAAGGTGTTGATGGAGGTCAATGGGGGTTGGCATCCATCATTCTCCCCTTCTTGAGGGAGAATTATCCTCAATTCGTCATTAGGAACCAGGAGCACATAAGGCCCGAAGGCCACCACAAGGAAGCTCGAAAGTGCATCCAACACAATGGTGTGCTTGCACCGAATAGGCGCCTCATAGGCCAAGAGCATGGCAGCCGACGGAATGGACCCACAAGATGGAAACTCAACAACAAAACATGAGACCATCCTACGGCTCTGGGTGGGACTATGGACGTTCCTTGGCACGGGTCCAAGGGAGAAATGAGGCATCAAGGGAGAAACCCGAGTGGAGCCGGTGGCCGCTAGGTGGGCCTTGGCGGCACGTGCCTCCTCGGCTGCGGCTTTGGGCTGCCTGGCACTAGGCTCATCCTCGGCGTGGTCTGGCAGACGCCGGCCTGGCGGCGGTCGAGCGTCATGATGCCCATGTGGCTCCACACGTGCTGAGGCCCCAAGGTGGTGGTGGTTTTCCGGGCCATGGGAGGAGATGCCGGTAAGAATGGGCACCGGGGGGGACGGCGCCAAAGCCGGAGTAGGCGTCGGGGAGGCGGTGGGGATGATGGCCAAAAGGCGCTCCATGGCGGCCAATCGGGCGTCGGTAGCCTCCTTCCTCGTTGCTCCTCGGCGGCCTTAATTGCCTCATCTCGGCATCGCTCGACCTCAGTGAGCTCCTCCTCTCGGCGGAATTCGGCTATAGTGGCGCGCAATGCCTCGATGGTGGACTCATCACGGCGGCTCGCGGTAAGGGTGGGTGCCGACCGGGGCTGGACTATGGGGGATGTATGAGCCGCGGGTGCGGGGAGGAAGGTGGCCAAGTGGTGCTCAAGGGTGGCCATCCGGGCATCGGTGGCCTCCTCCTCTCGGCGTCGCTCGGCCTCGGCAAGATCCTTCTCTCAGAGGAGCTCGGCTAGAGCGGAGCGCAAGACCTCAGCGGCGGCCTCATCACGGCGGCCTGTGGTGAGAATGAAAGTCGGCCGGGGCTGGTCCATGGGTGATGTGGGCTCCGTGAGTGCGGTGTGGAAGTTGGCCAAGGGGTGCCGATGATGTTGGGGGCGGAGAGCATGGCCATTGGCGCGGGGGTTGGCGCGGGGAGGCGGCAGCCAATCCGGGTCACGGCGGTCTAGCAGGCGCTAGGGTTGGCCTCGGGCGCGGCCATGGTTCCAAGGGTACACATCCGCCCACGCATCATCTTCAAAGGCCTCTAGATGCTCTCAATAGGGGCCTTCCCCTTCACAGCCTCCAAAAGACTCACTCTCCATATCGAAGTAGGTGAAGTCATAACCATAGAGGTGGTGGACTGCGTAGTCGGCGCCGGGCCGAGGAGTGGCGCGTCGTTGTGGACGCTGGCCCGGTAGCGGCCGAGCGTGATAAAGCCATTGTGGCTCCTCCATGGCGACTCACCTAGCACAAGCAATAGGCAAAGCAAGTAAAAAGTTCCAAGCAGTCACAACAAGCATACTAAGAGAAAAGGAATACACGAGGTCTAAGACAATCAAAAGGTTCAAGCAATCAACATTCACACCAAGAGAGAGAGAACAATCTAAGCCTAGGCAATCAAACAAATTCTAAAGATGAAGGCTCAAGGGACAAAGAACAAGGTCGTGGATAGCATGTGACTTGCAAGACTTGATTAGAACTTAGGCACTTCCAATCTTTCCAATTTGTAAGACTTAGGCTATTTAGGAAACCCAATCCTTAAAACTTAGAGTGACAAAAGTGGGAAGGGAGGGAGTGGGTTGCCATGTGGGTCGTGGGGTAGAAAATGTGAAGTGGCAAGAGAAGAAAAATGTAGGGGCAAGCTTAGTGGCCCATGTTGCCAAGTGAAGTGGGAGAGCCCACGAGTTTTTTGTGGATTTTGTTGTGGCCCAACCGAAATGAAGCTTGTTTCTTCTTCTATTTCTTGTTTTTTTTTTGAAGTGGGCCTTTGCCTTTTTCTTGGCCTCTTTTCTTTTCCTTTGACTTTTTTCTTTTTGTGTTTGATGTGGAGGCCTAATGGAATGTAATGGCCTTGAATTGAATGGAAGAGAGGGCCCATGAAATTTTTGAGCTAAGTGGGCGGCAACAAGGGGAAAAAGAGATGGGCAATGCCACTTTTGGTGTGTGTGACAAAGCCTTAGAAGAGAGAAAGAGATGTTGTTTGTTTGTTACTTTTGTTTCCACCTTTTTGAACCCCACAAGGAAGCTTCCTAGCTCTCTACCCAAGCAAATCAGCCAAAAAGTCACAGTTTGACATTTACCCAAAAAGTCTAAGTGATCTAAAAGGGAAAGGAGGGAAAGCAACCTTGTTCCCTTCCAAGTATAGCTAGTCACATGCAATGGTTAAGAAAAATCAAAAGGAAGCTAGCAAGGGAGATGGGAGACATGGTCGGACATGGAAGAAAGGGATGGTGGTTGTAGGGTGGTAGGGGCGGTGGTAAGGTGGCAGGTGGCGATGGCATGGTGGTCGACGGTGGCGGCAAGGCGGCGGGCGAGTTTTTCTTGGTTTTTGGAGGCAATTTTTGGAGGAGGGGCAGAATAAAGACTAACAAAGAGAAACAAATTGAGAAGAAAAAGCACTTAACTTGGCCTTTGAGCTCTGATACCAATTGATGTGAAACAAGGGGTTGGATGCCCTTGTCTCACAAGCTTGAGCTCCGGATCGTGGCACAAGAGAGGGTTTGAACTTCTCCTTGGCACCAGCTAGCTTCTTGGGGCTCCTTGAGGGTGGATTGAAAGCGGAAGCACGAAGGAGCCTTGTAAAACCGAGAAGAAGCAAAGGTCAGCCGAGGGGAAGCAAGTGACCGGCCGAGAGGATGCTTGGTTGGCCGAGAGGTGCAATGGGCCAAGGGAACCTCTAGGGGAGGTTTCTTGGCTGGCTTGTCTTGGATCGAACTCAATGAACTTGAATGCTTGAGGGATTCGTGAGAGATTGAGAGAAAGAAAGAGAGATTGTTGAATACTTTGAGTTGATAGATAAATGAAGGCCTTAGGGAGGTATTCCTCAACCTAAGGGAAATATTCCACTTCTTAATTCTTCAACTGGTTACAAATGAACCAACAAGAGAGTTTAAATACCATGGCATTTTATCCAACAAAGAAGAAGCCACTAATGGGCCTTGGATTGAGGCCCATATACAAATGGTTCTTCACATCCACTAAGGCAAGTCTAAAACATGAAGCAAACACTAAATGAACTAGGATAAGATCTTAAGGCTCGGATAGGTGTGGCATTGGCTGCACCGATGTCCACATGCCATGGCATGTCATGGAGTCGACGTGAGCGGCGACCAGCCAAGCGATGACTTAGGTAAGCTGTGGTCGGCCAAGGTGTTGATGGAGGTCAATGGGGGCTGGCATCCATCAGTAGTGTCATCCAACTAGGATTGCATGAATTTGAATATCTCTCAATCGCTTCCCCCAAAGTTAAGTGACAACATGTATAATCATGATCTGCAGCTCCACAAGACTCACAGAATAGCTTAAAAGTATTTGGGTTTGGATAACTAAAATTAGAATATTCAAAATCATACCTCTATGTACTTGTATTAAGCCTAGAAGAATGAAAGGGGTAAGAATTTACCTCATACATAACTGAATTCATTTGTTCGACTCTTTCTGAAAAACCTGAAAAGTAAAAGAAAAAAAACGCAAAGCAAAAATAATGACCTAGACTTACCAATAGAGGTGACAACTAATATTAATAAATTGGTCCCCGACAACAGCGCCAAAAACTTGATGTGGCTAAAACTTACCAGCAAGTGTACGAGATTAGTTGTAGTAGTCAAGTGTCGATCTCACAGAGACCAATGTAATATCAGTTGAAATTCTACCAGTGAACTAGGTCGTAAAAATATGGAATTGAGAAATTGTATAACTAAACTAACTAATAAAAATAGAAAACATATAGAAATCTATGGAATAAATGTGTCTAAGGTTAAGAATCACCGCAACAATGCCTCTGTAAATAAAATTACACTTCACCTGCATCTAGTCCAAATTATTTGAAGGTAACTATCTAAGGTAATTACTAATTCCTCTCGGATGACAGTAAATGTGTCTAGATCTAATTAACATCCACTCTCGTGACTTGTTAATCAAAATCTAGACCCTTTGGGCACTTAGAATCTAAGGTCAAACTGAACTAACATTCACTCTGACTTGCTAAATCCAATATAATCTTAGTGTTTATATAATAATTATTAATCCACAAGAGAAATTAAGACGCTCTCGCAATAATAAAATCTCAAGTTCAATTCCTAGGGATCCAATAGAAGTTATTACCTCTCGGTCTCAAACCCTATCTGACTACCTAATGGAGGCGGTTTGGAATAGGCAACGGTTTGGAATAAAATCTCAGGTTTAATTCCTAGGGGAGTCATGGTGATGTTGAGGTGTTTGACCACCTTCTCATTTATGATGTTACAACAACTTCCTCCATCCACAATGACACTAAAGGAGGCGGTTTAGAATAGGCAACGTGTGTGGAAGAGATTCTCACGTTGGTTCTTCAAGTCTTCTTCAAGCACGGAGAGGACACGCCCAGTGACCAAGCTTAGCGGTGTGCCTGCGCCGGTGTCATGTGGGGCGCAAGCATAGTGGTCCTCCTCGAGGTCCTCTTCGGCCTCCTCGTAGTGACTCTCCTCCTCGGCCTCGGGCTCATCCTTAAATGATTGATACCCGGATTGGGTGGTGAACAGAACCCTCTTGTTGTTTGGGCAATCACGTTGCACATGGGCACGACCTTGGCATTTGAAGCACACATAGTCTCGGGTGCGGTCATCAATGGGGGAAGTAGGGTGCGCTGCCGCTGCGGTGTGCAGGCGCGTTGGCGCAATGGCATGCACTACCGCTGGGGCAACTAGTGCGGCACTGGGGCGGGGCTATGAGGGGAAACGGGGATTAGTGGAAACAAATTGACTAGGATTAGAACAAATTGAGTGTAGATCTTCATGGTCGTGTGCATCAAGGTATTTAGGTCCTTGATGTTGTGGAGGGTCAAGGGCTCATGGATGTCAATGTCAAGGCCTCGCAAGAACATGGTCCTTAGGGCGGTGGGCGAGGCGACGACTCCGGCCTTGTGAACAAGATTCTTCAACTCGACAAAGAACTCTAAGTGGGTGCATGTTCCTTGTCGCGTGAGGGAAATCTTGAGGTTCATTTGCTCCATGTAGTCCTCGGGTATGTAGCGCTTGGTCATCACAAGCATGAGTTGATTCCACGCGATGATGGGTGGAAAACGGCAATGCTCACAGTCCGCCTTGAAGCGATACCACCATGATCGTGCCCCATCGATGAGGTAAAGCGTGGAAATCTCAACCTTCTCCCTCTTATCATAGGGGCAACGGGAAATGGTGTACTTTATGCTTTGTTGCCACTCAATGAGCTTAGCGGCTCTATACTCGCCAATTAAGCTCTCAATCTTTACCTTGATCTCGCTGTGTTGGCCAAAGTTGACCATGGGAGCGTGGTGGTCATGGCAGGGGCCGTGATCACGGGTCTCATGGCCACGGTGAGCGGGCGGCACATAATCGGTGCGGTGCTCATAGGCATGGTGAGGAGGCGGCACGTCGTCGTCGCGGTGACCATGGGTGTGCCGTGGGTGGCCTCGGCCTCGACCAGGGTCGCGTCGAGGAACATCCTCCGAGAAGTAATCCTCATCATAATTGATCAGCACTACTTTGTAGTGCATATCTAGGAGTTGTTACCGGTGTTTTGAGTGCCATTTGTATGGGTTTAGAGCACAACTATGGATATTAGAGTTGAGAAGGAGAAGTGTGGATACGGTGGTTTAGAGGAGCTTAAACAAAGATTTATTGAAGATGGAGAGAAAACCACTTGAGAAGACGAAGAAAGAGCTGGAGTTCAGAAGAGAAGTGGAGCTACAGAGGTAAAACCGCGATCGCGGGGCCACGGACACGGACATCTACGAAGACGGAGAATCGAAGCCGGGACAAATCCGTGACCGCGGATGCCCGCGGAAAAGTTGAGGACAAGAGCCAGGAATTTGCATTTTCCGTGACCGCGGAATTTCTTCCGCGATCGCGGAAACACCCGGAGTCACACCCGGAGTGGACCTCCGGGATTTTCGTCCGAAGTTCACTTTTCCTTTATTTTTCTTTTCTTTTACTTCCTTTATTTCGTTACTTTAGTTTATTTCCTTTTTGGATTAGTTTTGTTATCTTTTTACATTAGGTTTTGGTTACTAGGTTATTTAACCTAGTTTCTAGAGCAGCCTTTTCATTATCGTTGTTTCCATTCAGCATACTTTTCCCTTTGAGTTTATTTGTTTCCAAGACTATGAAGAACTAAGCATCCTTTGCTTAGTCCGACAATTAAAGTCTTCATTTGATTCATGATTGTGAGGTTATTATTGGGGTTATGGAGCCTCAAGCGAAGGACGGACGCGTAAGGGCTCGCACGGTTAGTGGCACGGTCTACAGACCGTGCAGAAACCACGAAAGGAAGTTTAAAGACGGGCACGGTTAATGGCACGGTTTGCTAACCGTGCCAGATCTCGGACTTGCTCTCGAATAAATGGCACGGTTAACGGCACGGTTTGTTAACCGTGCAGGACCTTTTTTCGGAGTTGTTTGGACCGATTTCAGTGTTGCGTTTTGTGGGCTTTTCTAGGATTTGTTCGTGTTGCTATTTAAACCCTAGTTGATCAATTGTAATTATCAAGTCGTTGTAAGTTGCCATCACAAGATTGAGTGAAAGAAAACCCTGGCTTGGTAGTGCCCCCAGACGTAGTCAATTATTGACGAACTGGGTTAACAATTCTTGTGTTCTTTGCTTTGTTTTCTATTCGTTACCGCGTTTGAATCCTAACAACTGGTATCAGAGCTGGTTCTGGTGGTGACGATGGGAAGCGGAAAATCATCGGTGGAGAAGTTCGATGGAACGGATTTCAGCTTCTGGAAGATGCAGATCGAGGATTACCTGTACGGTAAAGATTTGTATTTGCCGCTGGGTGAGAAGCCGGAAGACATGAAGGAAGAAGAGTGGAAGTTGCTGGACAGGAAAGCGATGAGCGTGGTCCGCCTATCGTTGTCCAGGAACGTGGCACATCACACGGTCAAGGCAGAGACGACGAAGGGTATGCTGGAAATTATTTTCGCGGTGTATGAGAAACCCTCTGCGGTGAACAAGGTTCATCTGATGCGGCGGTTGTTCAATCTGCGGATGACGGAGAGTACAGCGGTGACCAATCACTTGAACGAGTTCAACATGACGATCGCACAATTGAGTTCAGTTGAGATTGATTTCGACGATGAGGTACAAGCCCTAATCCTATTATCTTCTTTACCAGAAAGTTAGAGCGGGACAGTTACTGATGTTAGTGCTTCGGCGGGGAAGGCGAAGATCAAGTTTGATGAAGTCAGGGATCTGATTATCAGCGAAGAAATTCGCAGGAAGGCGTCAGGTACTGCTTCTGGATCAGCTTTGAATACGAGTAGCAGGGGGAGGTCAGACTCTAAGAAGTCGAATCATGGCATATCGAAGTCTAGAGGGAAGGATAAGCCCAAAGACAAGAGCAGAATCAAGTGTTGGAATTGTGATGAAAACGGTCATTACAAGAGTGAATGTAAGGCACCGTTGAAAGATAAATCAGCGAATTCAGCCAGTGAAGACATTGCAGACGTGTTGACTCTGAGCAATTCAACGATAGGAACCACTGCAGATGCATCGATTCTGAGCGCGAGCAGTCCATTGGAGTCTTGGGTGTTAGACTCTAGAGCTTCGTTTCATTCCTGCAGCAGTGCTGATATATTGGATTGCTACACCTCTGGAGATTTCGGAAAAGTCTATCTTGCTGATGATGAGGCTTTGAAAATCGTGGGGAAGGGTGATGTGCGAATCAAGGCGCCGAACGGATCTGTGTTGCAGTTGCATGGAGTAAGGCATATTCCTGGTCTGAAGAGAAACCTGCTTTCTATTAGACAGTTGGATGACGAGGGTTATGAAATAACCTTCGGCTGTAACAGCTGGAAGATAACCAAAGGAGCTATGGTGGTAGCTCGAGGAAAGAAGGAGGGGACGCTGTACATGACGAGCAACGTCCGTGATAGCATTGCCATTGCAGGAGTAAACTGTGATGCAGACTTGTGGCACTGTCGTCTGGGCCACATGAGTCAGAAAGGGATGAAGGTGCTATGCTCGAAGGGTTTGCTGCCAGGTCTCAAGTCCGTTGAGATCGGATTGTGTGAAGACTGCGTGCTCGGGAAGCAGAAAATGGTGAGCTTTGCGAAGGGTGGCAAAACCTTAAAGAAGCAGAAGTTGGAGTTGATCCACAGTGACTTGTGGGGACCAGCACCTGTGACATCTCTGGGTGGAGCATCATACTACATGACCTTCATTGACGATGCTACAAGAAAGGTATGGGTCTATTTTCTGAAGCAAAAGTCTGATGCATTTGACACCTTTAGAAAGTGGAAGGCTCTAATAGAAACTGAGACATGTCTTAAAGTGAAGTGTTTGAGATCTGATAATGGTGGGGAGTATGATCTTCGTGAGTTCAAGGAGTTCTGTGCTGACAATGGAATTCGCATGGAGAAAACCTTGAAAGGAACCCCTCAAGAGAACGGCGTCGCTGACAGGACCCTGAATGAACGTGCTAGAAGCATGAGGCTGAAGTGTGGGCTTCCAAAGATGTTCTGAGCGGATGCAGTCAACACTGTTGCATTCTTGATCAACCGAGGGCCATCAACTCCCTTGGAGAATGGGATCCCAGAGGAGGCTTGGAGTGGCAAAGAGGTAAATTTGTCCTTTTTTCGCGTATTTGGGTGCGTTTCATATGTTCATATTGCTCCTGTTGAGAGAAGCAAGCTGGATGAAAAGTCTGTCAAGTGCACGTTTATTGGATATGGTGGTGATGATTTCGGATATCGGTTCTGGGATGACCAGAACAGAAAGGTTATTCACAGTCGAGACGTCGTGTTCAATGAGCAGGTGATGTACAAGGATAGTCTGGGTGCATCAGAAACAGCTAGTACATGACCTGAGGTTGTGGAGTTGGATATCTCAAACTCGGGTGGAAGCAAGGCGGTTCGAAGTGATCAGGAGGCCGTGATTGAGGAGGAGCCGAGTACCCCAGTGATTCCGCTGCGAAGGTCCACTAGAGAGTGTGGATCGCCTGACAGATATTCGCCGTCAAACTACTATCTGTTGTTGACTGATGGTGGTGAGCCAGAGTGTTATGCAGAGGCATCTCGTGGAGAAGATGTGAGCAAGTGGAAGCTCGCCATGGATGATGAGATGGATTCGTTGAAGACTAACGGAACTTGGGAGCTAGTTGAGCTTCCGGCAGGCAAGAAGGCATTGCATAACAAGTGGGTCTACAGATTCAAGGAGGAGGCGAATAAAAGGAAGCTTTACAAAGCAAGGCTGGTTGTGACGCGAAAGACTCGCAAGGTCTTGCAGTTGATGAAGATTCGAGGAACTGAGAATCCTGCAGACATGCTGAATAAGATTGTGACCTTAGAGAAGTTGAAGCTTTGTATGGCTTCAACTGGCCTTGGTAACTGAGTTGAAGGCATGGCACTACTACCAGCTATGGGTTGATGAGGAGAACGATTATGATTGGAGTCAGTCTCCAGGTGGGAGATTGTTGGGGTTATGGAGCCTGAAGCGAAGGACGGACGCATAAGGGCTCGCACGGTTAGTGGCACGGTCTACAGACCGTGCAGAAACCACGGAAGGAAGTTTAAAGACGGGCACGGTTAATGGCACGGTTTGCTAACCGTGCCAGATCTCGGAATTGCTCTCGAATAAATGGCACGGTTAACGACACGGTTTGTTAACCGTGCAGGACCTTTTTTCGGAGTTGTTTGGGCCGATTTCAGTGTTGCGTTTTGTGGGCTTTTCTAGGTTTTGTCCGTGTTGCTATTTAAACCTTAGTTGATCAATTGTAATTATCAAGTCACTGTAAGTTGTCATAACAAGATTGAGTGAAAGAAAACCCTGGCTTGGTAGTGCCCCCAGACGTAGTCAATTCTTGACGAACTGGGTTAACAATTCTTGTGTTCTTTGCTTCATTTTCTATTCGTTACCGCGTTTGAATCCTAACAGTTATAACTCTATTTCCTATTCCTTTGGATTATATTTTTTCTCTTGAGCTTATTCCTATTGATTATTATTGATTTGACTGGTCTGGCCAACTAGTTGATATTAGTAATTGTTTATTGCTAGGGTTTGGATAATTCGAGTTGAAATCCCTTATCTTGTATAGCAACCATGATATTCTAGGACTAGTTGGACTAGTTTATTATGAAAGAGAATTGATTATATGTTAAATACTGTGAGTTGTGGTGTTGCATATATCCTGATTAATTCCTATGCTCCATGCTACTATTGTTCTAAATCTTGATAGTTTCTTGTGCGTTCAATAGTAAGGGTTGTCAGGACTAGTTGGACTGATAACTATTTCAGAATAGGGACAGGAATAATCAAAGGAAGAAATATAGATAACTTAGGATCAATCTATCAAATGAATGGTGGATATTTGTTTGGCTAAGTATTTTTTCCAAATTGATAAAACCCTTTGCTTCTGTTTGTTTTGTTTACTTGTTTGAACTTAATCAACCTACAAAAACCCATTGTTACTATTGCATGCAATCTACATAAAGATAAACAACTCATCCCTGTGGGATTCGACCCTTGCTTGCCTATTCTACTTGTTTAGGTTTGTTTAGGATTATTTTGATCAGGTGATACGACTTTAGCCTGCTGTCAATAATCTTCATCATAAATCTCTTCAATAGGACCTTGGTAAGGTTGGTCCTCTTCATCGTCATAGAGTGCATCGTCTTCCTCCTCGAAGTCATCGAAGTAGTCTCCGCGAGCCGTACGTCTCTTGCCACCATCAAAGTCATGGCGCCTCGCATTGTGGCGACGCGATGGATGCTGGTGGTCACGGCCGCTGGAGCGCGCTCTTGGCATAGCCCAACGCCTTCCATCCAAGGACGCGACATTGGACTCGTGGTCATATGGTCGAGGGAGTGGCGACGCCCATGGATTGTAGCGCTCACTTGGATCAACTCTCCCCAGGTGGCTCTCAATTTAGGAAGGGAGCCGATGTGGGGGTGGCATGCGTGAAGTGTGTGGGTGAGCGGGGTCCTTTCCCTTGTCGCATGGCACAACTTCACGGTGGCGCGTCGGGTAGTGACTCCCCGGGTTCATGTAGACTTGAGGCATTGGACCCATAGGACGGGGTGCGGGTGGCAACACTCGAGCTTGAAACGCGGCTAATTGACGCTTGAGCTCGGCAATCTCGGCATCCTTGGTTTGATCCACTGAGGGAAAAGGGGACGAGGGGTTGTCACGAGTGACTCCTAGTCCTTGACCTTCCATGGAGCTTGTACCTAAGGTAACCATGAACCACGACAGTCAGGAGACACAAGGTGAACAATCATAACCAAGTAATCACAATGCTTTCCCAAATTGATTTCAATGATACCACTCGTGGGTTAACTAGTTAGGCCATGGGAATCAAAGCAATCAAGGCAATCAAGCAAGGGCATGCAATGTTTAACCAACAAGTAACTTCACAACTTAACTTTAAAATTGAAATCAAGACATGAGGATCAAAGCATTAACAAACAGTTGAGTGGGCTAGAGTAGTACCTTGGTGTGGTGACTTGAGAAAGAAAGATGGAGGGGTGGGCTTAGTGGGCCTTATTGTCGCGGTGATAGGGCTTTGCCCCATTGCCTATGGTGTGCATTTTGCTCACCTCTTGCTTCTTCTTTTTTACTTGGGCGGAAACAAAGTAACTAGACAAGAGTTTGCTCATTTTAGGTAGAAGCAAAGAATTTAAAAGAGAGAAAGTGAGGGACAGAGAAAAGCCACAAATGGAATCAACCAACAAACCCAAAACAATTATCTTTTAAGGCTCCAATCCCTAGCATGATCAACAAAAGGACAAGTTGGAACTTATCCAAAATGGGACAGACAAAGCAAGGTTGCTTTTGGAAAAGTGGTTTTGGCCTTTCGCTAGTTTGGGAGGGAAGTGGTCCCCTTGGTGTCTTGGATATTGAGAAACCCAGGCTAGCTAGGTTAACATGAGAAAAGGCAAGGGAGAGTGGTTGTTGGCTATGGAGGCAAAGTGGGTGGCGGCGCGGTGGAAGGGTGGGCAGCGGAGTGGTGACGCGCAACGGTGGAAGGGAAAAACAAGGGAAAATTAAAGAAAATGCAAGAGAAGGTGAAAAACGAGTGAAATCAAGAAATTAAAATGACAAAAGAAGTGACTTAGCTTGACCACTGAGTTCTAATACCAGTTGATGTGAAACACCCCGGTGAGGAGGCGCCTCAAGTGTGTTGGCACGGATCGTGGCGCGAGCAAGGCTTCCTTCACGGCTCCTTGGCTAGATCTTCTTCCTTGGAGCTTCTCTTAAGCATAACAGGGAAATAACCTCAAAGTGAGGTTATGAGGGGGCGTGCTACCTGGGGGCACGACGGCCAGATACCCTCAAAGTGTGATTATCTGAGTGAGGTGCTTCAGTGGGGTGCGGCGGCGACTGGGCTCAAACACAGGGCGACTGAGCTGAGGGGGCGATGGGGGCGTGAGGCCTATTAAGCGAGAGAGAGAATGATGGAGTAAGAGATTGAGTCAGAGTAAGTGAATCCAAACCACTAGGGGTTTAGGGGAGGAGGAAGACCTCAACCCAACACAACTAAACCTTAACTAAATCTAGCATTACAATGGAGCACATAAAGTGCTTAAATAGTCCTACACATGAGGCCATAAGCCTAATAAGTTAATGGGCTTGGTCCACTACAAGTGTCCAACACTCCCAACATAAAAACAAATCAATAACAAAGTAAAGGGAAAGGGATAGACACGCATAAATTAAGACGTCGTTTTAGCGTCTCATCATGTCAATCTGTAGTATCAAGCTTTCTTCAATTTTTATAATAAACATTTAAAATGGAACTAAAACGACGTGGTTTTAGCCCCAATTTGTTTTTTGCTTTTTAACAAAACAATGTTATTTTGGTCTGAGTCAAAACGACGTCATTTTAAGGCTTTTATTTTAAAAAGAACAGCAACAAACAAGTCGTCTTCCCCAAAACCTCGGTAGCTTCAAATGTTCAATTCAGATTGGGGCTGAATATTATCGGCGGAGACGCTAGCCAGAGGTAAGCGGGAGCAGCCGCCCCCTAGCCCCCCTGCTAAATCCGCGAAAATTGCAGCAATTAGAGAGAAGGAAACGTATATGACAAAGATAATTAATTTAGATCAACAAATGACAAAAAAAAATGTCGTTTATTTAACTGGTGATGTGACGGAAGAAATACGCCTATGGTAAGAGGGCAAGCCATTTTCTTGCAAGAAAGAGACGCTCCCCTAGAAGAATTGTACCAGTAGGGTTGTACAAATTCCGGATCGAACCAAACCGGGACCAAACTCGTTTAATCCAATTTCCTGACCAAAGTCCAGGAGAAGGCAGAGAAACAAATTACAGAATTTTAAAGACCATTATCCAGGAGACGCAAATTTGCACCACATGAATACATGAAATGGTTTGTCGGGTAATGAGATAATAAGCCGTTTAGTACCTCAAATGAGAAAGTCTATTGATAATATCCCTACAGAGCAATACAATAACATCCTGATCAATGATTTAGTTCAAATTTACAAACAACAGAATTGGGCATTGAGCTTTCAGAAGCTACCTTGACAGCTTGTAAACTAACTTATCTTAATGGATTACAACTGCCCTTCACAAGAGAAGCCACGAGCTTGTTCTCAAAGGCAGTCTTATCTACGTCTGAAAAGTATGGCATAAAAAACAACAGCATTAGCTTGATATGACCAGACCTATAAATAAGACAGCCTGGTCATAAGCTGATAAAACAGGAATAATCCATTTACACCCTGCACTTATCCATCGCTTTCAATGGGATGATTAACTAAATGCGAGATCTTGAGATTCCACGAGAACACTTCCTTTTTCCATTTTTGCTGAGGGCGCAAACACATGTTTCCAGAAGCTCGTAGTCTTCTTCCCAGAACAACAAAGAAGCCAGCTTGGGGTTGTCAAGTAACATCTTTGACGTCAAAAACCCAGCAGCCGTCCATGTTTGGCAGAGATGAGCCTGTTTCCCTATAAATTGTCCCTTCTTGGTGTCATAGTATTCAGGCCATCGGTCTTTCGAGAGTCTCTCTTCGGCTACAGCTATGGCCTTCTGAGCTAACTCTGGCCTTCTCATCTTAATGCAAGCCAATGTGAACTAACACCAAGCAAGAAAGTACTGGTTTCGTTAGTATAGTTCATCTGGGTGGACAGCATATTTCAAGATTAATCAATTGATTCAACCATGTCAACAAGTTTGTTTGACAATCACAGCCTAAATCTCTGTTTACATAGCTTTTCAACTGACTTTGTCAAGGTTTATACAAAATTCATTAGCGTTTTCTTTTCATAAGCGTATCCAAATCACGTCTCAAGTGAAATCTGCTGATCAGACGACAGCTTCTGAAAATATAGACAGATCAGCAAATTCACTTAGTTGATGATATAATTTAAAAAGATGAATAAAACACCATATCAAATCCATAATCTTCCCAAGCAAACCACAAGAGTAAAGAACAATTGTAAACATATATCAATTAGGTCATAAAGACGTCAAATGGAAAAGACATGTACCTGCCAGAGTAGAGTTGGCCAGGATCCACCATTGTGATAAGACCATTGGCTGCACAGGAAAAAGAAACCCGGTAAATTTAGAAGAAACAAAAGACATGTCATTATGTGATCCAGAAAGAAGATATTGCCATAATAAGACACGAACAAGAACATTTACGTGTTTTTTGGGTCACTTCCAGTGATTATGCGCCATTCTTCTGACTCTAATGCAGGGTAGCATATCTTGAGAGGCATATTCGAAATTAGGTCATCCCATTTGGACTCGATCAAGTTCAGTATATTCTCGTTCTGTTTCTGGCTTCCTAGAGACGCAACAATGCTCCAAAGGTTCCCCAGCGTGAAGAACCTGAAGTCCATGTGAGCAGGCTGCAGGTTACCAATGAAGTATCCACCTTCTTCTGGGATCCAATCCATTAGCCATGAAGGGATCTGTTCTGGATAGATATTGAACTTGTTTGTGGCATCTGTCGAGTATTCCTCTGTTTTATAACGATATATTTCATTTATCTTCTTCATATCAACCCAGTAGTACTCCCTAATATGAAATGACAGTGCGGTGAGCCTATTGTTGATGGCAGAAACCAAGTTCTTGGTTCCATCATTCACAATGAGCATCTCACGAGAGCAGCGAAGAGCTGAGTAGAATAATGACTGCAATATTGATTAAAATCAGTGATGAAGCAACCAAAATCTAAAAGAACATCATTAAAGTACAGAGTAACAATCGGAGGACAATCAGCTCAAGCTGACTGCCACCGTTAAAGGAAAAATGAAACGAAAATAATAGCATATAAATATATAATCTTAAGAATCTTCAGTGACAATCCATGCCTAGGACGGGGAAGGTAACAGAAGCATGTGAAGAAGTGAAAGGATGGAAAAACCATATATAAAGCTTATAGTCTTCAACCTCTTTTGATTAAGAGACTTGAAACTTAAAATAAACAGTTGATTCAAAACCACATCTGATTTTCCTAAATGATGCTAGAAAGGTACATATGAACCTCTCTGCTAACATATTCAAATTGTTTATGTTGGACATAAAAGGTTATAAAAAGGCCAATATGTTGATGAGAGCATTCCTGTTACTGGTTATATAACTAAAATCAACACATACAGACAGTAGCCAATTAATTACTTGTCATATTTCATTGTATAGAGCTGAAGCACAAAATATGATCAGCGTGCTCTAAAGTCCGAAACTAAGAAAGGTTATTGGTATATGGAACAGTTTTTCACAGCATATAAAACGAATGCACCGTTAGTAGATCTAATTTGGCCTGAAGAATTTACAACAATCCGACCAAAGATACAAAATGAGAGGGATGATGATAGAAGAGCTCTCCAACAGCTATAACTCACTTCGATTTCAAGTGGATGACCATGAATGCCCATCCGTCTGTCAATCATGCATGAACCATCCGTAACTAGGAGTGTAGGAAACATATCAAATCCATCAGTCATGCATAAATTAAGAATAAGCCTCATTCCAGTCTGCACGTCCACCCTTTCTTGCAAGGTGTAGTCACCCGTGATCTTCCCATAGGCCCTCAACAATATGATCCACCACAGACCTGTCAAATTAGCAAACAAGTTAAGAGAAGACAAAATATCAATTTCCGCTTCATCTACAGACACAAATTTAATAAATATTACCAGAATCCACAGGGGCCACCCGGCCAATTGCAGATTCACCAAAATCTGGATCTAGAACTTCCTCAAATTCTCTGTCTCTCCCTTCAAGAGAAACACTTTTAACTTTGAAACTTGCAGGCATCAACCCTTGCCCTGGACTATAGCAGTCCACAGTTTTCTCCCAACTCTACAAAACACACAAGCAAAATCAGTGTTCGGCAAAGTATTAAATAATTGTCACAACTAAAATTCTAGTGTTTCTTATGGATAGATCAGTGCTACAATTTCCTATAGTTGCAAATTGACCTTATCCTAAAATACATGAAAAGTGTCCCATGCTTAGCAAGATTACCGATACCACAAGATGATCATTGATCAACCATCTTATGGATATTATTCTAGGTAAAAGACAAATGTCCAAATAATAACAGATGTTCTCTCAACAACCACATGTTGGAGTAATGTATATACTAAAATCTACACACCTGCAACTGCAACGTGTGAAGCAGAAAGTTCTTGACAATATCACTCTCTCCATTAAGCAGAAAAGCAAGTGCTGAAGGAACAAAGTCACGGATGAAGACTTGGTCATAATTGAGAGGGAGTTTATCAGCAGGATCATTTGCTGCCACAGTCCCAATGGGTTGGCCGCAATAATTTACAACTGAATTCCTCAGCAGCTCCCACGCTTCCTTCTCGCTCTCTGAGACCTCCCTTTTCTCAGGTGAAACCTTCGAATCCTTCAAATCATCTACATTAACATAGGATCTCTTTTCATCTACTCTAACCTTTTTCTCTACCGCCCCCATCTCTACAAGATCTGGCGAGGTTGTATCAATCACCAAAGGCTTCATCCCCAGTGCCCCTTCTATGAACATTCTCTCGAAGCTCGTCTCATTCGTGTGACCCTCGACAGAAGTCGAATGATTTCTAATATCAGAAGCCACATTTGCTATGATGGAGACTCGCTTACTTGGATCACGGCAACCATCACTACAAACCCTGTACGGCCTAGTCTGACCCCAATTTGACACAGAAACCCTAAAAACCTTCTGATTCAAATTGGATCCGTTCCCAAATCGACTGCATATCGGCCGTGATGCGTGGCGACTATGATATTTACATCTGTAAAACCTAACTGACTGTAGTTTCGACGAATTAATAACAATACAGCTCCGATTCGAAAGCCTAGAAACCAATGAGCTTCTGTAGCCAATCACAGCTCTACAGCATGGTTTGATTGCAGAAACACCGATTGAACTGCCAGGACTCATCGCTGGAGCTAATAATAATCCAGTAACGAGATATTTTCCGGTATAATTGAAGAAAGGACAATGTAACTACATACAACTCTGCCAAATCTCGAAGAATATGATTCAACAGAGGAAGCGTATGACTTATAAATATTCTATGAATTTAAAATCCGAAAGAATAATCGCAAGCGTGTAAAAATGGCAAAAATCGTACAGAGTTTGAAGGTGTGTGGGGGTGGATCTCCTGTTTTGGGAAATGGATTTGGGTTTTAGAATTGAGAAAGTATGGGAAGATCTGGATTTTGAAAACGGTTAGGTGGGAAGTCTGACATGAGATGCCTGTTGAGTCGGGTAGTTATTATATAGACGAGGGGTTCAAAGAGAGGAAAGTTCCTTTTTACCAAAAAGAGAGGAAAGTTCCTGCTTGGAAAAAGAACACGGAACGTGGTTTTACAATTTTACCCCTGCACGTGCCTCTTTTGTTCAAGAACACCTAGTTGTTGCTTTTCACGTTTGGTTTGGTTTACTTTTCGGCGAAAAATCGCGCACGCCTTTTTTTTTGTCTCGCACTCTCTTATGGGCGGCACTCATTGCCGCCCAGAAAATCCGAGTTTCTTGGGCGGTACGAATTGTCGCACATGATGGGCTCAGTTTTGGGTTTATTTTTAAAAATAAATTAAAATGTGTTTTAAAAAACCGGTTCATTGAAACCGGGGTTGTGGGCTGCAACAAGTGCCGCCCAAGAAACTGGTTCAGTGAACCGGGTTTTTTGGGGGGACATGGTTCATGGGCGGCAAGACGTGCCGCCCAGTTTACTTTAAAAAGAGAGTCCTGGACGGCACTACGTGTCGCCTAGTTCACTCCCAACAGTAAATGTGGGCTGCACATAGGGCCGCCCAGGACAGGTGTAGCCGGGAATATATATTGGGGAGGCCGGTATTGTATTGTATCAAAATCTTGAAACTCTTTTTCATAAAAAATGTCGTCGTCAAGCGATTCTGGATGGAGGGGGTTGTCGGAGTCGTCTTCGAGCGTGCACACATCTGTAGATGATGAGGGTGATTTGCAGGCGCCAATTTCTCCCGAGTACTTCAAGGTATGTAATATTGTAATTTTTATTGTATAAAATAATTAGATCTTAAATGTACTTAGTCTTTGAACTGTTTTGAAATATGTTTAATTTTTTGATATTAGTTTGTAGAAATTTAATTATTAATTAGTCTCTAATGTAATATTTTTTGTATATAAATAGGGTGATTCTAGTGATGATGAATTTGTAGCAATCGACTTCTCATCCCATTTTACTACTACTGAGATATTTCCTAGTAAGGAAGGATTGAGAGATTGGGTGCAAAGGGTAGGTTTTAGTCTTTTTATGGTGATCACTACTAAATCATCAAAGCCTAAAAAGATTATATTTCATTGTGAGAGATCCGGGTTACCTAGGTCCGGCAAGAAGAAGGTGTTAGTCGATGGTAAAAAGGTCAGCCCGATACGAGTGAATAAAACTAGGTCAAAAAAGAAGGGTTGTCCCTTTTTGCTGCATGGTACTTTTAGGGAAGGAAATGCTATTAGAGATCCTGGGTGGACCATATCGGTTGTTAGTGGATCCCATAATCATATGCTTTCGAGCACCTTGATCGGCCATGCATATGCTTCCCGACTTACGAAGGAGCAGCGTAGGAAAGTGATGATTGATACTGCGGCGGGTGCAAGACCCAAGGTTATTTCTACACAACTTAGGAATGAATATACGGGTTCAACGATTTTGAGGAAGCAGGTGTACACTGTTAGGGCTAAGGAGAGGTTGAAATCCCTGGGCAATCTGAATGTGACACAATGGTCATTGGGAATTTGAATGAGAAAGGCTATTTGTTGGACACTGCTACTAAGACGAGCGAAGATGGGAAGGAGGTTTTGGCATGCTTGTTTATTTCTCATCCAGATGCTCGACATTTGTTGTGCATGTTCCCTAATGTCATCATCATGGATTCGACATACAAAACCAACAGGTAAACCTTACTCTTTTTTGTATTATGTGTAGATAATGGTATTTTCTGCGTGTTTAAAGTATTTTTTTTGTTGCATTTATAGGTACGGTATGCCTCTATTCCAGATTGTTGGGTTTACTTGCACCAACTACACATATTGCATTGCTCTTGTGTTCATGGAAAGGGAGACGACAAACCACTATGCATGGGCGCTGAGACGATTGAAGTGGTTGTACGGGGAGAAAAATCCCGTATGCATCATGTCTGATCGAGAGTTAGGACTGATCAAGGCTGCCAAACTGGTGTTTACGAAGGTTCGTCATCACTTGTGTCAGGTCCATGTAGACCGTAATGTGAAGACATATGCTAAGACGATGAAGATTGACGAGAAGAAATTCTCGGGAAGTGTTCGTCGGGTGATGAGGTCTCACACAAAGGAGGAGTACAGAGAGCGGCTTGCTCACTTTAAGGAGATATGGAGTGAAGGCTTGGTGAGATATGTGGAGCAAACTTGGTTTAATGAGCATAAGAAGAAGCTGGCTGCGGCATGGTGTGATGATGTTCTCCATTTTTCCACAAGAACATCAAACATGTAACTTTCATACAAACATTTGCAATCAAATTGGGTTATAAAATTTATTTAGTTAATTGTATACGAATATATTATTGTCAGGGTTGAGGGTCAGCATTCTATGCTTAAGGACATGATTGAGACATCCGTCGGAGGGTTCGACACAATTGTGCAGCACATCGACAACATGTTTGTTGATCAGCATCGGAAGATCCGATTTGAGATGACCAAGAACTGCACTGCCTTTCCCATGGAGATAGTGAATAGCCTTGAGTGGGTTAAGGTGTTCTTCAAGCACATCCTTGAAAAGTGCTCTGAAAAATGCCTGAGAATGTTGTATGCCCAAGCTGTGTTAGCAAAGGAGGGAAAAATTGGGAACAAATGTGATGATTTTTGGTGGAGGTCCACACTAGGGCTGCCTTGCCCACACACAATTAAGGTCTACGTGGAGACGAGTTACCCGTTAGTGCCTAAAGAGGTTGATATTTTCTGGAAGCAGATCCGATGGGAATGGGTGGATGCTAAGGATCTTGATGTCGATGATGGTGTTTCACTGACAGCGGACAATGTCACGGTGGATGACTTCGTTGAAGAGTACTTATGTGGGACAGTTGAGGGATTTGATTTGAAGAAGATGGCGGAAAAGTGGCGTGAGTCAAAGGACCCTACATCGTGCGATATTCAAGACCCGCCATGTGGTGAAACCAAGAAGGGGAGGCCTAGGATGAATGCGAGAAAGACCGGTACCAAGAGGAAAATGGGTTGGGACGAGCATGTGGATGCAAAAATGAAGAAGATGAAGGAGAAGCAGAAGATGAAGATGGAGGGTGAGGAGCTGGGAGTGGATGAGGAGGATGAGCTTGCAGAGAAAGAGACGACCAATGTGAAATCGTCTGTGGGATCAAAGGGATCGAAAGGATGCCCTTCTAGCGGACGACCTCACAGTGGAGTTTCAACAGCAAAGGGGAGTGCCACTAAACCTGCAAAGCCGAAATCTGCTTCAAGCAAGTCCAAGTCGGCTTCAAACAAGCCGGTCAAGTATCTCGGCTTCAACTGGGGACACGAGAATATTGATCATTTCATGCTCGCCTACATTTCTAGAGTTCAAAATGTCAAAGGTGATGGTCATTGTGGGTTCCGTTCTCTTGCCGTTTTGCTGTGTCGCCAAGAAGATGAGTACATTGATGTCCGGTTAGGGCTTTCGAAGTACGTCCAGGCACATGGAGCCAACTACGTAGCGATGCTTGCGGAGGAAGCGTTGACGTTGGAAGAATTTGTTAGGAAATTGAATTATATTCCTTCACCGTGCACGACAAACTTCTGGTGTGTAATGCCTATTACTGGGTTGGCGTTTGCCACGGAACACCAAGTGGATGTTGTTGTCTTATCATGGTTCGGACCGCACACATGTCTTCCATTGTGGGCCCCCCCGGGTGCCGAGCCTCCGACAAAGGTTTATGCGATAGCACATGTAGGCAGGAGAGACCATTACGTACCGGTACGTGGAGTCATACTCTCTCGTATTTACTTATTCTTTCATAATTTTTTTTATAACTGTATTGTTTACGTGTACAGATTTGGCTTGTTAATGACCATTGTCCCATTCCACCGCCTCCAAGACAGTGGCGCATTTACAAGGATCCAAGTGTTGATGGATGGGATAGTCATGAGCGCTTTAAGGATAGGTTGAAGAATTATGTAGAGGAGCGAGCATATCATGGGCGACCTGACATACTTACCTAGGTTTTTTGGATTGTAATCGACTTTATATATGATATTGTATTTCCTTTTGTGTGAAAGTTTGATTGAGATTGATCGTATATTGTGTTTTGAATCATTTGTTTTTTCGAATTGAAAAAAATCGGGAAAATGCGATACGCGACAACAATATTACTAATCATTAACAAAAACACATTCACGAAAACATTAAAGCGTACACTAGTTATGGGCGGGTGCGTATTAATAGGGTAAAAAAGCTGGCTAGGCGGCTCACAGTGCCGCCCAAAGGGTCCAGAATCTCACAAGTACCCTTCTGGGCGGCACTGTATGCCGCCCAGTAGGGTTCACTGGGCGGCACTGTGTGCCGCCCAGAAGGGTACTTGTGAGATTCTGGACCCTTTGGGCGGCACTGTGAGCCGCCTAGCCAGCTTTTTTACTATATATAAGGAGAACTTATGTTGATAGATTCATGACATTCGTAGGAAACCAAACACTACAACAAATAATGACATCTTCCTCTGAATCATCAACAAACCCCCCACATCGGCTATGCGAGTGTAATTTGAAAGCCGTTGTCCGTACTTGGGATTTGCAGTGGAACTACGGAAGGAGGTATTGGGGATGCCCAAAAATGCAGTGTTCATACAGGAAGTATATTGATCCTATGTACGAGGATAGAGCACACGCGGTTATTCGACAACAGTGGCGGGAAAAACAAGATCTTGTTAAGGAGAATCAAGATCTTGTTAAGCAAAATCAAGAACTTTTACAAGATCTGGATAAGATGCGTAGGTATAACCGCAATCTATATAATGATGTACATCGTATACTGCATTGATGTCCTATCTTTTGTGTAATGTTGTTTACGTACTATCAAACTTTGTAGGGAGCAAGCCATTTTATCAAAGAAGAGATATGATATGCCGCAAACTTTTACCAGAGACTATCCTAATTTCTTCAAACGCAACTAGGCGATGTCATTTATATGCGAGTCAAGCGTCCTAGGATGAACCTCCTTGGGCCATGGCGTACATGCTGATCTGCTCTTTTTTTCTCGCTGCAGCACAGATAAAAACATGGGATCTTCAAATTTCGGTATTTGTAGGATTTCAAGTTTTTCTGTGATGCAGCTAGGAGAAGGAGCATATCAGCATGAACGCCGTGGTCCTAGGAGGTTCATCCCTGGGCTCTTGATTCGGTCAAGATGATAATGGCCACAGGGCAAGAGTTGTGTATGTCATTTGTTCCAGTGTGTATGTATTTTTTGTAGTGTGTAAGCCATCAGTGAATGTATATGTGTTTTTAGAATTTGTATGTGTTTTTAGTATGTGTATGTATTTTAAGAATATGCATGTGTTTTTTTGAAATAACGGGTGAAAATCCAAAAAACCAATAAACAAAGAACTCAAACTAGAAACGACGGAACAAATATCTAAAAACAACCAATAAAGCCAAAAGTCAAAGTAGAAACGACGGAACAAATATCTAAATACAACCAATAAAGCCAAAAGTCATACTAGGAATTACTGGAATGTCAATCCCAATGTGAAATCGAACAAACACAAAAGTCAAAAGTCATACTACAAACTCTCCGTCTCACTATCCGATGACTCATCTAAATGTGGAGTAGAATCACTAGCCAAGGACACACCTACACCCGAATCCACGCCCGGTGCCCATAATGGAGGAACCATCGGCGTCGGCTGAGACGCTGTCTGCCGAGCTGATGCCTGCTGAGCTGTTGCACGCTCTTCCGCCATCCTAGATGATTCGGCTTTATCAAATATAGTAGAGTCTGCACTATATGCATGGGAAGGCATCTGTGAAGCCCGTACAAGCGGTGGAGCTACAGGAATGACGTCACTGAAAAGGATGTCATGCATATGCTGAAAGTGCTCCCTACACCCTAAACAACCTCCAGACATAAGCTCCTGAAGATAGGCCTTGCTCATCGCCACACGTTGCAAATGAAAACAAACATTTTAATTTAAAAACATAGACTTTCATAAAATAATTTAAAAGAATAAAATGGGACAAAAAACATACCCTTTGCAAGTTGATAGCCGGAGGTGGTCCTCTACTGATACGATGCTGCACTGGAGCACTCGGACTCACGTAAGGATGCGACACCTATAGATACCAGTCTAGGTACGCGTCGTGGACATCCCAAGCCATCGTCGCAGGAGGACTCGTCAAGATGTGGGGGCAAAGATGATGCTCAAGCTGGTCCCACCTGTGCCAACGCGGGTCAAAGTGCAACTGGTATCGCCTCGTCCCCCTGAAATCATGAGGACGCACTGCAACCAGAGGCTCTATGATATCCATCGGCCTGCTCTATCGATAACCGAACTGGCGTGTAAGCCGATCTGGCATGTATGGCTCCTCTACACCGAGAAAACGAATAGTCCCTCGATAAGTGGAGGACCTATGGGCACCTCGAAAATCAAGACCCTCTTACGGCATCCACCGTATCTGCAATTAACAAAACACGATGGAACATAAATTAATTCATTAAGCTATCTTACTGTAAATTAAAATTGAAAAAGAATACGTACATCTTCTGGCCTATACTCGTCCAGAATTCGTCTGTAGTGTGACTGGTCACGGAGGGACCGAAGAGGTTTCCGGCCAATGCAGTATCGTCCAGCGCGTCGGAGGTCGTCGTCCGCACCTTCCTTGAGGTTAGGGTTGCCCAGGAAGTATACGAAGTACGTCCAAATCCAAACCTGCGTACAGAGAAAGACAATCATTATTAAAAACAATTCAATAATGTATATTAATAATTTAAATTATAAGTTAACTATATTAAAGGCCTACCTCCAAAAGACATGCGCAGCCGGCGAACTGTGCAGCTCCGCGCCGAGAACCCTCTCCGAGGTTCCTATAAAGGAGAGCCAGAATCCCAGTACCCCAAGCAGTATGAACGACACGCTCCCAGTCCACAAAAAGAAGTAGCATTGTTGTCTTCAGCTCGTTCGTTGACTTGTCAACGAAGATGCTAGCCGACATGGCGTGCCATAAGAAACCGGCTGCTATATCCTCTGGGTAGGCACCCTCCTCAATCATCCTCATCACATGCCTCCCAAGCTGGAATTGCTTGACCCAACCCTTCCTAAGGTCGCGGACCATGTCAGCATCATCCTCATCAAAGTTGTAGTCCGAATCTATCCCAAACAAATAGTCGAACAAAGCCTCACACTCCGCCAGCTCGCTATCATGACCGGTCCATGGTGACATCACCTCAAATCCCTCGATCGGCAGCCCTAAAATCATCAGCACGTCATGTAGAGTAGGAGCTATCTCGCCCCAGGGAAAGTGGAAGGTGTTCGTCTCTGGATGCCATCTCTCAACGAATGCTGAAATGAGGTTGTGATCAGCATTGCCGAACTGCAAATCAAGTAAACCGGTCAACCCCGTCTGCTGCGCAATCCAAAACCAGGACCCCTCCACAGGGACCCCTCTAGGAATACGATCCCTCCAAAATGCAAACTGCGTAGGGCGTGTCTGGACCCTCAAACTCCTAACAACGTCCTCGGGTGGGTCCAACGACGCCTTCCTCCATATCAGCTCTGCAATGTGCGTATCAAAGTTTCTCAACAAAGAAGGAAGCTGCTCAGCTGGCTCATGCGGAGATGGGGCATGTGTGGCTGGCTCAGACTGAGACGGGGCCTGCTGAGATGGCTCATGATGTGGAGATGGGGCATGCTGAGATGGAGATGGGCCATACTGAGTCTCCTGATGTGGCTCAATCGGAGATAGGGCCTGTGTGGCTGGCTCAGGCTGAGACGGGGCCTGCTGAGATGGCTCATGATGTGGAGATGGGGCATGCTGAGATGGAGATGGGCCATACTGAGTCTCCTGATGTGGCTCAATCGGAGATAGGGCCTGTGTAGCTGACTCAGGCTGAGACGGGGCCTGTTGAGATGCCTCACGTGGAGATGAGGCATGCTGCTCATGTGACTCCTCCAGAGGTAGCCGCTGCTGAGGTGAGTCATCAAGATGTGGGTCCTCCTGATGTGACTGATGAGGTGGGTCCTCCATAATCACGTCCTCATCTGAGCGGACGGGACCAACATCGTCCTCACTAGCGCCCTCACTATCGGCCTCAATATGGCCCTGCAATACACCGCCAACCCTCCTCTTGCGAGCAGATGCAGTAGTAGGGCGACTATCTCGATCGGATCGTGCGATCTTAACCAAAACTTCCTATTTTTCCATAAAAAATATAGAAAATTGTTTTCTTACAAACAAAATCAATATACTAAAATTTGCATTACAGTGACATATTTAATATTACAGTATAATTGAGCTTATTACCTATACTATTTTTTATAATGATTAAATACAATAAAAACCAAATTTACAAATATAACTATATTCATTTTACCCACTATAACATATTTACATATGCCCAAATATTGTTTTCTTACAAACAAAATCAATATATTAAAATTTTCATTACAATGATATATTTAATATTATTTAACAGTATAATTGAGCCTATTACCTATACTATTTTTTATAAGATAATGATTAAATAATCTAAAATCCAAGTATATAAATCTACAAGTGCAGTAACAATTTAATTAAATAAATTAGATTTAACGATTACAAATTTAAAAAACATCATACCTTTTCAGTTGGCCTCCGTTCATATTTTCGCGTTTGGCGAACGGGAATTTCACCCAAGTCTAACATAGCCTGCTGAGCAACCGCGCACGCGACTCGAAGGCATTCTCCGCCGCCTCCTCGCCCAAAAAAGCCTCGATATCGCCCTCCTCACCCTCGGTCCTGGGCGGCACCACGTGCAGCCCAGATTCCCCCCATAGTGGGCGGCACGTAGTGCAGCCCAGCCTCGCCTCCCTCCTCGGCCTCGCCCAGCCTCGCTTCTCCTCCTTCCTCCGCCGCGTCGCCACCCCTCTCCCCCAGCCTCGCTTCCGCCGCCTCCTCCGCCGCCTCGTCGCTGCCCCCCGTGAAACAGAGATTGGCCGCCACCGTCGATGTAACACCCCCAAATTTAACCCCATTTGGAAGCGCTACTGCCGATGACCCCGGGCGTAAACCCCGAAGTCACCCCAGGCTTTTCCGACGTCATAACTGACTTAAAACACAGTTACGATACTAAAATCATAACTTTTATTAAACCACATGGTCGCGGAATTACACGATTCCTAAAACGACCCAAATACATCATCAATACAAAAATCAGAATTTACAACGGAAGACTTATAAACAAAATACAAAATAACACAGCGGAAATCGGTTTAAACACAAAGCGACAAGACAAGTTGTCGAAAACAAAACACCGTTCATCTTCATAGTCGCTCTATCCTTCACTGAACAACAACATATCTGCATGTGCCGAAACGGACGGACGACACCCCCATGACGTTACCAATAAATAAAATACAAGCGTTAGTCTAATAAATAGACTAAGCAAAGGCTCATGGCATACAATTCACACAAACACATCACAAACAGTTCCACATATCACAAATCACATCAAAGCAGTTCAACATATCACAAATCACATCACAATCTCAAGTCACATGATTACAGTATATCTTTTATATTAGCGTTGATTCTAGCAGAAATACAACCTAATATAATATCAGATTTCAATTATCTCAAATTAATTAAAAACCACTTGCCTGGAATAGACGAGCTTAAACAAAGCCAAACCACAAAAACACAACTCGGACACACATATACCGCGATCGCGGCAGGTCACGGTCGGTCGCGGTTCATCAACAGTGGCAAGCTTCGACAGCTTCCATGGCGGGGAGGGAATTTACCCGATCGATTCAAGCTTCGTCTTGCATTCAAATTGATCACAAAGCACCTCTAAGCTTCACCTAACACCTTGGCAACCTTCTCCAACCCACGAACCTTCTTGATTCAAGCCAAAAACCGAGCTCACAGCTCGTGCATCAATGGCGAGACAGGGGAGAACAGAGGAGAAAGAGAGAAGAAGAAGAGAAGAAGAAGAGTAGAAGAAGAGTTTGGTCTTCACCTCCTTTTATAGCACAAATCCGACACCTCCAAGGGGACAAGGGGACAAAGGCGAAGGGCCACTTGGCCTGCCCAGAAAATATCCCAACCGAGCCAAAACAGAGGACAAAGCTACAGTAACCGCCTTCGAGGAAGACGACCGCCTCTGAAAAAGGCATTACCGCGATCGCGGCCGATCGCGGTGAGTCGCGGTTGATCGCGGTCAATCGCGGTTGATCGCGGTTTCTGGCTGACTTCACTAATACTTATCCGAACTCAACTTGGGTTAATTTCCTTAACCCCGGGTTAAATATATTCGTGCCACCATCTAGCACAAACATCTCAAGCAATTACCTCGCACAATTACCGTGCACAAATATCTTATATAAATACCGTGCACAAATATCTTATATAAATATCTTGCACAAATACTTTACATAATTATCCTGCATATATTTGTGACACTCCCCAGGCCAACTAACACAGCTACCAAGCCACCCAACCATCTTACATGATGCCGGTGCCGGTACTGGTGCCGCCTGAGAGTCCACAATTATCCTACACGAATATCTTATATAAATATTTTACAACAATATCTTATATAATTATTTTACAACGATATCTCATACAATTATTTTGCAACAATAACTCATACGAGTAAAGCTCAAAAATACCCTTAAAATTATGGGGTGTTACAGTCGAATATGCCGTCGATTCTAGTACATCGCCGCCGTCTCCGCCAAGAACTCCCGCCGCCGCCATCTGATGGTCCCTCAGTTCTTCCTCCGCCAAGAACTCCCATATGTCGTCAACCGAACAATCGCCGCCGGGATCCATTTTCGCTCTCGAACTCTGCAAATGGCTCTCGGAGAAGACGACCCTGGGCGGTATTTAATAACGCCGAAGTTTTAATTTTTGGGCGGTTTGCACATGGGCGGCAAAAGTTGCCGCCCAAGTTTCAATTTCAAATTCGCCATTGGGCGGCATGTTTTGCCGCCCAGAATTTTGGGTTTAGACTCGGCGGCTTTCAGTGCCGCCGAATTTTAACCCGGTTTCCAGCAAATCATTTTTTAATTTTTAAAATAAATAAATTAAATTTCAAAACCAGGTTCTACAAAACCAAAAACACTGGGCGGCAATATGTGCCGCCCAGGTCCAAATCGGGTTATAAAAAAACCGGTTTGCATGGGCTGCACCTAATGCCGCCCAGGTGCAAACCGGTTTTTTGGAAGGGTTTTCTGGGCGGCTCTACGTGCCGCCCAGAGGAGAGTGCGAGGCGAAAAAAGTCAGCGTGCGCGGTTTATTGGCCTTACTTTTCCGTCATCTTCGTGCATCCATTCTTTTGTAGGAGTGAAATTTTCTAATATAAAATCTGCACTTTTATTTCTTTCTTATTTTTGATTTTGAAGACAGATAAATCTAGGCTCTTACTTTTTAATACATATGCATTTTTACTATTTAACGCATAGGGCTGACACGTAACGTGAAGAGTATCTCCACACGTTACGTGGGAAATGGCTCTACACGTAACATGGGAATCAGTTCCTCACGTTACGTGTGGAGTGTAAGTGGCTTTAAAAGCCAAAATTTATTTCTTCTTCCTCTACCCTAAACCGCCGCGCCTCCTCTCTTCTTCGTCCTCCATCCCGCGTAACGCATCCCGTGGATCTCCTCGTTACGAGTCAACAAACTCTGCACGTTACGTAGAATCAAAATCTTTAAAGGTTAGTGAGTAAACATTCTTGTTTGGTTTTTTGTTAATTTTGTATTTTTTTTGTTAGTATATTGTAGATCCATATTGTTAATGTGTTTTTGATGTTGTTATAGTTGGTTTTGTGTAATTTTGAAGTAGTTATTTGCATTTGTTGGTTAATTTGATAGATATATTTGTATGAAATGGTGGAAATTTGTTAGATTTGTATGAAAGGATGTTTAGGGTTTTTGTTGGATTTGTATGAAAATAGCCAAATGCAAGTGGTATTTTTGTTAAATTAGTGTGAATTTTGTTGATTTTTTGGTAAATTTTAAGCATTTTAATGTGGCCGAAATCTGGAAAAATCGCCGGAGAGGTCGCCGGATAGTCGCCGGAGAAGACGCCGGAAATGTGGAAATGGACATTCCACACGTTATGTGTAGAGGCTTTCCACACGTAATGTGTGGTCTGTCTCCACACGTAACGTGTGGGCTCATTCCACACGTTACGTGTGGAATGTCCATTTTCAGATTTCCGGCGACTTCTCCGACGATTTTTCTAGATTCTAGAATTGTATTATTTGAAATAAAATGTTTTGATATATTACTGTAGATGGAGCCCGGTGAAAGAACAAACCGAAAGAACCGAAGAAACCTCATCCGTGACCAATCGTTTCGGACTGAACAGGAGGTGACCAGGTCCGAGAAAAAGAAAAATATGTATATTTGCTACCGTGAGGATGAGACAGGCTTCTTTCAGACGGGAGCTGCTAGCGGTAGTGAGGATCCGCCGGTGATGCCTGTTGTGCCATCTTTTCCTGCCGCTAGTGGTCGAGCTGACTCGGAGCCTCAGTTGTACCCAGATTACAATGCGAGCCTGCTCCGAAGTTATTCTGATACAATGAATCAGAATAACTATTATGGCCCCATATTTAGTCCGCCGCCTCAGCAGAGACAACCGCCCCATCACAGCCCTCAAATCCATCATAGCCCACTGCCCCATCACAACCCTGTGTATTATCAGGACGTAGATGAGCAGATGCAACACAACCCATGGGAGAACACGGGCCTCTACCCGAATGCCCTTGATCCGCTTTACTTTGTAGTGCGTAACTAGGAGTTGTTACTGGATATTAGGTACCATTTTGTGTGGGTTCAGAACACAATTTAGGAGAATGGAGTTTTAGAGAAGAAGTAGTGATATGGTGGATTTTAGTGCATACTTTGAAGACATTGAAGATTGAAGGCGAAGCCACCACCAGAGAAGACCGCAAGCGAGAAGTAGAAGTCGCAACGAAAGCTTAGCCGCGACGGAAGGCATGACTGCGGGCGCGGAAGGCTTGGCCGCAGGCGCGGAAGGATTGGCCGCGGGCGCGGCTGGACGACAGAAGCAGATGAAGATTACCGGCATTTCCGCGGGCGCAAAAGTATTTCCGCGGTCGCGGATTTCCCTACTGGCGCGGAGCGCGTCGACGATTCGTCTGAGATCTTTAGTTTACTTTATTTCCTTTTATTTTATTTCCTTTTAGTTCGTTTGTTTTATTTTTAGAAGATTGTTATCGTTATCTTTTAGAAATTAGGTTTTGCTAAGTCTTTATATTCTGCCTTTAGAACATGAGATGGAGAGTTCGTTTTTTCTTCCTTCTTCCTCTTTTCCCTTTTCTTTGTTTTTATCTTTGTTTTGTTTTTGGCTAGACAATTAAAGTCTTGGTTTGAATTTGATTGTGAGATTATTCCTTTACTTTATCCTTGAATGTTATTGATTCTCTTGCTCTTCATCCCATTGAGTTTTATTGATTTCTCTAGCCTGATCAACTAGTAGTTATTGGTATTATTCATACTGCAGGATTAGGGTTTTAAATTCTATTGGTTTATCTAGTTCACTATTTCGTTGTGATTAGTATTATTAGTATTGGTTTCCCTAGCCTGACAAACTAGTTGAGATTGGTATTATCTATAGTGCTAGTTCCCCTAATCTGGTCAACTTGTTGAGATTAATATTGTTCATCCCTAGTTTAGAGTAGCAACTACGATATTCTAAAACTGGTTGGAATAGTTTATTTTAGAGAGAATTGATTGCATGTCGAGTACTGACTGGTTGTTAAGTATTGCATGAGCCTATCTATTCATGAGCTTACTGCTGCTGTTAAATTAAATCTTGATAGTTTCTTGATTGTTTAATAGTTAGGATTATCAAGACTGGTTGGACTGATAATTAATTTAGAACAGGGATTAGGACATTAATGAGAATTGAGAACTATGGATAATCAATGATCGATCAACCAAACTGAAGGTGGATATTTGTCTAGCCAAGCTATTTATGTTTTATTTCTTGTTTTCTTAGTTAGATTCATATAAACTCCCCCATTTGTCTTTGTTATCAATTGGTGAACATTTTGGCAAACAGGATATATAGCTTGATTCTCTGTGGGATTCGACCCTTACTTACCAGACTACATTAGTTAGGTTTTTGAGATTTACTTTGTTAGGTGTATGCGACAAAACGCCTATCAGCCCCTTATCAGAGCACTATGGTAAGTAGATTTAGTATCTGAAAAGATAATCGTTTTATAAAAATGTAATTACTTATCATTTGTTAAAAAAAATGTAGGACGAGGATAGCCATGCTTGCGTTCCAAGAGGTGAACCTCAATACGTGGACGAGGAGCCTCAGGAAGCCTCTTCTTCGCGGGCAAAACCGCCCCGATCAAAGAAAAAGGGCAGATATGACCCCAAATTGCAGGTTAGAGTACCTGGAGGTCCGGAGAGGCCTGAACTTCTGAAGGGTTTTGCCAATCACGTGGTGTACTACCTTTACCAGCGCATTGTAAGTTGCATGGAAAACCTTATTCTTGAAATTTCACATTTTATTATAAATATGTCACATGGTTTGCTTATACTGGTTTCAAAATGCAAATATTTATAGCCTGTGCCACCGTTGAGGTTTCAGCAACGAGGCAAACAGATACGCTTGTGGCCTTTGAGACAAACGGCATGGGGTCATATGGCATCTGCATCAGGGTTGTGTCATATACCGGATGTGATGCATGAGCATGTGGACGAGACGCTGATTGGTGCGTTCGTTGAGCGCTGGCAACCTGAAACCAGCTCGTTCCATATGCCATGGGGAGAGATGACCATAACTCTCCATGACGTATTATTGATCCTTGGGCTAAACATCCACGGAAAAGACATGGCACCTCCACAGAAATGGCATGAGCAGTTGGGGGTGAATGATTTGAAGAAGGCCTTGGTGGAGGAGGCAGAGGAAGTCTTTGAGTTTCCTGTTGGGGAGGTGACATCTGGTACCGTACATGCTCAGTGGTTCAAGGGGCATTACGGAGAGCTAAATGACGAGCAGTATGCGTCTGGGTACTTGCTATACTTGTTGGGCTCTTGTCTCTTCTCGGACAAGTCCCAACACAAGTTGCCAGTGTACTATACGGAATTTGTGGCTAATCACTCGTCTACCATGGATTATGCATGGGGTGCTGGCGTTCTTGCCCACGTGTACCGCAGCTTGGGCGAGTGCACAAGAAAAGAGGCGAGATTGATGTCCACATGCTACACTCTGATTCAGGCATGTCACAAACCGTGCCCACATGCTAACATTCTGGCAAGGCGCACGATTTGTGACAAACTGTGCCAAGCATGTCACAAACCGTGCCCTTTTACAGAAGGTACTGAAACAACCAGAAATAATATTCTGGTAAGGCGCACGTTATGTGTGGATGTAATCCACACATCCACACGTTATGTGTGGATGTCATCCACATGTTACGTGTGGATTAACGTATGGATGTAGTCCGTGCATGTCATCTGCACGGACTAGAACTTGAATTCCACACGTTACGTGTGGATGACATCCACACATAACGTGTGGAAAGGTTCCACACTTTACGTGTTATTTGGATGTAATCTGTATAAAATGCATGGCCGTGCGGTGCTGAAAACTCACCCACGCGGTGTAAAGGTCCGGCAAGGGCGAGGTTTCGTCAAGGCCAATCTACATAAAAATCATTGCATCATACATATGTTTTAACATAAGATAGTTTCAACTTATTTGATTGTATTAACGTACCGCAATGAAATGTTGCTCTTTCACGACATGGCAAATGCATATCGTCTTCAGCTTCTCTCAACCCGCTTGGTTTGGATTCGCCCTCATAGGCTTGTATGTCGTGCCTACACCAGCACCGATGGAGACGAACACACAGTTGAATGCGGTAGCCACCAAACATCCCATATCCGGGAGGTCCAACCACGTCTCCCGTGGGGCAGGCATGTTGGGCACAAGAAACCATGCAAGCTTCGCCTCCATTGCCTCAAGTGTCATCATAGACATCCAAATTGGCGCAAATAGCTCATACTCTTGTTTCAACGTAGCGATCATGGTACGTCGAACAAAAGCCCATTGCTCCTGCCCTAAACCCAGACCATGCGCAATTGATCTGTATCCGCAGTTTCCATCACCATCTATTTCCCACCATCCTCACACGTGTGGTTTCATACACTTGGGAAACTGGGTAATATATCGCCTACGGTTTTTGATCAACGTCGTGTGACCCGAAGGCATAGGCTCCCATGATTGCCATGACATGGTTGAAGCTTCCTTTGGTGGTCTTGCTTTTTGCTTCTTTGGAGGTGTTCCCTCCATCTGTTGGTCAGTGTACTCCCATGCTGACGGTTGCCTTTTGGTGGGAATGTTTAGAGCTCCTTGAGGCCGTCCCTTATGTCTAACTTTAGCTGGCTCTTGCAGAGTAGTCCGCTCTGGATGTGCTATACTTGTTAGTGTAGAGACAACTCTGTGTTGATCATGCACTGACAATGTGGGGAAGACGCTTGAAGCAAATTCATCAAGCAACGACCTATTCACTCTACGTGCTCTGGCTTCTTCTTCTTCATTCGTCCGCACTTCTGACAAGGTCAATTGCCTCCAGAACGGATGCAATGAGCTAGGTTCAATTGATTCCTAGTTCATCACATTCCGCTCCATGTCATGCACGCAAGGCAAGCCATCCCTGACCCTCATTTGGCATATGCATGTAGTGTTCCACAATGGATCTTCGCCTTTCTTGTATTCCTCAATCAGCCATGCTAGTGCAATCGCAGAGACCTTGTAGTATAGCTTGCCAAAAAGATGTGATTTGGTTATCAGCGTAAATCGCTTTTCTATGCTCTCATTCAAGGCCCCCCTTATCTCATTCATGTGACTGCCAAACCGTGCATCATATTGATCGAATACAGTGCAAAGGTTGTCATCATTGCTAGTGAAGAAGCTTTTAAGACTGGAATGAGCCCCTTCAACCCTGTATTACAATCAAAAATCTGAAGTCAATATGTTATTGTAAAAGTCTAAGTTCAAATAACCAGTTAACTTTAAAAACATAATGCACAAACCTGTTAGTTGTGTAAGTTCCAAGAGTGAAGATTGTATATGTCCATACTGAGACGATTCTTTCCTTGTACGGGTCAAGCCAGTTTTTTTGTACATACTGAAGACATTTTGGATATTTCCTCCAATCTTGTTGAATCTTCTTCAGTTTTGCTTCATACCCTCCTATGGTTGTTTCCTTGAATAGTTGCATGTAATCATTGGAAAACGTTGTACCCCTAAACTTGTCCATGGCCTTCTTCCTAAAGTCTTCAATATTCTTCCTCATATGGTGCCTACATAGGAGGAATTTTGCAGTTGGAAACAGCTTCTCTAAGGCGTTCATCAACGCCTTCTCCCGATCTGTGACCAAGCATGTGGGTGCTCATGCTCCAGAAACGCCCCGACAACATTGTAGTTTTTCCAAACAGATGTGATGCCGACAAATTCAAGGAAGGGCAAATTGTAACTGCACACATAATGATATGTTATGGCATGCTAATGATTACATGAACAAGTGAAGAATATAATAGATATGTGTGTTACTAACCTGTTAGTTGCGTATGTAGAGTCTAGCAACACAATGTACGGGAATGCCTTCAGCAGCGACAACTGGTCTGGGCTTGCGAAGAAGATATCTGTGATCTTATTGGTCTCCTTATTGCATCTGTGCTCCATGAAGTATCCGTTCTCCTTACACTCATAGAAGAACTGTTGCACCACTGTTCTTCCTTCCATACCTTTTTTTCGTATGGCATGCATCATGTTGTACACTTGCTTCATCTTGGTCAAGTTTCCTGGGGACGAGCTGATTGTAGTAAAAATCTTTTGAGGATTGCAATGATTAACTATCATCATCCTAATAATCTCATTCTCTTCAGCATTTGGTCGACCAGCTAATGCATGATCAAACAAATTCTCTTTGATCACATGATTGTGAGTTCCATGTTGTACATTGATCTTCCATGATCCCTTCGGCCTTTTTTTCAACCTCAACATGAATGGACACCCACACTTCTTCGACTTTGTGATCTCCCTCACTTGGTCAGCTTGTTTACGGATGTTTTGTCCATGTCTATCGCAAGGTAACCAAGTCCCCCAAGGGCTCCTCCTATGGAAGGTTTATTCCTCCACTTTATGATGCAGAAGTTATGACACATAACAGTCTCCCGCATCCATTTAAATGCTTCTTCTCTGGACTCCCGGATTTGATCTGTTGTGAAGAACTTTGAATAATCAGCAGAGACGAAAATATCCTCTTCTAGATCATTTCTTAACTGAGGCTGTGTGTGTAGGGATGGAAAGCCAAATTATGGGTTAGCAGAAGCCGAATTCTGAGTCTCTTCATGAGACAAAGATGCTTCTGGAGGCGAACAACTCTCGTCAAACACTCCAAGTGAGAAGGATGGTATCTCTTTTGGTGTTTTCCACTCAGATAGTGTGTTCCATTCTGGCAACGGTTGATGAGGTGTTTCCCAACCAGAAATAGATTGCCCTTGTTGTGGGGTGCTCCAATCATCGAGCGAAATATTATTCAACCCCTCGTATAAAAAATAGTTCGCCTGCATACACATGGAATCATCTCATCAAGTAGTGAACTAATTATTAAGTGTGAAACCATAATTCCATTTAAGGAAGCATGAGTATATCTAGATTTGTCATCAGTAAAAGAAATAAAGTATCTATTTTGCTTGAACACAAATTTCACAATCTTTAGTTGTAGAGTTAAAGTCCCCACTGATCATACCATTCTTAGACATCAATTTTAGTGTTCTAAAATTAACATGAGCAGTTCTTAAATGTCATGATTCACACGTTATGTGTGGAGCAGTTTCACATGTTATGTGGGAAGCATCTCCACACATAACGTGTTGAACAGCTTCACACGTTATGTGTGGACATGTTGCACACGTTACGTGTGTACATGTTTTACACATAACGTGTGAAATTGTTCTTCAATGTAACGTGGATCTTGCTTTCTTACACATGTATCCCTCAAAATCTAGCATGTAAAACTTGGTTTCTAACACCTAAACAACCAATATCAAGTTCAAAACTTTGAAAATCTAGCATGTGAAACTTGGTTTCTAACACCTAAACAACAAATATCATGTATTGTTTTGAACAACTAAAGATCAAAACTTTGAACATGTTCGAAACAAAAAATGAAAACTTTAACTTCAAATAACGGAAATTACCTCATTTGGAAGTGGATCCTCTTTAACATTGTTGTTCCAATAATCATTGTTGTTCATATTGTCCATTTTTTTTGAAAAAATTGAGGGTGTTTAAAATTTTAGGGTGTTTCAAATGAGGGGTTTAGGCTCAAAAATGAGGCCTTAGCCGGGGAAGATGAAGTTAAGGGACCATTAATTCAGTTAGGTGAGGACAATACGGTTAATTCAATGCGTTTTACATCCACCATATCCCCACGTTACGTGTGAGCATCTTCCACGCGTAACGTGTGAAAGATTCTCACACATAACGTAGTGATTCTTTTCCCCTTAAGGTTTTAGGGTTTAGGTTTTAGGGATTAGGGTTGAGGGTTGAGGGTTTATGATTTAGGGTTTAGGGTTTAAGGGAGGGTTTGTGTTTAATTTTTTAAAGTCTTTAAATATACATGTATTGTGCAGTGGCGATGTTGTCCTTGTCCATCACGTGAATTCAGATTGAACAAGGTGTGCACACGTAACGTGGTGATACATTTCCCCCTTAGGTTTTAGGGTTTTATATTTAGGGTTTACGGTTTAGGGTTTTGAGGTTTATGATAAAAGACTCGTGACTACATCTGTATACAGCTATATACAACAGTTGGTTATTAATTGTCAAAGATTTGTCAAACACGTTAGTCAGTTTTTTTCCAGCTGGTTATTAGTTGTCAAACACATTGCATTTTCACTATATAAGAAGCATTAGGGTTGTTTGTTCACTACAACAATTCCAACACAAGCAGCGCCTACAGATCGACTTTTGGGAAAGCTTCTTCTTCCAGTTTCTATCGATTTAGTAACGCTAATTTTTTATATTAATGGATTTATGATATTTGTAGGAAACCAACCACTACAACAAATAATGGCATCTTTATCAAAATCATCAACAAACGCAGATAGGCTATGCTATTGTAATTTGAAAGCCGTTGTCCGAACTTGGGATTTGCAGTGGAACTACGAAAGGAGGTATTGGGGATGCCCAGAAGTGGGGTGTCATTTAGGGAGTGTATTGATCCAATGTACGAGGAGAGGACACACGCGGTTATTCGACAATAATGGCAGGAAAAACAATATCTTGTTAAGGAAAATCAAGATCTTGTTAAGGAAAATCAAGATCTTGTTAAAGATCTTGATAACATTCGGTATAACTTTAATCTATTAAATGATGTACATCGTAGGTGATTAATGTCGTATCTTTTGTGTAATATTGTTTATGTACTATCAACCTTTGTAGGGAGCAAGCAAATTTAGCAAACCAGAGATATCATATGAAGCGAATGTTCACTAGAGACTACCCTAATTTTTTTCAAACGCTAAAGCAGTGTCATATCTTTTCTCTAATTTTTTTTAGAAGCCGAAATCAATTTGTATTATTTTCTGTATTGTGTGCTAAATGTGGTTGTAGTCAATTTGGGTTATGAACAATTTGTATTGTCTTCTAGGTTGATGATCATTTTGTATTGTTCTTATAAAGATTAATACAAGTTGGGCTACATAATGGGGGTAGCCCTCCCCTAATGCCTATTTCAAAACAATCTTATGTTTCATACACAACATTAAAACATAAATAAATACTACAACTATTACATGTCATAAACCATAAACCCTAAACATATGATATCTTTAGGTTGGAAGAGGCCGGGTGGCTCGATCGGGAACTTTACATTGGAAGGGCAGAAGACCGAAATAAGTGAATGTAACTGAAGAAATACGATCGTAACTTCAATCTTATTGTAAAACTCGATACTAAGCGAAGAAGACCGAAATACTTCGTATAACGTTACTTAATCAAACAAAGAGCTCTACTTAACGTGGGGACACCCTAAACCCTAAACCTTTTCCTATGGAGACTCCTCACGTAACGTGTGGAGATGATCCACACGTTACGTGGGACGAAGCTCCACACGTTACGTGGGGAGCTTCATCCCACGTAATGTGTGGAGATGATCCACACGTTACATTTTTTTCACACGTAACGTGGTGAGCCATGCACCACGTTACGTGTGAGCCTATGTGCTAAACGGCAATTTTGCCTATGCGCTAAAAAGTAAACATGTAAATCTATACCTCACAACTTCTAATTCTCAGAATTAAAATGTTGGTGGTAAGAATTTCTAGAATTTATGGATTATATTGATATCATTCGAGCTTTGTTCGTTTCATGCTTATTATAAATGATGAAAATGTATCATGTGCGAAAAATTATTAACATGAAAATGTATAAATGTGCATTTGTATAAGTTTATGTTTTTATGTGCATAGGTTTTTATTATATGTGTGTTAACTTAATTAAGTGGAATTCATGTACATAAAGACACAAATTTGTGCACATGTTGTATGTGTATAGTTAGGTTTTTGAGTGTATGTGCTTGAGTTTGTGTAGATCGGAACTCATGCAAACACTTATGCACATGCGGAATGTGTACAAGTTTGTGCATATGTTTTTGTCTGTTGTGCTCATTCGCACGTTAACAATTTTTCGCACATGATCCAAACTCATAAATTATATATAAAAAAAAGAGAAAGTATCATGTGCAAAAATTATCCCATGTGAGAAATACAATAAAACACGGCAAGGCCATTTTTGGGAAAAACGCGTATTTTTGTTAAAAACACCAAAAAGGCGCTTGCGTGCATGAAATGGAAGGTGTACAAGTTTTGGTTTGTGTGTGCATAAATATTGACATGTATGCAGAGGCGAAACTGAGGGAGGCATGGGATCCCGTGCCCCTCCCCTTTCGTTTCGGGTTTTTTTAAATTATTTATTTTTAATTTTTCGGTTTTTTTGTCTGATAACCCTGAGGTATCGCTTAATTCACGCGGTACCCCAAACATTGATATATTTCACACGGTAACCCTGAGGTTTGTCTTTTTTTCACGAAATACCCAAAATTGTTTTATTTAACGGTTGGTGTTAACTTTAATTTAAAAAAATCCTTCTCCACCTAACAACAAAGCACAAGTGCGACGCTGCTTCTCCTTTCTCCCTTCCAACCCTTCGTCCTCTCTCTCCCAGCATGCCAAATTACGTCTCCTTCCTTGCACAACGGTCTTGTTCTTCATCGCTTCGCTTCGTGTGAGCGTCGCCGATGACATTTTCTTTTGAACAAGCTTCTCCTTCCTTTGAACAAGTGTCGCCGAGGCGACAACGACGATGCTGGTGGCCGGTGTTGTGGGCAAAGACGACGATGCTGGTGGCCAGTGTCGCTGCGTTCAGGTAAGTTTTGTAAATTTCCTAATTCGAATTTGATTTTTAATTTTAGGGTTTGAATTGAATTTGAATTTTGGGGGTGAATTTTTGGAAAACAATCTCATTTAGGGTTATAAATGTGAACAAACACTGATTTGGGGTTATAATTTGAATTAAAATTGAAATTTGGGCTTGAATTTCCTAATTGTGAACGAAATTCTGATCTAGTGTTATGATTCGAATCTATTTTGGGGATGCTTTTTTGATACTGTATGAACTAATATGCCAATAATAGCATTTGGCTAAAGTAGACAATAATGAAAGTCCAGCGTAGAACCCATGGTACACTCTTCATGCTTATCTCACAAACAAAATTTATTAATAAATTTTGGTGTGTGGTATAAAAATTGTTCCAGATATATCATATCCTCTCCATAAAGCTAGTTGAGCCCTTATTGTGAACCTCATTATGTCTAAATGAAGACATCATAAAGAAAAAGCACATAGATATTGCAATAACTCCTGTGATCAAGCAGCTTCTACCAAGCTTTATGATATGCTGAATAATACTCCATGTTTGCTTCCTTCCTTGATTTCAAAGGCTGCTGCTAGCCAGTCAAGTAAGATTTCTTCTTATAGCTTAGTTTTTATTATGATGTTTCGTCTTTTATATGTTGGTGGTGGTAGGGGGCTGGCTGTCATAAAAAGAAAAGTAAGCTACATGAAACTTTTTCTTCTACTCTATTTACCTTTGTTCACATCAAGATTAATCTATATGCAAGAATAAGTCTTTTTTTTCGTGTCTTTTTTTTATCACGGCAGATTTATGAGTGTCAAAAACCATTTGCTAGTTAACTTTTATCTTAACACATGTTTCTTCTTATATTAATTGAGCTGCTTAAACAAGACACGGTTGATCAAGCTCTTAATAATTGAGACAATTGGCAATGCTCAAAGCCTCCAATCAATTTCACTTTCATGATCAATGCAGTGACAGAAGTGGATATGCATAACTCAACTTGCTTATATTGATGTTAATAATGAGTAAATTGATAAAGTAATACCACTTGTGTTATATGTCTTGAATCAATTACTAGTTAGTTAACACTCATTTGGTTAGTTAAGAACTCGCAATATTGTTAAGGTCAATGACTTTTTGCTGGTATACTAAAATTGATAAGCACAATGGCTTTTTGCTATTTGCATTTGTTTCAACAAATATTCAAATTAATGAACAATAAGCTCTCTCTCTTTTTTCATTCCTTGAGAGCATTATGGTATGTCCATGCACAACTGCATTGCTTGGTGTCTCACTGTCTATGATCGATGCTACAATGCAAGTATAGGAGTCTAGTAATTCTATCAGAAGAAGATGAGCATATTCTTGACGTGGTCCTTGTTTTCTATTATTATTCACTTTCTTGACCATCTAGGTAAGATTCATTTAAAGGACATCAACGTTGTGATGAGTTACCTGAAGTATACTATGATGTACTTAAAATGAGGTGTGAAATTAGTTTATGTTATGACTTTGGATACAAGCCTATTAGCTCAAATGGTAGAGCATGTGCTTATGCACAAGATGTGGGTTCGACTCCCACATAGGCTAATACAAAGATTTGTTTGTTAATAAAAGTATATTTGTCATGGTTCTTCAACTTATGAATACTAAAGAGAAATTAACTAATATGCATGAAGTAAGGTAATGGGAGAGGTTAACTAGTATAAGATTGTTGTACAACTATGATCAAGTATTTAGATATAGATTAGCCTATGTGGGACTCGAACCCACATCCACGTACATAAAGTACGTTGCTCTACCATTGAGCTAAAAGGCTTGAATGTTAATGCATGAAAAACCAAGCCTTGTAAGTCATATCCAGATATTGGCTATATAAAACATGTCTAGATAATTTAAGGAATAAGAATGAATACACATCATATACACTATACCAATATCATGCAAAATTTTAACGCATATTGAAACTTACTAGGAAGACATTGTAAACCATATGATGCTCACTATTAAAAGTCATATGATGCATTTGTAAGTCATATGATGAATAAGCCTTGTAAGTCATATGATGAATAAGAATGAATAAGCCTTGTAAGTCATATGATGCATTTGACCTAAAAGCCCAAAATTCATAAAAGTCCCAAATTCATAAATCATCTAAACCCTAAATCACCAAAATCCTCTGAAACCCTTCAATCCATCTAATGGATTGAAGCTACATACCTGGAGAGGCAGGGCAATGTTGGGACGACGAAGGAGAGCTCGACTTCGTTCAAATGAAAGTGGCGAAAAAGATGGAGGATCGTCTTGACCGACTTCAAGCCGACGCTTCGCCGACGCTTTGCCGACGCTTTGCCGACGCCACTGCCTTGCTCGCCGCTCGATCTAAGAGTGGTCGGCGCTCCAACCAGGAAGAAGAGGAGAGTAAAAAAAGATGAAGAAGAGGATGATAGTCGGGGTTGTATATTTTGCAAGAGGAAGAGGTTGAAGAACTCTGATTTTTTTTCAAAATAAACGGAACTGTTAACCATTTAACGTTTGGGTATTTCGTGAAAAAAAGACAAACCTCAGGATTACCGCGTGAAATATACCAATGTTTGGGGTACCGCACGAATTAAGCGATACCTCAGGGTTACCAGGCGAAAAAACCGTTAATTTTTTCATTCACTATATTAATTTTCTTAGAAAAATTTCGGTGGATACCCTTGAGTTTAGGGTATTCTAATCCAAGTTCACAGTCATGTTTCTTGCCCTCAAATTAGTAAGATTTGACTCCTGAAATAGCTAAATGCATACCCGAACCATCTAAATTTAAATTCTGAAACAACTCATTTGACTCCTAAAATAGTTTTGCTTGAATGAAGTTGTTTATATATCAAACTTAATTTTATTTTACTGACGTGTTCAATTGAACTTGTGTTAACTTGAATTGTTCTGAGTAGAAATATAGACAAATTTGCTATGGGGAGTAAGCGATTGTCGATTTCAAGTGTTGAGTCTCCAACTATTCCTAATGAATCTGAAAATGTTGATGGAGATCAATGTTGGTACTTCAAGAAAAAAAGTTCGAAGTGAGAATGCATGTGAGATGCATATTAATATTATTTATAGCTACTTTTTTTAATATTAATATAATATAAAATTAAATTTGTGCCCCCTCTTTCGGAATTCTCTGACACTGCCACTGCCACTGCATGTATGAAAACATCCAAATTGTACTGGGTGTGAATCATTTTACTGGGAAAACTATGCATCAGTTTTAAACTAGGTGTGCATAACTTTTGAAGTGCACAAGTTTTTGCATATATGTGCATCTAAATTGTACTGGGTAAGCATCGCTTTTCTGGAAGAAAAAAAGTGCATGAGTTTAAAATTGTGTGTGCATAACGTACTTTTGAAGTACGTACGCTTTTTTTCTGTTTGTGCACATAAATTACTCTACATGTGTATCTAATTAAAATGTACTACATGTTCATAACTTTTGTAATGGATTTGCATAGCTTGTATTTTGAAATGTACATGTTTTTCTATTTTATGTGCGTGGGTTTTAAAAATACATAGATTTTTGCAGGTATGTGCATGGAAATTAGCGTGTTTATGCATAATTGTTGTGTTGCTTGTGCATAGACAAATTCAATAAGCGCATGTACACGCGACTTTTCTTTTTTTTCCTCCAAAAATACATATTTTTTTCAATTAAAATTTGGTTGTGCCAATTATTCCGCTTTTTTGCCTTTTCCAATATGGGTTTTGGTTTCTTGGATCAAATGTCCCATAACTATTCCTATTTCTCACATGGAAGGCCTTTCGCACCCGAACCAAACCCTTTTTGAAAAGGATACTATAAAGGGACCATGGTCGAATGAGCAGAGATAAGTCACGAGCCTCCAAATTAGGGCGCTAGTAGACAAGTCTCTATTATGCGTTTGATATTTGAGCTGCGAAAATTATTAGGGGCATCGTGTGTTTTTTAACCCAATTACACACAAATTAATCACGTGTAAATTTAGAATTTTTTTCCGACTTTCTCACATCCAGCATAAAAAGTTTATTTATTTTGAGAAAAACTGGACTTTTTAGCCCTTATTTTCAGAAATTCAGCAAAAAATTCCTCTACACTATTAGATGGTGCGTAAAAGAAAAGAAAAAATATGGTGCACCCAATAATTTTTGCGGTACAAACCACATTAAACCTCTATTATTTTAAGATAGCCAATCTTAATACATGTAAGACTCTTACATGTATTAGGATTAAAATATAGAATTTTATATGTATTCAATTTTTTTGACTACATATAAAGTGTTTTAGGGTTGTATATATATATCCATGAAATTGGTAAAAGGGTATTTTACAAAAAATACTCTAAAATTTGTTCTTTTCGTATTATTTATTTCTTTTTAACTTAATTCAGCTAAATTCATAATAAGTTGGTAATGCACTCTTCTTTCTTAAAGTTGGAATGTAAAGTGCAATTCATATTAGAAATGAGTGCGTATCAAAGCCTAATATATAAAGATTATCGATTAATCTTTTTGTTGCTATTTAGTTTTAGGATGGAACCCCACTATTCTTATATAATCGGTTTATGCACATATGTTCTCATACGTGCACGACCCTCGATCTATCGGCCAACCGAAATTTCACACGGCATCAAAACAAGTCTGATCAGGGGTCCATTTCCTAGTTGTTTGGATTGGGCTTAGGGAAATGCTACCCCTAAATCATAACAGTTGAGCTTCTAACATAAAAATAATCTTCGTGATCTTAATATCTCAATGTTCAAATACTAATAACTTTATATTTAATAAATATTTTATGAAATAAAATATTTTATTATAAATATTTTATGAAATAAAATATTTTATTATAAATATTTTATTATAAATTATAATTCATTGGGACAACTTTAGGATTTAGAATCGTATTGTTAATCTCATTTATATCACAAGAATTATAAGATAAATCTACTAAATTCAATTTGTTATTACTCATTGCGATTTTCAAAAATTTAATAATTATAAATCCAGCTATAGATTATATATATAATATTATAAGATAAAGCTAACTAAATTATTATATATAAATTCAATAACCTTAATTACATTTAGTAAAAAGATATAAATTAATAAAGAGAAGCCTTTTTTCTTTCAAATTCAACATTGTTAAATTTCTTGGTTTTGATGGTAACAAACATTCAATCAATATTGTGACTAAGTGTTTCAGGATCAAACAAAGATGTCACAGGGAACGATTGACAGTGTGGTTACGCAGAGGGAACAAAGAATTTTCTAAACAATTTGTTACCTCCAAAGGAACAACACTATCATCACAACAACAAGCTGTAAATGTCATAAAAAGAAGGTTGTGATGATAAAGAAGATTTTCCATGAAGATCTTGCAGTTGAAATTGGTAAACTCGTTCTGATTGCACAGATTGGAAGATTTGGAGAGAGAAGATTCTATCTTATCTTAATTATATTATTTTAGGAGATATTTCCTTAGATTATAGGATCAGTTGAGATATTATATTTTTTGGTCAAATAATATATTTTTGTTACTAACAAAGTGAGAGATAGATATTATTTGTTAGTAGGATTCTCTGCTTGTATAAATAGAAGTGAGTCGATCATTCCTAAGGTACGAACTCGAAGCATTTCAGTGTGAGAAAAAAGAAATGGAGTCTATGAGTCTTAGAGAGTGAGCTCGTGTTCGTCGTTGTAGGATTGATTCAAAACTAGGTGGGAAGTCTAGGGTTTGAAGTCCAAGCTACAAGTGTAACCGATCAAGAAATCAATAAGACAAGTAGACATCTTCAAAATCCTCTCAAGCGAGAAGCTTGAAGGTAGTGGTTTTTCCTTGATTAGTTATTTGACTAATTGGGGTTTTCACTATATATAGTGAGTTCTGTTGTTATTCATTCTTGCTTAAATATTCCGCTACACCTTCTGTAGGAACAAAGCATTTGTTCCCTCAAACGAACCACTAACGATCCAACAATTGATATCAGAGCCTGGTCTCTAGATTGTGTTCCCTAAGTCTTTGCATGAAAGATGTCTTCAAGCAATGCAATCCCCTCGATGGTCAGATTTGGAAGATCATTGAAGTTGGTCCTATCCCTATCCCTAATGAAAAGGATGCGACAAAAGTGAAAGCAAGGGATGACTATGATGATGTTGACTGGAAAAAGTTGGAGAAGAACAATAGAGCCAAAAAGATCCTTTATATGGCTTTGCTCCCTGCTGACCTTAAGAAGGTCATTTGCTATAAGACGGTTAAGGAAATCTGGGATGCTTTGAAACGTCTCCATGAAGGCAATGAGGATGTCAAGAAGAATCGAATTCTTGCCATGATGAAGGAGTATGATCTCATCTCCCAAGGAAAGAACAAAAACATTCAAGACTTCTACTCCCGCTTCCAATGAGTAGTTGGCCAACTGGAGTTTCTTGGGAAAAGCTTCCAGATTGGAAGCTCACTCATCACTTCATGCAAGGTCTCAATCCTCAATGGGACGCAATTGCTTTTGCCCTCTACGGCCAGACTGATATCAAAACTCTCACTATGGAAGAAGTTGTTGCCAGGCTAGAGAGCAACGCAACAGTTCAAAACTCCAAGATGAGTAAAAGAGGAACAGAGAAAGCTCAAAGCATTGCTCTAAAAGTTGAAAAAGCCTTCGACCTATCTCAAGTTGAAGATGAGGATGAAGATGTTGCTCTCATCACCAGAGCAATGAAGAGAATATGGTCTCGAAGCAAAGGCACCCCTCGTTCCATTGAAGGGAACAAAGATTTGAAGGATGTTATTTGCTATTACTGTCAAAACAAGGGACACTTTGCTAAAAACTGTTTCAAGAAAAAGGCAAGTCTTCCTCTAGTTTGTGAAGAAAAACAAGCAATGGTGGCAACTTGGGGAGACTCTGACTCTGAAGATGAGGAATCTTCTCAATCAAAAGATGTTTGCTTGATGGCTTTGAGAGTCCTCGTGACTAAAAAAGAAAGCAACTTTGTTTCAAGCATGCTTTGTCTCATGGTTGAAAGTAGCTCAAACGACTTTGAGGTAAATGAATCTGAACTCATTTTAAGTTTGAAAAGCAAGTCTAAGGAACAATTAAGCTTTATCATAAAAAAAACTTGTTCGTGAAAATAGTCGTTTCAATGAGCCACTTGATGAAAAAGATGAAACGATCTCAAATTTGATCGATGAGAACAAAGGTTAGGCTGAAAAAGTGACCAATTTTGAGACCGTTTTATCTTCTTCCTCTAACTCTTATGGAGAATGTCCTAAGCTCAATGAAAAGATTACTTCATTGGAAGCATATGTTACCTCATTGAAGATTATAGTCAACTATATCAAATGTTTAATTTTTTTTTTTATCAAACCGTACTCGTTAATAGTCATATATTTACAAATACTAGAATATATTCGGTATTATGAATATCATCAAGTTCTCATTCATCTTTCTGGTTCAGTTTAGTTTTATGTGTTCATTTTGCCCTTTTATTGGTCTAGCTTAATCATTTATAATTATACATGTTATTGAAGGTGTATAAGGAGTTATTAGGATAAGTAATTACTACTAATAATTAATTATATGTTGTCAGGGTTTAGAATCTTGAAAATATCTTATGTTACTTGTTGTTAAGAAATAAAATATGTTAAAATTTATATATATACTAAAGAAAAAGCCTCGGTCTCAAAATGTTTATGACTTTTGTGAATTTTAGTGTCATATTATTAAATGTTTCACTAAGATAATTAAAATTGATTTCTATCCAACTTCAGATTGGACAGCTATGATGAAACTTTCAATTACTATTATCTTTCTTATAGTAGGACATTTTTTATGAGCACTAATGTAAAAAAATTATTCATTGTTTAGTATCCCTAAATGTATTTAACTTAGTGAATTTTAATATCATATTATTGAAAAAAAAATCCAATCATTTACTTGATACGGACATTATGCTAGTTTGTTACTGAATATTATTGTCAATTCTAAATAAAAAGGATTACAAAAGCCTAATGTAGCTTTTAGGAAATTTTTTTTTTCTGTTCCACAAAAGGCACTAAATTATTATAATAAGAGAAGGAAATTTTGAAATCGTGATCGATCACGAGGTGTTTACCTTCTAAACTAAGAAAACTTGATTTTTGAAACATAATCTAAGTATACCGTATGACAATATCGTTAGGGTTCGTTTGGTATCGATATCAAAGATATAAGATATCTAGTATCAGTATCGGTATATGTATCGAGATATGTGTATGAATTAGGGGTGAGCAAAAATATACAAATCCGGCCGACCCGATCCGATAACCCGCCAATCCGAATCCTAAAAGTCCGTATCCGAAATCATCCGTTTAATTTTTATCCGAATCCGATCCGATTCGGGTGATTTTTTCGGATACGGATCGAGATATTTTGCTTACCGGAAATCCGGTACTATTAATATATAATATATATGTTTTTATAACTAGTATACAATGTTTAATTAGTTTAGATGATCTCAAAATGATGCTTGTACAATTTGAAGTAATTAAACCCACTTCAATTCTCCAATACAATATTTCTTATTTTATTCCTTTTAATAAAAAAACAACATTGATTATTATTCTTATAAAATTAAAACCCTAAATCAATAATTCATGTACTAATTGTCGCCTCACTAAATAGAGCAAATATGTTTTTTTGTTAAGACTGAGTGTTTATCATTGAATTGAATTTTGATTATATAAGTTGAAGTTATAACTTTGTATATACCTGCCAGTTCCTCTTATTAGTTATTATATAATATATATACGTTTATGGTTCTCAATTTGAAAAGATTGACAAGTTTAATTATTTGAAAAAATTACAGGAACTTGCAAATGGTGTTGACGTTTGACATTTAGTTTGCACTTTACAGATTGTTAGTTTTGATTAATTAGAAAATTAACATTTTGATTTAATTTTTAATAGGTTTTCTAGTAACCGGATAATTTGGATATATGAGTCATATATCCGATCCGGATAATATTTACCGGATACGGATAGGAGTTTTGTGAATATGTTTTACCGGATATCCGACATACCGGACCGGATTGGATATATCCGTTTGCTCACCCCTAGTATGAATGATATCAATATATCAGGTATGAGTATAAATATGAGTAATATTTTTAATATATCTATTTTATGAGAGATATAAAATTAACACTGATATTAATTTAATATTACGCATACCCATATTTTAATACTCATACTAGGAGTAGGGTTGAAGTGCATAATGATCTTAGGGTGAGGAGTAATTATGGCTAAAAGATCTAAGAGATTGATGGATAAGATTGAAATGACAAAATTATAAATATTTTTATTTTTATAATATTTGTTATTAAAAAAGTTTTTTTTCGAAATTAAATTTTTTCAAAAAAAAATCTTGATTTTTTTTTTTGAATTTTTTTTTTTAAAAAAATCATTAATTTTTTTTGTAAGTTTGTCAAAAAATATTTTATTTAATTGTATTATATATCAAGTGTATAAATAAACACCAAAAGTGTATCTATAATGAATTCAAAGTGCATATATAAGCACATTTTTAATGCTCACATAGAGTGCATCTTTAATATGATAAAGTACATACTGTAATATGTAAATGTGCATATTTAACATGTATATTAAAAGTACACATTTTAGCTAGTGTATGTTTATTATATTAAAAGTGCATATGTTAGTATGTTAAAGTGCATACTTAATATGTTAAAAAGTGCATATGTAATTATGTTAAAGTGGATGCTCAATATTCCAAGTTAAGTGCATGCATGTATAAGTATATTAAAGTACATGTTTAGTGATCTAAAATTAAGTATATATGTAAATATATTAAAGTGCATGTGTAATATGTTGAAGTGCATGATTAAAATGCTAAAGTGCATGGTACTATTTTTTTCAGGAAAATGTTCATGAAAAAAAATTGGGGAAAAAACTTAATTTTTGGGAAAAAAAATATTTTCGGAAAACAAAATTTAAAAAAATATATTTTTGAAACAAATTATTTTCGGAAATTATTTTTTAAAAATAAATATAAAATTAAAAAGTTAGTTGTCAGTTGTCACTCTATGTATTTTAATCCTAACTCTTCATTTCTACAATCTAATGACTAAGATTAATTCTCATTTTACATACTAAAAACTCTTTTCATATGATTCTTACTCTAATAGCATATATCACACATAAATATGAGTAATATCAGTACTCCTATAGTCCTATATATGATATCAATATCAAAGATGCCCTGAATAACTTATTAATAAGAGACAGTTTTTGGTAGTATACAAATGATTTTGCAAGTTGGGCACAACAGAGAAATTTATAAATATATAAAGTAGAACAAAATGGCCAATTAATGTCTAAACATTTACTCTCTGCATCAAAACTAAGCATTGAAAATATTACATTGAATCATCATTGGATGGACTACATGTGTGTAACACCCCCAAATCTGAACCCATTTGGAAAGGTATTACCGCCAGTGACCTCAGTGTTCCTTACCGAGATCACCCAAGGCTTTACCGTTTGAATACAAACCATGAAATACAATGATACAAAATGATAACCTTATTCATAGAAAACATGAGTCCCGGGATTACATCCCATTCCCGAATAGGACAAACACAGAGTTTAACAAAGTACAGCGGAAGTCTTTAAACAAGGTACATCGGAAGTCTTTTAAATATATTACAAACAAGGATCTTGACCACAATGGTCATCTCCCAAAGATCTCAACCTGATTAAAAGAAATTATTAAAAACATCCAAAAACAATCGTCGTCTTCATAGTCAATCTAGTCTCCTCATATCTTCGCTCTATCTGATGTGCCGAATCGAACGGATGACACCAGCCAACCATGCAGAGAACAATTACGGTTGGTTAGTCTACTAAATAGACTATGCAAGGGTACAAAGAAGAGTGGTTCGAAGCAGTCGTATTAGGTTAGACTCATCGCTTCTCGAATAATAACCGATGACGATAGTCAACCATCATACTCCTACTGGAATAAACAAGAGGTATGCACAAGAGAAGATTCTGAAAGACTGAATCTTCACAGAAATCGACCCAAAAAGAGACTCCAAGAGATTGAGTCTTTAAGGAAATATGACAAATCTGGAACGTTTAAAGAATCAGACATCAGTGATTTAAAAGCTGACTTAGATGTTTCGGTTCACGACCAACCTCACCGCTTACAGCGAATCAAGATTGGAAAGAGAACGTACTCTGATCAAAGTCAATACGAGCTTTCCTAGCTGCACTATTTACTTAGCTACACTACTCGCCAAAGGTATATTAATTATGTGCACTCGGGCACTTTATCTTATTAAATTCCAAAACCCACATTACATTATAAGCTTTTAAACATATGCTCTGTCACGCAGGACATACAACTAAGGAATAGACCTCACAGAATCCAAGCCTCTGGACTTATATCGAAGGAATGAACCTCGCAGAGTCCAAGCCTCTACTATCGCAGGGTCTTGCTCGCCCTTAACAGTTATAAAGAAATGAATGGACCTCTCGGAGTCCAGGCGTTCCTACGAATACTCGTGCTAACTTACAGTTCAAGCACAACAATAGTTCAGGATAAATCCACATAAATGCCCTCAAGGCGAACATAAATAATAGCGTTATTTTAACAGATATATAACCTATTAATATCATTATTACAGTTTCCAAAACAGTTTATAAAACCAATTCCAGATAAACACAGTAATCATTCCAAATTAATTACTCAGCTAAACAACTGATAATTAATGTAAATATGAAACGATGAACAAGAGCGAACCGCTACTTGCCTTAATCCGCAGAAAAGAAACAAGCCTAATGACAATGACGGGATTCCGGGCTCGACACGGGTATAGCTCCGACAGCACAACGACCTTCGAATCGACCCATAAAAGGAACCCTAAGTTAGATCCGACATAATCACAGTACGAATCTAAAAATGACGAAAGACAACGAAAGGAACGACGCCACAACGACGACCACCAAAGCCAAAAGCCCAAAAAGGCATTCTGGAAACTGGCGGCGGTCGTCGCAGTTCATCACGGCGGTCGCTGTGAAGAACTCAGACGACAGAAGCGACGAGAAAAATCACCCAAAACACGAGCGACTCGGCCTCCTTCGACTTGCTTTGGTTTCTAACCTCCAAGGCTACCAAAAGCTTCACAAAGGCACTCTGGAAACACCACCAAATGACCTCCGGCGAAAGCTTCAGAAATCCGACGAGGCACAACTCCGGTGAGGCAAGAATTTGGGAGAGCTTGGGCTGTGGAATCGGTTCCAATCCGACCTCCAAGCACCTCCTTAAATAGCCAAAGCACCGGGAACACAATGATGGCCCTACGACGAGGCGGAGCAGGCCTACTTCGGCGCGTCAGAGGCTCGCCGGCGACCATCGGGCAAAAACCTCCGGACAAGGACGGCGGGCGCCGCGGAGAGCAAGGGTCGCCGCCTCACAAATTGCCTACGGCGGGCGAATTACGGCGGGCGCCATACTGCACGGCGGTCGCCGCCACTAGGCCTGGCGCCCATCTAGGAAGACGACCACGCCAGTCCTCGAGCCTGGCGACGGCGGGCGCCGCCATAAATGCGGCAGTCGCCGCCCCTGTGGCTTTGCGCCCATTCTGGTTTTGAACGACAACAACTTTAACCCGGGATAAAATTATCGTACGCAAACGAGTAATAAAATCCAAAGTACGTCGTCTGTATTTTATTTCACTGAGAAAAATATTACAGATACAGAGCACATTACAGAATGTCTTCAACTATCTGAATTAAATCCGACGTACGAAACGGGTACTCGGGAAAATTCCCAAAATAACCTTACAATACGAGGTATCACATCACCCCCCCTTAAAAGAAGTTTCGACCCCGAAACTTGCATTAAGCCAATGAGGGTCCTGCCTCAACACCAATCTTACCACTTGGATTCAATATCCTTATTCACTTCATCCTTGAAATGGATCACAAGAGATATTACTCTTAATTCCTTAGGATATCATTCTGAAAATGATTCGCTCGTCTCGATGCTTACAACACAACTCACTTATGAGAGATAGCTCTTAGTCTCTCCGAACATAACTCCACAAGTTCATCCTTTATCTCTTAAGGAAGCTTGGAAAAAAAACTCAGCGTATGGGATACCGCTTACCACTTTATTCCTTAGGTGTATATAGACAATTCTCTTTACTGAATCTTTAATACATCGGGATCATTGGCATATCCCCTCTTAAACTGCAACCTTTCTTCTTAACACAACAACTCTTACAACTTAATCTTCCTCAAAGAGTTGCACCCAACCTTATAGATGACATACTCTATATATGAAGAAGAATCTTAGGAATGGATTACGGTTTAAACAGCAGAGTCGACCCTGTGATTAATCATATAGGGGACGAACATCTAAGTTGCCCACAATACTCCACCACCATAAGTCCGACAGTCTTTATCCTTACTTGGCATAAGCTGTTCTCGACACTTACGAGGTTTCGTATGAACAACTAATTCGTAACGATAACGCATTCTGAAATTTCCAAAACAAGGAAACACTTCATTATCATTCAAACATTACCTTAACTGACAAAAGTTGAACAACCAGATCACGATACCACGGAGATTATCGACACACGTCGCTACTCCTTAATCTTAAAGAAAGACTTGACATAAATACAACTTAATGGATCAGGGTTCTTCTCCGTTGGCTTGGCTCATTACAAAGAGTCTTTGCCCTTGGCCTGAAGACCCCATAGGCGCTTTGCCTTTAATACGAGCCATAGACTGCTCAAGAGCCGATGCCTCTGGCCTTGGGTTATGCCCACCGCCAACATTTGACGCCTGATAAGACTGCATTGGTCCCTGACCCTTCAGTCTGCAGTATGTTTTTATGTGGCCTTCTCTCCCACAATTATGACATACTCTCTTGTCCTTTTGGCAATTAAATTTTTTTTTATGCCCAACTTCACCACAATCGTGGCACTGAATTACTCTGCTGCTCCAACCTGAGCCTCTGGCAAAGTCAAACTGGGTTGTCTCGGTCTTGGCACGACCAGACTTTTCAAACTTGGTAGGCGATGCCGGTCGTTTAAATGAACCAACCTGGCGATCCTGTTGCCCACCATTTCCCTTAACTTGCTTCTCCTGTTTATGGGCAGACTCCTCCAATGTGATCTTTGTCGACTATGGGCGGTCAACATCCTCTGTCTAATCAAGCAATGTCTAGAGTTGTCCTTTCAACCAACTCTGGTCCAAGCAGAATCTTGTCGGCATTCTTATCCCAACAAATCGGAGATCTGCATTTGAGACCATACAAAGCTTCAAACGGAGCCATCTTGATCTTAGCATGCCAGCTATTATTGTACGTGAACTCAATCAGACTCAGGCTGTCTTCCCAGCTAGTCGGACGATCGAGTGCACATGCTCTTAGCATATCCTCTAGGGTCTGGATGGTCCTTTCAGACTGTCCATCTGTCTGAGGATGAAATGATGTACTGAATCTTAATTCAGTTCCCATGGCCTTATAAAGCTCTTGCCAGAACCTTGACATGAATCGGCCATCTCGATCCGATACAATGGTCTTTAGGAATGCCATGTAAACGGACAATCTCCTGGTGGAAAACTTCTGCTGACCTCTGGGTCACCCAAGTAACCTCAGTTTCCAATGCAAACACTATTGCTGCTAGTTCTAGGTCATGTGTTGGTTAGTTTGCTTCATAGGTTTTCAATTGTCTAGATGCGTATGCAATAACCTTGCCCCTCTGCATCAAAGACACATCCCAACCCATTTCTCGAAGCATTACTATAGACCATATAACCATCATTCCTTCCGACAATGCCAAAACTGGTGCATAAGTCAGACACTGTTTCAACTTCTTGAAAACTGGTCTTGCACTTGTCATCCCAGACAACTTCTTGTTGACCTTGTGGAACAGACTGGTCATAGGTGGAGTGATCTTAGAAAAATCCTTCCATGAACCGTCTATAATGCTCAGCAAGCTCTGGGAAACTGCGCACCTCGCTCACACCCTGAGGCCGCTTCCAAACAACTACTGATTCACTCTTCTGGGGAATAACCATAACCTCATTCTTATTGATCACATGGCCTAAGAAAGCCACTTCTAGATCCAACAATCGCACTTAGCCCACTTTGCGTACAGCCGACTTGGTCTAAGGACCGATAAAGCAATCCGCAGATGTTTCCTGTGAGCTTCCTTGCTCGGGAAAATATCAAAATGCTATTGATGAAGACCACTATGAACTTATTCAAGTACTGGTCTAAAACATCGATGCACTAGGTTCATGAAAACTGCTGGAGCATTCGAAGCCCAGATGGCATGACTACAAACTCGTAGTGACCATCTCTCGTCCGAACGCAATCCTCGGAATATCATCCTCACGAATCCTGAGCTGATAAAAACCAGACCTCCTGTCGATCTTGGAGAAAACTTTTGCTCCCTGTAGTTGATCCAACAGATCATCACTCCTGGGCAACAGATACTTGCTCTTGATCGTGACTTTATTCAACTCTCGAAAGTCAAAACAAAGTCGAAACGGTCCATCTTTCTTTTTGAAAAATAAAACTAGTGATAACAGGAATTTGTCGTTCTAATTCCTACTATGCAAAATATCCAAACAAACCCTAAACCGTAGTCCTAGGTAAGTAAAGGTCGAATCCACAAGGAGGCGGATTCTATCTAAATATGCAATTCGTATGTCAATCAAAAGTAACCAAAGGGGGGTTTTGTGAGTTTTAATTAATCTAAGCATGCAAAAGTAAACAACTAGATGTAATGGATTCAGTAATGGGGAAAAGCACTTAGTCAAACAACATCCACTATTCGTATGACAAGTTGATCCTAGATACTCATTCAAAATCTCATGCAATGGTGATTCCAATTCCTTTTCAGATATAACTAATAGCACAACTAGATACTATTAGCACTAACTAATTAAACAACCCTGAAACTATCAAGATTCAGTTTAACAGCAGCCTTACGGATAGGAATATAGTTGGATACAATTCTAGCATAAAACAACCAGCTTTTATCCTAGAATGTAAATTAGTTCTCTTCTGCATAAGACTAGCACAACCAGTTACTAATACGATACAGTTGCTACTCTGAAATAGATATGCTCAACCAGTAACAATCTAAATCTAGCAATCAATCAATAACAACAAACCCTAGATGCGTCCAAATAGAGATTATCAATATCAATCATAAGCAACTTAAGCAAGAGAAAGATAAAAACCATGCAATAGATTAAGAACAAGAATCTCACAACTTAATCCAAACGAAAGCTTCAGCGTTTGACTAAGCCAGGGAGGCTTAGTTCTTCATAACGTAGAAAATGGAATTAGGGTTCAAAGAAAAAGATGATAGATTGATAGGCAAACAAGCCTTTTTTCTCCCCTAATATACTAAAGGAAATAAAATCTAAATTAACCTAAAACGAAATAATAAAATAATAATAATAATTAAACAAACTAAAGCAGGGAAATTAATCCCGTTCCCGCAATTCTCGTTCAGCAGCTCGTCCAGCACTCGGCCTCATCCCACGCAGCTCAGCGGGCGGCCCACTCCAGCAAATGCTTCGCGTGGGCTTCTTCTCTCAACGTGACATCTCGGCCCAGCATCAGCAATTCATTCTCCCGCTTTTTCGGCCCAACTTCAACCAGCAGCAACACGGCCCACCTCCAATTTGCTTCAATTTCACGCTGATGTCGTGGATGACATCACCTCCAATTTGCTTCAATTCACCAGCTTCAATTTGATGCGCGCATCGATTCTTCATTTCACGTGGGTACAATTCTTCATGTGGGCCGAACTTCTCCTTTTTGGGCCGAGCTTCCATGGCCTTTCTTCCAACTTGGCCCAGCATTTAAAAGCATAATCACGTGGCTTGTTAATCAATTACCAAACTTCGCCCCCACTCGCCATACACATGAATGTGTCTAAATCTACCCGAATGGCACCAATAAAACCCTCTAATGACTCTTATTTAAACCCTACAAAGTAGTGCTTATCAGACACTCCTACTTAAGGTGATGCACTCAGCTTTATATAACTTTTGTCAAGAAGATCCTTGAGTTGCTTCTTCAACTCTTGCATCTCAACAGGAGCCATCCGGTACGGTACCTCAGAGATCGGCGTGGTACTCGGCTTGAGATCAACGGCAAACTCCACAACACGATTCAGGGTATCCAGGAATATCTTCTGGAAAGACACCCGGAAATCCTCTAACCACAGGAATATCAAAAACTGAAGTCTATCACTGCCTTATGACGCTTCCGTCAATCCATACCGAGAATAATTATCGTATGGGACCATGGTTATTTAGGTCAAATCGCTTTGAATTTCTTACCCTTGATGGTAATCGATAATTTCGACAGACGATTGGTTCTAACCAAATATTTCATATTAATAATATTTATAACCAAAAGTTCACAAACTTAGCCGCATACAGAACTTAACTTACAACCATCCAAAATGAAAGTCTGGGTAGCACCCACATCAATAATACATTAACAAAAGTGTAATGCAGATACAAAGTACTCTAAGCATTAGGAGCATAGGGTCCATCCGCCTCACGCATCACGTAAAGGCGTTGACTCTGACTTCCAGAAGTCACTGGGGCTTTCCTCTTATCCTGCGCAGTTGTCTGCATCGAAGGATTGGAAGTCTCTGCTAGTTTAAACCTAGGTCTGTTGTTTGGATTAACAGACCCCTGTTGTGACTTCGCTCCTTTTTGCATTCCATGCCGACAGAACCTCTGTATATGTCCTTCCTTTCCACAACCAAAACAAGTCTTCTTCTCATTCCGACATGCAAAATTCTTGTGCCCAGATGCACCACAATTATGGCATTGGATCAGACTCTTGCTCTCACCCGATTGCTGAGTTGACCCATCTCGAGTCATTTATGTCTTTGCCTTGCTGGACTTGGCAAAATCAGAAGGTGGTGCGGGACGTTTAAACCCACTTGCCTGAGGCTGGTTCTGCACTTGCCTCTAGCTATCACGCTTCCCGGTTGACTCCTCCAGAGTTACCTCCAACTTGTAGGCCGCATCCACGTACTGCTCGAGAGTAGAGCATGTGTGGTGCACCATCCATGGTTTAATATCTGGGTTCATCCATTCATGGAAGTACCAGATCTTCTGAGCCTCACTGGATATCTCTGGTTCAGCATACTACAGCAAATGATTGAATTTAGTAGCAAGCTCGGTCACCTTCAATCCATCCGTCTTAGGATACAAGAACTCCTTGTGTTTCTCCTCCCTCATAGCACGAGAGAAGAAATGGTCCGTCATCTTGGTCTTAAACATTGAACAGGTCAACACCGGGCTATCAGCTAAGCCGGTACTCTCCCACCATTCACTGGCTTCTTCCTTCAACTGTAGAGAAGCTATGTGCACTTTCTCCGCTTCAGTGCACTCCACATTACGGAACAATCGCTCCATGTGGGAAAACCAATGAGCCACTCTGACTGACTCTCCCTTTCCATCGTAGTTGTCGGGTCTCATAGAGTTAATAGCCTTCAGAGCTCGGCCATACTCCCCTCTATTCTTGATCACGCCTCCCTGTAGTACCTGGTTCTCTTGTTCCTCAAACCTCGGAACTTCTGTAGGTATTGGCACTCCTTGTGCCTGAGGTGCGATTGGTCGCATTATCTCGGTGAATGCTTACATAACAATCCCCCGAATTGCTGTGACTGTTGCTGCATCGAGCACTACTGGAGCGTCGGCCTGAGCTTGGCCATTGCCTCCTGGATTATTGTTGAAGACAAACTCACACTCTCCTGATGGGTCTGCATCAATCCTCGGGTTTGGTCTGGGGTCATTGCTTGGCCCAGCACCAGCACGGATAACGTTCCTTGTGTTCACCATCTGTTTACTGATCAAATTCCAAGGATTTTATCACATTAGTATCATTATGATATACTTATTGTAATAAAATCAAGTTAGAATAGATCAAACTCGTAAATTTCTATTGATGAACTGAAAATGAGATACTAGGTTCTACAACCTCAAATCACAACGAGCGAACTTGGAATCAAGCCTAACTGGAGATGGCGAAACCACCTCGGCTTCTCCCGGGTTCCTCTGAAGAGAACAGAATGCACCCATATCTAGCGGGGCAACGAGAAATAAATTAGTCTTTCTAGACATAGAAGCAAGCTTACTACATCAGACTATATAGAAGACACGACTATGAACGGTGTTTTGAAATTCTTTTTACTTTGAAAATTTCGAGCCCTTTTAAAGCATTTTCAAAAATGGATAAATGATTTATAAAATACCAAACCCGTTTTAAAACCTTTGGCTCTGATACTACAACTGTAACACCCCCAAATCTGAACCCATTTGGAAAGGTATTACCGCCAGTGACCTCAATGTTCCTTACCGAGATCACCCAAGACTTTACCGTTTGAATACAAACCATAAAATACAATGATACAAAATGATAACTTTATTCATAGAAAACATGAGTCCCGGGATTACATCCTAATCCCGAATAGGACAAACACAGAGTTTAACAAAGTACAGCGGAAGTCTTTAAACAAGGTACATCGGAAGTCTTTTAAATATATTACAAACAAGGATCTTGACCACAATGGTCATCTCCCAAGGATCTCAACCTGATTAAAAGAAATTATTAAAAACATCCAAAAACAACCGTCATCTTCATAGTCAATCTAGTCTCCTCATATCTTCGCTCTATCTGATGTGCTGAATCGAACGGATGACACCAGCCAACCATGCAGAGAACAATTGCGGTTGGTTAGTCTACTGAATAGACTATGCAAGGGTACAAAGCAGAGTGGTTCGAAGCAGTCGTATTAGGTTAGACTCATCGCTTCTCGAATAATAACCGATGACGATAGTCAACCATCATACTCCTACTAGAATAAACAAGAGGTATGCACAAGAGAAGATTCTGGAAGACTGAATCTTCACAGAAATTGACCCGAAAAGAGACTCCAAGAGATTGAGTCTTTAAGGAAATATGACAAATCTAGAACGTTTAAAGAATCAGACATCAGTGATTTAAAAGCTGACTTAGATGTTTCGGTTCATGACCAACCTCACCGCTTACAGCGAATCCAGATTGGAAAGAGAACGTACACTGATCAGTCAAGACGAGCTTTCCTAGCTGCACTATTTACTTAGCTGCACTACTCGCCAAAGGTATATTAATTATGTGCACTCGGGCACTTTATCTTATTAAATTCCAAAACCCACATTACATTATAAGCTTTTAAACATATGCTCTGTCACGCAGGACATACAACTAAGGAATGGACCTCACCGAATCCAAGCCTCTGGACTTATATCGAAGGAATGAACCTCGCAGAGTCCAAGCCTCTACTATCGCAGGGTCTTGCTCGCCCTTAACAGTTATAAAGAAACGAATGGACCTCTCGGAGTCCAGGCGTTCCTACGAATACTCGTGCTAACTTACAGTTCAAACACAACAATAGTTCAGGATAAATCCACATAAATGCCCTCAAGGCGAACATAAATAATAGCGTTGTTCTAACAGATATACAACCTATTAATATCATTATTACAGTTTCCAAAACAGTTTATAAAACCAATTCCAGATAAACACAATAATCATTTCAAATTAATTACTCAGATAAACAACTGATAATTAAGGTAAATATGGAACGATGAGCAAGAGCAAACCGCCATTTGCCTTAATCCGCAGAAAAGAAACAAGCCTAACGACAACGACAGGATTCCGGGCTCGACACGGGTATAGCTCCGACAGCACAACGACCTTCGAATCGACCCATAAAAGAAACCCTAAGTTAGATCCGACATAACCACAGTACGAATCTAAAAATGACGAAAGACAACGAAAGGAACGACGCCACAACGATGACCACCAAAGCCAAAAGTCCAAAAAGGCATTCTGTGTAATACCCCTCATTTTTTATGAGACCATTCGGAGGAAATTCCCGAACAAGTGAAAGGACGTCGAATTTAATTCGGAAGAGTTAAGACATTTAAGGAAATGTATCTCCTCCATAATAAATTCCTGAGTAGAATAAAATACATTCGACGTATTTTTGAGATTTACAAATGGTCATTCGGGTACAAAAATGTTAACAAGTACGAATATATTTAACCCGAAATTTTAACAGAACAACCATCCGAAAGGGGATAAGTGTCCCGTAACAATTGGACCAAGAAATTCTCAATTGGACGGATGGCATGAGCAAACTTGCATGCTAAGGCATATATAATTACTCACCTAATTAGGCTTGATACGTGGTAGACATATACAAGATGAAATCTAGCCTTGCTACGTGGATCATTTATGCATAAGATGAAAGATTACCTAGCTACCCATCTTATTAGAATTGCTACGTGGAACTCATACATGAGATGAAATTGGCCACTTAGCAAATTTCAAGTGACAAGCCAAATCAACTTGCAAGAGATTACGTGAGAATTCAGCAATTGTAGGCCAAATTTGCAAGGCATCATCACGGCTATATATATAAGAGGAAGAGAACCGAGAGTAAGGGAGGGGAATGGAAGCTAAGAAACTTTCCTATGCTCTCAAGAAATTTAGCTCCCGTTAAATACTCTTCCACCTCTAAAATTCTAAGTATCCTTTAGACTAAGATCCGAGCTCCTTTTTTTCAAGCTAAAATAAGAAGGAGAAGGTGCTCCATAGTGGTGATTAAGGGTGCCAAGGATTAAGGATCAAAAGCTCTCGAAACCAAGGCGAAACGAGGTTATGTCGTTGCTTTGGACTCGGAGTCCAGACAAGGTTAAGCTTGTGCTGCTTTCTGCGGATCTAAGGCAAGTGGCGGTTCGCTCTTGCTCATCATTCCATAATTCATTGGTTATCAATAGTTTGATTGTTAATCAAGTTGGAATGATTCCTGTTTTCATCTGGAACTATTTTGATATCGAAGCATGATTTTGTGATTTGTATGATATTAGGCTACTATATGGTTATAGTAATGCTATTACCTAGATATATATATATATATAGGTGTAAATATATATATGTTGTTATGATTATGCTTGAAGGCATAAAAGTGATGATTGTATGCTGAACTGTTTAGTTAGCACGAGTGTTCGTAGGAATGGTAGTCCTAGAGGGGACTATGCATTTCTTGATAACCGGTGAAAAGGTTGGAAGGATCCAACCCCGTTTGCAGGTCCTGCGACCAGTCACTCTACCTCGGTGGTAGGGGGTGAGGGCAGAACAGCTGGTGCCCATATCGGGATTCCGATCCCCTGTAGCCTGTGTCGCTCGGTGCGACATATGTATGCGTGCCTTGTCAGGCACGTGTGTAAAGGTCCCTTGTAGCATGTGTTGCTCGGAGCAACATATGTATGCATGCCCTGCTAGGCATGTGTGTAAAAGCTTATAACGTGGTTGAGAATTTTATGACTAGAGAGGATAAGTGTCTTGTGTGTACGTGATTAATATGCTCTTTGGTGATCTTTAAACTTATGTGTAGAAAAAGGGTTACAGATATTTGTCATGCTTGGTGGTAAAGACTCGATCTTTTGGAGTCTTTCTTGTTGGATATTCCCATAAGATTCATTTTGTTGAAGTCTTCTTGTGAGATTAATTTCTGTAGATTCAGTCTTCTGCCTTGTGCCCTTACTAGTCTATTCATTAGACTAACCCCTTGTGTTTTTATTTATCTGCAACGTCATGGTGGTGTCGTCCGTCCGTTTCGGCACATACAGGTCCAAAAAGGCTATAACGACTATGAGGATGAACGGTATTTGAAAATGTTTTAATCAGGCTACGATCTTTGGGCGTTGACTATTGAGGTCAATACTCTTGTAAATTATTTCAAGTCTTTCGCTGTATTGTAATGACTCTGTATTTTGTCGCATTTGGAATCGTGTTGTAATTCCGCGACTATGGTTTAAATGAAGTTACGATGATTTTATATCGTAATTGTTCTTTATGAATTGTATTTCAAACGGTAAAGCCTAGGGTGGCTTCGGTGTGGAAACCGAGGTCACTGGCGGTAATATCTTTCCAAATGGGTTATAAATTTGTTACAGAAATGGTATCAGAGCTAAAGTTCTGTTTTTAAAACAGATTTGGTATCAGAGCCGAAAGTTTTTAAAACGGGTTTGGGATTTCATGAACCATTTACTCGTTTTTGAAAATATTGTCAAACGGCTCTTGTGAACTCACGGGCGGCACCAGTACCGGCACCGGCACCGTTGGGTGGCTGGGTGTGTGATGTGGCTGGGGTAGCTTGGCCTGGGGATGTTACAGATCCGGTTTGAAATATTTTCACTCGTTTGAAATATTTTCACTCGTTTGAAATATTTTCGAAGGCTCTGAATTTTCAAATGAAAAATTATAACCGTTCATAGTCGTGCCTTCTTTAGTCTGATATGAGAGGTATGAGAGTTACCTCTATATCTAGAAATACTGATTTCTTCTTGTTGTTATAAGACATAGGTGTTAGTCTATTCTTTTGAAAGGACTCGGAAGGTGCCGAGATGATTCTATCATTTCTAGTAATGTTAGATTTCCCTGTTTCTCAGAGGTATTTCGAGGTTGGAGGACCTAGTAGTTCCCTCGAAGGTATCAAGTATGTACATCCTGAGTTGGTAGTACTAATACCCTAGTGTTGTAATCTCCGAATAATTTGGTGTGAACGCTCGGGAGATTTGTGTAGATGAATCTTGTGCTCTCTGTTCATAATTCATCTATAGGATTACCAAGTTGATCTATTCTAAGTAATTTTATGGGATAATTAAGGAATCACTCTTAGGAGTTTTGATGTCTAAGTGTGATGTCATAGTCGTTGACATTAATTGTTGAGAAAATGGATACAGAGGATTAATGCTCGATGCAGTCGGGATTTGCATCCGTATGAGGATTCGTGGAACGAACCTATGGTAGAGTTCGTTGAGCCGTTAAGGTAGGCCAACGAAATATTGTAATAACGACGTTTAAATGGAAGCGATTTCCAAGGGAACTCTAAGGAAAATCCCAAGGAAGATCCTAAGAAAGATCCTCAAGGAGAGGAAAATCCTAGGGGAGATCCCGAGAAAGATCCTCAGAAGAAGGAAGATCCGAAGGAAGATCCTCTAGAGGAGAAAGATCCTGTGGAAGATCCTTAGGAAGAGGAAGATCCAGAGGAAAACCCTAAGGAAGATCCTCGAGAGGGGGAAGATCCAAGGGAAGATCCGATGAGAACCCGGAGAAAGACCTCGTAAGGCAAGGCTAGAAGAGTCTGATGCCTAAAGTGTTCATTTATGAGTATCTTTTAGGAAATAAGCATATTAGGAGAAGTTATGGAAATATTTGTTTCTTCTTGAGACATCATATTCCTAGTGTTTGGAGGTATAGGTTATGTGGAGTTAATGAGATTAAGAGTTATATCTCACTTGTGTACTTGAGATTTTTGTTCCACTAGAAGTATATAGAGGTGGACTAGTGCAAAGTCCGGAATGTCTAGTTGTGGAATCATGTTGTAGGCATTAATGTGGATAAAGTGTTGTGAAGGAATAAGTTGATTAAGGGAATAGTTCAATAAGAACTCGTTTTCCCTATTTTGCGATCTTGAGTAAGATTGTGGAATCAAGAATTATGGTGATTGGATTTATAAGTAAGTATGGCCAATGTAGGACCACTGGTTAAAGCTTTTGGAAAAGCCAAGTGTACGAAATCATATATATCCTTTGGAGAGATCTATTTGAGATTCGTTTGAGGTAATATAAGGGAATGATGCAATTAAGTCCAGGATGGATAGTAGATTGCGTGGGGAATATAAGGATTTTAAGTTGGAAATAAGTCATTTAAGACAGTACGAGTCGTTGGACTCGATAAGTGGAATTTCCAAAGGATGAAGAGTTAGGACTCTTGGGAATTGACATGATTGACATCTTGTAAGTATGTCATCTATAAGGTTTATGGTATCACTCTCTTTGAGGAAATAGGAGTAATATCTTATGTGACACGTTTCGAGGAACGTAGGAATAAGATATTGTGATTGTTCTTGAATCTTAAAGGAGTTAAGTTAGAAATTGTTTAAAGAGATGTGTTAAATTATTCTTATAAGGATTTTAAGTTAGAGATGGCATAAGGCCAGTCTTACTTTAAGATAAATGATGGAACTGTGGGAGATATCTTTAAGGAAGTTAAAGAAGTTATGATTCAAGATTACTAAGATTTGATGTCTAAGTTGTAAGAAGATAATGTGTAAACCTTTGAGGATAAGGTGCGAGTATAAGTATGTTGGGGAATACTGGTGAATTAAAAGATATTGTGTATAGACTATTTTTCTGTGTGATTGAGGAATACAATAGTACAAATTACCGGTATGAACCTATGGAGAATTGGGGATGCCAGAGAGGTATTTGGAGAAATAGGAAAAGTGAATTATAGGCTCGTGCCTAAGATAGTTTCGGATTTATAGGATTCAGTTATGAGTCAACATATGAGACCTGGACTAGAGTATGTTTGATGAGTGGGATGTTCGCAAGAACAAGTCCAGTAAGGCAGAATAGCAGTTCAATCGTCGATACGGACCGTAGTGATTCATGTTTGGAGCGAAAAAGGTTTCATGGGAAGCCTGGAGAATTTTAGAGGAAATGCATAGACGCTTTCCTGATTTGTTTTGGTCAAGTTTCGGGGTCGAAACTTATTTTAAGGGGGTAGTGATGTAATACCCCTCATTTTTTATGAGACCATTCGGAGGAAATTCCCGAACAAGTGAAAGGACGTCGAATTTAATTCGGAAGAGTTAAGACATTCAAGGAAATGTATCTCCTCCGTAATAAATTCCTGAGTAGAATAAAATACATTCGACGTATTTTCGAGATTTACAAATGGTCATTCGGGTACAAAAATGTTAACAAGTACGAATATATTTAACCCAAAATTTTAACGGAACAACCATCCGAAAGGGGATAAGTGTCCCGTAACAATTGGACCAAGAAATTCTCAATTGGACGGATGGCATGAGCAAATTTGCATGCTAAGGCATATATAATTACTCACCTAATTAGGCTTGATACGTGGTAGACATATACAAGATGAAATCTAGCCTTGCTACGTGGATCATTTATGCATAAGATGAAAGCTTACCTAGCTACCCATCTTATTAGAATTGCTACGTGGAACTCATACATGAGATGAAATTGGCCACTTAGCAAATTTCAAGTGACAAGCCAAATCAACTTGCAAGAGATTACGTGAGAATTCAGCAATTGTAGGCCAAATTTGCAAGGCATCATCACGGCTATATATATATAAGAGGAAGAGAATCGAGAGTAAGGGAGGGGAATGGAAGCTAAGAAACTTTCCTATGCTCTCAAGAAATTTAGCTCCCGTTAAATACTCTTCCACCTCTAAAATTCTAAGTATCCTTTAGACTAAGATCCGAGCTCCTTTTTTTCAAGCTATAATAAGAAGGAGAAGGTGCTCTATAGTGGTGATTAAGGGTGCCAAGGATTAAGGATCAAAAGCTCTCGAAACCAAGGCGAAACGAGGTTCTGTCGTTGCTTTGGACTCGGAGTCCAGACAAGGTTAAGCTTGTGCTGCTTTCTGCGGATCTAAGGCAAGTGGCGGTTCGCTCTTGCTCATCATTCCATAATTCATTGGTTATCAATAGTTTGATTGTTAATCAAGTTGGAATGATTCCTGTTTTCATCTGGAACTATTTTGATATCGAAGCATGATTTTGAGATTTGTATGATATTAGGCTACTATATGGTTATAGTAATGCTATTACCTAGATATATATATAGGTGTAAATATATATATGTTGTTATGATTATGCTTGAAGGCATAAAAGTGATGATTGTATGCTGAACTGTTTAGTTAGCACGAGTGTTCGTAGGAATGGTAGTCCTAGAGGGGACTATGCATTTCTTGATAACCGGTGAAAAGGTTGGAAGGATCCAACCCCATTTGCAGGTCCTGCGACCAGTCACTCTACCTCGGTGGTAGGGGGTGAGGGCATAATAGCTGGTGCCCATATCGGGATTCCGATCCCCTGTAGCATGTGTCGCTCGGTGCGACATATGTATGTGTGCCTTGTCAGGCATGTGTGTAAAGGTCCCTTGTAGCATGTGTTGCTCGGAGCAACATATGTATGCATGCCCTGCTAGGCATGTGTGTAAAAGCTTATAACGTGGTTGAGAATTTTATGACTAGAGAGGATAAGTGTCTTGTGTGTACGTGATTAATATGCTCTTTGGTGATCTTTAAACTTATGTGTAGAAAAAGGGTTACAGATATTTGTCATGCTTGGTGGTAAAGACTCGATCTTTTGGAGTCTTTCTTGTTGGATATTCCCATAAGATTCATTTTGTTGAAGTCTTCTTGTGAGATTAATTTTTGTAGATTCAGTCTTCTGCCTTGTGCCCTTGCTAGTCTATTCATTAGACTAACCCCTTGTGTTTTTATTTATCTGCAATGTCATGGTGGTGTCGTCCGTCCGTTTCGGCACATACAGGTCCAAAAAGGCTATAACGACTATGAGGATGAACGGTATTTGAAAATGTTTTAATCAGGCTACGATATTTGGGCGTTGACTATTGAGGTCAATACTCTTGTAAATTATTTCAAGTCTTCCGCTGTATTGTAATGACTCTGTATTTTATCGCATTTGGAATCGTGTTGTAATTCCGCGACTATGGTTTAAATGAAGTTACGATGATTTTATATCGTAATTGTTCTTTATGAATTGTATTTCAAACGGTAAAGCCTGGGGTGGCTTCGGTGTGGAAACCGAGGTCACTGGCGGTAATACCTTTCCAAATGGGTTATAAATTTGGGGGTGTTACATTCTGGACACTGGCGGCGGTCGTCGTTCTTGGCGGCGATCGTCGCAGTTCATCACGGCGGGCGCCGTGAAGAACACGGCGGTCGCCGTGAAGAACTCAGACGACAGAAGCAGCGAGAAAACTCACCCAAAACACGAGTGACTCGGCCTCCTTCGACTTGCTTTGGTTTCTAACCTCCAAGGCTACCAAAAGCTTCACAAAGGCACTCTGGAAACACCACCAAATGACCTCCGGCGAAAGCTTCAGAAATCCGGCGAGGCACAACTCCGATGAGGCAAGAATTTGGGAGAGCTTGGGCTGTGGAATCGGTTCCAATCCGACCTCCAAGCACCTCCTTAAATAGCCAAAGCATCGGGAACACAATGATGGCCCTACGACGAGGCGGAGCAGGCCTACTTCGGCGCGTCAGAGGCTCGCCGGCGACCATCGGGCAAAAACCTCCGGACAACGACGGCGGGTGCCGCGGAGAGCAAGGGTCGCCGCCTCACAAATTGCCTAAGGCGGGCGAATTACGGCGGGCGCCGCCACTAGGCCTGGCGCCCAGCTAGGAAGAAGACCATGCCAGTCCTCGAGCCTGGCGACGGCGGGCGCCGCCATAAATGTGGCGGTCGCCGCCCCTGTGGCTTCGCGCCCATTCTGGTTTTGAACGACAATAACTTTAACCCGGGATAAAATTATCGTACGCGAACGAGTAATAAAATCCAAAGTACGTCATCTGTATTTTATTTCACTGAGAAAAATATTACAGATACAGAGCACATTACAGAATGTCTCCAACTATCTGAATTAAATCCGACGTACGAAACGGGTACTCGGGAAAATTCCCAAAATTCCCAAAATAACCTTATAGAAATACGGGGCATCATAATGTGCCCATTCTACTGGGCCGGCCTCATATGTATTATAATTTGTAGGGAAAGGCCCAATAACAAACAATCAATTGTAATAAAAATGGAATCAGACATACGTAACGTGAAAGCATGTGAATGGCTTGATCTTTGTAACCGTAAAATTCAATTAATCATGTTTAATTTTTCATTAAGAGCCATTTTAATTGGTGGCCTTTATATTTAGTTAAAATATGTAACGTGAAAGCATTTTAATAGCTTAATATATTTTCAACAAGCATTTAAGTTGAATTTGTAACCGTCAAAATCAATCGCTAAGTACTTGAATGTTCCTGCAAATAAGCTTCCTATAAATTAAGCATAAATGAAAACTAAAACATAAGAGCAATCCAAAACGAAGCACGTCTAAGCCAAGTTTAAAAAAGAAAAATATTTTGTGTTGAACAATGAAGTATTGGAGTAGATACGTTGGCAAGAAAACAAGATAAGTTGAAGAGCTCAATTAAGCTAACAGGGATATAGCTTAAGATCAATGGTTGGTTAATTCGACTGATGAACCAATGAAAGATTTTCTAAGAGGTAAATATTTAGCAATCAATCATGCGTTTTGTTGTGATAATATCTTATATTTGCAACTTTGATTGTTTTTATTTCAATTATGTTTTTATCATTGTATACTTTGTACTTAATATTTCATGAGATAATCCACATATTATATTTAACTAAATTTGTTGATTAGAGTGACCAAAGGTTATGCAATCAAAATTTAAATTTTGAGATAGTTTTAGATCAATTTCACATTTGAAATTGCTGCAAATAAAAGTTTATACTACATCAAGTACATCACTGATAAAACTAAAATAAGAAATTCAATATTAAACTTTTAAAATTTTACTTTGAGTATTGCTCGCAATTATATAGCAAATTTTAATTTACATTATTTGTCATATATCTTAACAAAAGTAATTGATTGATAAAACAATTAGTATATATAAATGAAAACATTATGACACTTCAAGCATGATATAAAATATAACATCTTTAACGAAATTAGAAGAATGTAAATTCATTTTAAATATGAATGATGAGACAGATTTAAGACAAAGTGACCGAAGGAGAATTCTAGATATCTTGAAGGATAAATCCACATATACATGTAATTGTATTTCTATTTAGCTCTTGATATTTGTTATTTAAGAGTATTTATAAAATATTTAATATGTAATTCCTAAGACCTTAGTAGAATGACATTTCTGAAAACATAGAAAAATATTTCCATTTAAGTTTCCTTCACTATATACAAAATCTAATATTACATATCTTGTAGAAGGAAGAAACCATCTATTTTAACCTATTTGAATATATCATGAAACTTATGCTCTATTCACTTTAATCTTAATTATAATTTTATAGCTTTAATAAATTTGATAATTATAAGTATTACGATTAACAAGTTATAAATATAAAATATTCCGTAACATATAATGTAATAAATGATACTTTCTCTTGGGAGAATGTAATCAATTTTACTTTACTATGACTTAGTATTAGTTTATGACGATGAAATAGAAGTCCTTTAATTGTATATAATAAGATAGACCATCTTTATTAGTGATATCGTATAAGAATATATTATATAATTTCAAAAATTAAAAACTAAAAAAAGTCAAACTTTTGAAATAAATTAATGAAACAGCTCATGTAGATGGTACTTTTTTTCTTCTATTTTTTTCATTGATTTTACAAGATTATGACATTACTTTTATATTTGTAATAACAAAAATCTACCATATAGTAAGTACCATTACTAAAGATGGTCTTAGTTAAACCACTTTTATTTGAATTATAACCAAGTCAGGTCCCTTACGAAATTGGACTACCAAGTTAAATGTGCATAATAATTGCTTGATTTACCATGTGAATTTTTTACTCTTAAACTCATTTTCATGCATCGTAATAAAAAATATTTTAAATAATTGTAACAAATAAAATGGGTCATTAGTACTCTTACCTTACCTTACATGTATTTCATGTATATATACGACAATGAACTTAAACATCAAAATAAGAAATGTAGCTCATTTGTATTTAGCTTTATAACATTGCCAATTTTAATACTGTGTACTATAATTATATTAATGGATAAAATCAATAGTTGGATAAATATTACGTTTAAGCATTGTGAAGAAAAAAACAAATAAACATTTTATAATATGAATTAGTAAGTAGTGTAAAAAATACAATGAGTAACATATCACATGAAGTAATTTCTGATTGTGAGGGTCTACCCTTAAATAAACCATAGGCACTTAGTTCAAACGTAAAAGATTCTGACCGATTGAATTGAACTAAAGACTAAAATAAAAACAAATATACCTATCGAATATTACTGAATATAATGCATGCCAGTATTAGCATATTGTATGAGTACGTTGTTTTTTTGGCTAAATGAATTTTTACTACTACAAATCGGTAATTACGTTTGTAGCTGGAATCTCATAAGACCTAAATAACTTACGATAATTTTTATTAAACTCTGTTAAAAACTCAATAAATCTTAAATAACGTCATAGACATTAATTTTTTAAGGCAATTTAAAAAGCATTTCAAAACGGTTTAGAAAACCTTTTTAAAAGTGTACATTAATGAATATTAAGAAAATGCATTGAATATCCATCAATGTTATGAAGCTACGTCTCCAAATATTTCAAAACCGTTGTTTAACTCCGACTCATGAATTACAAAGAGAGAGAGAATAGAGCTTAAATACCATAATATCATACTCTACTACACCTATTCCAAACCAAAGATCACGAAACATGCAAGTCTTTCACAAATTTTCTACCACAAAAATTGAGGAGATGACCAACTTCAAAATACTTCATCTTCATCAAGAATTTAAAAACCAACAAACGGATGACAAAAAGCATATGCACGTTATCATACCAGATATTTTCCCAATAAGTTTTTGTTACTTGCATTAGTAAGTAGAAGTTTCTACACTAATATATATTTTCCTGTCCAGATTATACTCAATTGATCATTATTTTTTTATAATAATGTACATAACCAATAACACATTCTTAGCAAATTTTGAGAATTTAAAATAAAGGCGTGCTATAAAGTATGACCATCTAGGGAAATATATTAATTTATCAAGGTTGGTTATTGTATCTTTATTTTGAATTAGAAAAAGTGCTATTTTCACCTATGTAATTTTTTATTTCTTACATATTGTAATTTTTACATTTAGGTATGTTTGATTTATCAAATTGTATGTGAAAATTCATATTAACTTTCCTTATAAACGGAGGACAATAGCATCATTTGCAAGACTAAGTGAAAAAACTTATTGAATAATTAAGGTAACAACAACTGACTATAATCCTGCAGAATTGCCTCAGGATGTACGCATCCATACATCAACACAATATTAGATAATCAAGATAAGATATATAATGATATTCTTTTATATAAAAGTGAGTTTTTGTAAACTTATATTTAGCTATCTATTTATTATTCTTTTTGTGCTATTAGTATTGTGCATCTAAATATATACAAGTCAATGATGAATAACAGTGTATAAAATCCACGGAAAAAACACAAATTTTAAATGAAATTATTGTTATAACTAAGCAACTTACTTTATTATACTATAATTTTGAAATTTAACATTCTAATTCTAAATTAGTACAAAAAACCCTAATTTTAAAAATTGTGCTGATTTAACATCATGTTACAAGTGAAAGAAAAATAAAACATTGAAGTTCAAAGATTGCAAGGAAGATGTTTAGAAGCTAAAATTTAATGGGAAAAGTTCAAATGAGGACAGCTCCCCGTGTCAGAACTCAGGATGCACCAAGCGCGTCCAAAAATTCGGCCCGGCCGAATTATTCGCGAATTTTTCGGAAAATATTTTTCAAAAATTCAAATTTTTGCAAAAAAAAATCGATTTTGTGTGCATATGAAATACACTGTTGTATGCATATGTCAGAACGTATGTGTGCATATGTTAGGCTCGGTGTGTGCATGTGGTTTTCAGAATGTGTGCATGTCTGGGAACAGTTGTTAATGCTAGAGATATGTGTGCATATCAAATACATATCTGTGTGCATACGCGAAAAAGTGTGTGTGCACATATAACCAACAAGGTGGATGATTTCCTAGGTATGAACACATGATTTCTGCGGTATGAACACATGATTCCTGGGCTTATATTTGATACGCACACGCACGTAGTGGATATGCACACAACAAGGTGGATGATATGCACACAATAGTCTATTTGACATGCACATAACGAGTATTTGATATGCACACATGGTTTGTGTGCATCAACACTTGAGACCATATGCACACACGAGGTATGCACACATGGTTTGTGTGCATCAACACTTGAGACCATATGCACACACGATAGTGTAATGGATGTGCACACGACAGGTTATTTGGTATGCACACATGGTTTGTGTGCATCAACACTTGTTTCCATGTATGCACATGACTTGAGACCATATGCACACACGGGGTCTGCACACGATAGTATAATGGATGTGCACACGACAAGTTATTTGGTATGCACACACATGTGTGCATACCAACACTTGTTTTCGGGTATGCACACGACCCGAGACCATATGAACACACGGAGTATGCACATAGCAGTATAATTGATGTGCACACACAGGTTATTTGATGTGCACACAAGTCCTCTAAGCATAAACACTATGTTAAAGGCATTCACAATTTCAAAAACCATATGCACACACATAGTTACATATGCACACAACAGTGCATCTGATATGCACACACACGTTATATGATATGCACACAAAATCGATTTTTCTGGGAAAAATTTTGACTTGGAAATTTTTTTTGTCGAATTATTCGCGAAAAATTCGGCAATTGTACTGCAAGACCGAATTGAAGCTTTTCCCTATAAGGGCGCGCGCCTCCGCCACTGTTCACTCCGTTTTTTTTGTTTTTCCCTCTAATTTTTCTCTCTTCTCTCATACATCCTCAATCCTATTATGAAACACCGTCCTCACCGGACCCAAATTTAATAGTAATAAGTAGATGATAAAGAGTCATATGATTACAATATTGTAAAATTGAACAACACTTAGAGGTTTTTCCAAATAAACAAATATAATAAAATCGATAATATGAATTTTTTTTCCGTGCTACTACGGCCATAAATCCTAGTGTAAAATATAGTCCAAAAAGCTTTGGCGAAATCAGTAAAGTCGGTTACCAATTACCATACTGAACAAATGCAGAATTCGATAAAGCAGCAGCCTTGCAATAATTTAAAATTCGCTTTTAGTCTCATTCAATGTGATTGCCCATATGTTTGTCTTACGTGGCATTTATCTATATCTTAATTTACTATGTTGATATTTCTACGTCGTTATCTGTACAACTATTCGAACGGATAATGTTGATTTACACTACAAATTATGAAAATAAAAATATTTGGACATTTTCTCATCAAATAAATGTATAATTTTTTTGGTGCACAAAAAACATCCTTATGTTAGAAAAAATCTGAATATATTACCAGCGTTTAATTAGCGCTATTTTTTTAACACACAGAAAATCTTTTTATAGCGTATGACATTCATCAATTTATTTTGGATGGACAATGTGTAGATGTCTATTCATTTTGCATGGACAATACACAATTGTCCTTCTGTTCTGAAAGGACAATTTCGTTTTGTCCGTCAAATACAGACGGGTGAATAACATGTGATTGTATGAGAAATGATTTTGTCCATTAAAATCAGATGGACAATTGCGACCCTGCTTATAAATAATAAATGGACAAAATGTAATTGTCCATAAAAAATGAATGGACAGTCGTGCAAACGTTTTTTTTAACTATTTTTGTCCATTAAAAAACAATATAGAAATTGAATATATCCATACGTTTCAGACAGACAAGTATCGTTGCGTCCGTTCATTCTGGACGGACAGATTCAATCGCTAAAAGTAACTACTCTTACTTACCAGCATATGGCCCATTAATATAGTCGGTTATTGTCCATAGCAATTGTAACTCTTTCATAACTCTTCCATATTCTTATTCATGAAACAACAAAAGTTTTCCACTTCTCTCAAACTCTTAGAGTTTTCAAAGCCAAAAAACATAATATGTCATATGAAGAAGAGTTAAACAAGGGTTTAGAAGATATCTCATTGAACTCTCGAAATGAGATATGTCTTGTTGTTGTTAAAGGTTAAAGTTGTACAGGTTATTTTGCATGTATATATGCTTCGTGTTATGTCTTAGTTAGGGTTTAGGGTGAAAGTTTTGTTCTCTTTTATTTAAATGTTCATGTTATACATTTTGAATATTTGGAGATTTACATGAAAGTATAAGAATAAAGGTTTGTTTTTATAGAATATTGATGTTACAAGCTTAATTTTTAGGGCTAGGATTTTTGAAATACAACATGCTTTAGGATTGAGCATTTAAGGAATAGAGAATGGTGTAGGATCCTCAACTTATGAATTGTATGTTCTTAGGTTTTTTAAGATTTAGGCTTTGGGGTTTTGGTATAGTTTTTTTTTATATATAATTGTATGTAAATAAAGATATACCTCGTGATAAAAAATACTGTTTTAAGGATTGAAAGGACAAGGTTGACATGCAAAAAATATGGACAATACACCCCTTTACAAGACAATGATGAAAATACTGTCAATGATTATTGTTCTAATTTCTCAAGGAGCCTTTCAAACCCTTTCGACACTATTAAGTACAACAAGATCATCACCTTCAATGATATTGTTCGTACTATTAAACTAAATCACTATTCTAATCCCCTCAAGCAAGGCTTTCTAACATACACACGAACAAAGCCCTTGAGCTCCTTGTCATAATGGAAGATCACTCCCATCTTGGCAAGATCCTCCTGTATCAATTGCCAATGACTAGAGTTTTAGCACTTATACAAACGAATGCAATCATATATATTCCTAATTTCTTGATATATGCGGAGATAAATTAATTCATATTAATTTTCCTACGGATTATTTCATAAATTCTATCCCTTATTTATTGATGATTAAATAAGGTAGCTTTGACTGATGGGCTTTTAAGAGGGGTTTTCCTTAATGTGCTAGGTATTTAATTCCCTAAAAATCCTAGTTCTCTCAATTCTCTATTCATTATCCTTCTTCAATTTTCAGCTATAGAACTTTCTCTCTTTCTCTCCATCGTTTTTACTAACTCAAGTATCGGAGGTGAAACGGGGATAAGCCCAGCCTTTGGCCTTTTTCTACGTTCCTAGGGCACTAGAAAGGAGATCTAAATGATTGACATTTGTCAGAGTTGTAGGTTCTCGTCGTCGTCATTAACAATTTATTGTGGTACAGATTTATGCTATCACAATTGACGCCGTCGGTGGGAAACAAAGTCGATGATAAAACTTCGACATCGACGAACTGCAAGATTGGAAAGCACCGACTGATGGAGGTTTAAAAAAGTTGGAGCCCTACTTTGAGCATCTGCATAAGATCTGGCTATTGTGAACCATAAAGCAGGAGGTCCAACTACGACAAGAGAAGCATTCTGATAACCTTCGATTGGGCCTACGCCGGTGAAAAGGGCCTTAGACATCGATATTTGAACAACGGTGAAGTCATCGAACGATAGTGTGGCGTTTCATGGCTTCAGCAACAAGTTAGCGCCGATTCTGATGGATCTCTTTCCTCCCGAGACAAGCGAGCCTTTTGCGATCTCAGTGAGCATTATTGTCGAGCCCCTGCATCACAACTGGTCGAGCGCATCCGTCCACCTTCTCCATCGCTCTACTGCTATAGGTTAGTAGCCCCGAGTCAAAGCTTGTCCGCGTGGGCCATGGATTAGACATACGTGTGCGTGGATGCTGGTTTCGACGGAACGGAGACCCTATTTTCATGGTTGGGTTTCTGAGGAACTTTCCATTCTGCTATCAAAACAGAGGCTAACCACTCGTTCTGTCGGATCTTTCGTTTCTGCGCGTGCAATCGAGATCCTTAGCCACAGTATTCTTGTCCAATAACTGGTGATTAGATTGCCCCCAAATTGGTTTCTCTTCAGGAACACTAAAGCAAAGCACAAGGCCTATGTTGAATTCCGTTTCAACCGTTCGTGAAGACGTTGAGGGTCAACACACCCTCAACCCGGATTTGCTTAGAGATTTGTTTGTTTCGGGGGGTGTCCTCCGCTGCTCCCTTTTCTCTAGCTACGCGTAGGGCGGGGTCTCTGGCTCCACGGTTCAGTCCTGATGTTGATATTATTCTTTCACACTTCTCCAGATTGTATATGGTCATCCTCGAGCTCCGACAGCTTTCTCATACGCGAGATCCACTTGAAAACACCCCGGAGATGGCTTCCCCGGGACGGGCTCTCCGACGCTCAAGTCAGTTTTCTATACGAAGAGCATGTATATATATATATAGAAAAGTTAAGGTTAAGAGGTTTACTAACCCGTCGAATTACCTCGACCGAGTATACTCACCCTTCATTTCATTAGTCGGGCATCAGGCTTTTTAGTGGAAATTATTCCACTAAAGGCACATTACTAGGCTAACATATATTTTCCAGCATTTAAACAAGACATCGAGCAAGCATAGATGATCCCAAAAGCAATATAATCGTCTCCGATATCAAGCAAAGTGCTAAAGCTCACTAAATATCCATCGCTTGTCCTACCATAATTCCATCTCTTCATCTGGCATATCATAGAGGGTTTATGGTATCAAATCTCATCAATACGACCCACTCTCCAGAGCTTAAATCCTTTAATTATTAAGCACTATTCTAAGTAATGTGCCCGTTCCTTCAACCATATAATTCTATAATCTTGCTAATTAACTACTTAATATTGCAAGTATGAGTGTTGCCAGAAACGTGCTTAATGGCTAATAGTCAAATTTCCAGTCGTGTGGGAAATGACAGGGTTGCGCATGAAATTGAAATTGAGAAAGGAAGTTCTTCCTGAAATAGAGATAAGAGCGGAAAGAGGAAGCGTACCATGTCATCGAAGGCACGAGAGTTGGAAATGGAGATTGGCCATGACCATGAGAGTGAGATCATCTCCGGTGGGGATCGGAGCTTCACCGATGCCGTCACCCATTCAAGCTCAGGCCGGAGCCTCTCAGTGAATCGTCGAGGCTGGAGAGGGAGGCGGTGACCGGGCCGGAGACGATGACGGATTAGACCGGAGAGATGCGAGATGTCAACTGTTCTCGCCGAGATCTCGCTCTCGTCCCTTTCCCGGTCACCTCATTTGGAGCCTCCGAGAGCTCTCCTCCTCTCTTTCCCAGTCGAGGGTCTTCGCCTAATTGCCCCTCGAGTTGTGGCTCTCTCCTATGGTTGCTCTCCAATTGTCGGCCCCCTATCTCCCCCAAATCTCCCACCTGGCCGGAGAGAGCTTCGTCTCTCACCCTTTATCTCCATCGCAACCCACTTTCTCTGAAATCCCCTTTACTGCCAATTGCCGCCTCCAATTTGCTGAAGTCCCCTTTAAACCCTCAACCAATCTTGGGCCTTTAGGTTTTTAATGGGCCTTTGGCCCAGCCAATTTCAGCCCCCACAGCCAGCCCCCCAAGCTCTTTGACTTCGCGTAGCGAAGGTGAAGGCTTGGTTCACTGGTGGTCTCGCAAGAGCTTGCATTCGTCCAGGTTCCTCGCGAATCTTTCTTGCAAGTTATCTTCTCTTTTCTTTTTCTTTTCGAAGAACGACTTAGCCAAGTCATATGTGTAACTTGTTCGTTTTATTCATCATCTCTTATTTCTTATTGATTTTTGAGCCATTTATATGGTTTGATGGAGCATAAGCTAAAGCGTAAGTTCACGGGTGAACTGGTAGAGTGACGCGGAGCCCTAAGATATCGATTTTCGAGTTCGCGAGGGAACTCGTCGAGTGGGCGCGAAGCCCCAAGATATTGCACTTCGAGTTCGCGAGGGAACTCGTCGAGTGGGCGCGAAGCCCCAAGACATTGCTTTTAGAGTTCGTGAGGGAACTTGTCGAGTGGGCGCAAAGCCCCAAGATATTGCACTTCGAGTTCGCGAGGGAACTCGTCGAATGGGCGTGAAGCCCCAAGACATTGCTTTTAGAGGAGCATGGCTCCACTCTAGTTAGGTTGCTTCTTGGTGTGCCTTGCACTTTGCTTTTAATTGTTTACTCGTATTTATTTTATTCTTACTCTATCATTTTCTTGTTAATAGTGCAAACATGAACCTTGTATTTGACGAAAAATGTGAGTTTCCTATTGAGGGCATACAGACTTGCGTATAAAGAAGCATATGTGCGTCGTAAAAAATAGACTTGTGAATGGTGTATGCGTTTGTGCACAAGGGACCCGCCATGCGTCGGAGAGAGTGATCCCATAGAGGGTATATGGGAGAGAGTGATTTCACTAGCTTGCTCGTGTTGCTCAGCTTGCTTTTTCACTCTATCTGTTTGCTTGCTTTCTCGTGTTACTTCTGTTACTTGCTTTCTCACATTGCTTATACATTTGTCTTCTTGTATTGCCTTTTTACTCGCTTTCTTTAAGTCCATGGAGGATGCATGGTTGGGTAGTTATGAGCGAAGGGAAACCTTCGTGAAGGCCTTGAAGTGAGGATCTTTGTGAAGGGGAGCTCTCGTGAGGGACAGGCTTTCGTGTATGATGGGCCTTCATGAAGAATGGCTTACATGAAGCATTGCCTTCGTGAAGGGACATAGGCACAAGCCGGGAAGCCACGAGCATGGGCCACGAGTACCACACGAGGGTCAGTAAGGCCTTCGTGAAGGCGACTTCACTAGATTTCTCGCGTTATTGTTCAACTTGCTTTCTCATACTGTTTTTCTTGTATTACTTTCTTGCATTGCGTTTATACTTCTCTCTCACATTGCCTTTTCGTATTGTTTTTGCGTAATGCTTTTCATACTCGTGCGCTTTTTGTATTGCTTTTCAAGACGCATTTCACACGTCGCGTTCACTAATTGCTTTGGTTTTGCTCTTTTCATGCATTGGTTATGCCGTGTGCGCGGTTTTTTGACATGTCTTAATCATCTTTGGCTTGGTTACCATGTTAATTATTCGGGCATACCGCACGTTTTTTACTTTGTTCGCATACAACCCCCTTCTCTCCCCCCATCCCTCCTACCAGTTTATGAACTGGAGGAGGGATTGAAGAAGGGGTTGTGAGGGGGGTTAGCTCGTTGTTTTTAGTATCCGCCATGGTGCCTGCCCTGAGGGCCATCTTGCATGTTTTGGGCACGCGTAATGAATGTAAACATGGTAAATGTAGCGAAGCTTTGTATTGGGCAAACGATGTATCTACAACTCTCATTTTTGAAGAGCAAACAGTAGAATATATGAACTTTCTACTTCTTTCGCATGTCTCTTTGTTTCTAACATTTTTGTTTGTAAATTGCTCCTCGCTATATCATCGTAAAGGCGTATCTCATCGCCACTTAGGTTCTTGCAGGTGATAGATGGCCTTTTAAGTCGCTGAGTTTTTTCTCGTACCAACTATCCTCGCGTGCATCATGCACTTTTATCGCTCTCTAACACTTTCTCAAAACCTGCTTGACACTTGCTCAAAACTTGTTTTCTTGTATTGTCTTTTCTCATTTGTATTTTTGCATTATTTTTCCTTGTTTGCTTATATGTCACAGATTATATTACTTTTTTTAGTATTGTTTCATATCGCGTATTTCGTGTTGCTCAACCGTGTTGCTCTTCTCGCGTATCGCTTTCACATATTGCTTTCGCGCATTGTTTTTTTTACTTGCTTTTCAAGACTCATGCACTTTCTGTTATTGCTTCTCTACTTGTCAATTCGTATTGTCTTTTAATTTGTATCGTTTTTCTCGAGTATGAATTGCTTTAACACATGCATTGTTTTTTCTCGCGCATATTGCTTCTCAAGGGTGTTGCTTTTCATGATTTGCTTATACAATAGTGTTCAATGGTTATTGTCTTACACACGTATTGCCTTCGGGTATTGCTTTCACGTATTGCTTTTCAGACTTGATTTTGACACTTGCTCTTAATCACTTGCTTTAACTTCCTTTGCGTGCGTATTGGCTAATGCTTGACAAGCCCAATACCGCCAAATATCGTTGGTGTTGCTACGCGTATTGACTCGATGTGGCTGAGCCCAATACCGTTTGGTGTTGCTATGCGTACTGGCTAATACTTGTCAAGTCAGTATCGTCTGGTATTGCTACGCACACTGGCTAATTCGCCAAGCCAATGCCGTCTGGTGTTGCTACGCGTACTGGCTAACACTTGCCAAGCCAGTACCGTCTGGTATTGCTATGCGCACTGGCTAATTCACCAAGCCAGTGTCGTCTAGTATTGCTACGCGTACTGGCTAACACTTGCCAAGCCAGTACCGTCTGGTATTGCTACGCGCACTGGCTAATTCACCAAGCTAGTGCCGTCTGGTGTTGCTACGCGTATTGGCTCGATCTGACTGAGCCCAATACCGCCAAATATTGCTTTCACTTGCTCAAACTCGCTTGTACTTGCACATACTTGCTTTTTCTTATGCATACTTGCTTTTTCTTGTGCATATTTGCTTTTTCTTCCACATACTTGTTTTTTGGTATTTTGGATTATGTATTGCTTAATAATTCGCGAATGCGTTGTTTTAGGGTATTTTGCTTTGTGTACCTTGTTATTACGTATTGCTTTTATCGTATTGCATTTGTCATTCGCTTTCTCTAAGCCCGTGGAGGGCATGCGGCTGGGAAGCCATACGTGAAGGGAGGCCTTTGTGAAGGCTAAGAGGCGAAGGCCTTCGTGAAGGGGAGACCTTCACGAAGGAGGGACCTTCTTGAGGAGGTGTCTTCGTGAAGGCAATAAGCTCGAGCTGGGGAGCGACGAGCACATGCCATGAGTTCTTCGCGAAGGCCGGGAAAGCCAAGGGCAAAGGCCGGGGAGGCCTTCGCGGAGGATGCCTTGCTAGTTTTTCTCATGATGTCGCTCCACTTGCTCTAAAGTGCAACATCCCTTCCTTTTCGGCCTCATATTGCCTTTCTTCTTGCATCCTTGTAAAAGGTATGAGCGGTGGCGAGCGGAGTGATACCATAGATTGCATCGGCTTGAGGGACGTACGAGCCCCAGCCGTTGTAAGATGTCGTAAAGCCTATGCGAAAACAAAGGTAAAGTAGTGAGAGCTACACGAAGTATAAGTAGAGAGGAGCGAAGGCTAACCGAAGCCGAAGTAGAGTGTAGTGGAGCTTGGTTGTCGGAGGTTCTTCATAGAGCGGACATTTCGTCATGACAACAGCATTCCTAGTGCATGAGGACCTCCCCACGGTCGGCGCCAGTGTTGAATTCCGTTTCAACCGTTCGTGAAGACGTTGAGGGTCAACACACCCTCAACCCGGATTTGCTTAGAGATTTATTTGTTTCAGGGGGTGTCCTCCGCTGCTCCCTTTTCTCTGGATACGCGTAGGGAGGGGTCTCTGGCTCCACGGTTCAGTCCTGATGTTGATATTATTCTTTCACACTTCTCTAGATTGTATATGGTCATCCTCGAGCTCAGACAGCTTTCTCATACGTGAGATCCACCTGAAAACACCCCGAAGATGGCTTCCCCGGGGCGGGCTCTCCGGCACTCAAGTCAGTTTTCTATACGAAGAGCATGTATATATATGTAGAAAAGTTAAGGTTAAGAGGTTTACTAACCCGTCGAATTACCTCGACCGAGTATACTCACCCTTCATTTCATTAGTCGGGCATCAGGCTTTTTAGTGGCAATTATTCCACTAAAGGCGCATTACTAGGCTAACATATATTGTCCAGCATTTAAACAAGACATCGAGCAAGCATAGATGATCCCAAAAGCAATATAATCGTCTCCTATATCAAGCAAAGTGCTAAAGCTCACTAAATATCCATCGCTTGTCCTACCATAATTTCATCTCTTCATCTGGCATATCATAGAGGGTTTATGGTATCAAATCTCATCAATACGACCCACTCTCCAGAGCTTAAATCCTTTAATTATTAAGCACTATTCTAAGTAATGTGCCCGTTCCTTCAACCTATAATCTTGCTAATTAACTACTTAATATTGCAAGTATGAGTGTTGCCAGAAATGTGCTTAATGGCTAATAGTCAAATTTCCAGTCGTGTGGGAAATGACGGGGTTGCGCATGAAATTGAAATTGAGAAAGGAAGTTCTTCCTGAAATAGCGATAGAGCGGAAAGAGGAAGCGTACCATGTCATCGAAGGCACAAGAGTTGGAAATGGAGATTGGCCATGACCATGAGAGTGAGATCTTCTCCGGTGGGGATCAGAGCTTCACCGACGCCGTCACCCATTCAAGCTCAGGCCGGAGCCTCTCAGTGAATCGTCGAGGCTGGAGAGGGAGGCGGTGACCGGGCCAGAGACGATGACGGATTAGACCGGAGAGATGCGAGGTGTCAACCTAAAGGCCCAGTCGAGGGTGTTTGCCTAATTGCCCCTCGAGTTGTGGCTCTCTCCTATGGTTGCTCTCCAATTGTCGGCCCCCTATCTCCCCCAAATCTCCCACCCGGACGGAGAGAGCTTCGTCTCTCACCCTTTATCTCCATCGCATCCCACTTCCTCTGAAATCCCCTTTACTGCCAATTTCCGCCTCTAATTTGCTGAAGTCCCTTTTACTCTTCTTCTGTTTCTCTTAATTATACACTCAACCAATCTTGGGCCTTTAGGTTTTTAATGGGCCTTTGGCCCTGCCAATTTCAGCCCTCACAGCCTAATCAGTTGATTTTACTCTTTTTGTATCCCAAGTCTATTCGAGCTCGTTCTCCCGACAAGTATCCAATCCAATCTAGAAGGAAATATAGAGTATTATTGTGTTGTGTGCGGTGAACCTCTTGAATGGGTGGCTTGTGGACCGTGTGCTCATCGCGATGTTTGCTCTTCATGTGTTGTCCATCTCCGCAATGTCTGTGGTGATCGTCATCGTTGTATCTGCAAAACTGATTGCAGTTTCGTCTTCGTCACCAAGGTGTTGGGGATTACATTAGGAATGTTAAATATTCATCATCGCCAGCAGATGCAAGATAAGGTTGTTAGTAGAAACCAGAACAAGAGTGAAACAAAACCTTACTCGGAAACAATTGTAGAGTCTATTTGAAAACGTTGTTGTGGCGTTGTATGATGTCCACTACCTTAGAAGCGAATTCGCCCTGACCCATGGTGCAAAGTCAGACAAGGCGTCGCCCCAAGGATCACACAACACCCACCGATCGCGTGCACTCACCAAAGAAGGGTTGAAATCACCGGGTATGCTCAAAGCCAAAAGCGCAATTTTAGAGGGGGCCGAATTTTTTTTGTACGCTTCAAAGGCTGGAAACCATCATTTTTATGGGGTAGAAATTCAGTTTAGGGATAGCAAATCTTGGGGCTCAAGTAATTGTAAAGATAAGATTTTCCAAAATCAAATCAACAAAGATAACGAACGGATAGATACCGGAAGTTACGGATAAAAGATAAAATTACAAATCCAAAATCTTAAACCCCAAAAATTAATTATTCCACTTTTTGAAATGTTCCAGCAAATCCAACAATCCCCCACATTGCGGGAATAGTTTCAAAACAGTAAAAACAAGTTCTGAGCATATGAAAGGTTTGATGCTTAAGTGTAGGTATCTTACGATTTGAACCAACACGTAGTGAAAAGTAATCCTTTCTGTCTAAAGAGTGAACGAGTCTTGAACTCTAAAAACTTCAGGACAAGTCTCAACAACACGCCTCTCCCCTAAGGTCCTTGTGATTCCGCGATAACACCTGCAATAAGGTAGCCAATTCTGCCTTGGGATGCTAAAGAGTGCTCTAGAAAGATGACACGAGTTCTTTCATAGAAAGAAGCTATCCCTTCACACTCTAGTAGGTGACTTCTTCAAGTCCGTCTCAACTAGGACCACCCATGCTAGGTCTATGAAGTCATTAAGAGTTTAACAACTCAACCTTTCATTATTACAACGGTGAATCCATCAAGTCCGTCTCAATAGGACCACCCATATCATGGGCTATGAATTCATTAAGAGCAAATGCTCACCCTCTACATGTACATAATGTCATAGAAATGAGAAGTAGTGTACCATCTCTTGAGTCTTTCCATGGCTTCGTTTGACCACAAAGGGGATCCACCACGAATTCCTCATCTCACGGGTCTGAGTCCCATTCCCCTCGACGTATCAAGGACTAATCTCCGGTTTAGTCCTTTAGTCAAAGAATCTGCAATATTCCTCTCTGTCCTCAAATACTCAAAACTGAGTACACCATTCGTAATTAGTTGTCTCACACTTTCATGTCTAATTCGAATGTGTCTCTTCTTGCCATTATAAGCATTGCTATTAGCTACACAAATAGCAGAATTGTAAGTCACAATGTAGAGAAATAGGGGGAGCCAACGCCCCCACAATGGTAAATCAGTCAGTAAACTTCTCAACCACTCAGCCTCTTGACCTGCTAAGTCTAAAGCTATGAACTCAGATTCCATAGTAGATCTAGCAATACAAGTATGTTTAGAAGACTTCCAAGAAATAGCACCACCACATAATGCAAAAACATATCCACTAGTGAAGCTAACTTCATCATTATCAGTAACCCAATTTGCATCACAGTATCCCTCTAACACTTGAGGATAACCCATAAAATGCAAACCCCAATCAATTGTGTCTTTCAGATATCTTAATAATCTATTAAGTGCACTCCAATGATCCTTACTAGGGTTATGAGTATACCGATTAAGTCTACTAACTGCATAAGCAATGCCAGGCCGAGTACAATTCATTAAAAATATCAACCTCCCTTTCACTTTGGCATATTCATTTTGTGATACACTTTCCCCACAATTCTTTGTTAATTGCATGCTTGAATCATAGGGGGTTCTTACTGGCACCACATCAAATTGATTAAATTTCTTTAATACTTTCTCTACATAATGTGGTTGAGACAAAGTGAAACCATTTTCAGTTTTGGCGACTTAAACACCTAAAATACCTAAAATCACATCAGCTTCACCTAAGTCTTTTATGTCAAATCGAGATGACATGAACTGTTTGGTCGTGTTTATAACATCAATGTATGTCCCAAAAATCAGCATGTCATCAACATATAGACAATAATTACACAATCCACACCAAACATCTTAGAGTAAACACATGCATTAGATCCATTGGCCTTAAAACCAAAGCTAAGAATAGTTTTGTGAAAATTTTCATACCATTGCTTTGGTGCTTGTTTCAACCCATAGAGTGACTTCTTGAGTAGGCACACTTTGTTTTCCTGATAGGAACCTGATAAGCACTACTTTGTAGAGCTTAACTAAGAGTCATTAGAGGATTTATTGGTGTCATTTGGGTAGTTTTAGACACATTCTTGTGCATGGAGTATGGAGGCGAAGTCTTGGTGTTTTGGAGATGTTTTGAGCTTACTTGAAGATTGTTGGAGACATTGAAGAAGAAGCAGCCACGAGAGAGCCTATGGAAGAATAGAAGAGGAGAATGTTGGTGCAGCAAGTCGAGCATTAACCGCGATCGCGGGTGAGGTTGCCGCGATCGCGGGACTTCGAGGCATTCGAGACACTTCTGCAGGTGCGGAGGAGAGCAAGGAGCGCGGAACTACATGGCCCGCGATCAAGGTCCATGACCCGCGATCGCGGGTCAACACGGCAGAGTTATTTCGGATTTCCCGAACCTATCTTATCTGTTTTCTTTATTTTCAGTTTATTTATTCCGTTTTCTGTTTTCAGTGGGCTAGGTCATTTGTTAAGCCCACATATATATACTCTCTTAGTTTTTAGGTTTTTAGAATCGAGTTTTTAGTTTGGAGAATTGCTACGTTGTTCGTTTTTTTCATTGATTCAGAGTTTTTATGAAGAACATGAGGAGGAACTAACCTTCTTGGTTCCGCCTAACAATTGAAGCATTCATTGGATTTTGGTTGTGAGATTATCTTTCGTGTTCGAGTTCCTATTGGTTTGTATTATCTCTTCTAACCCTATTCCATTGGATTTCATTGATTACACTAGCCCGCGCAACTAGTTGTTATTGGTGATTTTCATATTGCTAGGATTAGGAAACTGTTGGGCTAACGTCATATTCTGCTGTAGCAACTACAATTTACATGCTCTGGTTGAAATTGTTCTATTATAGGGAGAGATAATTATATGGTAAATGCATCTGAGCGAGCGTTCTGTGTATCCTGGTTAATTCTTATATGCATTGCTGCCTTTGGGTTGAACCTTTAGTGGTACTAGGGTTATTCATCGGTAAGGGTTCTTAGTGGAAGGTTTCCCTTTGAATCTACATAAGATCGGGACAGGAACAACCATAGGAAGGAAGAAGAACTCGAGATAATCTATGATCAACCATATTCAGTGATTGTGGATATTTGTTAGGAGGAGCATTTTTCCTTTATTTGATTTATCCATAGATTTTAGCAAACCAAACCTCAAAACCCCCTTTTGTTACACTGTTCGATTGGTATTTGATTGTTAACAAGAAAATAGACGCCTGTGATTCTCTTGGGATTTCGACCCTTGCTTACTCACTATTCTAGTTTGGAAGTTGAGGTTACTTTGATTTGGCATAACGACCTTAGGCCACGTCAAATTTGGCGCCGTTGCCGGGGAGTCATTGTCTGTTTTCTTGTGAATTGATTAAATATTGATCTTGTAAGGAACCTATCTTACGGTTCCCTCTAACGTTACTAACCTTTGTTTTGTCAAGTGTGATTCATAGTTTAGTAGTTCGGTGAAAGAATTCAGCTATGGCACAAGAAAACCGAACACTGAGGCAATTGACAGCGCAATATCAAGAGCAGCAACATCTAGCTGTTCAATTCCCGGAAATCCAGGAGGGCGTGAACTTTGAACTCAAATCGGGTTTGATCAGTTTATTGCCTAACTTTAGAGGAACCGATGAGGAAAATCCGAACAAACACCTCCAGGAATTCGATACTGTTTGTAATAGTATGCAACCCCGGGGAGTTACTGAAGATCAAATCAAACTGAGAGCCTTTCCCTTCTCTCTAAAGGATGCAGCGAAGGAATGGTTCTATTACTTGGCCCCGTGCAACATAGTCACGTGGGCAAAAATGAAGCAAGCTTTCCTGGAAAAATATTTTCCTACAACCAAGCTCAATAGCCTGAAAAGAAGCATCAGTGACATTGAACAGTTTCAGGGCGAGCAGTTGTATGACTATTATGAGAGATTCAGGAGGATGGTAATCAACTGCCCATTTCATGGTTACTCAGACCAGGATCTGGTACTGTATTTGTTTGGAGGATTGCTAGAGGAAGACCGTAGGTTGGTGAATGCTACCTGCGGGGGAAACATCTTGAACAAAACCCCTGTGGAAGCCTTTGAGGTCTTCTCCGAGCTCTCTGAGAGTTCAAGGCAATACCGCTCAAGGAGTAAGGCAAGCACCACATACACTCCTAGAGCAAGAGTGCATGCTGTACAAGAAGTGAACATCACAGAAGTCCAGCCTCTCACCGAGACGCTTCAAGCACTCACACAAGCAATGATTCAAGCAAGTGCAAACAATACACAAGCAGTGAAAGAGGGATTGTCTCAGCTCACTCAGCTCACCCAGCAAAATTATACTTTGCACCAGGCCTCTCAGCAATCTATATTACAATTGGGTGCATCACTGGGACAACTGATGCCTAGTACACCTACAATAACGGAGTCCCCAAGTGAGTACTGCGAAGACCAACTTGAAGCCAATGCAATCAAATTGAGAAGTGGAAAGAGGCTAAGTGACCCTTATGCTGTGGGAAGGGATGAAGAACCAACAAGAGGCGAACGCTGGGAAGAACCGCGATCGCGGGCTGAAAACCGCGATCATGGTTATTTCACGGAAAAAACAAGGGAAGTCGTAGAGGAACCGTGATTGTTGGGCGTCGGATATGGAACCAGAACCAGTCAGTAGAGAACCGCGACCGCGGGGTGAGAACCTCGATCGCGGGTCGACTACGGACGACTACCCAGATTTTATCCAGCCAGAACATCCCCCGCTCAACCCTGAAAAGCCACCGGCACCCTTTCCTGAGGCATTGAGGGAGAAGAGAAGACCAAAAACCAATCAGGAGATCTTTGACGTCTTCAGCAAATGCGAGGTGAATATTCCTCTCCTGAAACTGGTGGAGTCCGTACCCAGCTATGCCAAATTCCTGAAAGAGCTGTGTACAAACAAAAGAAGGCAAAAGCTGAAGGGAAATCAAAAGATCCAGGTCAGTGAGAGAGTTTCTGCAGTATTTCAGCAGCGAATGCCACCCAAATGTGGTGACCCTGGTATGTTTACTGTCCCTTGTACAATCGGTACCACCCATGTAGAAAAAGCTATGCTAGATCTAGGCGCCTCCATTAATGTGTTGCCTTATTCTATATACAAAACCATGGGGTTAGGACCACTTCAAGAAACTGGGATAGTAGTGCAATTAGCGGATAAGTCTAATGTCTACCCTAGAGGTGTGGTAGAAGACGTCTTAGTTATGGTAGACAGGTTAATTTTCCCAGCTGATTTCTATGTACTTGACATGGATGATGATCCTCATGGAGCCCCTATTCTACTAGGAAGACCTTTCTTGAAAACTGCATGTACTAAAATTGATGTGAGTACTGGGACACTCACTATGGAATTCGAAGGGGACGAGATAGAATTCAACATTAACGAAGTTATGAAGCACCCCAATGACGAACATTCTCTATGTGCTATTAATGTGATTGATCCTATTGCTCAAGATGTTTTTGATAATTCCTATTTAAAGGAACTATATGCTGATTTGGAGAATGACATAGTTAGTCCTTGTGCGGAAATTTCAGTATCTACTAACATGCAGGAGAAGGTAGCAGACAGGGACACATTCGGGGATAACCCCGCCCATAGCAGATGGAGCGATGGCCCCATTCCACTAACTGTACCCAGCGAAAAGCTGCTTCCTTCTATTGTGCAGGCACCCCCGGTCGAACTCAAACAACTACTAGACCACCTCAAGTACGCATTCCTTGGAGAGAATGGTACACTACCAGTCATCATCTCAAACAAACTCTCCAAGGAGCAGGAGGACAAGCTGGTCAAGGTACTCAAGGTGCACAAGATAGCCCTGGGATGGACCATTGCAGATATTAAAGGGCTCAGTCCATCCACATGCATGCACAGGATCCTCCTTGAAGGGGAAGCAAAGCCATCCAGGCAACCCGAAAGAAGACTCAATCCACCAATGATGGAGGTAGTGAAGAAGGAGGTGTTAAAACTCCTACAAGCTGGAATAATCTACCCATCTCAGACAACAAATGGGTGAGCCCCACTCAGGTGGTGCCAAAGAAAGGTGGGATCACGGTAGTAGAAAACAAGGACGGCGAGCTAGTCCCCACCAGAACACAGACCGGGTGGAGGGTGTGCATAGACTACCGCAAGCTAAATGCGGTAACCAGAAATGATCACTTCCCCATTTCATTCATTGACCAGATGTTGGAGAGACTGGTAGGCCGACCATACTACTGTTTCCTAGATGGATATTCAGGGTACTTTCAAGTCCCCATTGCACCAGAAGACCAGGAGAAGACCACATTTACCTGTCCATTCGGCACATTTGCATACCGCAGAATGCCATTTGGCCTATGTAATGCACCCGGCACATTTTAACGGTGTATGGTAAGTATTTTTTCTGAATTTGTTGAGGACTTTATTGAGGTTTTTATGGATGACTTCACAGTGCACAGAGACAGTTTTGACCTATGCCTAGATCACCTTTCCCGGGTTCTACAGAGATGTGTGGAAACCAATTTATGTCTTAATTCGGAAAAATGCCATTTCATGGTAGAACAGGGAATTGTTTTAGGTCATATTGTCTCCGTAAAGGGTATTGAGGTTGATAAGGCAAAGGTTGATGTCATTCAATCTCTGCCTTATCCTACTAACGTGCGTGAAGTGAGGTCCTTTTTAGGCCATGCAGGATTCTATCGCAAGTTCATCAAGGACTTCTCCAAGGTCTCAGCGCCTTTGTGTGAGCTACTGAAGAAGGATGTGTACTTTGTTTGCAATGAGGAATACAAGAAGGCATTTGACGAGCTGAAGACCCGCCTCACCAGTGCACCAATCATCCAAGCGCCAGACTGGATGTGGCCCTTTGAGATCATGTGCGATGCAAGTGACTATGCGGTCGGTGCGGTTCTGGGACAGAAGGAGGGGAGAGCCTCTCATGTCATCCATTACGCATCCATGACCCTCAACGGAGCACAGAGGAACTACTCCACCACGGAAAAGGAGTTTTTGGCCGTGGTGTTTGCACTGGAGAAATTCAGACCGTACCTCCAAAGAGTTTTAGGTCATATTGTCTCCGCAAAGGGTATTGAGGTTGATAAGGCAAAGGTTGATGTCATTCAATCTCTGCCTTATCCTACTAACGTGTGTGAAGTGAGGTCCTTTTTAGGCCATGCAGGATTCTATCGCAGGTTCATCAAGGACTTCTCCAAGGTCTCAGCGCCTTTGTGCGAGCTGCTGAAGAAGGATGTGTACTTTGTTTGCAATGAGGAATACAAGAAGGCATTTGACGAGCTGAAGACCCGCCTCACCAGTGCACCAATCATCCAAGCGCCAGACTGGATACGGCCCTTTGAGATCATGTGCGATGCAAGTGACTATGCGGTCGGTGCGGTTCTGGGACAGAAGGAGGGGAGAGCCTCTCATGTCATCCATTACGCATCCATGACCCTCAACGGAGCACAGAGGAACTACTCCACCACGGAAAAGGAGTTTTTGGCCGTGGTGTTTGCACTGGAGAAATTCAGATCGTACCTCCTCGGAACTAAAGTGATTATCTACACCGATCATGCTGCACTTCGTTATCTCATGGCGAAGAAGGAGGCCAAACCCCGACTGATTCGATGGATTCTCCTACTCAGCGAATTTGATGTAGAGATTAAAGACAAGAAAGGAGCGGAAAATCTAGTCGCTGATCATCTAAGTCGATTGGTGCAGGGAGAGGACAAGTCCGAATATCAAGCACCCATCCGGGGCGAGTTTCCAGACGACACGCTATTCAGCGTCCAGGTCGAAGAGAAACCGCGATCGCGGGGTAATGACCGCGATCGTGGGGCGCCGTTTTCGAAGCATGAATCCGTCTGCAGTATAAAGTTGGTCGAGAAGGAACCGCGATCGCGGGGTGATGACCGCGATCGCGGCTCCCCATTTCAGCACGAGGAAACCGTGTGGGCGCTGAATGAACCTAAACCCTGGTATGCCAACATAGTCAATTTTCTCACCAGGGGTGAATTCCCCCCACACCTTACAAAACCTCAAAGGGATAAGCTGCGCAGCGAGGCTAAACATTTTGTCTGGGATGACCCATACCTGTCGAAGCATTGCGCCGACCAAGTAATTCGCAGATGCCTGCCAAATGATGAAATGCGCTCAATCCTAGAGTTCTGCCACTCTCATGCATGTGGCGGACACTTCGGGCCCCATAAAACAGCCCGGAAGGTGTTAGAGTCTGGTTTCTTCTGGCCCCACATATTCCGCGACGCACACACGTTCTGCAAGGCTTGCGATAGATGTCAGCGCATGGGAAACATATCCAGAAGAAATGAGATGCCACAGTCACTCGTGATCTTCTGCGAGATCTTTGAAGTCTGGGGAATTGACTTAATGGGGCCATTCCCCAGTTCTTTCGGAAACATGTACATACTGCTGGCCGTAGACTACGTCTCAAAATGGGTAGAAGCGAAGGCCACCAGGACAGATGATTCTAAAGTTGTGGCTAAATTCCTCAAGGAGAACATCTTTGCCCGCTTTGGAATCCCACGGGCACTCATCAGTGACAGGGGTACTCATTTCTGCAACAAGACAGTCAGTGCACTACTCAGAAGGTACCATGTCACGCAGAAGATCTCGACAGCATATCACCCCAGACAAATGGCCAAGCAGAGATATCAAACAGAGAGATAAAGACCATCCTAGAGAAGACAGTCTCGCCGAACCGAAAGGATTGGAGCTTGAGGCTGGACGACGCTCTATGGGCCTATCGCACAGCCTACAAAACACCCATTGGAATGTCTCCATACAGATTGGTGTTCGGAAAGGCATGTCATCTCCCTGTGGAGCTAGAGCATAAGGCCCACTAGGCTGTGAGAAATTGCAATATGAAACTTGATGAGGTGGGAGCATTCCGGAAACTGCAGCTGTAGGAATTAGAAGAGTTACGCCTGGAATCATACGACAATGCAGTCATCTACAAAGAAAAGACAAAGGCGTGGCATGGTAAGCACATTCTCCGGAAAGAGTTCAAGGCTGGCGATAAGGTCCTCCTTTTTACATCACGTCTGAGGCTGTTTCCAGGAAAGCTCAGGTCTCGTTGGACGGGTCCCTACACACTCGCCCATGCATACCCCCACGGAGCAGTGGACCTGTATAACCCAACAAATGGCTCCACATTTAAGGTGAATGGTCAACGCCTGAAACCTTACCACGAAAGACCACACCCCTCAGAGCAGGAAGATCTCACCCTGGAAGATCCGCCTAATGCAGATTAAGAAGAAGGGAGTAACGTCAGGCCAGGACGTTAAACAAGGCGCTACTCGGGAGGCAACCCGAGGTGCATTTATGTTTCTCGTTTTCACTTTGAATTGTTGTACATTAATCTTTTTCTGCCACCATTTTTTTTTTCTGTACGAACTAACCTCATGCAGATAAGTCGAAAGCAAACCGCGATCGCGGTTTTCAACCCGCGATCGCGGCCCCTCAGAAGCAGCGGGATTTCAGTTAGTTCGAGAAAAAAAAATCGGAATATATGGCAGCAGAATCTTTTCTTTTCTTTTTGTAAGTAAATCTTTTAGCCAACTCCTATCTTTCCAAACCCTCGTTTCACCTTTATTAAACCACCCTTCCTCCACTTTTCCTTTCATTTTCTTTTTCTCTCCTACACTCACCCGTCGCCGCACCAAACCCTACTCCCCTTATACCTGAGATTAATCCAAACCTCAAGCACCTGAGGGTTTTGGGGGTATGATCACCCTCATCGCTTTGAAGTACTTTGATCCCGAAGAGACTACACTAGAGTCGGTCCCTGGTTCCTTCATCTACAACCTTGACCAATTGAGGAAGTCCAGACTCATCTATGGTGATCGTAGGGATGGTTTCGTTTGGTTATCTCATGCAGTAGGGGACCACAGGATGAAGCTGCCGCGACCAATACCCTTTGGTCCAACAACAAAAGATTTTGCCCTACCTTCGGATGAACCCGGCGCACGAGAAGCACCTGCCCGACCACCCGCGCAAAAGGAGGCTCCATCGTCTGGTTCACTCAGCCAAATGCTGGACCGCCTAGATCGCCTTGCGGCCAGGCAGGCGGAGATCTACAACCAGCAGACCACCACGACAGCAGCCGTGCATGCAATTGCGCTGGACTTGGACCGCCTACACCAGTATTCGGTAACGCGCTTTGATGATATTGAGGGACAAGTGGCCCTTCTATGCCACAGACAGGAGGAGTTCTTCAAGGGACATGGTCCAGCGGGACCTTCCACACCCCCAAAGTGAGTGTAGCTCTTCCCCCCCCCCCCCAATTTCTTTTCTTTGTCTTTTCTACATTGAGGACAATATGATCTTTTAAGTGTGGGGGAGAAGTCTATATTCACTTTCTATCTTTGTATTCAGTTTTTGCATTTGTTTCAGCATATTTGATTCAGTATTTTCGAGATCAAAAAAAAAAAAAAATCTGAAAATCCTGGGACAAGTTGAAAACCCGAAAGGGCGGCTTGGGTAAAAAGCAGGTGACCCGGACCAGCGCTAGGCTGGGGTAAAAAGGTGTCTGAGTGGCGTGAGCTTACGTGAGCACATCTATGACAAAAATATGAGTGCCTAGGATGAAAACCCAAAAGGGCTCCTAGGCAAAATGAGTGAAAAGAAGAAGAGTGTTTTTCTAGGATCTCATTTTACCGACGGGGCGACATAAGTGGAGACAAAGAAGGATTGTCGGGTAGGTCACTTTGGGAGTCATAAGGAGTCATAGATGAAGGCTAGGATTAGAGGCTACTCACACTATTGGATGTCCGGGTTAGGCTTAGGGGAAGTACTCTGCTTGCCCCTTTTGCTTGTTGATTGAGAATGTGTATGATGGTGGATTGACGCCAGGAGCTTGACATGGGTTAGGTGACTCTTAGTAGGAGGACGCACTTCCTGAGACCTTGGGTGCTGCATTGGAGGAGTAGACTTTCTCTTAGTTTGCTCGAGGACGAGCAAAGGTCTAAGTGTGGGGGAGTTTGATAAGCACTACTTTGTAGAGCTTAACTAAGAGTCATTAGAGGATTTATTAGTGTCATTTGGGTAGTTTTAGACACATTCTTGTGCATGGAGTATGGAGGCGAAGTCTTGGTGTTTTGGAGATGTTTTGAGCTTACTTGAAGATAGTTGGAGACATTGAAGAAGAAGCAGCCACGAGAGAGCCTATGGAAGAATAGAAGAGGAGAATGCTGGTGCAGCAGGTCGAGCATTAACCTCGATCGCGGGTGAGGTTTCCGCGATCGCGGGACTTTGAGGCATTCGAGACACTTCTGTAGGCGCGGAGGAGAGCAAGGAGCGCGGAACTACATGGCCCGCGATCAAGGTCCATGACCCGCGATCGCGGGTCAGCACGGCAGAGTTATTTCGGATTTCCCGAACCTATCTTATCTGTTTTCTTTATTTTCAGTTTATTTATTCCGTTTTCTGTTTTCAGTGGGCTAGGTCATTTGTTAAGCCCACATATATATACTCTCTTAGTTTTTAGGTTTTTAGAATCGAGTTTTTAGTTTGGAGAATTGCTACGTTGTTCGTTTTTTTCATTGATTCAGAGTTTTTATGAAGAACATGAGGAGGAACTAACCTTCTTGGTTCCGCCTAACAATTGAAGCATTCATTGGATTTTGGTTGTGAGATTATCTTTCGTGTTTGAGTTCCTATTGGTTTGTATTATCTCTTCCAAGCCTATTCCATTGGATTTCATTGATTGCACTAGCCCGCGCAACTAGTTGTTATTGGTGATTTTCATATTGCTAGGATTAGGAAACTGTTGGGCTAACGTCCTATTCTACTGTAGCAACTACAATTTACATGCTCTGGTTGAAATTGTTCTATTGTAGGGAGAGATAATTACATGGTAAATGCATCTAAGCGAGCGTTCTGTATATCCTGGTTAATTCTTATATGCATTGCTGCCTTTGGGTTGAACCTTTAGTGGTACTAGGGTTATTCATCGGTAAGGGTTCTTAGTGGAAGGTTTCCCTTTGAATCTACATAAGATCGGGACAGGAACAACCATAGGAAGGAAGAAGAACTCGAGATAATCTATGATCAACCATATTCAGTGATTGTGGATATTTGTTAGGAGGAGCATTTCTCCTTTATTTGATTTATCCATAGATTTTAGCAAACCAAACCTCAAAACCCCCTTTTGTTACACTGTTCGATTGGTATTTGATTGTTAACAAGAAAATAGACGCCTGTGATTCTCTTGGGATTTCGACCCTTGCTTACTCACTATTCTAGTTTGGAAGTTGAGGTTACTTTGATTTGGCATAACGACCTTAGGCCACGTCAGAACCACACACCCTGGAAGTTGTTCCATATAGATTTTCTCATTAAGATCACCATTCAAAAAGGCAATTTTAACATCCATTTGATGTACCAACAACTTGTAGCTAGAAGCTAATGAAAACAAAGCATGAATGGTAGATATCTTAGTCATAGGAGAGTATGTGTCAAAAAGGTCAATCCCATATTTTTGAGTGAATCCTTTAATAACTAGTCTTGCCTTATATCTCTTTACAGAGCCATCTATCTTGAGCTTCTTCTTAAAAATCCACTTGCATCCAATGGCTTTGTTCCCTTTAGGCATGTCAACTAGTTCCCATGTGTGATTAGACATAATAGATTCTATTTCACTCTTGATTGCATCTTTCCAGAAACTAGCATCTAATAAACTCACAACTTCATCATATGTTTTAGGATCATCCTCTAGCATATGCACACTAATGAATGTCTCATTCCATTCATCATAATCATTGAGTTCAATCAAGAAAGCAGTCACAAAATTAGGACCAAAACTAGTTCCTTTCTTTTGTCTTTTACTCCTCTTAGGTTCAATTTCATTGCATGGAAGGCAAAGACATAAAAGAAGATGCAACTTCAGTAGGCACATTATCAATTTGCACATTAATTTTCTTCGAAGGAAATATGTGCTCAAAGAATTCAGCATCACGATATTCACACAATGAACGATCACTCAAACACATGAACCTTAAAAGAAGGTAACCCCGGCCACTTTAGCTAAACACCCCCACACTTTCAAAAATTTCAGATTAGGCGCATGTCCTTTCCACAACTCATAGGGTGTCTTATCTAGCTTTTTATGGGGAACTCTATTCAAAATATGGTTAGCAGTCAAGACAGCTTCACCCACATATTATCAGGCAAACCAAAACTAGCAATTAAAGCATTCATCATTTCTTTCAAAGTTCTGTTTTTCCTTTCAGTAATACCATTCTGTTGTGGGCTATAGGGAGTTGTGAACTCATGTATAATACCATTATTCTCACAGAATTCTTTCCATGGATGGGTGATGTATTCACCTCCTCTATCAGATCTAATCCTTTTGATTTTTCGATTCAGTTGGTTCTCTACTTCTGCTTTATAGATGTAGAACATATTTTCAACTTCATCTTTGGATCGTAATAAAAACAATCTGGTGTATCTCGAATGGTCATCTACAAAAGTGATATAATATCTTTTACCATCTCTACTTTATGTGTTTCTAAATTTCTCCATGTCTGAATGGACTAATTCCAATAGTTCAGTTGTCCGTTCATTTACAGAATTAAAAGGTCTCTTATTGTATTTAGCCTTAACATAGATTTCACATTTTTCATGACCTTCCTAAACCAAATTCGTAATTAGTCCTATAGCATGCAATCGATTAACAGATTTAACATTTAAATGTCCAAGTCTAGCATGCCATAAATCCAAGGACTCAACGATATAAGCAGAAGAAGAAACATTCTCATTAATCATGGTTTCAAGCACATACAAGCATCCACGTCTATAGGCTTTTCCTACATATTGACCATTCTTAGATAGAACTATTTTCCCAGCCTCAATTACTTGTTTAATGCCAGCAATTTCAAGTAAACCAGAAGAAATCAAATTTCTGCACATGGAAGGAACATAAAGCACATTCTGCAGTAAGAGAGACTTCCCTGAAGTGAGTATCATCGACACCTTTCCTTTCCCAAGCATTTGAGAGATAGTTTAATTTCCCATGTAGACTTGATCTATCCCTGCAGCCTCCTCAAATTCAGCAAACAACTCCTTGCTGGCACAAAAGTGTTTGGTTGCTCTTGAGTCCATCAACCACTCGACCTTGTTGTCCACATGGTTGCCTCTGTGATCATGGCAATTAGTTGATCGACCTCTTCAGCTAGGTTAGCATGTGGCTTGGTTTGATCTCCGTTAGGCTTTGGAGCGTTCTTCTGATTGTCTGCTCTGCAGAAGCACTTATAGGCACGGTGTCCTAGCTTCCCGCAGACAAAACAACCCTGCTTCGGTTTGTCATTTGGCTTTCCTGGCATCTTGAAGTTCGTCCCTTTATTGTTTTGAACTTTGTCCTTCTTCTGTCCATCAGAGTTTGAATTCTTTTTTTTGAACCTGTCATATATGGAAGAGGACTCTACAAGATTAGCTTTAACCAAATTTTCAGTAGGTTAGGAGTATGCTTATCTTTGAGGCGATTGGCCTCTTCAATCTTCATGTGGGTCACGAGTTCCACCAGTGTCAAATCCTTCTTCTTGTGCTTTAGATGGTTGCGGTAGTTTGCCCAGGATTCATGCAACTTTTCGATCAAGAAGTTGGCATGTAACACTTCACACACTTCATCCCTTCAGCAAGGATATCAGCAACCAGATTCTCGTACTCATGGACTTGGGCCATGATTGGCTTGTCATCCACCATCTTGAACTGCATAAACTTGCCATATACATACTTCTTCTTCTCGGCATCATCAGTAGCGTACTTGGTTTCCAACATGTCCTACATCTCCTTTGCAGACTTGTAAGTAGCCAACAGATCGAATATTGGGTTTGTAACGTGACTCAGTAGATGACCCCGAACAGTCTTGTTATCAATTTCATATTGTTTTGCGACTTCCTCATCAGTTATTGTTGGACCAGCATTCTCACCCTAGGAGCCATCCATATCTCCGGTTTTAGTGATAGTGTTAGGAGTAGGGGCTACTGCAGCATGAGTCGTTGTACAAACCAGATCGAAACCAAAATGAAAGCCTACTTGTGAATAAATGAAGAATCGCTTTGAAAACGTTGATGTGGCGTGGTATGATGTCCACTGCCTTAAAAGCGAATTTGCCCTGACCTGTGGTGCAAAGTCAGACAAGGCGTCACCCCCCAAGGATCACACAACACCCACCGATCGCGTGCACTCACCAAAGGAGGGTTGGAATCACCGGGTATGCTCAGAGCCAAAAACGCAATTTTAAAGGGGGGCGGATTTTTTTTGTACGTTTCAAAGGATGAAAACCATCATTTTTATGGGGTAGAAATTCAGTTTAGGGATAGCAAATCTTGGGGCTCAAGTAATTGTATAGATAAGATTTTCCAAAATCAAATCAACAAAGATAACAAACGGATAGATACCGGAAGTTACGGATAAAAGATAAAATTACAAAACCGAAATCTAAAACCCCAAATATTAATTATTCCACTTTTTGAAATGTTCCAGCAAATCCAAAAAAAGGTCAAATCAGGTCTTACTATTATCATGAGGCTACACAAGCCTTTTTCAATGAGATTGACAAGTACAAGATGATAAACGCAATGTGCACCTTCTCGTGCAGTGTCGGTGACAAAGAGGGATAGTAGAATCATGGTGCTAAGAAAAAGGCTAATCTTCGAATTCCTGAACAACTAAAGGGTCACTTATTCCATAGATACTGGCTTCTGATGTGCAGGCTTTGTTTGGCAGGTAGGGAGTTTTTATATATGAGCAAAAGCTTTACAATAAATCACAGTTGAATCGACATATATGCATTGGTGACTCTGAGGTTGATGGCACTAAAAGTGAGAGAGGCAAGTTCATGAGCCATCCCATGTGTGAGTTTTGTAGAACCTCGTTCAATGGGGATATTGAGATTTATACACATGTCAACTGAACGGTACACTTGTCATATGTGTGAAAGGCAAAGTCCTGGTCAGTTTTAACACTACAGAACTTATGATGGCCTAGAGATACAACCCGTCAAGATCATTATGCGCCGCTGGGTTTGAGACATTTGAGATGCCTTGCTACAAGGAGCATGATGCGACCATGACCTCTAGGTCTGCCACAGAAGAGGAGAAAGCCATGAGCCTCTAGTCATTTGGATCTGTCACTAGGTCCCGAGCCAAGGCCATCATCCAGGCCACTCAATCTCTGGTCACGCGCCTCGTCGCCAGCCAAGGCGCGCCCGAAGCCGCGCCCCTGCTTGTGCTCCTCGCCACGCTCAACGACACTGCCGAGACACAGTCGGGCTCACTGCCCTCCGAGCCTGGCGCACCACTCATAGAGACCATCATGGCTTAGCTTGAAGGTCGGGCCCAACAGTTGCCTCACTCACGCCGAGCCATGGCCTTCACCAACGCTCTGTCGCCGTGCATGCCTCGCCAGCTTCCAAGACCAGCGCCTATCCTAGTTTAGACATTTAGAGGTTTATTCTTTCATGTTTTAGACATTGCTATTTTAAACTTTCTATTAATGTAATTTTCTTCTTTGGGCGTGTGCTTCACTTTTGTCGAGTGGGCTAGTCCATTAGGCGGGTCTCGGCCCATCCGAGCACCCGTGCCTATTTAAGGCCATTTCGGCCTTCCTTGTACTCTTTACGTCACATTTTAATTCAAGTCAAGTATTGAGAGAATTGTTTCCTCCTTCTTGAGTTTGACGTCGTTTGCTACTCCAAAATCTATCTTCCGCTCTGCTCGTCGGTAGTCGCTACTACCTCCTTCGCCGATTGTCGCTTCGATCATTGTCGCTTGTCACTTCAAGCAACTCGAGTGCCAAGTCCTATGATGACTCGTTTTATCAAGGCTGCGTTAGCCCCCTCAACGCCACGCCCAAACTACTTCGCTTCCGCGCTCGCGAACCTCAATCTAGACGATAGCAACCAAGCATAAGCCTAGATCCGCTCATCACCGACAACTTTGACCACATCGAGACCAAGGACACATCAACTGGTATCAGAGCGTCAGTGGTCTTGTAAGTCACTATCTCTTAAGTTCATCTAGTTCACGTTTCAATCCGTTACCCATCATCACTTCCTTTTCGCCACCGCAAAATTTTCCGCCATTACCATTCCTTTGGCTTGCAAAATCACCAATTTTTTTTCCTGGCCATAACAATAATATTGTGTCCAAGATTTGCTACCCACAATCGGTCCCTCAAGCCAAGCGCTTGTCCGATTTAACCTCCACAAAATCCGTAGACAATCCCTACAATCTCGCATATAATCTTTGCTGAAATCTTCTAGATTTATTGCTTGATTTTCGTGATTTGTTGCTTGACATAATTAGTGGAATTTTAGTATTAATTATGTGATTTATTTTCTTTATTTGCTAACCACCAAATCTGCATCAATCTTCTCTCTCCAATCACGCAAAATCCTAACTAATTGCGTCTTCTTTCTTGTTAAGCTTTGACCGAATCTTTATTGTAATTCAAATTCAAAAGTTTAAGCCAAATTCAAGATTGACATAGATTTTATTTATTAAAAAAAAATCCGGATTATTTAAAAAAAAAGAAAAGGCAAATCCACAAATTTATTTCACTTGGAAGCAATAGCCAAAATAAGGTAAAGGCTCCAAGTTTTCTTCTTCACTTTCGGTCAAGGTCCGTTGTGCCGCCTCTCCGCCGTCTAGGTAAGCATCTAAGGAAGTATCTTGCGTTTCTTCTTGCGTCTTGCCTACTACTTGTGTTAACCAATTCATCACTTGATCAAGCGTGAGTCTAGTATTGTTTGGCTTACATTATTTGTGTGATTGTGTTTAAGCTTGCTTGCAACCGCCCTCACAGCTTGCCATATTGGGAACCCAACGTGAACTTGTGTGCTTAGTGTGGTGCTTGCTAGTTCATTGTTGCTTTGATATCCCTTGTTCGTTTTTACTCGCATGTTTGGTCACATTGTCATAGGTAGCATGACGGAGCCCACACACATGAGTGGAGACGGCAACAGAAACATCAATAATCCTCCTCAACCACCACTGCCGCAGGTTCTACCACCAAACCAACACCCTTCCCATGCGAACCAAGAGCTCACAGATGAGCAAAGAGAAATCCAGGAGTTGCGCCGTCAAGTTGCCTACCTCCAAAGACAACAAACATGGCAAGCACCGACGCCGTTGGTTGAAATGGATGCCGCTGGCCAACCTCGACAACACGTGGCCGGCCCAAGCCACACTCGCCTCGACAAAGGAAAGACTGTCATGCCATCCACATCTCACCATCAGTCGCGCTTACAAAGAATCCACTCGATCATTGAGAGTAGAAAAGGCCACGTCTTGCCGCGAGACCGCTACAACCCGCAAGCAACACCAGGTGGCGATGACACTGATGACCGCTCTCGAGGTGAGTATTCTGACCACCATGACTCTGATTTCAGGTATGGTGACAGTGGAGACAGGCACCACCGGGAGGACACTCACAAGTCGCGTGACCTCCGCGGGCGCCGCGGTCTGCGTGAATTGAGTCAACACCGGCGCCCGAGCAGGCGCAACAAAAATGCCTCCGGGCCCACTGGCCGGCACTGCTCGCGCCACCCAGCGCCCACGCATGTGCCATTCGACATCAATGACCACCTGATCCATCAAAGTGCCCGCACACCGCGCTATGGCTCTGATGTCTATGGCACCGCCACTCCTTCCATGCGCGATGAATTTGATGATGAGGAAATTGAGTATTCGGGCATGGTAAACCCATGATCTTTCCATCCCCCTCTCGGCGATCCAATTGAGCTCCAAGACCGGCCCGCCGACTACATCCCTCTGTGCCTTCACACCTGTGGTCCCCAACATGGCCGCCAAGGTGATGATAGGTGCGACAACCAAGGGCATCACTGCTGCAACATGCCAAGAGATGACCGCCGCCGCACGCCTGGTGATGGTCACCATCGCCACCACCGTCTTCGTGACGATCACGAGGCCTACGATGCTTATGATGAGCAACATGGCAATGATGACTGCGTTCGCCGCCACATAGGCCATAACCAAGACCATGATGCTCGCGCCTATGTTGACCGGCGCCTTGACATACAATGCCAGCCCGCGCCCGGCCAAATCCGACATTCTCGCCATGAGGTAAAGGTCAAAATTGAATTATTTTATGGTGAGTATGATCTCGCATTTTTTCTTGAGTGGGTGCAGGCTACAGAGTACACACTTCGTTATTGCCAATTGGCTGAAGATGAGAAGGTCGTTGCCATGGTTATTAAAATCGAGATCCGGATCATAAAATCGTGAGATTTTACGATCCGGTAGGAGGGGTCTGATCCGGATCGGGCTATAAAATTGAAAAATAATAGAATCGTGTAAAATCAGCTTACAATCGTTGGATCGTACGATCCGTATAAAATCGTAAGATTCTGTTATTTGAAGCTTTAACAATTTATTTGGGTTTTGAATGGCCCATTTTGTGTGTACCCATTACTCTCTATTAGGCCCAATATGAGATTTCCACCCAATTTGACCTAGAGGCAGCGATTTCAGCACTTCACGCACCTAGAGAGGTTGCGAGCTTAGTGATTTTCGCAGTTCCGGACCTCCGGTGGCTATAGTCTGGACCATCTAGTGGTGGGTCGATTGGCCATTGAAAATCGAGTTATTGCTGACCGTCGACGACTAAGTGGAATGTTTTCTTATGCTGCTTGCTGGAATAGGTGGTGACTTTCGGTCCTTCATATTGGATCTTGAGGTAAGTACTAAGTACTAACTAGTAACTACTAAGTAATTTATATAATTATAAACTTGATTTTAAGCTATCTGAATATCTGATTCTTAAATTCTGAATGAAGAATGGATGACAATTTGGCAATTTATACTGATTACTGATGTATGTTGTTATTTGCTGAAGGATTTGGAATTGTAAACTTGATTTTAAGCCATGTGCTTGCTGGAATACTGGAATGGTGATTAATGATGATGATGGCATATTGGCATGATGCCATGAATGATGATGATGCAAGATTTTAATTTTTTCTTAGATTACGTAACATTAGCTAATAGCTATTTATGTTGTTTTTTATTCTTAGTGGCTTAGTACAATTTTGGTTATCTATTGCAGATTTGCAGTTACAATGTCAAATGTTTCGAGTAGTGAGTCAATTAAACCAAATAGAAAAAAAGCTAACGGGAGTAGGGGCAGCATGTGTTGGTTCAAATGAAGTAGTGGACCTCGATGATCTTGTGACGAATGTTGATGATGGTGATTTTGATGATCACGTTGATGATGAAGATGAAACCATTGATATTGATGATGAATTGAATGATTCAATAGGCAATAACAGAGATTGTAGCAAAGAAAATGAAGCTTTGTTAGATGAAAATTATGGCTATGATGATGATTGATGATGTATTAGTTTGAGTAGGCTATTGTTTTAGACATTATGCTATTGGAGTATTACCATGTGATGTGGTACCGTGGTAGACTTTGGAGTTTGTATGAATTGTGAACTTTTGGTCAATGTAATGTTTGATTTTATTTTAGGAAAATTCCATTTATCTTACCTAAATTTTTGATTTTTTTTTATATTTATAATATATTATTTTTTAATAAGTTTGTAAAATCTTACGATTTTACGATCCGATTTTACGATCCGATCCGCAGGGCCTTTCGTGATCCGATCGCAGGGCCTTGGTCGTTGCAACTACATTACACTTTCGGGGTGCTGCTAGAGTGTGGTGGCACCGCTTTGTGAGCAATCGCATTCGGCGAAATCTTGAGCCAATTACAGAGTGGCACCAACTGGTTTACGTGATGACTCAAAAGTATGTGCCACAAGATTACAAGAACCAAATGCGCTTGGAAATTGCCATGGCTCGCCAAGGTTTAAAGTCGCCACTAGAGTTCTTTTCTCACCTTGAAGACATGTACTACAAGGCTGGGGCAAGTGTTGCGCCGTCCACTTTGCGGACCAAGTTTTTGAGTGGGTTGAATCCTTCTATCCGTGATCAATTGGAGATCTTGCCTATCAAGGATCTCAATACCCTTACGCACACAGCCATGCAAATCCACCACCAACTAGTGCGTAAGAAGCAATCCACTTGGCCATCACCTAGCCAATGCATGTATGAATCTAGACCCTTTCAATCTGGTTTGCCTACTGATGTGCGCTCTTATACACAAGCCAAACCAGGTTCTGGCCCCGACAACAATGCCAAGCATGCAGCACCGAGCTCTGCGGCCAACCGCGCCACGACGCCCACAACCCCGGCCAAGAGCCAAGAGAGAGCTCGAGACCTTGAATGCTTCAAATGTGGTGGCCGAGGGCATTACAAGAAGGATTGCCCTAACACCAAGAAGGTCCTCTTTAGCCAAAACACCGGATATGAGTCCTATGACGATGAGGAGCCACCACTTGAGGCTATTGAAGAAGGATATGAAGACATGGCCGAAGCCGAGGCCTACGCTTGTGGGCCCACTGATTTGCATGCGGGAACGCCTCTTAGCCTAGTCACTCGGCGCGTGCTCACCGTCAAAGAGGCCGACTTGGTAAATCAATGAGAAAATCTTTTCCACACCAGGTGCTTAATGAAGACAGCCTCGTTGAGTGTCATCATTGATGGGGGCAGTTGGTGCAACATTGTCAATGAAAAAGTGGTGCGACACTTCAATTTTCCAACCACATCACACCCCCAACCTTACGGCCTCCAATGGATTTCTTCAAGTGAAGGTAACATTGTCACTCTGAAAATGCTTAATTTCCTTTTCCATTGGACAATATTAAGATTATGTCCTTTGTGATGTAATTGCTATGGACGCCACGCACCTCTTGCTTGGCCGCCCGTGGCAATTTGACCAGCGCGCCCTTCACGATGGGTATTTAAACACATATGTGTTTACTTACCACGGAAAGCGCGTCACCCTCTTACCCATGTCGCCACATGAGATTTTACAGGATCAGGTAGAGAGGGACATACAAAAGGCCATTAAGGCCGCCGTTGACAAGAATGCCGCCCGGCATGCTGTCGTTCGAAAGGTCGTCGGTGCCACTCCAAGCTATGCCAATTCTTCTTCGAGCATTCAGTCCAAATCCGGAAATGGCCAACAGGGCCATCAAAATGCCCCACAACAACCACCGGCTGCTCATAATGTCAAGCAGAACTCTCCCACGACCGCTTCCGGCTCCGCCGCTGGCACTGCGACATTGAAAGCCAAGAAGAGGCCCGGCGAATTTTGGCCGAGCAATGCTGATTCTGCTCTGAGCACTGGTCATTTCTCTTCCAGTGCCTCTGTCCAAGGCCAAGTTTCCGATCACAATTCCATAATTGTCGATGCATCGCCGCAAACCTCTTCTCTTCAAGGCAAATGTGAGAATCGCTTGCTTCTGGCCAGGCACGGTGACTTGAATCCGACATTTAAGGGAAAATCACCTTATACCTATTGGTGCCACAACTTTGTGCTCATCTTGCTTCGGGACAAAGTGATTTGCCCGCTAATGTTGTCTCCTTGCTCCAGGAATTCGCGGATGTCATGCTGGACGACATGCCTTAGGGCCTGCCACCACTCCGCGGCATAAAGCACCAGATTGACCTGGTGCCTGGTGCTTCATTGCCCAACCGCACTGCCTACCGTGCCGGCCCAGAGGAAACGAAGGAGTTACAACGGCAAGTCCAGGAACTCATGGATCGTGGCTACGTGAGGGAGATCTTGAGCCCTTATGTCGTGCCCGTCATTTTGGTGCCCAAGAAAGATGGCTATTGGAGGATGTGTGTCGACTGCCGCGCCATCAACCAAATAACCATGAAGTATCGCCATCCAATCCCCCGTCTTGATGACATGTTGGACGAGCTCCACGGTGCCACACTCTTCTCCAAGATTGACTTGAAGAGTGGGTATCACCAAATTCGGATGAAGGAGAGAGATGAATGGAAGACGGCGTGTAAGACTAAGTATTGTCTTTATGAATGGCTTGTCATGCCATTTGGGCTCACTAATGCCCCGAGCACTTTCATGCGTTTGATGAATCATGTCTTGAGACAATTTTTGGAAAAAATTGTAGTGGTCTATTTTGATGACATCCTAGTCTATTCTCGTAGTCTAGAAGATCATGTAAAGCACCTTAGGCTTGTGTTAGAGTGCTTGAGAAAAGAGCAGCTGTATGCCAATCTTGGCAAATGTCGTTTTTGCTCCGACACTACAATTTTCCTTAGGTTTCTTGTGTCTAAGGATGGATTGAGAGTGGATGAAGACAAGGTCCGTGCCATTAGAGAATGGCCGACGCCGACTAACCCGACCATGGTAAGATCCTTACTAGGATTGGCTGGCTTCTACAGGAGGTTTGAGCGCAACTTCAGCTCCATTGCTGCTTCGCTTCATGAACTCACAAAGAAAGGAGCCACGATTGTGTGGCTTGACAGCCATGAGCAGGCCTTCCAATCCTTGAAGGAGGCCCTTTGTAATGCGCCTCTACTACAGCTTCCAGACTTCTCCAAGTGGTTTGAAATTGAATGTGATGCTTCCAACATCGGCATTGGAGGCGTGCTTCAGCAAGACAAGCAGCCCATTGCCTACTTCAGTGAAAAGCTCACCGGTGCCACTTTGAACTACCCAACTTATGATAAAGAGATCTACGCTCTTGTCCGGGTCCTCAAGACATGGCAACACTACCTTTGGCCACGCGAATTTGTCATTCATTCTGACCATGCTGTGCTTAGCTATTTGAAGAGCCAGGTCACTCTTGGCCGCCGCCATGCTAGGTGGGTTGAGTTCATGGAAACCTTCCCTTATGTGGTCGTCCACAAGAAAGGTAAAGAAAGAAGGAAGTAGCTGACGCCCTTTCTCGAAGGTACAATCTTCTCACTCATCTTCAAACTAAGGTTTAGTCTTTGCTTTAATTAAGGATTTATACTTGCTTGATGCTTACTTTAAGCCTATATTTGAGCAATGCCTACAGGGAAGAGAGTTTGACACCTTTTTCATAGATGAGGGGTATTTATACAAGGCTGGCCGCTTATGTATCCCTAGCTCCTCCGTTAGGACCCTCCTCATTAAAGAGGCACATGATGGTCGAGGCCACTTTGGGATTTTCAAAACCTTGGCTGCTTTGAGGGAACACTTCTTTTGGCCACACATGACAACACATGTCACTAGGTATTGCAAGATTTGTGTTGTTTGCCAACGGGCTAAGGCTAGCTCGAGTCCTTATGGTCTATACACTCCACTACCCATTCCGGCCGCCCCTTGGGAAGACTTATCCATGGACTTTATCATAGGTTTTCCATTATCTAGATGGGATAAGGATTCTATATTTGTTGTCGTGGACAGGTTTTCTAAGATGGCCCATTTTGTAGCATGTAAGACCACCCACAATGCCACAGACATAGTTGACCTTTTCTTTGATAATATGGTGCACTTACATGGGATTCCTAATACTATTGTTAGTGATAGGGATACAAAATTTGTTAGGCACTTTTGGAGAACACTTTGGAGAAAGCTAGGCACACAACTCCTCTTTTCCACTAGCTATCACCCGCAAATGGATGGCCAAACTGAGGTCACCAACCGCACTTTAGGCGCCCTCCTTAGAACCATGCTCAAGGCCAATCTCAAATGTTGGGAGGACTTACTATCTATTGTTGAGTTTTCATACAACAGGTCCATGCACTCGGCCACAAAATTGACACCTTTTGAGGTCGTCTATGGACGCAACCCATTGATATCGCTTGACATGTTGCCGCGCCCCATGAAGGACCAGTAGAGTGTCACTGCCGCAACCCGCGTCGAACAGGTCCAATAACTTCACCGCCGCACCCGTGCCCAACTTGAGCATCGGGCTGCACAATATGTCACGCAGCACAACAAGGGCCGCCACAAGCTCATTTTCTCCCCATGTGATTTGGTGTGGGTTCATTTACGCAAGGACATGTTCCCCGCCAAGCGCAAGTCCAAGCTTGCCCCACGCGGCGATGGCCCATTCAAGATTGTCAATGCCATCGACGGCAATGCCTATGAGGCCGATCTTCCTCCAGATTTTGGTGTCTGTGCCACCTTCAATGTGGATGACCTTCAACCTTATGTGGAGCCAATATTTGATGAGTGTGAAGCGGGGATGCTTCACAGCCAAGGGGGGATGGTGATGTGACCCTGCCCTCCATGTCTGCCGCAGAAGAGGAGAAATCCATGAGCCTCCAGTCAATTGGGCTTGTCACTAGGTCCTGAGCCAAGGCCATCATTTAGGCCACTCAATCTCTGGTCACGCGCCTCGTTGCCAGCCAGAGCGCGCACGAAGCCGCGCCCCCGCTTGTGCTCCTCGCCACGCTCAGCGACATTGCCGAGCCACAGTCGGGCTCACTACCCACCGAGCTTGGCGCGTCAGTCACAGAGACCATGGCTTAGCTGAAGGTCAGGCCCAACAGTTGCCTCACTCACGCCGTGCCATGGCCTTCACCAATGCCATGTTGCCGCGCATGCCTCACCAGCTTTCAGGACCGGCGCCTATCCTAGTTTAGGCATTTAGAGGTTTATTCTTTCCTGTTTTAGACATTGTTATTTTAAGCTTTCTATTTATGTAATTTTCTTCTTTGGGCGTGTGCTTCACATTTGTCGAGTGGGCAAGTCCATTAGGCGGGTCTCGGCCCACCTGAGCACCCGCGCCTATTTAATGCCATTTCGGCCTTCTTGTACTCTTTACATCACATTTTAATTCAAGTCAAGTATTGAGAGAATTGTTTCCTCCTTCTTGAGTTTGATGTCATTTGCTACTCCAAAATCTATCTTCCTTTCTGCTCACCGGTAGTCGCTACTACCTCCTCAGCCGATCGTCGCTTCGATCATTGTCGCTTGTCACTTCAAGCAACTCGAGTGCCAAGTCCTGTGGTGACTCATTTTATCAAGGTTGCGTTAGCCCCCTCAATGCTGTGCCCAAACTACTTCGTTGCCGCGCCCGCGAACCTCAATCTAGACGATAGCGACCAAGCACAAGGCCTAGATCTACTCATCACTGACAACTTTGACCACATCGAGGCCAAGGACACATCAATTGGTATCAGAGCGCCAATGGTCTTGTAAGTCACTATCTCTTAAGTTTATCTAGTTCATGTTTCAATCTGTTACCCGCCATTACTTCCCTTCCGCCACCGCAAAATTTTCCGCCATTACCATTCCTTTGGCTTGCAAAATCTATGAATTTACATATCAAGTAGGATCACACAACAATCCTACGGAGTTTGAACAACAACAACGATCAACAGTAGGGGCACACAACAATCCTACGGAGTTTGTTCAAGGAATTTGCTTATCAAGTCTTAATTATGTTAGCCTTCGGGCCACAAGGGCACGAGTTGCCATCAGTCTTTATTTTATTAGCCTTCGGGGCGCAAGGGCACGACCTGCTATCAGTCTTCTTTATACCTTCAGGCCACATGTGTACGAGATGCCATCAGTCTTATTTATATTCGCCTTCGAGCCACCTTGATACATTATTGTCATTCCGCTTTTGATCCACCTCGACACTGTCGTTACGCCTTCGGGCCACCTCGACACCTCATTGTCATTATGCCTTCGGGCCACCTCGACACCTCGCTGTCGATACGCCTTCGGGCCACCTTGACACCTCATTGTCATTGCGCCTTCGGGCCACCTCAACACCTCTCTGTTGTTACGCCTTTGGGTCACCTTGACACCTCATTGTCATTGCGCCTTCGGGCCACCTCGACACCTTGTTGTCGTTACACCTTTGGGCCACCTTGATACCTCGTTGTCATTTCGCCTTCGGGCTACCTCGACACCTTGCTGTCGTTGCGCCTTCAGGCCACCTCGACACCTCGTTGTCGTTACGCCTTCGGGCCACCTTGACACCTCGTTGTAATTACACCTTTGGGCTACCTCGACACCTCACAGTCGTTACGCCTTTGGGCCACCTTGACACCTCGTTGTCATTGCGCCTCCGGGCCACATTGACACCTCATTGTAATTGCGCCTTCGGACCACCTCGACACCTCGTTGTCGTTACGCCTTTGGGCCACCTTGACACCTCGTTGTCATTGCGCCTCCGGGCCACCTGAACACATCGTTGTGATTACGCCTTAGGGCCACTCAAACACCTTGTTGTCGTTACGCCTCCGGGCCACACAGACACCTCGCTGTCACCACACCCTCAATTTGTTGGGGCAAAAATCGCTATTATGCATGTCGTGATGCTCATTAGCAGCTCCTAGACGGCCCTAAATGACCCGAGGTTCGAATTACCACGATAAACCATCAATTGGGAATGATTCACAACAAAAAGTGGGAGTGCACGATTGTGCACCGAGCCATTCGGGCCGTGCATTGGCTTTTGTAAAGGGATTTCAAATACGCACGGTTCGTTCATAAGGCGCACGGACTATGTAGTAATCTTTGTAAAAGTTTTTTTAAACAACTCAAAACGCACGGGCCGTGCGTTATGGCGCACGACCGTGCAAGCAGTATCCAAATTTTCTCGGAAAATCTCTCAAAAACGCACGATCCGTGCATCAAACCACCCGCACCATGCAAAACTCTCTGTAAAGGTTCCGTACTATGCATTTGTAACTGCACGGGCTATGCACGCATCGTGCAAAAATTTATTTAAAGATTTTGCAACGTGCATTTGTAATTGCACGGGCTAAGGCACACACCGTGCACTTTTCATACATTCGTGCAATTTCGACCCTCAAGTGTCAGGTGGATCAGAATGGGCCTCTCGTCTGGACCCACTTTTTAGTAAGCTAGAGTCAGCTTATATTGGTTCATTTTTCAGACCCTCTACCCTCATTTGAGCCTAGATGGTCCGAGGGGCAAATTATGGAGGTTAATTAATTCATATTAATTTTCCTAAGGATTATTTCCTAAATTCTATTCCTTACTATTTATTAATTATTAAATAAGGTAGTTTTGACTAGACCTGTACAAGTCTGGGCCCGGGCCGGGTTCGGGCTGGGCTTTAGGGACGATTCCAACCCGGTCCATATGGGCTGAAATCGTTGTCCAAGCCCGTCCGGGAAACCAGGCCGGGTAGCCCGACGGACCAGCCCGGTTTGTATTATATAATATGTAAGTATGTTTTATAGTATATAATTATATTTTATATTATATAGTATATGTAATTATATATATTATATACTATATTAAGGGCTAAAAATTTAAAATATTATATAATAAGGGCTGAAAATTTTATAACTATACATATTTAGAATAATATATAATATACATATAAATATATTTATATTTTTCAAATTTTAATCAGGTACCATGCCTGGCCTAGACGAGTGTCTGTGCCCAGTCCGTTCATGCACCGGGCCGGGTCGGGCCCGACCCGGCGGGCCACTATTACTGTCCAAGCCCGGTTTTTAAACCGGGCGGATGGTCCGGGCTGGCCCGATTTAAAAACTTTTGACTGATGGACTTTTAATTAAGCAAGACCCATTAAATTGGTAAGAGGGAATTTTCTTAATGGACAAGTTATTTAATGTCCTAAAAACCCAAGTTCTCTCGATTCTCTATTCATTACTCTTTTTCAATTTTTAGCCACCAGAGCTTTCTCTCCATCATTCTTTACTAACTTGAGTGTCGAAGGTGAAACAGGGGATAAACCCCGCCTTTTGCCTTTTTCTATGTTCCCAGGGCATCAGATGAAAGATCTAAGGGATCGACGTTCGTCGGAGTTACAGGTTCTCATCGTCATCAATAATTTATTGTGGTATAGATTTATGCTACCACAATATGATTATGTGGTACTGCTAACATTAAAAAGAACATGCAACTATCTTCATGATAGAGACCAAAGAATAGCTTGTGGAAATTTTGAAGCATCATAGTAGGTACTAAAGAGCAGTTCATTCAATTGTATAATAATAACATCAACAATAGAGCTAATGCCATCAAACATATCTTTAGGCTGAAAATAGAAATGCAGATTAGAGATGCACAAATTGATTATATCTTATAGTTATATCCAAATTGATTATATCTTATGGTTATATTCTATAGTTATATACTATGGTTATATCATAGTTCTGGACGCAATCTAGTTGCGCCCAAAGGGTGTGTGGGGATATCTTATAGTTATATCCAAAACCTAACCCTAAACCCTAAAAAAACACTAGAAACCTCTTGGGCGCAACTAGGTTGCGCCCAAAGGGTGTGTGGGGATGGTTTTAGGGTTTTTTTAGAGTTTAGGGTATTTATCATAGTATATAACCATAGTATATAACTATATAATATATGATATAACCATAGTATATAACTATAGAATAAATTATAGGATATAACCATAGTATATAACTATATAATATAACCATAAGATATAATCATAATATATAACTATAGAATATAACGATATGATATAACCAAATTGAATATAAGTCATATAACTATAAGATATAATCATTGTATATAACTATATGATATAACCATAGTATATAACGATATGATATAACCAAATTGGATATAACTATAAGATATAATCATAGTATATAACTATAGGATATAACGATATGATATAACCAATTGGATATAACTATAATATATAATCATAGTATATAATATATGATATAACCTTAGTATATAACTATAGAATATAATAGAGGATATAACCATAGTATATAACTTTAAGATATAACAATATGATATAACCAAATTGGATATAACAATAAGATATAATCATAGTATATAACTATAGGATATAAACATAGTATATCTATATGATATAATATAGGATATAATCATAGTATATAACTATGGAATATAACCATAAGATATAATCATAGTATATAATTATAAGATATAATCATAGTATATAACCATAGTATATGACCATAAGACATAACCAAATTGGATATAAGCATAGTTATATGTGATTTTCGAAGGATATAACCATAGTATATAACTATAGGATATAACGATATGATATAACCAAATTGGATATAACTATAAGATATAATCATAGCATATAACTATAGGATATAAACATAGTATATAACTATATGATATAATATAGGATATAACCATAGTATATAACTATGGAATATAACCATAAGATATAATCATAGTATATAATTATAGGATAAAACCATAGTATATAACTATAGAATATAACCGTAGTATATGACCATAAGACATAACCAAATTGGATATAACCATAGTTATATGTGATTTTCGAGAATAATAATAATAAACAATTAATAACAAACGAATTAGTGAATAAACATACATGAATTTTAGATGAATAAAAGTATATTGAAACCTCATGATACAAACCAATTTATTGCTATGTAACCCTGGTTACTTGAAAACGTCTATTACTATATTCAAATGCACACAAATGTACAAATCTACTAGGTATTTGAATTTTCAAATCATATAAAACATCAAGATAGATACAATGGGATGAGTATGTAGTAAATTTATTTTAAATATAAAATAAATTTGTTGATTTAAATACAAGCGTGGGCGCTACTATGTAGCGCCCAAATTATTATTTTTTTATATAAATCGGCCATGAACCGGGTTTTTTAACAACCCGGTTCATTCACTTGGGCGCAACCAGGTTGCACCTAAGATTTTTTTTTTATTTAAAAAAATCCAGTTTTTGGGCGCAACCCGCCGCAAAAAAAAAGGGTGCGAACATTCTCCCCGTAAAAATTACAAAATTGCAAAATTAGTATGTAACTTTTATTTTATTAAAAATTACAAAATTGGTCCAAAATTTATTCTCTTTCTTCAGGGCATTCTGGTCCCCACGCTATCTCGTTTCCATGTTGAACACACACAGTCGGGCTTAATGTGCATGTCAAACAAGCACAAACGGGCTTGATGTGCAAAACCAACATGCAAGGACAAACCTGATGTGTAAAACCAACATGCACGAACACACGTGATGTCCAAAACAAACATGCACGGACATGCTTGATGTGCAAAGCCAATATGCACAGCACATGTGAACGTGTTTTTCAAATACCCTTAGATGAAGCGTACGAGGTTTTTACCACTTCATTCGAAGTGATTAAACCAATAAATACTTGACACTCATACTTTCATATCGAAACATACCATGTGATGACATTATGCTTCTATCATTATCGCTTGACATTGTTTCCAATGACACTTTAATTACATGAAGATTTGAAGAGTGGATTAAAACCCGATTTGTAAGTTTTGTTGTGATATTATGGTTTATGTGATTGAGAATAAATAAAGGCATACATCACTTTTCTCGTTCGATCTATTATAACGTGTAATTTCCATACGATATTAAGGTTATTAATCACTATCATTTTTTACCCAACTTGATAAGTTTTTAACAATTGTACAAACAATAAGGAATAAATAGCTTACATGAATGTAATTAAAAATAAATCGACTTAACCCATGCATGTCAAAACCTACTGTGGATTGTTTGTCTGCTTATACATGATTGATGAACATGTTTGCTTTGCTCATATACAGTTCATGTGCTTATTGAATAGCACACCACCAGATGACGTGCGTGTGCTTTTTTTGCTTGTCAACATTGTATATGTTTTCCCGATTTTCCCATCCGTAGTGTCTATGCATATGTAGTTTGCACATCCAACGTGTCTGTGCATTTGTGTATTGCATATACAACATTGATGAGAACCGTTTTTGTAATTTTCAACATTTAAAAAGTTGCATACTATTTACAAAATAGTGCGTGTGTAAAAATCAACACCCTAAATTAGTCTAATAACTTGGCGTTAGACTCTCTCTAATGTTCTATATAAATATTCCATATTAATCTTCTGTTGGACATAAATTAGCTCTGCTCGAACAACCAAACGTTCTATTTAAAATGTTTGTTTCAATTGTGAATGTGTGGGTATATAAGGACATGTAATTATATAAGGAATCCGAATTTCTTTTTTTTTTTAGTAAATTGAAAATTTTGAAAATTTACATATTTCGAAAAAGGCTCCCGTATAATTATTTTCATCGCTTATATATAAATAAAGAGATTAATACTTTTAAGAATCTAAATTGAACATTGATATTTAAATTATTTTCATTTTTAGACTTGGTTTTTTACCTTACTCCCTCTTTCCTTATTTTTAGTTTTTTCAAGTTGTTTCGACCCTAATCCAATTTCAAATAAGGGTATTTAGAACTTTTTTTTGATATAGAAAAGAATTAGGTTGGTCTCATATACGATGAGAGCACCAACCTAGAGCATCCTTGCGGATGAGAATCTGAAATTCTTATTCAAATCTCAAATCGGATACTGAGGGTGAAAGACTGAGTTTTGCAATTCTATCAACCGTATGATTCACCTCTCGGAACACATGTTGGAGATGAACTTCCTGGAAAAATTGGAGGTTGATAAGAATATCAACGACCGTCATTTCGATTTTCCAAGGACAAGTCCAAATGCCTTTTAAGGAATTGATGATGCAGATGTTATCTCTTTCAATTTCAAGCTTGAATAGTTTAAGTTTTTTGGTTCTATGATGCTATTTTTAAGGACCATTGTTTCAGTAATTAAGACAGTATTGTGACCACAACGGTTTCTCTCCATAAGAATAGTTTCACATTTATCATTTCTAATAATGATGCCAGTACCAACGTTGCAATTAGTGAGTTTGGATCCATCAAAATTAATTTTATGGAACCCCATTGATGGTTTTACCAATTTGGTATTTCTTTTTTTCCTAGGTTGAGGTGGTCAAGTTTTGTGTGTGATGATTTCATTCGTTTCCTTAATCTTTGTATGGTCCCAATTGTTGAGAAGCGTTCAGATATATTGCGTGAGATCTTTCATTTTGTCTACGGTATTGAAGATGATTTGGTTTCTAAAGGTCTTGATACCCCGACCAAGTTGTGGCAAGGTAGATAAATTCTTTCTTGGTGATCCTCGATTGGATTTCAATCAGAATTTGCTTGATTTTCTTGTTATATGTGTCAGTGTTGTAGATAACATAGTGAATGCTAGGGTTTAATTTTTGGATTTGGTTAAGAGTAAAAGGGGCATTGAAAGAGAAGACATGTTATATCTTCAAGAGGATTTTTATAGAAATCACAGGCAAGTGGTACAGGGACATGTTTATGGAAAAATCTAGCTTTAGTCGGCAAACCGCCGTGGAAATTTTTCCAAAGGAAGTTTTTGATCTTAAGGATAGGTTTCTAATTCCCAGATCCAGGCAAAGCTATTCTCCTGGTTATGAGTTTGTTTGGTTATTAGTTCAAAGGTTGATTTAGTGGAGAACCAACCATTTTCACTCGGTATCCAATAAAGTTTGTCTTTGATAGAGTTTTGTGGTATAGGAATGTCAATAATACAGTTAACAATGTCTTTTTGTAATAGAAGTTCAAGTTTGTTTCAAGCCCATTTTTTGTCAGTAATGAGTTTGCACACTTTAATGATTGGCTGATAATTATTTGAGTTAACTTTTCATTTGAAAGGTTAAAGTCAAAAGCCCATTTGTTATTCCAAAATTTAATATATGTGACATCACAAACAAGCCAATGAAGCCCTTGTTGGAATTCTAGTCTTAGTTTTGGCAATTGTGAACATTGCCAAGAGTGGTTGGATTTTTTGGAATAAAAAAAAATGTTGGTGTCTTTGAGATATTTTCCCTTTATGATTTTTACCCAAATGTTGTTTGGTTCTGTAAAGATTTTCCAAATTAATTTCATTTGGAGAGCTTTGTTCATGTCTTGCGTTTTCCGGATACTGATGCCTCCATTGTGTTTATTTTTGCAAATCTTATCCTATCCTATTAAGGGTTTATATTTATAGTATTTGTTCCAAAGGAAGTTTCTATTAATTTTATCAAATTCTTTGTGTATTGATGTTGGTAGCATAAAGCATTGCATAATAAAGTTTGGCTTGATAGCCATGTTTGATTTTATAAGAGTTGCTCTTCCTTCTAACGAGAGGGAGTTTGTTTTCCATTTTGTTAGTTGTTTTGTTGAGGATACGATAATATCTTGGAAGGTATTATGGTTAGCTTTCCCATTAATAATCGGGCATCCAAGATATTTCTCGAGACTTGCTGTGCTTATTTTATGAAGGATAGATTGGATTTGATTTTTAAAGTTACTAGGTGTATTATTTGTTGTTTGGAACATTGACTTATAAAAGTTTACACATTGTCCTGATATGGAAAAGTAGTCTTCAATGATGTTTTTGACTTTTGAGCAGGCAGTTTGATTAGCTTTTGCAAAGATAAGAATATCATCCGCAAAGGCAAGGAAGGGGATGTTGGTTCTAGTGCGGGAGATTTTGAACCCTATTTGGATTTTGTTGCAGTTCCCTTCTTTTTGTAGTTTCCTGGCAAGAAATTCAACTCCCAGAATGAAAAGGAAAGGTGAAAGTGGGTCTCCTTGTCGTAGTCCTCTTTGGGGATAAAATAGTTGGGTTGGTCCATTGTTAACTAGTATTGAGAAGGAGACAATTTCAATGCATTCTTTGATCCTCACAATGAAACGTTTGGAAAATTCAAAATTATCCAAGACAGATAGGATGAATTCTCATTCAATTTTGTCATATGTTTTTTCCATATCAAGCTTAATCACAACCCGACCTTCTTTTCCTTTCTTCGCACAGAAAGAGTGGAAGGTTTCATGAGCTATAAGGATGTTATCTTGGATTGCACGGTCAGCCACAAAGGCTCCTTAGGGAGGGTGAATTAGTTTTTTTAGAATGGGTTTCATTCTTTCCGTAAGCATTTTGGAGATAACCTTATATACCGGCGAACATAAACTAATAAGTCGATAATGATTAGTAGAGTTTGGGTTTTCGCATTTAGGTATAAGAGTGATAAATGTGTGGTTAATTTGTTTGAGAACTTTACCTGAATGAAAGAAACTTTTAATATCTTTAATGACCATTGGACTAGCAATATGCTAGTATTTTTGGTAAAAAATGGCTGTCATACCATCTGGTCCAGGTGATTTATCACAACCAATACTAAATACTATGTTTTTTATTTCTTCATTGGAGATAATTTTGGTAAGTTCATTATTATCATAATCAGTTACTTCCTTATCAATATTAGTCAGGAAATCTTGTAAGTTAGAATGGTTGATTCTTCCTTTTTAAAATCTATGATGTGATCTGAGAACCCGCAACGCAAAACAAGCACGAGGTATCAATTCGACGTCATTCCTTTCGGATCTTCAAACAACCTTTCAGTTGTCTGGCCCGTTTAGAAGCTATGAGTGTCTAATGGAGGTCCATCAGTAATTGTTGGAAAGCTTACTTCAAGGGCTACGTCTTTTATGACAAATACTTTCACCAAATCGGCATAAAAATGACCTGAAACGATCAATCTTCTTAGCTACAATTCGAAGAGATAAAGAGTCATCAACATTCAAGACTTTGTGCCAAGTTATGTTCAAGACTCTTGAGTTGTCCACCCTCCTTAATGCTTAGCCATGTGAAGAGTCTCTTTATAAGCTTTATTATTGCTATAAATATTGAGCTTTGTTAGGTGTTTTAGATAGGCTTGAGTGGGGTTCACATTCAAAGTAGAAGCCATAGGGAAAAGTCTCTGAAGAGAAACGCTCCCCTTCAGGGGAGCCGGCCCTAGCTGGCTTGGAACCCCTTGGCCACCGCCCCTATAACACCCCCAAATCTGAACCCATTTGGAAAGGTATTACCGCCAGTGACCTCAGTGTTCCTTACCGAGATCACCCAAGGCTTTACCGTTTAAATACAAATCATGAAATACAATGATACAAAATGATAACTTTATTCCTATAAAACATGAGTCTCGGGATTACATCCCAATCCCGAATAGGACAAACACAGAGTTTAAACAAAGTACAGCGGAAGTCTTATAAAATATATAACAGAGTAAATAAGTTACAGCGGAAGTCTTATAAAAGATATTACAACAAAGATTGTAATCGCAATGATCATTTGCCCAAGGATCTCAACCTGATTAAAAGATAATTATTAAAACATCCAAAAACAACCGTCGTCTTCATAGTCAATCTAGTCTCCTCAATCTTCACTCTATCTGATGTGCCGAATCGAACGGATGACACCAGCCAACCATGCAAGGGAAATTATCGGTTGGTTAGTCTAATGAAAGACTATGCAAGGGAACAAAGCAGAGTGGTTCGAAGCAGTCGTATTAGGTTAGACTTCTCGTCTCTCGAATAATAATCGAGTGCGTTAGTCAACCACCATACTATACTTGAATATGACAAAAGGCATGCACAAGAGAGGATTCTGGAAGACTGAATCTTCACAGAAATCGACCCGAAAGAAGACTCCAACGGAAATGAGTCTTTAAGGAAATATGACAAATCTGGAACGTTTACAGAATCAGACATCAGTGATTTAAAAGCTGACTTAGATGTTTCGGTTCACGACTAACCTCACCGCTTACAGCGAATCCAGATTAGAAAGAGAACGTACTCTGATCAAAAAGTCGAGACGAGCTTTCCTAGCTGCACTACTCGCCAAAGGTATATTAATTATGTGCACTCGGGCACTTTATCTTATTAAATTCCCAAAACGAGCATTACGTTATAAGCTTTTAAATCTCCACTCGAGAGATATCGGATCTCCCCGCAAGAGATATCAGACCTCCCCACAAGAGATATAGAAAGGATGAACCTTAGAAGATTTGGCACTAGCGAAGTGCGCCAACCCCGAGAAAGGGTATGGTCATGACCAGACAGAAAGTACTGGGGAAAATCCACCAAGTACCAGTTATAAAGAAACAGCTAAACCCCCACAAGGTACATAGCGTTCCTAACCACTAGTGCTAACTAAACAGTTCTAGCACAACAATAGTTCAGGATAAATCCACATAAATGCCCTGATAACAGGTTTTCGTCGTGTAAAAACTGCTATGCAAAATATCCAAACAAACCCTAAACCGTAGTCCTAGGTAAGTAAAGATCGAACCCACAGGGAGGCGAATTCTGTCTATGTATGCAAATTATGTGTCAAAGCAAAGTAACCAAAAGGGGGGTTTTGTTTGTTTTGTAAGTTCTAAACATGCAAAGGTAAATAAGCGAAAGAGTTGTGCAATCAGTGATGAGAAAAGCACTTAGTCAAACAATATCCACTATTCGTATGACAAGTTGATCATAGATAATCATTCAAAATCTTATGCAATGGAAATTCCAATTCCTTTTCAGATATAACTAATAGCACAACCAGATACTATTAGTACTAACTAACTAAACAACCCTGAAACTATCAAGATTCAGTTTAACAGCAGCCTTACGGATAGGAATATAGTTGGATACAATTCTAGCATAAAACAACCAGCTTTTATCCTAGAATGTAAATCAGTTCTCTTCTGCATAAGACTAGCACAACCAGATACTAGTACGATGCAGTTGCTACTCTGAAATAGATATGCTCAACCAGTAACAATCTAAATCTAGCAATAGATCAATAACGACAAACCCTAGTTGCGTCCAAGATAGAAATTATCAATATCAATCATAAGCAATCAAGCAAGAGAATAGATAAAAACCATACAATAGATTAAGAACGAGAGTCTCACAACTGAATCAAAACGAAAGCTTCAGCGTCTGACTAAGCTAGGGAAGCTTAGTTCTTCATAACAAATACGTAGAATGAAATTAGGGTTTAGAGAGATGACGATAGGCAAACAAGCCTTTCTCTACCCTTAAATACTAAAGGAAATAAAGTCTGGAATTAACCTAAAATGAAATAATAAAACGTAATAAAATAATGCAAAATAAAGCAAATAAGGAAACGACTCGGTGGTGCATCCAACAGAGGCGGCGGGCGCTGCAACCTCCATGGCGGGCGCCGTAATCGCGGCGGGCGCCTTGACAATGTCGTAGCAAAGGTTCCTGGATGGGAATTGGCGGCGGGCGCCGCAATGTGCACGGCGGGCGCCGTCGCTGTTCTTCGGTTCAGCTTATGCGACACTTCCGTAGAAACGCCATAACTTTTGATTCCCAACTTGGATTGCTCTCATATTTTGAGGACTTTCAGTAGACTTCAAGATCTAACTCCTCGAATTGGAATCACTCCATTTTGACATCTGAGTAGAGAGAACGAACCAATTGAATTCAGCCTACCGTTCTTCTACTCTTCATTGCACTCCCTTGGCGTCTACTACTGATGGCTTCCTCCTCAGTGTCTCATATGATCTCCAAAACCGCTCAAACACCTCCAAAAACACCAACTTCGCCCCCAAACACCATGTACATGAATGTGTCTAAATCTACCTGAATGACACCAATAAATCCCCTAATGACTCTTAGTTAAGCCGTACAAAGTAGTGCTTATCAAACTCCCCCATGCTTAGACCTTTGCTCGTCCACGAGTAAACTAATAGAGAGTCTATTCCTCCAATTCAGCATCCAAGGTCTCAGGAAGCATATCCTCTAACTAAGAGTCACTTAACCCATGCCAAGCTCCTGGCACCAATCTCATTTACAACACATCAACAACTCAACAGCTTAAGAGGCAAGCAGAGTACTTCCCCCAAGCTAAACCCGGACATCCAATAGTGTGAGTAACCTCTAATCCTAGCCTCCATCTATTGCTCCTTATGTCTCCCAGAGTGACCTACCCGACAATCTTTCTTTGACTCCTCTTCTTATGATGCCTCGCCAAGAATAATGAGAAATCCTAAAATCACTCTTCTTCTTTTTCACTCGTATTGCCAAGGCGCCCTTTCAGGTTTTCACCAAGCCACTCATTTCATTTTCCAATAGATGTACTCACATAAGCTCACGTCACTCTTGACCTCATATTACCTCAGCCTAATGCTGGTCCAAGCCACCTGCTTATTACCTAGGCCGCCCTTTCGGGTTTTCGACCTATCCCAGGATTTCAATGATAGCCTTTTTTCAAATTTTTGGCTTTTTCTCTTTTTTCATTTTTCTCCTCAACGACGTAGCAATAATAGAACTCTCCCCCATGCTTAAACATTGCATTGTCCTCAATGTAATGAAAGACAAAAGAATAGAAGCACATGGAAAACCAAAAAGTTAACTCACAACGTTGCCGAGCTGGCTTGGACACGGAAGATGTCACTGGCGGTCTTCTCAATAAACGTCCATGTCACGGGTGTCAGCATCAATGCCATAATCTTCATCTACCGTGCAACCATAGGGAACCACTGTGGGGAATAGTGGTATGGCAGGGATGGCGGGGTTGTATGGCCTTCAACAAAAACAAAAATGGGGCCCAGATGTAATCGTGGTTAGGCCCTGGTATATCTCATCTCCAACTGTCGACTGTAGGGCCACCATCGTTGCCAAATACAAAGTGGGGCTAATGTCTCTTCCTTGACAACATGATGCGCACCATCTCTCCATAGGAAACGCTGGGCAGCTGGCCTCCGGTAGAACTTTTTTTTTTTTTTACTTTTTCTCCCCGTTTAAGGTCTTTTTGGGGTATTTTATCTTCGTCTTTTGCTCCCCATTTAAGATTTTTTCGGGGCCCATTTTTTTTTTAGATAAAAATAAAAAGGAAACGAACCTGAGAATGGCGGCAATCGCCGTAAGAAAAGTGTCGGAGGAGGGGGTTGGCGGCGGTCGCCGTAAGGGGGGCGGCGGTCGCCGCTTCTCCTTCTTCACTTGGATACGCTTCCTGCAGGTTAGTTCGACACAGAAAGCAAAAACTAAAAGGAAAAACAAAAGAAAATGATTAAGGGAAAGGAAATAGACTACCTAACATCGGGTTGCCTCCCGAACAGCGCCTTAGTTAATGTCGTTGGCTCGACATACTACTCGAACATCCTCAATCCATATCGTCAGGCTCTTTAGGAACCTTCTTAATCTATACCTCCTTCCTGAACCAATTATGGAAAGGTTTGAACCTTAGACCATTCTTCTTCTTCTTCTTCAGCGGCCCCTCCATCTTGACCTTCTTAGTCGCGTCTCCCCCATACTTAGATCGATCAGGGGGGTGTTTAACCTCAACTTCAGGGACCTGCACCAAAGAAGGAACGAGCTTCTCGCTCGGGGTCAACAGTAAAGGCGATTTGCCTGGTAGCTCTGGAGGAATCTTATAGTAAGCGTCCGACTCATTGACACCTTCCTGCAACTCAGTAGATAGAGTAAAATCCAAACTAGAATCAACAATAGATTGTATGTCATCTAGGTGCTCATCATCAGAAGCGTGCACCACAGGCTCAAGTACATCAATTGCACACAAAGAATGATCATCCGAAAGAGATTTCATGGCGTCATAGATATTGTAGTTCATAGTTTGGCCATCAAATTCCATGGTTAAAGAACCAGTACTCACATTAATCTTAGTGTTGGCAGTTTTCAGGAAAGGTCTCCCTAACAGAATAGGGGCTGTATGCATATCGTGTTCCATCTTAAGCACATAAAAATCAGCAGGAAAAGTAAGATCACCAACCCCAACCAAAACATCCTCCACAATCCCTATAGGACGCACACTAGATCTATCAGCTAACTGAATGGCAATATTAGTGGCATGCATGGGTCCTAATCGTAAGGATTCACAAAGAGATGAAGGTAGAACATTTATGGAAGCACCCAAATCTAACATAGCTTTATTGAACTTGGTACCTCCAATAGTGATAGGGATGGTGAACATACCTGGGTCGCCACACTTCGTGGGTAAGCGCTTCTGAAACACAGCAGAAACATGTTCGCTTACCTTTACCTTCTTCTTGTTGTTCCTATCTTGATTCCTCTTTGTGGTGCACATCTGCTTCAAGAACTTGGCATAACGAGGGACAGACTTGATCAAATTTAGGAGAGGGATGTTGACCTCCACGTTTCTGAACATCTCAAACATGTCCTTGTCCTGTGCAAGTGGCTTGGTACGCTTCAAAGCAGACGGAAATGGTACAACAGGCTTCCAATCAGGAAAAATCGGAGGTTCATACTCCTTCTCAGCCTCAGGATCAGCTTCGGAGGGGCGGCGGTCGCCGTAAGAAGGACGGCGGTCGCCGTGAACATCATCAGAAAATTCGGGATTTGGCTCACCGTCACGGCGGTCGCCGTGGTCTTCACGGCGGTCGCCGTGAATTGGGCGGCGGTCGTCGTCGCTGTTCTGCTCCAGTTCCGCGTTCTCTTCCTTGTTGACCTCAGAATCATCCTCTTCGAGCCTCTTCCCACTCCATAGAGTTACAGCACTGACATTCCTAATGTTCGAGTTTACTTCCATTTGAGATAGAAGTTTACCAGAAACCTTTGCGTCGAGCTTGCTCACCACTTGAGAGATCTGGCCAAATTGTCTTTCCAGGTTCTGAATGCTAGCTTGTGTAGTCTCTTGGAATTGCAATTGGTTCGTAGTCAACTTAGCAACATTCTCATTGAGGTTGACGTTGCTCTACATCAGCATCTTCATCATATTCTCCATAGACGACGAAGGGTTCGAGTTCTGCCCTTGAGGATTTGGCACAAATGGCTGCCTAGGTTGTTGAGGATTATCCTGTTATTGCACTTGACCTTGAATCTGCTCTGGGTCTCTCCATCTGAAATTGGGATGATCCCTCCAACCAGGATTGTAAGTACTAGAGTAGGGATCATGCCTGGGCATCTGCTGATATCCTCCTACTGCATTCACTTCCTCTTGTAGAGAAGGACATGAATCAGTAGGGTGCAAGTCATCATGACAAATCTCACAGGCCTTAGCCTGCTGAGGCGTACCTTTCAGCTTCAGACGCCTCACCTCCTCTCTCAGCACATCAAAATCAGCCTGATCAATCTTGGATTGAGAACTAGCAACTACCAAGCTTTGGGAACCTCTCCCACTGTACTGCCTAGAGTCATCAGCCAGAGTAGCAAATATCTCTTGAGCCTCTTCATAAGTCCTCTTCAGAATATTCCCACCACATGCAGAATTGACCATACGACGGTCATCTTCACGGAGTCCTCCATGCAGATAAAGAATCAGATCATGATTAGCATAGCCATGGTAGGGGCAACTCTTCACCAGTTTCTTGAAGCGCTCATAATAATCATAGAGAGACTCATTAGAAAGTTGCTCTATGTTGCAGATTTTCTTCTTGAGCTGATTAGACTTGATTGTTGGAAAGTACTTGTCAAGGAATACCTTCTTCAAATTCACCCAAGTAGTGATGCTCCCTGGTGGTAAAGAATGATACCAGTCTTTAGCAGAGTCCTTCAGAGAAAAGGAAAAGACTCTCAACCTCATCTGGTCTTCAGTAATCTCAAAGGGTCGCATACTGGTGCAGACCTCAAGGAATTCATCCAGGTGCTGAATAGGATCCTCAAGCGGGGTTCCACTGAATTTTGGGAGTAAATGAACTACTCCTGTCTTAAGCTCAAATTTAACCCCTTCACCAAGGGCAGGGAATTGCACAGCACGAGTTGGTTGCTCCAAGTTAGGAGCTGTCAGGGACTCAAGAGTAACACGGGTTGCCATTCTTTCAGCTTCCTCAAGTAGTAAATTCGCAGCCCTGCGAGCCTGAAGAAAAGTTCTTTCGATTTCTGGATCAAAAACTAGAGGTAGATTATTAGTAACACGGGTGTGAACCATAAGATAGGTTCACACCAAGATTGGCACACAAATTGCACACACAAAAATAGATTATTGCCTCCCCGGCAACGGCGCCAATTTGATAACAGGTTTTCGTCGTGTAAAAACTGTTATGCAAAATATCCAAACAAACCCTAAACCGTAGTCCTAGGTAAGTAAAGGTCGAACCCATAGGGAGGCGAATTCTGTCTATGTATGCAAATTATGTGTCAAAGCAAAGTAACCAAAAGGGGGGTTTTGTTTGTTTGTAAGTTCTAAACATGCAAAGGTAAATAAGCGAAAGAGTTGTGAAATCAGTGATGGGAAAAGCACTTAGTCAAACAACATCCACTATTCGTATGACAAGTTGATCATAGATAATCATTCAAAATCTCATGCAATGGAAATTCCAATTCCTTTTCAGATATAACTAATAGCACAACCAGATACTATTAGCACTAACTAACTAAACAACCCTGAAACTATCAAGATTCAGTTTAACAGCAGCCTTACAGATAGGAATATAGTTGGATACAATTCTAGCATAAAACAACCAGCTTTTATCCTAGAATATAAATCAGTTCTCTTCTGCATAAGACTAGCACAACCAGATACTAGTACGATGCAGTTGCTACTCTAAAATAGATATGCTCAACCAGTAACAATCTAAATCTAGCAATAGATCAATAACGACAAACCCTAGTTGCGTCCAAGATAGAAATTATCAATATCAATCATAAGCAATCAAGCAAGAGAATAGATAAAAACCATGCAATAGATTAAGAACGAGAGTCTCACAACTGAATCAAAACGAAAGCTTCAGCGTCTGACTAAGCCAGGGAGGCTTAGTTCTTCATAACAAATACATAGAATGAAATTAGGGTTTAGAGAGATGACGATAGGCAAACAAGCCTTTCTCTACCCTTAAATACTAAAGGAAATAAAGTCTGGAATTAACCTAAAACGAAATAATAAAACGTAATAAAATAATGCAAAATAAAGCAAATAAGGAAACGGCTCGGCGGTGCATCCAACAGAGGCGGCGGGCGCTGCAACCTCCACGACGGGCGCCGTAATCGCGGCGGGTGCCGCATTTCCACGGCGGGCACCGTGACAATGTCGTAGCAAAGGTTCCTGGATGGGAATTGGCGGCGGGCGCCGCAATGTGCACGGCGGGCGCCATCGTTGTTCTTCGGTTCAGCTCCTGCGACACTTCCGTAGAAACGCCATAACTTTTGATTCCCAACTCGGATTGCGCTCATATTTTGAGGACTTTCAGTAGACTTCAAGATCTAACTCCTCGAATTGGAATCACTCCATTTGGACATCTTAGTAGAGAGAACGAACCAATTGAGTTCAGCCTACCGTTCTTCTACTCTTCATTGCACTCCCTTGGCGTCTACTACTGGTGTCTTCCTCCTCAGTGTCTCATATGATCTCCAAAACCGCTCAAACACCTCCAAAAACACCAACTTCGCCCCCAAACACCATGCATATGAATGTGTCTAAATCTACCCGAATGACACCAATAAATCCTCTAATGACTCTTAGTTAAGCCCTACAAAGTAGTGCTTATCATGCCCTCAAAGCGAACATAATTAATAGCGTTGTTCTAACAGATATACAACCTATTATAATATCATTATTACAGTTTCCAAAACAGTTTATAAAACCATTTCCAGACAAACATAATAATCATTCCAAATTAATTACTCAGATGAACTACTGATAATTAATGTAAATATGGAACGATGAGCAAGAGCGAACCGCCACTTGCCTTAATCCGCTAAATTGGAACAAGCCTAACAACGACGGGATTCCGGTCTCGACACGGGTATAGCTCCGACAGCACAACAACCTTCGAGTCGACCCATAAAGAAACCCTAAGTTAGATCCGACATAACAACAGTACGAATCTAAAGGAAGACGAAAGGATACGAAAGTAACGACGTCCGAACGACGACCACCAAAGCCGAGGCCTAACTAGGCCATCAGCCTTCTGGCGGCGGTCGCCGACGGCCTTATGGGGGGCGCCGCTGTTCATCACGGTGGTCGCCGCCACGAACACGGCGGGCGCCGCGATGAACCCAGAAAACAGAATTGGCGAGAACACTCACCAATTGGTATGCGTTTCGACCCCCCTTTGCCTTGCTTTGGGTTTTGACCTTCAAAGGCAACCAAAAGGCTTCACAAGGGCCACTGGAAACACACCAAACAACACCCCGACGATTGCTTCAGAAATCCGGCGAGGGCACAAAACTCCGGTGAGAGAGATTTTGAGATTGAGCTTCTGATTGTGTGCCAAATCCGCTCACCAAAGGCTCCAATTTATAGCCAAAGCCCAGGGGAACACAATGATGGCCCTACGACGAGCTACTCCGGCGCTGCCAGAGCCACGTCGGCGACCTTCGGGCAAGGACCTCCGGACAATGACGACGGCGGGCGCCGTCATAAATGTGGCGGGCGCCGCCATAGGCCTGGCGTCCCCAGCTAGGAGAAGACCCAGCCTGCTCCTCGAGCCTGGCAACGGCGGGCGCCGCCATAAATGCGGCGGTCGCCGCCCCTGTGGCTTTGCCGCCTCCTCAACTCTTAGACGAAAACGATATTAACCCGGGATAAAATTATCGTACGCGAACGAGTATTAAAATCCAAAGCACGTCGTCTGTATTTTATTTCACTGAGAAAAATATTACAGATACAGAGAGCATTACAGAATGTCTCCAACTTTCTGAATTAAATCCGACGTACATAACGGGTACTCGGGAAAAATCCCGGAACTCCAGAAATAGCTTACAAAAATACGGGGTATCACAGCCCCCTTGGCCACCGCCCCCGACGAGCCACCGCCGCTACCATGGCACCTGCCTCACCGGCACCAGCAGCACCGCCTCACCGCCGAGCCAATCCCAGATCCTCCTTCGCCGTCGTCCACCTCCCTCCCCTGTCCCCCGCCGCCGCCTTCCTCCTCTCCGCCCTCCATCTCTGCCCCGCCGCCGCCCTCCTCCTCTCCGCCCTCCATCTCTTCCCCTGTCCCCCGAGCAGTTCTTGCTTCTGTTTTATTTTGTTTTATTTTGTTTTTTTGTTTTTGTGTGTGTTTTGTTTTTGTGTGTGTTTGCAAGCTTGTGTGTTGTACTACTTTGCTTCTGTTGAGCTGATTAGTGTGGAGATCGAGTTGTTCCAGTTGTGGTCGTGGTTGTGTTGAGACTCCTGAAGATCCAAACGACAACATCAGGGTGGTCGAGACTCCTGAAAATCCCTCATCATGAGTGGGGGAACGTCATGGTTGTCCATTCAACATTTCCTAGGATTGTTTTCCTGTTTGACCCGTCGTCTGGTGGTGGACTCACTTATCTCACTAGTCTTGTAGCTCGCTTTTGCTTTGTTGTATTTTCATTTGCTTGTCTGTGTTATACTAACTGGTTTTTCCAGTTGCCGATTTATCGGCCTCTCGAGTGGTCCGACTTTTTGTCGGGTACTCGAATTTTTACCCTTATCAAAAAGAAAAAAGATAGGCTTGAGTGGAGAAAACTCTTGAGAGTGTTTTGGGAGATATTCCCATGTTTGGTGTGTTATATCCAAACATGTTGGGTGTGTTATATCCGAACGCGTTTGGTGAGTGATATCCTAATGAAAACTTTCGTTCTCTCTTTAGGTGTGTTATATCCTAAGAGACTTGAACCCTCTTTCGAATTACCTTGGTGTGTTGTATCCTTGGTATTTCGATCGCTTATCCCTTATATATTTATAACAGATTCAGTTTATGTTTAGTTTGAATTATATTACTTTCTTCTTCGTTTCTCCAATAATAAACACAAAAAACAAGGTTGCTTGCTCGCGTACTCTTTAAGACAAAGTAGAGTTAGAACTTTCTTTGACGACGGGACAATCATTCGACATTCAAACCTTCATCAATCTACGTTCAAAATCAGACCTAATCTCATTACGAATGTTTTCAAGGCCAATGATGATTGTCCTCATCGTGGGTTCTTATTTCACGGATGATTTTCCTACCGCGTTTGCCATTTGCGATTCTGTGAAAATAATTGGAATTTGTATCGATATATTTAATATGTTTTATTTTAGCTCTTTTGACTCCAATACTTTTTGTGGAATGAGAGTAGGTTTTCCTTTTTTACGATTAGCCTGTTTTGTTTTCTAATTAAATGACTATCTGTATTAATGATGATATTTCTTTGGATGAAAGATAGTTCCTCTTCAACTTCTTTTAGTTGTTTAAAAATGTTACCAAATGTTGTTTTATTTCATTTGTTAGCACTCACTTTGAGAGCTAGTGTTTTTTTTGGTGAGGTTATACATATGTGATCCTTTTGTGTTAACATGTCACGCTTGTTTGACTATGTTCTCAAAATCTTTATGGTAAGTCCACATTTTATCAAATTTGAAGGGTTGTACCTTGAAAGATGTTTGGTTTTCTAGACCGACTGATATGGGGCAATGATCAGAAGAAGAAAATTCATGGTTTTTGGTATAGATGCCCAGAAACCATTGACGAATTTGGTCATGAATGAGGATTCGATCTAATTTTTCATAAACGTTATCTATTCAGTTTTGTTATCCCTCCATGTAAACTCACCACCATGTGTAGGGATGTCAAGTAGGTCGCAGTCATTTTGAAATGTGTTAATCGTAGTAGTCTGGTTGGTGATAAATGGCAGCATGCCTTTTTTTCGAATTATTTTTGATTTCATTAGGTCGTCAATGATTATACATGGTAAGTGGGTGTTCTTGATAAAGTTAGTTAGAAAGACACCGTAATTCATTTTTTTCGTCTTCTTTGGGTGGTGCATATGTAAAGATTATCATCCTATAGTAGTTTTTGTCAAAAATTTTGTATTTAATTGCGATGGATCTTTTGTCTAAATGTGCTAACTCACAACTTTCATTTTCTAGTTGGTAGGATTTCCACATAATGCAAATGCCTCCAGAGAAGCCATTAGCAGGTGAGAAATGGAAGGTGTCAAAGGCTTCTTTTAGCCATAAACATTTTTTTGGTTCTTTGTCAATTCTTGTTTCAACCAGTGCGAAGATCTGGATTTGTTTGATCTTACAAAGAGCTTCGATATCAATTTAAAGGTTTTTACGACTAATACATCGACAATTCCGAAGTCTTATTTTCATAAAACCTTGTGGATTGTTTTTGCAAGTACCGTTATTCTTGCCATGGTTATTGAGTTATGAGTTAGGAGAGCTAGTAGCAGCGAGTTTTTGTTGAAATAATTATAGTTAGATTGGTTATTAAAATGGTTGTCTATACTGAGCTTATTAAGACGATATGTTTTGTCCACCAAAAAAACAAATAGGTAGAAGGGAACATAATCTATTTTGATTTTGGGATTGATATCTACAAATCTACAATACAATAAAAGAAATCCTCTTATCCTTTCCCTCCTTCCATCAAGTGCCACCTCTTTTAGCATTTTTTTTATGGTTTTTTTATAATGTGTCCATGGACACACTCTAAAAACTCTTTTTTTGGCAATTATTTGATTCGCCACTAGTTTAATCTTGTTTGCTAAGGGTTTATCAATTCTCTATTAGGGAATATTTTGAAGATAAATTTTCTATTTAAACTTATTAGCATGTGCCCATGGACACACACTAGAAAAATCATTTTTTTATTTCTTTTATCTTTTAAAACCCATGTTCCAAAAAAACACCGATTCTCTCTCTTTCTTTCCTCTTACTCTTATCATTCATGTTCTCCTCTATCAGTTTTATTTTTCCTCTCCTTTCAATCTGAATCTCCCGAAATTGCTACTCGATCGTCTCCCTCAATCTCTCTTTCTATCGATCTCTCTTCACGAAACGAGCCCTAATTATAGTTAAATCCAATGTCAGATTTGCGATCTCTTTTGTTTCTCTTTCTCTTCCTCTTTTTGCCTCCCTGATCGATTTGCTCCCATCTGAACCTTGTGATGATTCCCTTTTCTGAAGGTTTTACCCCAAAAAAAACATTCAACTCTATCCTCCATCTCCGAAATTGCAAGCGGTGGTTCCATTCTCTGTCTATACTCGGTGATGGCGGCTCAAACTTTCGTTGTCCAAGTGGATCAGTGGGAATCTTTTTTGGATCCCCAAACAAGTGCCAAAATTAGTATATGTGGGCTAGCTTAATACTAATGAATAATTGTCTAGGGTTGTGGATTGGAATGTGTTGATCTTTACAAGAACTGACGTAATATATACTCCTTTTCTGGAATGTTTTAGGTTCTTGATCCAAATATCATAGCAAATTGTTGGAGATAATAGATGAAAGGTGACTCTATAGAAACGGTACATTTTGCAAGTTCTTTCATTTACTTGAAAAGTAGTATCATTCATATCTTGTATTAGAATCCATCAGTATCCAATAAACCAACTTTTCTGAACTTTCTGATACAATTGTCAATGAAATGAAAAATAGTTGGTGTACCTTAGTGAACATTTGACTGGAGAAGGTCTTTGATGTATCAATTTAGGACCAGTACATAGTACAGATCTAGAAAATGTAAAAAATACCTGCTATGGTCCAAGTCATTTTCCTTTTAATGGTTCTATTATAATTTATAATTTATCAATGTTAAAGCTGTATGTAGTCCTTGCTTCTTACTTTGAGTCGGTATGACACTTTAATGGGCGTTGTTCATATAATGGCATCTTGTGGCTAATCCCGTAAAATTGTGCAGTATTGTACTTATATATCTGTTGATTAGAAAAGTAAAAAGATATACAGTAAGAAATTTTATGTATAACTCACATATCTAACTATCTGAGCCTCTAAGAGACAGTCAACTAGTACAAGTGAAGAGAGAAACTTTATGAGTATATTGTTCATTTGGTGACAGTCGGAGTTGGAATTTGAGCCACGCTATCTGTTGTTTGGAGGTTGGAAAGCTACATTTGTCATTGGATATGGACTGCCCTTGCAAGACTTTGTTTTCGAGTCACCTGATGGCAAACGCTACCTCAACTTTACTTTTGGATGCCCCTTGATGGACATGGTTGTGGATAACCTTATAGGCAAAGTATTTATTAGTAACTTCTCATTTCATGTAGTGTTGCCAGAGGGATCTAAAGACCCTTCTGTTGTAGCTCCATTTCCTGTATAGCAACATCTGGAGGTACTTGCTTTTTATCAGTGCATATATTTTGTTTTGTAAAGATTGACCTTTTTAACCTATCTATTGATGCTTTTACTTTCTCTTCCTTTTTCTCCTCAGTTACTACAAATCAAAATGGTTTATTTGGTTCTACTGCTGTTTGGAAACGGAACTTCAATTTTCTAAACTAAGAGTCCTGATTCATGTTGATTTTTGCAGAGGAGTTACTCCTACCTTGACGTAGTTGGTAGGACTGTTTTGGTTCTGCAGAAGAAGAATGTCGTGCCTGAGCACAATCAACCCTTCCAGGTAAATAATGAAAACCAATCTACTTTAAATCTTGCAAATAAAATAATTGTCTGAACTGAAAATAACTATATAGAGAATGGGACAAAATATTTATTTTTGACTATCTTCCGGATTCTACCTTGTGCTTTTTATGGCATCAAAATTTACGTGTTATGCAGTTTTATTGTGGTTCATCTAGCCAGGTGTAATTTATAGGAGGTGTTTGATTATAGGATTTACTTTTAAATCTAATTGAACCAATAATGTAGTTGTTTGGCTGACTGAGTAGTAGATTAAGTCAATCTTTGTTCAGTTCTTTCTTGTGATTTTTTACAAATATGATGCATCTTGAGGATAATCGATGTTGAATTTGGTGTGCATGTGTTAGTTTGGTACCTTTTCAGCAAGAAATTTATGTTTAGTTAGCCTCTGGTAACAATGATGCTAAATTATATCCATTTACACTCAATCCTCCACTGATTTCTGTTATATTATTTTTTAACGCTTTTATTTACAATGTATAGTTAAACTTGAGATTTTCAAGCATTATTACTTCGAATTATGAAATGTTGCTGATGAATTTGTGTACATTCTGACAATCTTTCCTCTTTGTGGGTGACTAAAATTAAAACAATTTGATACTTAATGGCAGGTTTGGTTCAATGAATTTTTTATCAAGGTCATATTGTTTTAGGCCTTGGAAGTAGGCAGGCCATGTGTTGTGTGTTATGTCTAGCTGACATCCAAATGTTCTTTTTTCACGATGTATTTTTTTTGTAGTCACTTCTGTTATCTTTGAGTATTCTATAAATTGTACTCCATAATACATACTGCAGCAAACTTGTTCACTAATGAAAATTGGACAATGTTTCTTAAATGTTTATTTAGTTAGGTGTGAGAATCCTTTTGTGTGCTTGATTTAGGGATGCCATATCCCTAGAATTTGCCCCAAAGGCATTATTCGAGTGATTCTCTCCACCCTTGTGGCCACCCTACCAGTCCTAGATATAGTATAGTTGATTGCTCTAAACTTTCATTTTCTTTCTTCAATATCATTTATTTGGATTGCTTCCTTTTGTTTTTTTTACTTCCTTATTTGCATTTTGCAAGAATATTTCAAGTGCTCTGCACTCTCGATTGTCCTTTGATCGTTGCATAGATACAACATTCTAAAATCTGAGAGATCTCGATAGGTTTTAATAATTTTTTATCTTGTAAAAGTGATTTTTTTTTAAATTTCCTGAGAATAAAGTAAAGTTCTCACCAAAGCTAACGTGTATATGCTTCTATAATGTAGTGGTGTTGGATCTCATTTAATCTTGAGAAAGTGAATTGATTCGTTTAACAAATAATCAACAGTGCTTGGAGCTCATAGTCACCTCCCATCCTAGATCTCAAATGAAACTATTTAGTAATGTTGAGTCTGATTTTTGCTTTCAGTTTTTCATTCCATAGGACTGGAAAGTCACTGTCTACTGGAAGACAAATGGAACAAGTTAGTGATCTTGTTGTAGTAGAAGATACTAAATCATCAAGTAAGTTATAACTTACAATGATGTTATCTTGGAAATTTGGGATACTTTCTTATAATTGAGAAAGGGAAACAAAAACGTCGCAAAGAAAATCTGAATGGTTTTGAAAGTAAAGGGTGCTTTGGTTTCATCTACATGTTGTGTGATTCACGTGTCTAAATTTGAGCCTCGAAGTGTTGTTATGAAATGCATTGTGGTATACAAATTCCAGTAACATTATTTTATTTGGATAAGCATTGGATATTATATATGCATATTAGCTATGGATTCAATATATGGAAGTATTGGATTTTGTTAACATAATATATGTGCACACCTAAAGCCATATATAAGATGTTGTGAGTTTCACTTGATAATAAAGACATTGTAGCACTTTTAGTCTCAATCATGTCTTATCTCGCAAGACTTATAACATTTGAGAGATCACGAGTACAAGATTACTTTATAGACACTGCTTCTTTCCATGCTAGAGTTACTGATGTCGTAGATCCTAATGGAACTTGGGGAATACCTTTTTTGGTAGCTAGGAAAAGTTATCTTAGTGGAATTGGTAACTAAACACATAAGGAACAAGTTTTTTTTTTAAATGTTGGGTGTATTTTGCCCTTTAGATTCACTAGGCCATGCATGAGGAGGTTTTATAGCTAATAAAGTCAAAGGACAGTAGAGTTGTTCGTGCGTTGCTTATTTAAATGTAGGAATGGATATCTGCCTAATATCTGACATTGGTCTCTATATTGTAATTTTTTCACTCTGCGTATTGACTAAGCAAGTTATTTGATTCTTCCATAGATATATAGCTATCCAAATTTGTGTGCGTAATTTTTCGCCTCATACAAATTTCTCTAAAGTACTTTATATTTATAGGCTTAATATGGTATTTCTTTGCCCTTTTGCTGATGTGATATAGGTTTATAATAATCTTGGATGTGTAAGTGTTAAGGTGCGAGCACAGAGAACATGGAGATTTCTAATATGTTGATTTCTTGAGTTGATTAGTTGACGTTGATTGACTAATTGACAACTATGTCAATTAATGACTAATTGACTACTAATTTTTTCACTTGTGATTTTTGTTCAATGTGTTATTATTGACCAAGTGATGCGATTCTTGGTGGACCCCACAGGCCATGGACTCACCTGGGTCCTGTGGGCTGTCAACCACCCAGCCAGTCCCTCAATCGGAACACGCCGGCTGGCGAGGCCTAGCCCAACCAAGAATGCCATGGGCTGTAGCCCATACACCCCAACCTGCAAGGGCCCGTTAAGGCTTGCTTGCAGGATGTTGCCAGGGGGGATCGAACCCCTGACCTTTGACATATCCCCAACTCCATGGAAAATATGCCAACCAATTACACTGCAGTGTAGTTGGTTGGCATATCTTCCATGGAGTTGGGGATATGTCAAAGGTCAGGGGTTCGATCCCCCCTGGCAACATCCTGCAAGCAAGCCTTAACGGGCCCTTGCAGGTTGGGGTGTATGGGCTGCAGCCCATGGCATTCTTGGTTGGGCTAGGCCTCGCCAGCCGGCGTGCTCCGATTGAGGGACTGGCTGGGTGGTTGACAGCCCACAGGACCCAGGTGAGTCCATGGCCTGTGGGGTCCACCAAGAATCGCATCACCAAGGTTTGGCCTTGTGTTCAAATTTGACATACACTTATGTTCAAATTTGTATGCCATACTCTATCTCCCCTCTTCACTATATTTAGTTTTTTTGGTTCATTTTAAAGTTTAGCAGTGTTGTGCTTTCAAAAAACTGTGAAGCATGATGACTAATGTGGAGGCCACATTCTTGATTGGTCTTAAGTAATTGTTAGGGTGACTCTTGGAGTGGAATACTAGCTATCAATCACAAGTCACGACTATAGTATGGCATGATGGGAAAGAGCTGCAAGGTTTTGTATGCACTCATGGTTTTTTATTTTTATGTATGTTCAATTGGATTGACATGTAGTTGACAAGAAGGAATAATGCTCTACTGTCAGAATTCATGTTTTCTTTGCATTTTACGAAGTGTCTCATCATGCCATATTTTGATCTTTACCAGTAAAAAAGAAAGTGTGTACAACATTAGCCCTGCAGAAGAAGACACCAACGGAGATTATCAAATACTCGATGGCCAAGAAACAGGTTCACGAAATGACAACAACGTGGAAGCCTGGAGATGCAGCTCGGCGTGTTCTTTTACAACGTCGTGTAGTGTGGAGCACCATTCATAGCGCCAGTTTTGCAGTGTGTCATTGTCGTGTATCATTTTAAGTTGTAGCAAATTCCTTTATATCTGTGTTGTAATTGTACCAGTGTCTACCTAATTCCATCTAAGCCACTTTATTCTATGTATGCTAAGCTTATTCAAGAATTGTCGAATAATAATAATAGCGATGTTTCACTGTTATTTTTCTTTCTCATTGTTTCAGCAATATAACATTCTATGATTTGTTAACATCAAGAAGATTTTTACACTCTGATTTTCAGAATGTCATGTTTTAATTTCTGTGTAAGTTTTGGATTAGGTGTGTCGATATTCGGATTTGAGTAGAAATAAGTAACTAAATTTGGATTGCATATATATAGCTGGGATTGTAGTTCAAGCTTCATTCAAGTTAAACTAGTTTCATTCAGTTCATAATGACCGGACTAGAACCGAAGTTCTCAAGGAACCCGAGTTAACAAACTTTGTGTGTTCCGAATTAACAAACTTTGTGTGTGCTATTTGCAACTCATGATATGAAGGTTTGATGTGTCAAAGAAGGCCAAGAGGTAATGCTGAAATTTAGGGTTATTTTCCTTTCTCTTTTATAACCTTTAGCCTTATTTGCAAAGCTTTGATTTCAGCTTTTTTTTTACAAAAAAAAATCTTCAATTCGATTTCTGATATGAGTATTCCTATTCTAACCAAAATCTACTAATTCTCAATTTTGAAACCCTACCGAATTGCCACCTTAGTTTGATTACGGGGAATAAGGTGTTTGTTTTCTTGTGATTATGCTTACTGAGGTGCTTACTTAGATCAATCTTTTCAACCAATTAAGAGGAAAAGGTTGTAGTTGTAGGGTTTAGCTTTGTGGAGTTTGAGTAAAATGGCATCCTGAAGAGCTTGGAGAGGGAAATGCATAAGATCATGTAGTAGTGCTTTCAAGATTGTTTGAGTGCAAGGCCAAGGAGAAAAAGAAGAATTCAATACATATGTGTATGTCAATTTATGACTGGGCATCCACATCTTGAATTTTAGGGCCAGCTTTTTCCGCCTCTCATATTTTGATCAATAATATTTGCACTAAAAACCATATCATAAATTCCTTCAAAAAACTAATATCATAAATATGTTAATAGGAACAATTGATTGATATACATGCTCAATACTTGATGATTGATTGATTATTTTGCGAGAGAAGTGTGGAAATTTTGATAAAAATTGAATTGGTGAATACTTGTATATTAATCCATGAAGAATAGAAATGTTTGCCTAGATATTATATGGAAAGTGTTGAACTTGGTGCAATGTGTGTGCAATTAATCTTTATATGTTGGTGTAAGAATGCACATAGTTAACGTTTTTACAATAAGATATACGGGGCGTATTTTTCTTACATCAGGGATGCACATAGTTAACGTTTTTATAGTAAGATATACGAGGGGTATTTTTTCTTACATCAGGAATGCACATAGTTAACGTTTTTATAGTAAGCTATACGGGGCGTATTTTTTCTTACATCAGGAATGCACATAGTTAATGTTTTTACAGTAAGATATACGACACATATTTTTTCTTACATCAGGAATGCACATAGTTAACGTTTTTACAGTAACATATACGGGCGTATTTTTTCTTACATCGGGAATGTACATAGTTAACGTTTTTACAGTAAGATAAACAAGGCGTATTTTTTCTTACATCAGGAATGCACAGAGTAAACGTTTTTACAGTAAGATATACGGGGCGTATGTTTTCTTATAGTAGGAATGCACATAATAAATGTTTTTATAGTTTGATATACGGGTGTATTTTTTCTTACGATATCAATCTTTGAGAATAAGTAAATGTCAAAATCTCTTATAAGAAGTATCAATTTAATTTAATAGAATATGACTATATTTTATAATATAAATGTAATCTTAATGTTTGTTTTATCAAGATTTCGAAGAGAGTAACTAGATTGATTGATCCAAAACTCGAAATAGTTTAGTGACAAACAACAATAAATTTTTTAATATTAAAATTTTTAAATTACTTTATTTTGGTAAAGATAAAATCTACAAAAACGTTTGAACTCCCTTTTTACCGATAATATGAATTATGTTAAACACTTATTTTTCATGAAATTTTAAATCATGTTTTGATAGGTATAAATACGTATATCGAAGTGTCATAATTTGTATAAAACTATTATTTTTTTAAAATATTTAAAACATATTTTAAAAGACTAAAAGGGTGAATATCATAGAACTTACATTTAGTGGAGCTATAAAGATCAAATATCATGGTAATTGTCCGAGAGTCTCTATTACATTCCTTATAAGTCAAAAAGACTAAAAGTTTAAATAGACAATTGAAAGGTTTATAGCATTTGGTGAAGTAGACAAAAGTGCTGGTGTGATCAGCAGTAAGGGGGTATCCCTTTGTTGATAATATTTGTTGGTATCCTATAAGCACCCAGCGAGATCTCTTGGAGGTACATAGGTCCAAAGAGATTCCAACATCATATGTGAGCATTGAGGGTTCCACTCTAGATATTAAATGGAGAATCCAGAGTCGACATTTAGCTGCACAAATGTTTGGAGTAGAATTAGGTACCTGTAGGGATATTGTTTTAGATGTTGAAACAGAACAATCCATAAGATACAAATGCTAAAAGTAACACTTGAACTCAAAGCACTAAGGATCATAAGATACGGTGAGAAGATGTAACAATGACTCCAAGTCAAATTAGACAAAGGACAATAATTGTGAAGGACTATGGATCTTATCCAGCACACAGATTTCAGAAGAGAAGAGCCACAATAAGGTGAAATATGAAATGAAATAGAAGGGCAAATTCTTGAAAGTTAAATGTTGATCACGGTTATTGGGATAATTGATATTATTATCTCAAAGTTTAGTTGATAGTATAAGACCGGAACCTTTAACACTAGTATTGGTTGGCAATGAATCGATAGGTTGATTCAGCACACACAACAGTTTAGCTTTATGATAGCAGGAGTGGGGGTAGATATGGTAAATAAAGAAAGAACACCATACATAGTCATAGTAGAAACTAAAAGAATTTAGACCCATTGGGGCCTTAATATTGATCTTAAGTTTACACGATTTCTATTTAGCGTCCCGGAAAAATTTCTATTAAACGTCCTGGTCCATTCGTGACGGACGAAACATGTTCATCCGTGACGGACGAAACATGTTCATCCGTCACGGACGAAACATGTTCATCCGTCACGGATGAACATGTTGATCTTTAATCCACGACATAATTTTGGAATCGCCATAACTTTTGATTTTCTACTCCAAACGCACTGAAATTTGGAGGAGTTATAGTTGACATCTTGATCTTTAATCTGACGTTGGAATCACTCAATTTGGGATTACGTAGAAAAAGTTATACTTCTCCAAAGGCAGGACAAAAAACAGAGATCTCTTAAGCGCCAAGGCGAGTACAATAGCATTTAAGTCGGCTTACAATATCATTACAATCATGGATCACAATAGCATTACAATGTGCGAGTACAATAGAATTTAAGTCGGCTTGCAACCTCGTCTCTTTCTTGTGCAAGAAGGTCCGAATGCCATCAGCTGAGAAACGAATGGATCATACAGACAAGCAGCAGAGGCATCATGTGCATGCTCCCACATGAAAAATACTGGAGGCAATGGTGACGCCTCTAATAGGGCCATCTACAAAAGAATGGAGAACGTACTCAGTTGCCTAGTTCATGGGTTCAAATAATTAATATAAATTAATTAAATGATTAGTACCATACCGAAATGAAATGTCTCTCCTTCTCAACATGGCAGATGCAGATCGTCTTAAGCTTATACGGCTCAAAGTCTTTAATGAAGGATTGCGGAGAAATATAAGGTGGTGGAAACATTTGACCCACTGGATTCTTGGGAGCTCTAACCTGAGATGGCCTCAAAGAAGTGGTAGGAGCTTTAGGGTGTCGTGAAGGTGTGCTAGTGGGCATTGGTGGCCTACCTCGCTGCTTCTTGGGAGGTGTCCCTTCCGTGTATTTGTCTGTGTACTCCCATGAAGAAGGATGTCTTTTTGTGGTATCTTTGTTTAGAGCTCCCATTGGTCGTCCTTTATGCCTCACAATAGCCGGCTTTTGCAGACTAGTCCCCTCGGGCCGAGCTATGTAGTAAAGTCGCGAGACACATTTTTCTTGATCATCTGCTGACAGATTGAGGAAATGATCCGTATAAAATTGATCCATCAAAGATCTCGTAACTCTGTGTTTCACCTCAACCTCACCTTCGTCTTGCACTTCTGACAAATTCAATCGTCTCCAAAATGGATGCAACGCTGAAGGCTTAATAGGGATTGAACTCGTCACATTTCTAGCGATGTCATGCACACACGACAATCCATCTCTCACCCTCATCTGGCATCTGCAGATCTTGTCACAAAATGGATTTTCCCCTTTTTTGTATTCCTCCGTCAAACAGTCAAGTGCAACCTTAGATACTTTGTACTTCAACAGCTTGAAAACATCATCTCATGTCACAAGAGTCATCGTGTTTTGTACACTCTCGTTGAAGGTCCCCTTGATGTCCTTTACTTGGTTACCCATCTTTGAATGATATTGACCAAATATCGTGTTTAGACTACTATGTGGAATAGTCAAGAAGTCTTTCAAAATAGAGTGTGCTCCTTCAACCCTATAGTTTAGTACAAAAGAGTTTAAAGTTTGATCATACACAAGCAATCTGTTTTCTGTATAAACTGTCCGTCACATATGGATGGAATTCATACGTGACGGATGGAACACTGTCATTCGTCACGTGTGGATGGAATCCACACGTGACGTATGAAACACCTTCGTCCGTCACGTGTGGACATAAACCATACGTGACGGACATAGAATGTAGAGAACAAAATGCAATGAAAATTTAGCATATGCATTGAATACAGATTGGACAATCCAAGCATGAAAACAATATCTGTCCAAGCTGACACGAGTCTTTCCCTATACGGGATCAGCCAACAATCATTTAATTATTTTATATATATTATTTGAACCCATGAACTAGGCAACTGAGTACGTTCTCCATTCTTTTGTAGATGGCCCTATCAGAGGCGTCACCATTGCCTCTAGTATTTGTCATGTGGGAGCATGCACATGATTCCTCTACTGCTTGTCTGTATGATCCATTCGTCTCTCAGCTGATGGCATTCGAACCTTCTTCCACAAGAAAGAGACGAGGTCACAAGCCGACTTAAATGCTATTGTACTCGCCTTGGCGCTTAAGAGATCTCTATTTTTTGTCCCGTCTTTGGAGAAGTATAACTTTTTTCTATGTAACTCCGAATAGAGTGATTCCAATGTCAGATTAAAGATCAAGATATTAACTATAACTCCTCCAAATTGCAGCGCGTTTGGGCCAGAGAATCAAAAGTTATGGCGGTTCCAAAATCGTGTCGCAGTTTTGTAAAGCAACTCCGTGACGGACGAAATGTACTCATCCATCACGGATGAATGATATTCGCCCGTCATGGACGGGTCATATTCGTCCATGATGGATGGCCCAGGGTGCTAAAAATCAATTTACCCGGAGCGCTAAATAGCAACGACCGTAGTTTAACTATCTCATTCTTTCTCAAGATAAAACAAAAAGGAGAGTGGAATTTTGGTTCAGTTTGGTTAGAAGCTCCTTGGTTCTCAACCCCACTAGAAGAGTTGTTATTGGTATTGTTATTATAGGTAGGGTTTGCACTTCGCAAAGCTTGTGAAGCTTCAAAACAAGTCACAAAAATTGTTGGTTGTGAAGCTCCATAATAGATAATAGTGGTAATGAATTTTCTCTCTTTTTTCATTGTCCGGTAAAATAGAGGAAACACACCGTAACATGAGCACACCACATGGAACATCACACAGAAATGTGTACAAATAAGAACTTGGTAAGAAAATTTAATAAAAAAATCTAAGGTTAAGAGAAGGGATGCAATTTACAGGATCTGAGATGTGATCTTTATAAGCATGGGGATAAGCGAGAAAAATATTATAAGAGTAGGGATATAGATGGAAAAAGGTGAGAAAACACCTGGAAATTCGGCCATTGCCATGACGGAGGAACAAGTAGCCGATCTGACTCCAAAACCAAACCGAATCCAAGCTTGCTTTACCTGGAGGCCAATCCGAGCACCACTTAGGAAGAGCCATGCACTCAAGCCTCAAACACGCCATTGACAACGGGGAGTAATACAAACCGTCTTCAATCCCATCACCACCTTCCCTAACCCCAGATGAAGAGAGATAGAGAAGGAGAAAATGCCCAGAAGAAGTGGATCTATGTAAAGAGGGGTAAAAAAATCTGCTTAAGCCCTCTAAAAGGGCCACCAAGATGCTTATTCTTACCAGATCTGCGAATACAAGGAGGGATTTTTGAAGCAAAGAAATTTCTCCAAATCACAATCGGTAGAGGGGTCAAGTTTAGGTAGAGAATGCTTAGAATAAGGATGATTATGGGAGTGAAGTTGCAGATCTTGGCGGTTAATCTCATCACAAATGGAGGTAGATGAGAGGCACCGATTCATATAAGGTTATGGGGGAGGTGGGGCGAGGTTGGGGCTGATGGAGGCAAAATTTAGGAGAGGAAACGTTTTTTGAGAAAGAGAGCGTTTTAGGTTTACAGATAAACTTGTAACTAGTGCTCGACCCGTACCATGTATGGGTAATTACACAAATAAATGGTATAATTTATAATACGAATAAAATTATACCTTAATTTTAAATTTGAGGGCAAAATGCAAAACACATTAATTATAATTGTCTTGACCATAGTGACAGTAACATCATAACTTAAAACAATGTAAAATTTGTGGGTAGTGAGATGAAGGAATATAGGATGGTGCTCACAATAGCACTAAATACGAGAGCATAATTATCCATCTAGCACCATTGTAGACAGCTAGTAGAGAACAACTGTATCAATTGATAGGGTTAAAAGCAAAACACAAGCAATAATTGTCGTATGCTAATCCATAAAGATAATACCACTTTGAGAATGTGTAGACCTCATGTCATGCACGAGTTAATAGAGTCAAATAAAAACCGATTTTCCATTATGAGTTAACATCTTCTATATCGAAAAACTAATTTAAGTTGTTAAATTAGAAAATGAATTAACCGTAACAAAATTTGGTATATAACTCATGAGCAAAGACAATGCAATATATAATAAGAATTTAGAATCGATAAAAGTAGACTACAAATCACCCAATTACATTTCCTTGAGTCTCACTTGTGCTAGTTCACTTCCTCGTGGCAGCCTCTCAGCTTGTGTTATAATGACATGATCAACCTTTTCAGTATACCTGAAAAGAGCCTTTGCACTATTGTCTAAAACAATACGTGCAAACATGTCTTCTTTGCTTGCATCTAAAATCTCATCCACCAACATTGACTTCACCATAAAAATTGCAAGCGCAAGCGAAGTGGTCAAGAAACTAGATGAAGGAACCCTCTATAGATAAACTCTATTATTCTCTTTCACAACCCTCTCCAAATTCTTACTAATTAAGATTAGCATTCAACTTGGCCACAAAAGTTGTGCAGGTGCTCCTCTAACAGTCGCAAATTTATGTACATCAGCCAAGCACTGATCCCAATTTTCATTCTTGAAATTTCTTCACCGATCTCCTTTCTCATGAAGCTCCAAACTATGCCTAAAGCAAGACTCAATGGTAAATAGAGTCGCCTTTAACTATACATGAGTCACCCATGTCTTGTCGAAGTGCTGGTTGAGAAGAGGCGCACTATTTAATGCAACAAATACTTATTTATAAATATACCCACCTGTTCCATGTATTAAAAAGGATATGAGTACAAATTCAAGTGAAATTCTGAAGGAAATTACATAAAACTTGTGCACTTTAGTTCATCATTATTTTCCATAATATAAAGAAGGTGAAAAAATAAGTTTATTGCTTACTTGTATATTGTGCATAGTAATAGATACACTCAACATGAAAAGAAGGCTACACATCGGAGAGTTTTGGAAGGATGTATAAATCATCAAACTAGCTGACTTGCACAACTTTCAGATGAGCAAGCTAGCTTGAACCACTTCTTTAACTTTAATAACACTTCCTTCTCATGCTGAGAATTATACAATACAATTTGACTATCAATTGTATATTTATTGTGAACCTAAAATAAGGAAAGGACAATTTTCATCAAGTAATACATAGATCATTAGCAGCAACAATGAAAATTTGGATGATAAAAGCCAAATCACATAAGAAATAGTAAATTACAATGAAGCAACACCTTTGGACAGCACACAATAAGAAATTCCACTAAAAATATTCCACATTAGCTATATAATTTAGACGCTTTTTTATTTCTCTATTTTTAATTAATAAATTTGATAGTTTGTTCTGTTCAGAAAAAAATGAAAACTTCTTTATGCAATAGTTACATGGACACAATTTATAGCCACCATACACCAAACCCGTATTATTGTTTTAAAATTAAGCTCAATCTTGAAAACAAAAAATGGATATAGAATTTTTTACCAGCTCACACAAGAGTCTCGAAACAGTCGTTTTCACCAGGAAGATAACTAAGGCCCACAAAACACCGAGCCATCCAAACTCAAATCTGGCTTATAAATATTTTTCTTGAAATAAATATGAAGTAATTTAACATTGCGAATACAAAAAGAATATGCGTTTAAAGTAAGAACATCATATATTTGAAATATCACCAAATTCTACATGATGTTGCATAATCTCTAGAATGGTTGATAGTTCCATAACTTTTAAATAATCTTACTCTCTCTGTCCCAAAATTAGAGTCCATTTTCAATTTTAGCACAAGAATTAAGACAATGTGAAAATACAATTAGAATGTGCAGAGTTTTGCAAAAAAAGTACAATGGCAGAGTGAGTAATCCATACAAAACAAAGGCAACCAATAACATTAAAGCAATACAGAATTACAACCAATAGAAAAACAAAAAACTAAAGTCCACAGATTGTTCCAGCAATCTGAATACAGAGAAGACGAGGCCTCTAGGTATAAGTACCCTTAAATTTTCAGTAAACCAATCTTAAGCTTCAACTTAAAAAAAATCTCAGAGAAGAGAGAGAGAGAGCATCATTGCCCATCCTTCATGGCTTCCGACTTTGATTTAAATGATGCTTGGTTTCCACATTACGAAGACATTGATGATGTCGAACCGGAACATGAAGAAGCTGACATCCAAATTGATCTTAACATACCAGATGGGGACATGGAAGAAGGTGATCTTCTTTTTGATCTTAACATGGAATCAGAAGATCAAGAGGAATATCAGAAACCAGATACAGAGGCCACAAGTCATCATCAGTCATCATCTAATGGAGAAACAGAGCATCAAACACATGCAGCAAGTCATCCAGCCACCAAAGAGGCTCAGCAGTGATCAACGAACGCAGATACTACAATGGCTTCTATGCAGATCAACAAATGGACATCTTAAGCGTGAAGCAGTAAATGTTTCTGCACAACATTTCAGTGTATCAAAAAGGAGCATAAGCAGAATATGGAGCATAGGCAAGCAACAGAGAAATGCAAATCAGAGGTACAATGTCAGTACAAAGTATCACAATGCTGGTAGAAAGAGAGTTCAAGTAGTAGATGATCAAATCAAAGCAATCAATATGGGGGACAAATCATGCATAAGGGACTTAGCTTCCAAGCTAAGCATTTCAAAGAGCACAGTACATAGGATGGTTAACAGGGGACATATAAAGGCTCATTCAAATCCACTACATCCTTCATTGAAGGATGCAAACAAGAAGACAAGGTTGGGATGGATTTTAATGCTACTACAAGGAGATACAACAGAGACAAAGAGGCAGTATTATCCAATGTATGATTTCGTTCACTTGTATGAGAAGTGGTTTAATCAGAGCAAGAAGTCACACAGAGTATATCTAGCACAAGATGAGAGGGGCAAGTACAGAGCTGTAAGTTCAAGCAAATTCATACCCAAAGTCATGTTCACTGCTGCTGTGGCAAGACCAAGATTTAATGCAGAGGGACAATGCACATTTGATGGGAAGATTGGTATCTTCCTATTCACTTACAAAGAGGCAGCAAAAAGAAAATCCAAAAATAGAGAGAAGGGGACTATTGTTACTAGGATAGTTGAATCAGTCAATAAGGAAGTGACAAGGAGCATGCTAATCAATCAGATTGTTCCAGCAATCAAGGCAAAATGGCCAGCAGATGGAGGGGAGAAAGTTATATTCATTCAGCAAGATAATGCAAAGGCCCATATAACTCAGCATGATGCACAATGGCAGGAGGTACATAAACAAGATGGTTTCACCTTCATTTTAATTCAACAACCTCCTAATAGTCATGATTTAAACATCTTAGACCTAGGTTTTTTTAGAAGTATTCAGTTATTGATGCACAAAAAGGATGCCTAAGGATGTTGACAAGATGCTAGAGGCAGTTGATGAAGCAGTTTATGAGCTAGACCCCAAAATACTAAGTAATGTATGGATGTCACTCCAATATGTAATGAATGAGATATTAAAGGTGAAAGGAGGAAATGAATGTGATCTGCCACATGTAAATAAAAAGAGGCTAGAGGCTCAGGGAAACATGCAAAGGGAAATAACTGCACCACTTTGGGTTGTGATAGAAGCATGGGATGCAATTCACGGTGGTGCACAAGAAACTGAAGCAAAGACAACAACAAATGCATTGCAAGAGACTCAAGAAACTGAAGCAGAGACAACAACAAATGCATTGCAAGAGACTCAAGAAACTGAAGCAGAGACAACAACAAATGCATTGCAAGAGAATCAAGAAACTGAAGCAGAGACAACAACAAAGGCATTGCAAGAGACTCAAGAAACTGAATAGGAAGCAAGGTCATCATGAACAAGCAGACCCCTACATATATGTATTTTTTGGTGTAAATTGTTATGGTAAGCTTCTATTTTTCACATAACTAGGAGGTTATGTTAAAAGAAAAACTTTTTTGTAAGTTACAACAGAAACAATTCAATGGTCATCAAGCAATATTTTTTTGAAGAATTGCAACTCAGTAACAAGGCAAATAAGAAGAATAATCTCAGATGTCCCCAAACATCATTGACACAACTCAAATCTCACAACATTAATATACCAATAAGTCTCAAATCAGTCAATTAAGACTGGTTTCTTATGGCATATTAGAGCATGATTTTTGCAGAATTGCATCTCAGTAATAAAAGACTTCATCATTGATCACAATTACAGAAACAAAGCATCAAACACATCTCAAGAATTGCATCTCAGTAACAAGTCCACTTTCAATTTTACCACAAGAATTAAGGCAATGTGAAAGTCCAATTAGAATGTGCAGAGTTTTGCAGGGAAAGTACACTGGCAGAGTGAGTAATCCATACAAAACAAAGGCAACCAATATCATTCAAGCAGTACACAATAACAACCAATAGAAAAACAGAAAACTAAAGTCCACAGAGATATTGTACCCATGGACAAAGATACAGATCAGAATTTCCCTCCATGTATAAGTACTGAAAATTTTCAGTAAACCAATCTTAAGACTTCATCATTGATCACAATAACTTTCATAACCTCAATTCAACCAATGAAAGATCACAATAACTAATCTCAGATGTCCCCAAACATCATTGACACAACTCAAATCTCACAACATTAATATACCAATAAGCCTCAATTCAGTCAATTAAGACTGGGTTCTTACGGCATATTAGAGCATGATTTTTGCAGAATTGTATCTCAGTCATAAAAAGACTTCATCATTGATCACAATTATAGAAACAAAGCATCAAACACATCAAAGAACAGATAAGAAGAATAATCTCAGATGTCCCCAAACATCATTGACACAAATCCAATCTCACAACATTAATATACATATAAGCCTTAATGTCAGAATTTCATCTCAGGATTCATCAAAACACAGGCAACAAGCCTCAACACAGGGGACATCACTCAAATAGAACACATGCAACATGCCTTAACACAGGGGACAAACAACACCTGGACATCACTCAAACACAGCACATGCAACAAGCCTTAACACAGGGGACAAACAACACCTGGACATCACTCAAACACAGCACAGGCAACAAGCCTAACATCATATCATCATCCACAGGGGACACAAAACATGGATTACTCACAAAAACCATCTTTAGATCCACATGCCTTAACACAGAGACATGTAAAAAAACAGCAGCTCATCAACCACAAAGTGCATGCACCCATTTAACAATAGCTCATCAACCACAAAGTGCATGCACCCATTTAACAGCAGCTCATCAACCACACAAAAACAATCATCCATAAACCATCAACAAATTAGCCTTAATAGATCAAGGACAGAGGGGACTTATCATTTCATTTTTCCGGCGTCTCCTCAGGGGACTTAGGAGGCTGATCAACCGCCACTTCATCTTCTAGGGTTTCCGAGGACTCATCTATTCCCTCCACAACTGGATCTCCATCTTCGTCGTCACTGTAGGTATGATTTCCATCACAATCACCACCCCACTCGCAGTTGGGATAGTCGGAGCAAGCATAGGAATCAGATCGGGGAGAACTCAGGGGACCCTCAGATGAGAAACACAAATCAGGATCCATCTTTAGATGGGACATGCAAAATCTAGAAGATGAAGATACGGAAGTCCAGAGAAGACGAGGAGAGGAAATCCAGAGAAGACGAAGAGATGAAATCCAGAGAAGACGAAGAGTTTGCAGAGAAGAAACCCTAGAAGAAGGAGAGGGTTCGAGCTTAGAAAGATACAGAGCGGCGCAACTGGGAAATGGAGGAAGAAACCCTAGAAAAATAGAGAATTTGAGAGCTGTAGAGTGAGAGAGAGTAAATGAGAGTGGTTGGAGAGTGAGAGTTCGAGAGCTGCAGAGTGAGAGAGAGTAAATGAGTGGTTGGAGAGTGAGAGAGAGAGAGTGGTTGGGGAGAGTAATGAGAGAAAAGTGGTTGGGGAGATGGGTATTGGGAAGTGGGTAGTATTGGTTATTGGGCCGCCTAATAAGGAAAAAGGACAAATATTTTGGGACGCCCAAAATGAAATACTGGACTCTAATTTTGGGACAGAGGGAGTATTTGTTAAAGGCTTATGGTATAATCCAAGCACAATATCCAGTATCTGCTAAAGACTTAGCTAATATGGTTGATAATTCTAGAAGTATATTGTTAAGCTAATTACCTATCAAGCCCAAAACGCACTACACATGATATATCATCATCTGTAGAATAATACTTGCAGCCTCTCACAATCGTACAAGGTAAATCAATTTTATCAGCAAGGACTTGCCAAAGTTAACAAAGTTTATGTATTTTACTCATCTACAATGACACATAAGGGATCAGAATGAATACATTCATGTATTTAACTTAGAAGGAAAGTAGGGAATGAGAAATTGAATACATCATGCTAAACTCAGGCCCGGCCCAGAAGCAAGGGCAAAAGGGGCGCCGGCCTAGGGCCCAAAATTTTTAGGGGCCCTGATGGGTTCCTACTAGTGATGAAGGATCGGTGATCTTGTTTGGGAAGTCGCACGGCGTGGACTGGTGATGATGGCGAGGAACGCGTTGAATGGAAAGGCGGCAGCGGAGGAGAACGACTCGAAAGAGATCGAGTTCTTGTCCGTAGCGTCGGCAGCAGAGGGATAATCTCGATGAAGATCGAGTGGTGGCCGTAGCGTCGGCGGCGGAGGAAGGAGATGAGAAGTTAGAGATAAGTGTTTGACGTCCAATCAAAGGAAGGAGGCAATATGGCTCTCAACTTAAGCTTTGATTCAAAATTAGACGTAACCTAATAATAGAGGACGAGTTGTCCTTTTATACTAGCTCGCGGGACTCGGATGGGCCGAGTCTCGCCTAATGAGTCGGCCCACGCGATATGCGTGGAGCACACGCCCCAAAGTAAAACTAAAAAGACTAATGTCTGAAAAGACTGCATGTATATAAAAAAGAACGCGTTCATTGGATGGGTGATAAGAGACAGACAGAGAACACGTTCTCTGGACTTGGTTGGAGACGCTTCAAAGAGAATGCGGTCTCCATGGTACCTTGGCTGGCGACGACGCGAACAATCAATGATTGCGTCGCGTTGGTGATAGCTTTAGCACGAGCTCTTGTGATTGGTCCTTCTGAGCGAATGCTCATAGCCTCTTCTTCCTCTGTGGCATTCATGTTGGGCAGGGGCGCATCACCCTCCCCCACTTGGCTGTGAAGCGTCCCCACTTCACCATCATCGAACTCAGGCTCCACATAAGGCTCCAAGTCTGCAACGTTGAAGGTCGCGTGGACACCATAGTTGTAACACCCCCAAATTTTAACCCATTTGGAAAGGTATTACCGCCAGTGACCTCGGTTTCCACACCGAAGCCATCCCAGGCTTTACCATTGAAACAAAATTCATAAAGAACAATTATGATACAAAATTACCATAACTTTCATTTAAACATAGTCGCGGAATTTCAACACAATTCCAAATGCGACAAAATACAGAGTTATTACAATACAACGGAAGACTTAAAATAATTTACAAGAGTATTGACTTCAGTAGTCAACACCCAAAGATCGTAGCTTGATTAAAACATTTTCAAATACCGTTCATGTTCATAGTCGATCTAGCCTTCATGGGTCCTCGACTCATCTGATGTGCCGAATCGAACGGATGACACCAGCCAACCATGCAGAGAATAATTACGGTTGGTTAGTCTAATGAAAGACTACGTAAGGGTACAAAGCAGAGTGGTTCGAAGTAGTCGTATTAGGTTAGACTCATCGTTTCTCGAATTAAAACCGATGACGATAGTCAACCATCATACTCCTACTGGAATATATCAAGCAGCATGATCAAGAGAAGATTCTGGAAGACCGAGTCTTATAGCAATCAACCCAAAAGAAGACTCCAATGAATTGAGTCTTTTCAGAAATATGACAAATCTGGAAAGTTTACAGAATCAAACAACAGCGATTAAAAGCTGACTGAGATGCTTCGGCTCACAACCAACCTCACCGCTTACAGCGAATCCAGATCGGAAGGAGAACGTACTACATTCAAGTCTGGATCTTACAGAACCACATAACGATGATTTAAAAACTGACTAAGATGTTTCGATTCACGACCAACCTCATCGCTTACAGCGAATCCAGATTGGAAGGAGAACGTACTCTGATCAAAAGTCAAGACGAGCTTTCCTAGCTGCACTATTTACTTAGCTGCACTACTCGCCAAAGGTATATTAATTAAGTGCTCTCGGGAACCTTATCTTATTTAATTCCAAAACGATTAACACATTAAAAGCTTTTAATATATGTCCCTGTCACACAGGACCCATATCTAAGGAATGAACCTCACCGAGTCCAAACCTCTGAATCTATATCGAAAGAATGAACCTCACAGAGTCCAAACTTCTACTATCGCAGGGTCTTACTCGCCCTTTAAAAGAATGAACCTCACTGAGTTCAAACTTCAACAATCGTTGGGTCTTCATCGCCCTTACAGTTATAAAGGAACGCGCATGGAACTCTCAGGATCCAGGCGTTTCTACAAATACTCGTGCTAACTTACAGTCATAGCACAACCACAATACAGGATAAATCCACATAAAGGTCCAGAAGGCAATCACAGATAATAGCGTCGTTCTAACAGATATACAACCTATTATATGATTTTCCAAAACAGTTTATAAAACCAATTCCAGACAAACACAGTAATCATTCCAAATTAATTACTCAGATAAACAACTGATAATTAATGTAAATATGGAACGATGAGCAAGAGCGAACCGCCACTTTCCTGGAATAGATTCGGCGATGAATCTGGACGAGATGACTACCGAAAATATCCTTTCCAAGGATATGGCTGGAGTTTCAGAATAGTCCTAGCAGAAAACGAGTCCACACGCGATCCAACAAATCACGTTTTAACTGACAAATTAATTATCTATCAATTAATTTGACTGGACGAATTTAAGGAATTATATTTAATAAATTTTTATGATATTAAATCATACAAATATTTATTAAATTTCCCTAAAGAAAAAATATAGACGAAATGAGATCAAAATTATACCGCTCGAATAATTTCGGGTTGAATTTGGACTGACTGCTTAATGGGCTTTACGGCCCAACAGAACCAAAACAAAGGAGGGGGCCCACCTGGGCACTATTCATCTCCTTCAACCTCCCAAAATCACGTAACCAAAACAGAGCAACAACACACAACAACAGGGAGCTCGGCTTCCACCATGGATATGCCGGGAAGGTTCTCGTCGTCGGCGATCTCAGCCACCACAACCACCACACCACAACCACCACCATGTAGCCACGCAGCACCCGCAACAGGAAGGTTGGGCTGGGCAAAGGAAGAGAGGCAACGGTGGTCCGAGTCTATCCGGGCTTCCACCGTCTTCGACGCCGGGAGGTTCTCGTCGTCGGCGATCTCAGCCACCACAACCACCACACCGCAACAGAGGAGGAAGGCTGGGCTGAGGCACGAACCAGAGGAGACGAGAGGAACAGGGGAGCTCGTGAGAGAGAGAAGATGAGAGGAAGATGAAGTGCCCCAACTCTCTGATTTCGGTCCCTTAAATAGCTTCACCTTTGATCAAGCTTGGAGAGCAAAGAAGGGAGCAATTGGATAAGCCAACCAGCCACTTGCCTGCCCATCTGACACGCCGGAGGATAAGAGTTGCACTTGGAGGGCAAGTTTGCTTAAGATAAATCTTGTACGTGGAGTACAAGTTGCACAGGATAAGATTGGTATGGGCTTTAAACCCCGTAAATTATATGTTTGTATCCAAACAAATATTCTAAGTCCCGAAAATACATCGAATATATTTTATACCACTCAAGGAATTATTACGGAGATCATGGATATTACGGAAAAATCCGAACTCCACTGAAAGCGAAAAAAATTACTGAACGAAGGTTGGGAAAAATTACCCAAATATCCCTTACTAAAATTAAGGGGTATTACATTACTACCCCCTTAAGAAAAGTTTCGACCCCAAAACTTGCATTACTAACGAGGAAATGGTCTCTCTACCAATCTTACTACCTGAACTTAATATCCTTAATCATAACATCATTATACAACCTTATCTCCATATAACATACCAGGTAATAACTCTTACTACCTCCACAAGATTATGTCTACCTTAGAATAATGGTCTCCTACCACCATAACGATATTACTACACTTTTAATAGGAGAACACACATTTCTCCTCCAATCTCCTTATAGACAAATCCAAGGTTTACACATTAACTTCTTATAACTCAGATATTAAATCTTAGTAACCTCAAATCATAACTTCCTTAAAGATATCTCCCACAATTCCATTACTCATTATTATCGGTTTTGGCCCTTATACCAAATTCCAACTTGGGATCCTTTCAGTAATGACTTAACTTATTCCTTTAATCACTTTATAACTTGAACCTTCAAGATTCCTTAACCTTCTTAATTCCCTTAATGATACTTTACACAATTCCATTATTTATCTCAAAGTAAGGATGACCTTACGCCATCTCTAACTTAAAATCCTTACAAGAATAATTTAACACATCTCTTTAAACAATTTCTAACTTAACTCCTTTAAGATTCAAGAACAACCATAATATCTCATTCCTACGTTCCTCGAAACGTATCACATAAGATATTACTCCTATCTCCTCCAAGAGAGTGATACCATAAGCCTTATAGATGACATACTCACAAGATGTCAATCTTAGACAATTCCCAAGAGTCATAACTCTTCATCCTCTGGAAATTCCACTTATCGAGTCCAACGACTCGTACTGTCTTAAATGACTTATTTCTAACTTAAAATCCTTATATTCATCACGCAATCTACTATCCATCCAGGACTTAATCGCATCATTTTCTTATATTACCTCAAACGAATCTCAAATAGATCTCCCCAAAGAATACCTATGATTTCATACACTTTGATTTTCCAAAAGCTTTAACCAGTGGTCCTACATGGGTCATACTTACTTATGATCCCGACCATCATAACTCCGGATTTCACAGTCTTACTGAAGATCGCAAAATAGGGAAAACGAGTTCTTATTGAACTATTCCCTTAATCAACTTATTCCTTCACAACACTTTATCCACATTAATGCCTACAGCATGATTCCTCAACTAGGCATTCCGGACTTTACACTAGTCCACCTCTATATACTTCTAATGGGACAAAAATCCCAAGTACACAAGTGAGATATAACTCTTAATCTTATTAACTCCACATAACCTATACCTCTAAATACTAGGAATATGATGTCTCAAGAAGAAACAAATCTTTCCATAACTTCTCCCAATATCCTTATTTCCTAAAAGATACTCATACATGAACACTTTAGGCATCAGACTCTTCTAGCCTTGCCTTACGAGGTCTTCCTCCGGGTTCTCATCGGAAGTTCCCTCCGGATCTTCCCTCGGATCTTCCCCCTCTCGAGGATCTTCCTCAGGGTTTTCCTCTGGATCTTCCTCCTTCTAAGGATCTTCCGCAGGATCTTCTGTAACATCCCAGGCCAAGCTACCCCAGCCACCAAGCCGCCCAACCACCCAACGGTGCCGGCGCCGGTACTGATGCCGCCTGGTTGTCCAAGGGCATGCAGCCCACACACCCAACCCTTCCCCCATTTAAATGGGTAGGTTGTTGCCCACGGGGATCGAACCCGGGACCTTTAGATACAAGGGCAATGCCTTACTACTTGTATCACCAATTGTGCTGCAGCACAATTGGTGATACAAGTAGTAAGGCATTGCCCTTGTATCTAAAGGTCCCGGGTTCGATCCCCGTGGGCAACAACCTACCCATTTAAATGGGGGAAGGGTTGGGTGTGTGGGCTGCATGCCCTTGGACAACCAGGCGGCACCAGTACCGGCGCCGGCACAGTTGGGTGGCTGGGCGGCTTGGTGGCTGGGGTAGCATGGCCTGGGATGTTACAAAAAAGTACACTTTTTATGTAGGAGGTAGCATTCAAGCCCATTAGGCCCAGCTATTTCCATCCCCATGGGCCGCAGCCCATGTACCCCAACCCCTCTCCCCATGGTTGGGTAGGTTGTTCGTGAGACTCAAACTCGAGACCTCACGCTTAAACAAGCGGCTTAACGCCCACTTGTTACCAATTACGCTGCGGAAGTTACTTGGGAAACCGAGGCAGAGATGCTCAGACACTTTCCCGAGTTGTTTTTCGGCCAAGTTTCGGGGTCGAAACTTCTTTTAAGGGGGAGGTGATGTGATACCCCGTATTTTTGTAAGGTTATTTTGGGAATTTTGGAATTTTCCCGAGTACCCGTTGTGTACGTCGGATTTAATGCAGAGAGTTTGAGACATTCTGTAATGTGCTCTGTATCTGTAATATTTTTCTCAGTGAAATAATATACAGACAAGGTGCTTTAGATTTTAATTTTCGTTCGCGTACTATAATTTTTATCCCGGTTTAACGTCAGATTCGTTCAAAGCTGAATGGGCGGGAAAAGGAGAAACGGCGACTGCCGTGGTTGGGCCCGAGGAGTCAGCGTGTCAGCTTCTAGCTGGCCGTGACAGGCCTAGCGACGGCGACCGCCGCGTGCCCGCCGCAGGCTAAAAACGGCGCCCGTCGTGTTTTGTCCAGTGGGCATTGCCCGTTGGTCATCGGCGGTAATCGAGGCGCGCCGATCTTACTTTCGGCCGCGTCTTAGGGTTTGGTTGAGGCTCCCAGGTGTTTGGCTATAAATAGGGGTGTTTGGGAGACGGTTTTGAAGCCCTTCCAACCCCGAATCGCTGCCGGATTTCCTTCTCGTCGGAGTTGGTTTTCGCCGGAGTTTGAAGGTCTCGCCGGTGTTGCTTTGGTGTGTTTCCTGAGTGCCGTTGTGAAACTTTTGAATAGCCTTGGAGATTAGAAGCCAAAGCAAGTCAAAGGAGGCCGAACCGCTCGTGTTTTAGGGTGAGATTTCTCTCGTCTCTGTCGACCGTGTTCTTCACGGCGACCGCCGTGATGAATGCGGCGACCGCCGCCAAGAACGGCGACCGCCACCAGTGCCCAGAATGCCTTCGTGGCTTTGGCTTGGTTGGTTGTCGTCGTGGCGTCTTTCCTTCCGTGTTCTTTCGCCGTGTTTAGATTCGTACTGTTTATGTCAGATCTAACTTAGGGTTCCTTTTATGGGTCGACTTGAAGGTTGTTGTGCTATCGGATCTATACCCGTGTCGAGCCGGAATCCAGTTATCGTCTTTAGACTATTCTGTGAATTAAGGCAAGTGGCGGTTCGCTCTTGCTCATCGTTCCATATTTACATTAATTATCAGTTGTTTATCTGAGTAATTAATTTGGAATGATTACTGTGTTTGTATGGAAATGGTTTTATAAACTGTTTTGGAAAATCATATAATAGGTTGTATATCTGTTAGAACAACGCTATTATATATATGTGATTAATACAGATATTATTATAGGTTGTATATTGTTAGAACAACGCTATTTTATCTGTTTCTGGCCGCGATGGCTTTGTTGTGATTGATTACTGTGTTGAACTGTTTAGTTAGCACGAGTATTCATAGGAATGCTACTGTGTATCTCATTGCGAGTGCTAGTCGTTTCTTGATAACCTGGTGGTTAGGATTTAGTTCCTACCATCCTTCTCTAATGCCGTTTGTAGGGATTTAGTTCCCGACTCCGCCTTGAGGGATTTAGTTCCCGTGGGATTTAGTTCCCGATTCGACTTTTGGGATTTAGTTCCCGAGTCAACTCCGCTCCTAGGGATTTAGTTCCCGCGAGACTTAGTTCTCGATTCGACTCTTGGGATTTAGTTCCCGAGTCAACTCTGCCTTAGGGATTTAGTTCCCGAGGGATTTAGTTTCCGAACCGACTTTAGGGATTTAGTTCCCAAGTCAACTCTGTCCATGGATTTAGTTCCCGACGGTATCTCTTTATCCCGATGGATGAGATGATTTAAAAGTCTATGACGTGATGTGCGTTTTGGAATTAAAATAAGATAAAGTGCCCGAGTGCACTTAATTAATATACCTTTGGCGAGTAGTGAAGCTAAGTAAATAGTACAGCTAGGAAAGCTCGTCTTGACTTTTGATCAGAGTACGTTCTCTTTCCAATCTGGATTCGCTGTAAGCGATGAGGTTGGTCGTGAACCGAAACATCTTAGTCAGTTTTTAAATCTTCGTTATGTGGTTCTGTAAGATCCAGACTTGAATGTAGTACGTTCTCCTTCCGATCTGGATTCGCTGTAGGCGGTGAGGTTGGTTGTGAGCCGAAGCATCTCAGTCAGCTTTTAATCGCTGTTGTTTGATTCTTTAAACGTTCCAGATTTGTCATATTTCCTTAAAGACTCATTTCCGTTGGAGTCTTCTTTTGGGTCGATTTCTGTGAAGATTCAGTCTTCCAGAATCTTCTCTTGTGCATATCTCTTGTTTATTCAAGTAGAGTATGGTGGTTGACAAGCGTACTCGATTATTATTCGAGGGACGAGGAGTCTAACCTAATACGACTGCTTAGAACCATTCTGCTTTTTACCCTTGCTAGTCTATTCAAGTAGACTAACCCACGAACATTGTTCTCCGCATGTGGGCTGGTGTCATCCGTTCGATTCGGCACATCAGATAGAGCGAAGATGTGAGGAGACTAGATTGACTATGAAGACGACGGTTGTTTTTGGATGTTTTAATAATTATCTTTTAATCAGGTTGAGATCCTTGGGCAGGTGATCATTACGATCACAACCCTTTTTGTAATATCTTTTATAAGTCTTCCGCTGTACTTTGTTTAAACTCTGTGTTTGTCCTATTCGGGATTGGGATGTAATCCCGTAACTCATGTTTCATTTGATTGATGTTTTGATTTGAATACTTTGATCATTATGTATCAATTGTATTCCATGAATTATATTTAAACCGGTAAAGCCTTGGGTGATCTTGGTAAGGAACACTGGGGTCACTGGCGGTAATACCTTTCCAAATGGGTTAAGATTTGGGGGTGTTACAGTTGTGGTATCACAGCCAAAGGTTTTAAAACGGGTTTGGGATTTTATAAATCATTTATCCGTTTTTGAAAATGCTTTAAAAGGGCTCTGAATTTTCAAAGTGAAAAGAATATCAAAACACCGTTCATAGTCATGTCTTCTGTACAGTCTGATATAGTAAGCTTGCTTCTATATCTAGAAAGACTAATTCTTTCCCCGTTGCCCCGCTAGATATGGGTGCATTCTGTTCTCTTCAGAGGAACCCGGGAGAAGCCGAGGTGGTTTCGCCATCTCCAGTTAGGCATGATTCCCAGTTCGCTCGTTGTGAGTTGAGGTTGTAGAACCTAGTAACTCGGTTGGAGTTCATCAATAGAAATTACCAAGTTGATCTATTCTAAGTTGATTTTATTACAATAAGTATATCAGAATGATACTAATGTGATAAAATCCTTGGAAATTGATCGGTACACAGATGGTGAACACAAGGAACGTTATCCGTGCTGGTGTTGGGCCGAGTAATGACCCCAGACCAACTGTAGGAAATGTTGGACAAGACGAGCATGAGTTTGGTTCCAACAACCATCCTAGAGGCAATGGTCAAGAGCAGACCAACGCTCCAATGGCATTTGATGCTGTAACATTAGAGGCAATTCGGGGAATGGTCATGCAAGCAGTGACTGATATAATGCGACCGAGTATGCCACAGGCACAAGGTGTGCAAATTCCCCCACCGGTTCCCAGATTTGAGGAGCCAGGAAACCGTGTATTCCAGGAGAATATAGTCAGGATTCGAGACAACTATGGTCGTGCACTAAAGACCATTAATTCCATGAGGCCTGACAGCTATAACGGGAAAGGGGAACCAGTCGGGGTGATCCATTGGTTCTCCCACATGGAGCGGTTGTTCCGCAACATTGATTGTACTAAAGCTGAGAAAGTACATATAGCTTCTCTTCAGTTAAAGGAGGATGCTAGTGAGTGGTGGGAGAGTACCGGCTTAGCTAATAGCCCTGTTTTGAACTAGGAGATGTTCAAGACAAAGATGACATACCGTTTCTTCTCTCGTGCGATGAGAGAGGAGAAACACAAGGAGTTCCTATACCCTAAGACTGATGGATTGAAGGTGACTGAGCTGGCAACCAAATTCAATCATTTGCTACAGTATGCTGGACTTGAGATATCCAGTGAGGCACAGAAAATCTGGTATTTCCATGAGTGGATGGGCCCAGATATTAAGCCACTGATGGTGCGTCACAGATGCTCGACTTTGGAGCAGTACGTGGATGCAGCCTATAAGTTAGAGGTGACTCTGGAAGAGTCGACCAAGAAGCGTTATAGCCAGAGGCAAGGGGAGAACCAGCCTAAGGCAAGTGGGTTTAAACGTCCCGCTTCACCATCTAATTTTGCCAAATCTGGCCGAGCAAAAACGAATATGACTCAGGATGGGTCTACACAACGTTCGGGTCAGGGCAATAGCCTGATCCAGTGCTACAACTATGGTACCTACGGGCACAAGAGTAATGTGTGTCCGAAGGAGGAGAAAATGTGCTATGCCTGTGGAAAGGAAGGACACTTGCAGTTATTTTGTCCGCAGAGGAGACAGAAAGGGACTGAGTCACAACAGAGATCTGTTAATCAGAACAACCAACCCAGGTTCAGTCTGGTGGAAGCCCCTAGTCCTTCAATGCAGACAACTGCGAGAAACAAGGGGAAAGCCCCGGTGGCTTCAGGAAGCCAAGGTCAACGCCTATACGTGATGCGTGAGGCGGATGGACCCTATGCTCCTAATGCTTAGAGTACTTTGTATCTGCATTACACTTTTGTTAATGTGTTGTTGATGTGGGTGCTACCCAGACTTTCATTTTGGATGGTTGTAAGTTAATTTGTGTGTGCAACGAGGTTGTGAACCTTTTGTTGTAACTCTTCTTATATATGAACCTTTGGTTTATACCAAGTTAATGTTTCGTTGCTTGGTATGGGGTAAGGTCTCGTGTTCGAGACTCACCAACAATCTCTTAGGAGATGGCTGCCTATTAATTAGGTGGAGCTACCAAGGATGGGTTGAGATGTATGGACAGCGGCTCATGGCAACAGTGGAAGCTGGTAATGGCTGGGCCTGGGCTCGGAGCCACTAGTGAGTCATCTGTGAACCATGTAGTGGGCTGGTCCAAGATGGTGACCATTTAGTGGGAACCAATCGTCTGTCGGATTGTCGATTACCATCAAGGGTAAGAAATTCAAAGCGATTTGACCTATATAACCATGGTCCCATACGATAATTATTCTCGATATGGATTGACGGAAGCGTCATAAGGCAGTGATCGACTTTAGTTTTTGTTATTTCTGTGGTTAGAGAATTTACGGGTGTCTTTCCAGAAGATATTCCTGGATACCTCGAATCGTGTTGTGGAGTTTGCAATTGATCTCGAGCCGTGTACCACGCCGATCTCTGAGGCACCGTACCGGATGGCTCCTGTTGAGATGCAAGAGTTGAAGAAGCAACTCAAGGATCTTCTTGACAAAAGTTATATAAAGCTGAGTGCATCACCTTAAGTAGGAGTGCCCTAGTTTTATTTGTCAAAATAAAAGATGGACCGTTTCGACTTTGTTTTGACTTTCGAGAGTTGAATAAAGTCACGATCAAGAGCAAGTATCTGTTGCCAAGGAGTGATGATCTGTTGGATCAACTACATGGAGCAAAAGTTTTCTCCAAGATCGACATGAGATCTGGGTATCATCAGCTCAGGATTCGTGAGGATGATATTCCGAGGATTTCATTTCGGACGAGAGATGGTCACTACGAGATTATAGTTATGCCATCTGGATCTACGAATGCTCTAGCAGTTTTCATGAACCTAGTGCATCGATATTTTAGACCAGTACTTGAATAAGTTCATAGTGGTCTTCATCAATGGTATTTTGATATTTTTCCCGAGCAAGGAAGCTCACAGGGAACATCTACGGATTGCTTTATCGGTCCTTAGACCAAGTCGGTTGTACGCAAAGTGGGCTAAGTGCGATTGTTGGATCTAGAAGTGGCTTTCTTAGGCCATGTGATCAATAAGAATGAGGTTATGGTTATTCCCCAGAAGAGTGAATCAGTAGTTGTTTGGAAGCGGCCTCAGGGTGTGAGCGAGGTGCGCAGTTTCCCAGAGCTTGCTGAGCATTATAGACGGTTCATGGAAGGATTTTTCTAAAATCACTCCACCTATGACCAGTCTGTTCCGCAAGGTCAATAAGAAGTTGTCTGGGATGACAAGTGCAAGACCAGTTGTCAAGAAGTTGAAACAGTGTCTGACTTATGCACCAGTTTTGGCGTTGTCGGAAAGAATGATGGCTATATGGTCTATAGTTAATGCTTTGAGAAATGGGTTGGGATGTGTCTTTGATGCAAAGGGGCAAGGTTATTGCATACGCATCTAGACAATTGAAAACCTATGAAGCAAACTAACCAACACATGACCTAGAACTAGCAGCAATAGTGTTTGCAATGGAAACTGAGGTTACTTGGGTGACCCAGAGGTCAGCAGAAGTTTTCCACTAGGAGATTATCCGTTTACATGGCATTCCTAAGACCATTGTATCGGATCGAGATGACCGATTCATGTCAAGTTTATAGCAAGAACTTCACAAGGCCATGGGAACTGAATTGAGATTCAGCAGCGTTTCATCCTCAGACAGATGGTCAGTCTGAAAAGACTATCTGGACCCTGGAGGATATGCTAAGAAGCATACGTACTCGATCATCCGACTAGCTGGAAAGACAGCCTAAGTCTGATTGAGCTCACGTACGATAATAGCTGGCATGCTACGGTCAAGAGGGCTCAGTTCGAAGCTTTGTATGATCTCAGATGTAGATCTCAGATTTGTTGGGTTGAGTATGCCGACAAGATTCTACTTGGACCAGAGTTGGTCGAAAGGACAACTTCGAACATTGCTCTGAGTAGACAGAGGTTGTTGACCACTCAGAGTCGACAAAAGTTTTACGCAGATCAGAAGCGTTAAAGTGTTGAGTTCGAGGTTGGTGGCAAGGTACTTGTCACAGTATCGCCACCCAAGGATGTTTTCAGGTTTGGTAAGCGTGGGAAGCTTAACCCTCGCTACATGGGACCATTCAAGATTCTGGATAGAGTAAGATCTCTAACGTACCGTTTGGCATTGTCGCCATCGGCATACCCAGTGTATAATGTGTTCCACGTATCATTGCTAAGGATATTCGTGCTAAGATGAGTCTCGTAGGCTGAGCTATAAGGACGTCGAGATTCAGGCAAATAGTACTTAAAAGGAGATGCCAGAGCGCATTCTCGAGTGCTATGTGAAGCAACTGTGCAACAAGATCGTACTATTGGTACGAGTTTTGTGGTCCAGGTCTGGGACTGAGGAAGTTACTTGGGAAACCGAGGCAGAGATGCTCAGACACTTTCCCGAGTTGTTTTTCGGCCAAGTTTCGGGGTCGAAACTTCTTTTAAGGGGGGAGGTGATGTGATACCCCGTATTTTTGTAAGGTTATTTTGGGAATTTTGGAATTTTCCCGAGTACCCGTTGTGTACGTCGGATTTAATGCAGAGAGTTTGAGACATTCTGTAATGTGCTCTGTATCTATAATATTTTTCTCAGTGAAATAATATACAGACAAGGTGCCTTAGATTTTAATTGTCGTTCGCGTACGATAATTTTTATCCCGGTTTAACGTCAAGTTCGTTCAAAGCTGAATGGGCGGGAAAAGGGAGAAACGGCGACCGCCGTTCAGAAACGGCGACCGCCGTGGTTGGGCCCGAGGAGTCAGCGTGTCAGCTTCTAGCTGGCCACGACAAGCCTAGCGACGGCGGCCGCCGCATTTTCGGCGACCGCTGCGTGCCCGCCGCAGGCTAAAAACGGCGCCCGCCGTGTTTTGTCCAGTGGGCATTGCCCGTTGGTCGCCGGCGGTAATCGAGGCGCGCCGATCTTGCTTTCGGCCGCGTCTTAGGGTTTGGTTGAGGCTCCCAGGTGTTTGGCTATAAATAGGGGTGTTTGGGAGAGGGTTTTGAAGCCCTTCCAACCCCGAATCGCTATCGGATTTCCTTCTCGTCGGAGTTGGTTTTCGCCGGAGTTTGAAGGTCTCGCCGGTGTTGCTTTGGTGTGTTTCCTGAGTGCCGTTGTGAAGCTTTTGGTTAGCCTTGGAGGTTAGAAGCCAAAGCAAGTCGAAGGAGGCCAAACCGCTCGTGTTTTGGGGTGAGATTTATCTCGTCTTTGTCGACCGTGTTCTTCACGGTGACCGCCGTGATGAATGCGGCGACCGCCGCCAAGAACGGCGACCGCCGCCAGTGCCCAGAATGCCTTCGTGGCTTTGGCTTGGTTGGTTGTCGTCGTGGCATCTTTCCTTCCGTGTTCTTTCGCCGTGTTTAGATTCGTACTGTTTATGTCGGATCTAACTTAGGGTTCCTTTTATGGGTCGACTTGAAGGTTGTTGTGCTGTTGGATCTATACCCGTGTCGAGCCGGAATCCAGTTGTCGTCTTTAGACTATTCTGCGGATTAAGGCAAGTGGCGGTTCGCTCTTACTCATCGTTCCATATTTACATTAATTATCAGTTGTTTATCTGAGTAATTAATTTGGAATGATTACTGTGTTTGTCTGGAAATGGTTTTATAAACTGTTTTGGAAATCATATAATAGGTTGTATATCTGTTAGAACAACGCTATTATATATATGTGATTAATACATATATTATTATAGGTTGTATATTGTTAGAACAACACTATTTTATCTGTTTCTGGCCGCGATGGCTTTGTTGTGATTGATTACTGTGTTGAACTGTTTAGTTAGCACGAGTATTCGTAGGAACGCTACTGTGTATCTCATTGCGAGTGCTAGTCGTTTCTTGATAACCTGGTGGTTAGGATTTAGTTCCTACCATCCTTCTCTAATGCCGTTTGTAGGGATTTAGTTCCCGACTCCGCCTTGAGGGATTTAGTTCCCGTGGGATTTATTTCCCGATTCGACTTTTGGGATTTAGTTCTCGAGTCAACTCCGCTCCTAGGGATTTAGTTCCCGCGAGACTTAGTTCTCGATTCGACTCTTGGGATTTAGTTCCCGAGTCAACTCTGCCTTAGGGATTTAGTTCCCGAGGGATTTAGTTCCCGAACCGACTTTAGGGATTTAGTTCCCAAGTCAACTCCGTCCATGGATTTAGTTCCCGACGGTATCTCTTTATCCCGATGGATGAGATGATTTAAAAGCCTATAACGTGATGTGCGTTTTGGAATTAAAATAAGATAAAGTGCCCGAGTGCACTTAATTAATATACCTTTGGCGAGTAGTGCAGCTAAGTAAATAGTGCAGCTAGGAAAGCTCGTCTTGACTTTTGATCAGAGTACGTTCTCTTTCCAATCTGGATTCGCTGTAAGCGATGAGGTTGGTCGTGAACCGAAACATCTTAGTCAGTTTTTAAATCTTCGTTATGTGGTTCTGTAAGATCCAGACTTGAATGTAGTACGTTCTCCTTCCGATCTGGATTCGCTGTAGGCGGTGAGGTTGGTTGTGAGCCGAAGCATCTCAGTCAGCTTTTAATCGCTGTTGTTTGATTCTTTAAACGTTCCAGATTTGTCATATTTCCTTAAAGACTCATTTCCGTTGGAGTCTTCTTTCGGGTCGATTTCTGTGAAGATTCAGTCTTCCAGAATCTTCTCTTGTGCATATCTCTTGTTTATTCAAGTAGAGTATGGTGGTTGACAAGCGTACTCGATTATTATTCGAGGGACGAGGAGTCTAACCTAATACGACTGCTTAGAACCATTCTGTTGTTTACCCTTGCTAGTCTATTCAAGTAGACTAACCCACGAACATTGTTCTCCGCATGTGGGCTGGTGTCATCCGTTCGATTCGGCATATCAGATAGAGCGAAGATGTGAGGAGACTAGATTGACTATGAAGACGACGGTTGTTTTTGGATGTTTTAATAATTATCTTTTAATCAGGTTGAGATCCTTGGGCAGGTGATCATTACGATCACAACCCTTTTTGTAATATCTTTTATAAGTCTTCCGATGTACTTTGTTTAAACTCTGTGTTTGGCCTATTCGGGATTGGGATGTAATCCCGTAACTCATGTTTCATTTGATTGATGTTTTGATTTGAATAATTTGATCATTATGTATCAATTGTATTCCATGAATTGTATTTAAACCGGTAAAGCCTTGGGTGATCTTGGTAAGGAACACTGGGGTCACTGGCGGTAATACATTTCCAAATGGGTTAAGATTTGGGGGTGTTACATCTTCCTCCTCTCGAGGATCTTCCTTCTTCTGAGGATCTTCCTCGGGATCTCCCCTAGGATTTTCCTCTCCTTGAGGATGTTTCTTAGGATTTTCCTCGGGATTTTCCTTAGAGTTCCCTTGGAAATCACTTCCATTTAAACGTCGTTATTACAATATTTCGTTGGCCTACCTTAATGGCTCAATGAACTCTACTATAGGTTCAACCCACGAATTCTCATACGGAGGCAAATCTCGACTGCATCGAGCATTAATCCTTCGTATTCGTTTTCTCAACAATGAATGTCAACGACTATGACATCATACTTAGACATCAAAACTCCTAAGAGTGATTCCTTAATTATCCCATATATCAATGTAATAAAATTGCTTAAAATAGATCAACTTGGTAATTCTATAGATGAATTATGAACATAGAGCACATGATTCATCTACACTAATCTCCCGAGCGTTCACACCAAATTACTCAGAGATTACAACATTAGGATATTAAGTACTACCAACTCAGGAAGTACATACTTGATACCTTCGAGGGGACTACTAGGTCCTTCAACCTCAAAATATCTCTGAGAAACAGGGAAATTTAACATTACTAGAGATGATAGAATCATCTCGGCACCTTTCGAGTCCTTTCAAAAGAATAGACAAACACCTATGTCTTACAACAACAAGAATAGGTCAGTCTTTCTAGATATAGAGGTAACTCACATACCTCTCATATCAGACTAAAGAAGGCACGACTATGAACGGTATTTATTTCAAATTCGTTTGGAAGACATTTTCCAGTTCAAAACGGGAAATAGTTTTAGAAGGATAAAACCTTTCAAAATACCCAACCTGTTTTAAAAACAAACTTTAGCTCTGATACCAAATATGTAACACCCCTAAATTTTAACCCATTTGGAAAGGTATTACCGCCAGTGACCTCGGTTTCCACACTGAAAGCCACCCCAGGCTTTACCATTGAAACACAATTCATAAAGAACAATTATGATACAAAATTACCATAACTTTCATTTAAACATAGTCGCGGAATTTCAACACAATTCCAAATGCGACAAAATACAGAGTTATTACAATACAGCGGAAGACTTAAAATAATTTACAAGAGTATTGACTTCAGTAGTCAACGCCCAAAGATCGTAGCCTGATTAAAACATTTTCAAATACCGTTCATGTTCATAGTCGATCTAGCCTTCATGGGTCCTCGACTCATCTGATGTGCCGAATCGAACGGATGACACCAGCCAACCATGCAGAGAATAATTACGGTTGATTAGTCTAATGAAAGACTACGTAAGGGTACAAAGCAGAGTGGTTCGAAGTAGTCGTATTAGGTTAGACTCATCGTTTCTCGAATTAAAACCGATGACGATAGTCAATCATCATACTCCTACTGGAATATATCAAGCAGCATGATCAAGAGAAGATTCTGGAAGACCGAGTCTTACAGCAATCAACCCAAAAGAAGACTCCAATGAATTGAGTCTTTTCGGAAATATGACAAATCTGGAAAGTTTACAGAATCAAACAACAGCGATTAAAAGCTGACTGAGATGCTTCGGCTCACAACCAACCTCACCGCTTACAGCGAATCCAGATCGGAAGGAGAACGTACTACATTCAAGTCTGGATCTTACAGAACCACATAACGATGATTTAAAAACTGACTAAGATGTTTTGGTTCACGACCAACCTCATCGCTTACAGCGAATCCAGATTGGAAAGAGAACGTACTCTGATCAAAAGTCAAGACGAGCTTTCCTAGCTGCACTATTTACTTAGTTGCACTAATCGCCAAATGTATATTAATTAAGTACTCTCGGGCACCTTATCTTATTTAATTCCAAAACGATTAACACATTAAAAGCTTTTAATATATGTCCCTGTCACGCAGGACCCATATCTAAGGAATGAACCTCACCGAGTCCAAACCTCTGAATCTATATCGAAAGAATGAACCTCACAGAGTCCAAACTTCTACTATCGCAGGGTCTTGCTCGCCCTTTAAAAGAATGAACCTCACTGAGTTCAAACTTCAACAATCGTTGGGTCTTCATCGCCCTTATAGTTATAAAGGAACGCGCATGGAACTCTCAGGATCCAGGCGTTCCTATAAATACTCGTGCTAACTTACAGTCATAGCACAACCACAATACAGGATAAATCCACATAAAGGCCCGGAAGGCGATCACAGATAATAGCGTCGTTCTAACAGATATACAACCTATTATATGATTTTCCAAAACAGTTTATAAAACCAATTCCAGACAAACACAGTAATCATTCCAAATTAATTAATCAGATAAACAACTGATAATTAATGTAAATATGGAACGATGAGCAAGAGCGAACCGCCACTTGCCTGGAATAGATTCGGCGATGAATCTGGACGAGACGACTACCGAAAATATCCTTTCCAAGGATATGGCTCAAGCTTCAGAATAGTCCTAGCAGAAAACGAGTCTACACGTGATCCAACAAATCACGTTTTAACTGACAAATTAATTATCTATCAATTAATTTGACTGGACGAATTTAAGGAATTATATTTAACAAATTTTTATGATATTAAATCATACAAATATTTATTAAATTTCCCTAAAGAAAAAATATGGACGAAAGGGGATCAAAATTATACCGCTCGAATAATTTCGGGTTGAATTTGGACTGACTACTTAATGGGCTTTACGGCCCAACAGAACCAAAACAAAGGAGGGGGCCCACCTGGGCACTATTCATCTCCTTCAACCTCCCAAAATCACGTAACCAAAACAGAGAAATAGCACACAACAACAGGGAGCTCGGCTTCCACCATGGACATGCCGGGAAGGTTCTCGTCGTCGGCGATCTCAGCCACCACACCACAACCACTACCCTGTAGCCACGCAGCACCCGCAACAGGAAGGCTGGGCTGGGCAGAGGAAGAGAGGCAACGGTGGTCCGGGTCTATCCGGGCTTCCACCGTCTTCGACGTCGGGAGGTTCTCGTCGTCGGCGATCTCAGCCACCACAACCACCACACCGCAACAGAGGAGGAAGGCTGGGCTGAGGCGCGAACCAGAGGAGACGAGAGGAACAGGGGAGCTCGTGAGAGAGAGAGAAGATGAGAGGAAGATGAAGTGCCCCAACTCTCTGATTTCGGTCCCTTAAATAGCTTCACCTTTGATCAAGCTTGGAGAGCAAGGAAGGGAGCAATTGGATAAGCCAACCAGCCACTTGCCTGCCCATCTGACACGCCGGAGGATAAGAGTTGCACTTGGAGGGCAAGTTTGCTCAAGTTAAATCTTGTACGTGGAGTACAAGTTGCACAGGATAAGATTGGTATGGGCTTTAAACCCCGGAAATTATATGTTTGTATCCAAACAAATATTCTAAGTTCCGAAAATACATCGAATGTATTTTATACCACTCAAGGAATTATTACGGAGATCATGGATATTACGGAAAAATCCGAACTCCACTGAAAGCGAAAAAAATTACTGAACGAAGGTTGGGAAAGATTACCCAAATATCCCTTACTAAAATTAAGGGGTATTACAATAGTCTGGTGGTAGGGCTATCTCGTATGCGTTTTCCCCAATGGCCTTCACAACCTGGAAGGGGCCATCACCACGTTGGGCCAACTTGGACTTCCTTTTAGCTGGGAAACGTCCCTTACGAAGATGGACCCACACCAAATCTCCTGGGGCAAATATGATGCGGCGGCGCCCATGGTTGTGCTGTTTGGCATACTGCTCTGTGCGGCATTCCAGCTGTGCCCGCGTCCGTTGGTGGAGCTCCTGGATCATCGCGGCGCGGTTGGCCGCAGTGGGGTGCTCAGTGTCCTTCAGAGGACGCGGCAGCAGGTCCAGCGGAGTTAGAGGGTTTCTGCCATACACTACTTCGAACGGAGTGAGCTTTGTTGCTGAGTGCCTAGACCTGTTATAAGAAAACTCAATAATGGCAAGTAAGTCCTCCCAACGTTTTGGGTTGGTTTTGAGCATGGTCCTAAGTAGGGCTCCTAGGGTTCGGTTGGTCACCTTAGTTTGACCATCAGTTTGAGGGTGGTAGCTGGTGGAGTATAGGAGTTTGGTTCCCAACTTTCCCCAAAGAGTTCTCCAGAATAACCCTACAAATTTTGTATCGCGATCACTAACAACAGATCGCGGTATCCCATGTAAACGGACCACGTTGTCAAAGAACAACGCGGCAATTTCACTAGCATTGTGGGTGGTCTTACACGTGATAAAATGAGCCATTTTGGAAAACATGTCGACAACTACAAAGATAGAATCCTTACCCCGTCGAGAGAGAGGCAAACCTGTGATGAAGTCCATAGACAAATATTCCCAAGGGCCTAAGGGAATTGGCAGGGGTGTGTAAAGACCATAGGGATGGGATCTTGATTTTGCACAATGACATGTAACACAACTAGTACAATAGTGCGTCACCTGAGTTGTCATGCGCGGCCAGAAGAAATGCTCGCGAAGAGCAGCTAGTGTCTTGGTGACCCCAAAATGACCGCGTCCTTCATGGGCTTCTTAGATGAGGAGTTTCCTAATTGGGGAGCTAGGAATACACAAACGTCCTGCTTTGTAAAGGTAACCCTCATGAAAGAAGTAGGTATCGAACTCGCGGTCCCTAAGGCATTGGTCAACAATTGGCTTAAAGAAAGGATCAAGCACATATAAATCTTTAATCAGTGAAAAGCCAAGAAGTTTGGATTGAAGATGAGTAAGGAGAACATACCTGCGAGAAAGGGCGTCGGCGAACACATTCTCCTTACCTTTTTTATGCACTACCACGTAAGGAAATGTTTCCATGAATTCCACCCAGCGCGCATGGCGCCGGCTCAGGTGTGCTTGACTCTTCAGATAGCTGATGGCCGCATGGTCCGAGTGGATGACGAACTCGCGTGGCCACAGGTAGTACTGCCATGTCTTAAGTACGCGAATCAACGCATAGAGCTCCTTGTCATATGTTGGGTAATTCAGAGTGGCCCCAGTGAGCTTCTCGCTAAAGAACGCGATGAGCCTCTTCTATTGGTGGAGCACTCCACCAATCCCCACATTTGACGCATCACATTCTACTTCAAAGTGTTTGTTGAAGTTGGGGAGTTGAAGCAGTGGCGCGTTGCATATGGCCTCTTTCAACGCGTTGAACGCGTTGTTGTGTGTCTCTTTCCAATTCACCGCGGCGCCTTTCTTGGTGAGTTCATGCAATGGCGCGGCGATGGAGCTGAAGTCCCTTACAAAACGCATGTAGAAGCCCGCCAAGCCAAGGAAGCTTCTAACCATTGTTGGCGTTGTGGGTGTTGGTCAGTCTCTGATAACTTTCTCCTCATCAATGCGTAGTCCTTCCTTGGAGACCACATAGCCTAGGAAGTTGGTGGTGTCGGAGGCAAAACCACACTTGCCAAGGTTGGCATACAACTGTTCTCGTTTCAAGCACTCTAACACAAGCCTAAGGTGCTTTACATGAGTCTCAAGACTACGCGAATAGACCAAAATGTCATCAAAGTACACTACAATGAATTTTCCCAAAAAGTCCTGCAAGACATGGTTCATGAGCCTCATGAATGTGCTTGGCGCATTGGTGAGGCCGAAAGGCATGACTAGCCATTCATAGAGACCATATTTTGTCTTGAACGCGGTCTTCCATGCATCACCCTCGTTCATGCGAATCTGGTGATATCCGCTCTTCAAGTCAATCTTGGTGAATAGGGTCGCGCCATCCAGTTCATCTAGCATGTCATCAAGGCGCGGTATGGGGTGCCTGTACTTGACGGTGATCTGATTGATGGCGCGGCAATATACACACATTCTCCATGAGCCATCCTTCTTTGGTACTAGGATCACTGGGACCGCGCAAGGGCTTAATGATTCCCTCACGTAGCCCCGATCCATAAGTTCCTGGACTTGTCGCTGGAGCTCCCTAGTTTCATCTGGCCCAGCGTGATAAGCAGCGCGATTGGGAAGGGAGGCACCAGGCACCAAGTCGATTTGGTGCTCAATGCCTCGCAGAGGGGGAAGTCCTTGGGGGAGCTCTTCTGGGAACATGTCCTTGAATTCTTCAAGCAACTCAGAGATCTCGCTCGGCATGGCTTCCAGTATGGAAGCTTCTTGAGTACATGGCGTTGGCACTAGCAGGAAACAGGGTGCCTTGCCATTCAAGGGGGCAGTGAGGTCACTTGGCCGGGCCAGGAGTAGCTTGTGCTCACAGGTGCCTTGCAAAGTGTTGTTGCCAGGCGGGGGTTGTGACCCTTCTTTGGAGCGCATTCTTTCCAGAGACGCGTTGTCTTTGTGAGGTTTAGCGTCTCCAGTGGAAGAACACGTGCTACTGGTACTCTATCTCTTTGTAGCTTCAAGCGCTTTCTATCTATCACGCTCAACCTGATCCTGCAATATCTCATGTGGCGACATAGGTAAGAGTGTGATGCATTTCCTGTGGTAAGTAAACACATAAGTGTTTAAATAACCATCGTGAAGAACGCGCTTGTCAAATTGCCATGGGCGCCCCAACAACAGGTGTGTCGCGTCCATGGTAATAACATCACAAAGGACAGAGTCTGTATATTGACCAATGGAAAATGAAATAAGACATTGACGAGTTACAGTGTTACCATAACTCGAAGAAATCCATTGCAGTCCATATGGTTGTGGGTGAGGAGTGGTTGGCAGGTTGAAATGAGTTACCACCTTCTCATTAATGATGTTGCAACAGCTACCTCCATCAATGATGACGCTCAGGGTCACTGTCTTAACCAACCAACGCGTGTGGAAAAGATTCTCGCATTGATCACCAAGGGTTGCTTCTTTGACAGTGAGCAAACGTCGCGTGACAAGGCTCAGAGTTGTGCCTTCATGCAATGCGGTGGCTTCACAGGTGTAAGCCTCCTCGTCATCTTCCAAATTTTCCTCAATTGTTTCCAGTGTGGCGTCGTCCTACTCAAAGGATTCATAACCCGCGGAGGTTATGGAGAAGAGAACTTTCTTGTTGTTTGGGCAACTCCTCATGATGTGCCCTCTTCCTCCACACTTGAAGCATTCTATATCACGCGTGCGTTCTTGGGTAGTTGATGTACCCTTTGGTGGTGGCACGCGTGGGACATGGCTGGGTATTGTCGCGGTCTTTCCTTGTCTGTTGTAATTCGACGAGGTGGTACCTGAGGGAGGACCGCGCACATTAGTGGAAGGAACTTGACTAGTTTGGGAGTCATACCTTCGTTGCCCATAGGGTTGGTAGGGTCCTTGACGCTTTCGCACGAGCTGATTGTGGATTTGCATCGCGGTGTGCGTGAGCATGTTCAGATCCTTGATTGGAAGGATTTCCAATTGGTCTCGGATGTTGGTGTTGAGACCACTCAAGAACTTCGTCCTCATCGTGGAGGGAGCCACGCTAATGGACGCCTTGTAGTACATGTCCTCAAGTTGCGAGAAGAACTCAAGAGGTGTCTTTGACCCTTGTTTCGCCATGGCAATGTCCAGGCGCATCTGGTTCTTGTAGTCTTGGGGAACATACTTGAGGGTCATCACAAATTTGAGTTGGTGCCATTCAGTGAGAGGCACCAAATTTCGCCTCACGCGATCATCCATAAATCGGTGCCACCAAACTCTCGTGGCACCACGGAAATGGACTGTGGCGGCTGCCACGTAGTCTTCTTCAGGGATTTGGCAGAAGATCAAAGTGTACTCTGTGGCCTACAACCATTCAAGAAAAACTGTAGGGTTGTATTCACCAAAAAAGAATTCAAGTTTTACCTTAATATCATGACGATTGAGCCTCAGGGCAGTGGCTTCTCGCGGTCTTTGTAGGCGCGGCGCTGGGATGTACAAAGGAGCATATTGATGGCCTTGGCCCTGTTGGTACTGGACATGACCAATTTGATGCCTTCGCGCGTCCATATTGACGCGATGATTGTCAGATGGAGCATCGTGTTCTCTCCCCTGAGCGCGTCTACGGCGCTGAAGTCCTTGGGGTTGCATGTCTTGCCTCCTTGGCATTTCATCGCGCCTGTCGAAGTACGCGTTGGCCATTGCTGGGCCTTGGTTAAGTCTAGTTGGAGGGATCCAATCTGTTGGGCGGTCTTGCAGCTCTATAGGATCACCGAGTGGGAGATGGAAGTTCCCTGGATTGATCATCCCGGAGTCCTCCATCTCTTCATCATCAAACTCTTCGAACTCGTCTTGGTGTAGAGGAGTGTTGGAGAAGTGTCCATCTGAGCCATAGTGTGGAGTTCGCGCACTTTGGTGGCCCAGGTGATCCTCCACATTGAATGGAACAGGGGTGTGGGCCTGGTGACGTTGTCTTGGCACAACTTGTCTTGTGCATTGGGATCGTCGCGGAAGATCTGTAGCGCGTTGTTCTTCTCTTCTGATTCTGCCAGCCCGAGGCGTAGTGGCTATCTCTTGTTGGCGTCTTGTGCCTCTGACTTCATACCTATCATTGAATTCATACTGGTCAGAGTACTTACCTTGGGGATCGTCATCGGGATCGGAGTCGCTGACATCGTCCATTGGTGTTGCTTGAGGATCATAGCGGTCGCGATGCGAGACATAGCCTTAGCGGCTTTCAATGAAAGATTGGATCCGTTGAAGACGCGGTTGCAAGTTGGAGGACGAGGGCATGAGTCCTTTGCCCTTGTCTACGCGTTGTTTACTTGGCTCGGCTTTTGTTTGTCACGGCGCGACTAGCGGATCCATGGGTATTTGCAAGGTTGGTGTTGGTTGGACCATGGCAGCGCGTTCCTTGGCCTGGTACTCGGCAAGTTGGCGCCTAAGTTCCCGGTTCTCGCGTTGTTCCTCTAAAAGCTCCAGGATTAGATCTTGTGTTGTGTTGGTGAGTGGCACCACTTCATGTTGCGCAATCTGTTGTGCTGGGACAATATTGTTGCCGTATCCTTGCCCAGTTCCACCAGTGGGTGCCAATAGACTACCTATAAGAACATGTCCATCCATCGCGAGTAAAAATGCACAAAAGACAATATAAAACCAATGAACAAGTAAGCACTCAACAAGTAGCAAATGTTCACGTAGGTTAGCGCGTTCTTTTGGCCTTGAGGGCGGCTAATAGGCAAGCAAAGCAAGTGTGATATGCAAGCACAAAAGCAACGAAACCAAAAGAAAACAGTCTTAACCTCTTGCGTAAAGAACGCGTACAAACAAGCCACACTTAAACGCGTGACACTAGATGATGGAGAGGTGAAGAAGATGAGCCTAGCCGTTGAGGGGAGAAGGTTGCCTTATTTTGGCTTTACTTCTTCAAATTGTCTAGCTTTTAAAATTCTCTTGTCAGAATTTGATTTTTCCCGCATTTTGCAACCCCTAAACTAATGGATTTCGCTTGGTCATTTCTGATGATGAACCCATTCGAGGCATCACCATCAATATTGTGTGGAAATTCAAGGTCTGATTTGCCAATCTCGTGTGTTGTGTGGGGTTTTGTTTCACAACTATGCTATTTTCATAATCCAACTTCTTTATTTTTTCCCAGTTTTTTAGTTGTGTTTTCGTGTATCATGTTAAACATTTTACTAAGTCAAAAGAGTCTTGTCTGAGGATGATCTAGTTTCGTTGGTCGTAAACACCACCATAACTGGTTGTTTAGTTAATTTGAAGTAGATTTTGCCAATTATTTCTCGAGAGTTTTGAAGGAATATGTCCTTCGATCAAGATGTCAATTACTAATAATAGATTAGGATTAATAATAGAGATTTATTATCCCAATATTTATGTAGTCATAGTGCTTTGCTAGAAGCCAACTATGATTTATGAGTTAAATTAGATTGGGCTCATTGCTAATTATAATCGGATCCTATAAGGTCACATACAATAGAGTATTTGGGCTAGATCAAAGTAACCTGAGGCCCATAAATGGGACCATGGGGGCTGGCCATGTGATGGTAATTATGGGGTAGATTGTTAATTATAATTGTTATCTATTTACTTGATGATAAAAGGAAAGTTCTATGAAAGATAAGATGATATAATTGTTATATATACCATTTCTAGTTGCAAGAGAATTATCCAATTATCTCATGTGTTGAGAAAATACACACCACACCCAAAGAGAACTAGGGCCGGCCGAACCTCCTTGTGCAAAAGGCCAAGTTGTGAACTTTCATCCCGTTCTAGCAAACGTAAGCAAGGCGATCTAGACACGTGCTCGTGTGGATCAAGTAGAGGAATCACAATTGAGGTTTTATTCTCCACGTTGATCCTAGCTTGAAGATTTGCATCAAAAAGGTATGTGACTACTTCTTATATGATTCATATTGATGTATCCATGAAATCCTAAGTTAGATGTTAGAAAACTATTTTATGAAATTCCGCTACAAATATCTAAATCCCCACAGTGGTATCACGAGCCTGTTGCATAAATTAATTTTGATCATGATTAAAGTTGTAATTTTGATGCATGTTCTTGGTTATTTTTGTTCAATATAATTATGGCGGAGAACTGATATATGGATTTAGTTGCATGATTAAAATTGTGATTTTAATTGATTGGATGCATAAAGTTATGAGTTTTATGAACACATATACTCGAAGTTTCAGCATACAAGGCCTTAAATTATAAGCTTTAAAATTCTCATTTTTTGCTTAATTTTAACCATATATTTCAAAAACAAGTATAATTTATGCAATAGATATGATTTCTTGTATAAATTAGTCATACATTAAAAATATGAGATTTTTCATGTTGATGTTAAACGAATTAAACCCTTAGCGATTTAGAATTTCATGCCTTGAATTTTCCCTGATTTGATTAATTTTGCATGAAATTGGTTCATACACTAATTTATCAAGAACCCTAATTTTATGAAAGTTACACCTTATTTTCTCTCAAATAAATAAAAAATTGTAATATAAATTGTTACAAAGATTTAAGTAGGAGAGGGATAAAACCGCAAATGGGTGGCTCTTGTGGTCCATGACGGTTCGTGGAGTGACGGTGTGGGCCGTTGATGGGGTGGCGAGGCAGCTAGCTGGGCGGTGGCTCGTGCGTGCCAAAGGGTGGTTGGTACGACAGTTGGGGGTCCTATGGAAAGTAATGCCTAAAACCCTAATTAGCCTTGAAAAAATATGGAAATAAATATCTTATCTTTTAATTAATTATGCTATGAGTTATTTTGATTAGTTAAATTTTAAAGTCTATTAATATGATTAATAGTGATTGGATGAATACATAATATTTGATATTAAAACTACGTGTATGATTAATATTATGATATTATTATTGCATGTAGTGACTGGTATGACCAAAATAGGATGAAATATATGATATGTGTATCGTTATTGTTTTCTTGTACGCGATCTGTGTATCGTTATGTATTTTTGTAATTTAATTCCAAGAAATTAGATTATGTAAAAAAAGAAAAATGATGGAGATCCAAAGGAGTGTCAAGGATGGAGATCCAAGAGACGAACATGAACACTACAATTAAATGGTGTATCTAAAAGGAGGAATAGAACTTTGCTTGACATGGTTCATTTTATGATGAGTTTTGTTGATCTTCCAATATCTTTATGGGGATATGCTCTCACAACTACAACGTTCACACTAAACAGGACTCCGTCCAAATCTATAAATAAGACACCATATGAGATATGGACTGGAAGAGTTACAAGTTTGTCTTTTCTAAAGATTTGGGGATGTGAAGCTTATGTAAAATGTTTACTCTTAGACAAGCTTGCACCCAAATCAGATAGATGCATCTTTGTAGGGTATCCTAAAGAAACAAAAGAATACTATTTCTACGATCCCAGTGAGCACAAAATGTTTTTTGCTCGGGATAGTGTCTTTCTGGAAAAGACTTTTATTTTCAAAAAGTCAAGTGGGAGAAATGTACATCTCGAAGAAGTACAAGAAGAGGAACAAACTGAGCAACAAAATGACATGGATTACACCATGTTAGAGACAACGTTATTTGGCGATGCAATCTCGCAAGGGGAGGCCAGCTATACGTCGGAAGCAGTGGAGTCTCAAGATCCCGCTCCTACCATCCCTCTAGAATATGATTCTAGTAAGAATCCTCAAATTGTTGTGGAATATCCTCATGTTGTTCAACCTACACGTAGATCTGATAGTCCCATAACACATCCAAAGAAATATGTTGATTTCATATTGACTGCAAGCTGCGAAATCTTGCTTTTGGAAAGCGAAGAGCCTACTACTTATAAGCAAGACGTGACGAGTCCAGACTCCGAAAAATGGTGTGTAGCCATGAAATCTGAAATGAATTCCTTGTCTGAAAATCAAGTATGAGACTTGATTGATTTTCCAGATAAGGTAACACCCATGGGATGCAAATGGGTTTTCAAACTAAAAACAAACATGGATGAAAACGTATCAGTTTTCAAAGCAAGATTTGTTGCAAAAGGCTTTAGACAGATTCTTGGTATTGACTCTGATGAAAGCCTATTCACTAGTTATTATGCTTAGATCCATTTTGATAATCCTAGCAATTGTAGCTCATTATGATTATAAGATTTGGCAGATGGATGTCAAAACCGCCTTCTTAAATGAGTTTCTGAAGAAGGATGTGTACATGACACAACGTGAGGGTTTTGAGGATCCAGAAAATCCTAGGAACGTATGCAAGCTTAAGAAGTATATTTATGTACTTAAGCAAGCATCAAGGAGTTGGAATCATTGATTTGATGAGGCAATCAAACAGTTTGATTTTATCAGATGTGAGGAAGAAACATGTGTTTACAAGAAGTTTAGTGGGAGCAAAGTGGTTTTCCTAGTCTTGTATGTGGATAACATACTACTCATTTGAAATGACATTCCTATGCTGGAATCCATCAAGGACTGGCTAAAGAAATGCTTTTCAATGAAAGACTTAGGAGAGACAGAGTACATATTAGTTATCAAGATCCATAGAGATAGATCTAAGAGACTCATTGGACTAAGTCAAGGAACTCAGATGGATAAGGTTCTTGATATACGAAGAACTCTAAGAGAGGATTCTTACCTCTGCAACATGGCATACAACCTAGCAAGACATAGTGTCTAGTTGCACCTGTTGAGCTAGAGAAGATGAGTAGGATTCCTTATGCATCGTCAATAAAATCCATCATGTATGCTATGATCTATACTTGCCTAGATGTTGCATACGCATTGAGCATGTACAGCAAATGCCAATAAATTGAAGCACATTGGAATGCAACTAAGAACATCCTAAAGTACTTAAAGAAGGATTGATGATGAGTTCTTGGTGTATGGAAGTGATGATGAGTTAGTCGTTCAAGGATATACTAATGCGAGCTACCAGATGGAGAGAGATGATTTCCGTTCTCAATCGGATACATCTTCATTCTAAATGGAGGAGCAGTGAGATGGAAGAGTTCAAAGCAAACCATGATGGCTAATTCTACAACAGATGCCCAGTACATTGTCGTGGTTGAAGCAACAAAAGATGATATCTGGATTAGGAAGTTCATTACTGAACTTGGGGTTGTTCCTAGTTGTGCTAAGGCAATTGACATCTATTGTGACAACAATGGTGTCATTGCCCAATCCAAGGAACCATGTTCAAACTCTAAATCTAGACATGTGCTCAGAAAGTTCCACATCATTCGAGATTATGTCTACATAAGAGATGTGAAGCTTTGCAAAGTTCATATGGATGACAACATAGTATATCCGTTAACTAAACCTTTACCTAAGCCCGAGAATGACAATCACACTAGGGCAAAGGGAATCAAGCACATTGGAAAATGGTTTTGAGATTGTAATATTTTACATTATGGAGATTGTTTTCATGAATGTTAAACTTTGAATTATGTTCGTTATTTGAAATAAAGTTTAATTATTATTTAATTATGGTTTAGAATTAAATAAAATGTCCAAGTAATTTATAGTTGTCAAATAGGATCATCATAAGTGTTTTGAGGAATGAAACCCTATTAAGTGAATTGAAATTATAAGTTGTCTGTAGTCTAAGTCATTAAATTCGACATAAATGACTCATTGAATGACTATTTTGTAAGTTGAATGATAACGTTGAGTTTCATGAGCTATAGGGACATAAGGATGTCTAATCAATTACATAGTTATGTATATAGAATACATATTGGGCAGACCGACATTAAGATTCTTCAAATGAGTTTTAGATTTTTAAGTTAAACTATGATTAGTAGATTCCTCATACATGAGCATTATATTTTTCTTACTTAGAGATTGGTATGTCTTTGACATTGTCAAACATTGTTCTATAAAAGGCGGTTATAAAGGAAGTGATCGGGATTACTGAAAATTGAGTGGGAGCTATAGTTATACAAGATTGGAGAAGTACTCATTTGTAAATAGGAATGATGTCTAGGCCGCTTGAAGAGTAAGAACTGAAAATGCATGGCCGTGCTCAAATGGATTAAAAGTTAATCATTTATTTTGACAGTTCAAGCTCAGAATTCAAGAAACAATTTGAATACTGATACGGATTACACGAGATGTTATCTATTCAAATTGGACACTAAGTGACAAAGAAATTTAACGTTGCACATTTGTTCAATGACAAGTGGGAGAATACATCTAGTGACCTCAGAATACACACCTAGGGTCACCCAAGGCTTACCGTTTTTATAACAAATGATATAATACTGTAAACTTTATTAAGTAGTGTGAAAATTGACCAAATAATGTCTCATATCGACGTTGCAAATTACAATTGATAACGAAACCATATACAAAATACGTATATTACAGCGGAAGTCTTTGAAATAAATAAAATGCCACAAAGGGGTTTTGAACCGTGCGATCTTAAGCCAAAATCTTCAACCTTAGGAAACACTTAAAATATCAATTGCCTTCAACGTCGGATTTCTGGCCTTCACAGCTGAGGAAATTTACATGATGTGTTGTATGAGACGGATGACACCAGCCAACCATGCAAAGGAAAAATAACGGTTGGTCAGTCTAATGAAAGACTACGCAAGGGTACAAAGAAAAGGTTCTAAGTAGTCGTATTAAGTTACAACTATCGCTTCTCGAATAATAGCCGATATACGATGTGAACTTCAATACGTCTACAGAAACACAACAAAATGAATGATTGAAGATAAGACTCCAAAGGAATTGAGTCTTATAGGAAACGTATGAAATTGTCTGGGAACGTTAAGTTTTCACACAAGTTTAAAACACGACCTTGATTATTTGGGTCCACGACCAACCTCACCGCGCAATGCGAATCCAGATTGGAAAGAGGACTTACTCTAACAAGAGTACGGGCAGTTTCCACGTTGTAATCCTCGCCCGAGGGTATATTAATTATGTGCGTAAAAGCATTTATCTTATTTACTTCCAAAACGTACATTCACGTTAAAGCTTTTAAGTCACATCATCTCAATACGAGAGATATCTTTGGGAATGAATCCCGAATATTGGCACTAGATAAGTGCACCTACCACTTGAATAAGGGTACGGTCATGACCAAAGTACTAGGGAAAAATCCTCCTAATACCAGTTATAAACAAATGACTAGACCTCACAAGGTACATCGCGTTCCTACGAATACTCGTGCTAATTACACATAAGTTCACACATAAATCCACACCAAAATCCATTACGGTAATATCATATAGAACTATATAATAGCGTTGTTTCTAGCAATATATACAACCTATTATAAATCCATATTTTAACACATCGTTTTATCAAATCTGTTCCCAAACACAAAACAACAACTTTATTCCAACTTAATTAAACAATTAAATAATTGATAATCAAGGGAAATATGGAATAATGAGCAAGAGCGAACCGCCACTTGCCTTAGCTTAAACGAACGAGAGATCGGGTTCGAGATCCGGGAACTTGAATTTGTGCACGGCTTCCTACTAAAATTCTCGTTGAATTTTATCGTCATTCTGTAGGGTCAGATCCCAATTCGCACAACCAGCCATGGATACGAGCACAATCCAACCCGATGACGCATACGAGACGAGTTTTAAGACAAGAAACCCTAGTTAGTTACGGTACGAAAAGACGAAACAAAACGAAGGAAAAAGGGCAGTGCCACGGTCGCGGTTAGCATAGCCGCGATCGCGGCTTACTGGGCAAAGCCGCGGCCGGGGAAGAAGGGGCCGCGATCGCGATCCATGCCTTGGCCGAGATCTCGGGCCTCTGCCCAGCCGCGGTCGCGGTAGATGGAGCCGCGGTCGCGGGACTCCATCCTGACACGAGCATAAATCAAACTTCGGAGCCTTACCGACGACGACGAGGCATAGAACTTTGCTTCTGAACAATTGCGCACTTCCACCACTCCAGGAACTTCACGACGGCGACGACCTCGGCTTTCGGCGACGATAACTCCGACGACAAACACCACAACAACGAGACGAAGAGAGGAATGAGGATGGTGAAGGAGAATGGTGGATCTGAGCCCTATTTATAGGCTCAGAATAGAGCTCCCCCACTTAATGAGAGGAAGCACAACCGATTAGCATCCCTTAACCGGCCACTCGGAGAAGAAACGTCGGACCTCAAATCGTCGGCGTCACGGAGAAGACGAGGAAGAAGATGAAGCAAAGTTTCGCGATCGCGGTTTCAGAACCGCGATCGCGGTTTGACCTTTGCCAAAACCGTGCCTGCAATTTCGATACCGTGATCGCGGGCAATGCCGCGCCCGCAGCTGCTTAGCCGCGGTCGCGGACATTACCGCGCCTACGGCCATTATCGTGCCCGTGGCTCTCGGCCTTGATCGGCTCCCGGGCCTTGGTCGCGGTCATGCTTAATCTCGTTTTTAGCACTCCTACAATAATTAAAACCAATATATCTCATTAAACGTATAACATCACGTTCAAATGGTTCTTACAGTGGTTACAGAACATGCCTAACACGTCTTGCTTACAAAACGAAAGTTTGGACCTTTTGGGGTTATTACAATACCTCCCCCTTAAAAAAAAGTTTTGACCCCGAAACTAGGCTGAAAATAGCTCGGGAAAATGACTTTGCATATCGGACTCAATCTCCCAAGTTTCCCAAGTCACCTCCTCAGATCCTGACTTGGACCAGAGGATTCTTACTAACGGTACCACCTTGCTCCTCCGGTGCTTCTCACGGCATTCGAGAATACGCACAGGTCTCTCCTCGTATGTACCATTTGCCTGAATCTCGATGTCGTCATAACTCAACACATGAGACTCATCTGGCACATACTTCCTCAACAGGGACACATGAAACACATTATGCACAGGATGCCCCGACGACGTCAATGCCAAACGGTATGCTAAAGATCCAACTCTGTCAAGGATCTCGAATGGTCCCACATAGCGAGGGTTGAGCTTCCCATGCTTGCCGAACCTAAACACGCCCTTGGATGGCGACACCCTGACAAACACCTTGTCGCCTACTTCAAACTCGACATTCTTGCGGTTCAAGTCAACGTAAGACTTCTGTCGACTCTGAGCTATAAGCATCCTCTGTCTAATCAAGGCAATATCCGAGGGAGTCCTCTCGACTAACTCCGGTCCGAGCAAAATCTTGTCGGCATTCTCATCCCAACAAATCGGAGATCTACACTTTCGACCGTACAAAGCCTCGAATGGAGCCATCTTGATGATGGAATGCCAGCCGTTATTGTATGTGAATTCAATCAGACTTAAGTTGTTCTCTCAGCTGGTCGGACGATCCAGCACACAAGCTGATGCGTTCCTAGGTGGCTCGGAGCGCAAGGGTGCCCGATCTAGGCAGGAGCGGGCGCAGATCCTTCTCCGTCGGTAACCTGGATAAGTATGAACCACCTAAGAGATGGTTTGCGGGTCTCTAGTGCTCGCTTTGGGGTGAGGGAGGGGCGAGACACTCGAAGCGACGACCTACGGAAGAAGGGAGATGCGAAGATTGAAAGTGTTTGACGCTCGAACCCGAAGAAGAAGGAAAACTCTACTCGTACTTTACTTAGGTTAAATTGAACGTGATTGAAACGATTACAATGGAGGCCTATTTAAATGCACATGACTCGGCCAAGAACCCTAATGGTCTTGGGCCGAGTAACAAGCTAATGGGCTAGCCCACTCTACAAGAGTGGGCACACACTCGAAATAGAAATGACTGAAATGGAAATGCTAATACGGGAAACATACTAAAACGGGAAATAACATAAAAATGGCTAAACTAGACTAAGTCTTCAACCAAGGAGGACGCCACGGTCTTGGGCGCCTCGGGCTCCGACGAGCCCGGCTTGAGTCAATGTCGGGTCGCATCATCCTCTCCCCCTTAGGTTTGAAGCGTCCTCGCTTCGATCTTGGTGGGGCCAGGGAGAGTCGGCGCTCGGTGGTCAGCAAAAACACGACGTCGGGCTCGGGTTCGGCTCTTGGAACCTCCATGATGACCAAGTACAGCTCGGGTCCAGGAGTGAGCACGGCGTCGGGTGCGGCCTTGGGTGCAGTGAGCACTGGAGCGGGCACGCCTAAGGCCGGCTGATTCGCGTCAATGGGCACGCCAGCGGGCGCGGTCGCGATTGGGCATGGGGGACCCGAACTCACAGCAACAAGCACGGCTGTCGGCACGGATGAGGTCGGCTGAGTCGCGGCTGTGGGAACTTCAGCGGGTGCAGACGCGACTGGGCACAAGGGACCCGGACTTGTAGGAGCGGGCACGGCAGTGGGCACTGGAGCGGGCACAACAGTGGGCTCGCTTGGACGTGGTGATGCGACCGACTCGGCTAGGAGTCGAGCCACCTACCGTCTTAGGAACCGGATCTCTCGTTGCTCAGCCGAGAGCTCAACGACGGGGGCTTCTGGGCTCATGTTGAAGTCATGGGTGTTGTACCGGGTCCGGTCGCGGGTGCGGTACCAGGTCCGGTCGTAGCCGCTTTCGTGGGTCCGGTAGTGGGTGTAGTCGACGTTGGCGTGGTCGAAGGCGCGGTAGAAGTTGTGGGCGTCATAGTGGGTTCGGCGTCGTGGCTGAGACAGGTAGGAGCATGGGTGCGGCGCCGGGGGTGCATGGGTGCGAGGCGGCGAGATCCAATCTGGGTCCGCCTCACAACGAAGCCCGGTGTAGTAGTCGGACCATCCCTCCTCCTCGTCTTCGAAGTCGTGACCCAACCAGTAGGCCATGGACTGGGTTCGTAAACGGCTAAGGCATGGGTCCGGATCTGGGTGCGGCTGGGCTCAGACGAGCGGGTCCGGGTTTGGGTGTGGCTGGGCCCAGACGAGCGGGTCCGGGTTTGGGTTCGGCTAGGCTCAGACAAGCGGGTCCAGGTTTGGGTTCGGTTGGCCCAGACTAGCGGGTCCGGGTGTGGGCTGGTGAAGGCAAGGAAGGGGGTAGATCTTATTTTTGAAATTCAAATTTAAGATTGGCAATATATGGTAAGATTTGGGAATCTTGGATTGGAGAGAGAATTGGCGGATTTGGTGGGATTTGATTGGCTTGGTTATGGAAAGTAATCGGATTTGGTGGGATTTGGAAAGGAAGGCATCGGATTGTGGGTTAGGAAGTGGGTGAGGCACGGCAAAGCCTACTGGGCGCGTTTGCGGGTGCGGTTCTGATGCGGACCTGGGAAGGCGGAAGCGAGTCTGGAGTCGCGCCGCTAGAGTGGGTGCGGCGCGGGCTGGAGTGGGCTCCTCGGATGCACAGCCGCGAGCGAGGGCGAGAGTGCCCACTGAGTCGCTAGTGGGTGCGGCGCTAGCTGGACCTGCGACGTGCCAGGCTGGTGTTGCCGGAGAAGAAAAATCTTGTTGCAAGCCATCTGGGCTCTGATACCAGTTGATGCGTTCCGAGGCGGCTCGGAGCGCAAGGGTGCCCGATCTAGGCAGGAGCGGGCGCAGATCCTTCTCCGTTGGGTAACCGGATAAGTATGAACCACCTAAGAGATGGTTCACGGGTCTCTAGTGCTCGCTTTGGGGTGAGGGAGGGGCGAGACGCTCGAAGCGACGAGCTACAGAAGAAGGGAGATGCGAAGATAGAAAGTGTTTGACGCTCGAACCCGAAGAAGGAAGAAAACTCTACTCGTACTTTACTTGGGTTAAATTGAACGTGATTGAAACTATTACAATGGAGGCCTATTTAAAGGCACATGGCTCGGCCAAGAACCCTAATGGGCTTGGGCCGAGTAACAAGCTAATGGGTTAGCCCACTCTACAAGAATGGGCACACGCCCAAAATAGAAATGACTGAAGTGGAAATGCTAAAACGGGAAACATACTAAAACGGGAAATAACATAAAAATGGCTAAACTAGACTAAGTCTTCAACCAAGGAGGACGCCACGGTCTTGAGCTCGTCGGAGCCCGGCTTGAGTCGATGTCGGGTCGCATCACAAGCTCTCAGCATATCCTCCAGTGTCTGAATGGTCCTCTCACACTGCCCATCCGTCTGAGGATGAAACGCAGTACTGAACCTCAACTCAGTTCCCATGGCCTTGTGGAGTTCCTTCCAGAACCTCGACATAAATCGGCCATCATGATCCGATACAATGGTTTTTGGCGTACCATGCAATTGGACAATCTCGTGTAGGAAAACTTCTGATAGCCTATGGGTTCCCCAAGTTGACTTGATGGCCACGAAATGAGCACTCTTCGTGAGCCGGTCAATGATCACCCATATGGCATCCTTCTGACTCTGATTCTTCGGCAACCCCGTGATGAAGTCCATCGTAATATCCTCTCACTTCCATTCTGGCACTGGGAGAGGTTGCAATTCACCGCCAGGTCTGCAGTGTTCAATCTTGACCTTCTGACAAGTCAAGCATCTCGCCACAAATTCTGCTACATCCCACTTCATGTTGGGCCACCAGAATTTCTTTCTGAGGTCCTTGTACATCTTACTGGATCCTGGATGTACAGAATAAGCTGACGAATGGGCCTCCTTCATTACCAATTGACAAAGGCCATCTATGTCAGGCACACAGATCCGGTCCTGAAACCAAAGTGATCCATCATCTTGAATCATGAATCCCAGGGCTTTCCCATCCACCACTTCACTGCTTAACTTCACTAAGATCATATCATCAACCTGCTTCTCCTTGCTCTGATCGAGTAGCGTAGCCTGAATCTCCAACATACTCAGGCATCCTCGACGCTGATCATACAAGACATCAATCTCGCATAATCCTTGTTGCAGTTCGGTTTGAGCAGTGAGCAGAGCTACCACGGTCTCGTGCGGCATCTTCCGGCTCAAAGCATCGGCTACCACGTTAGCCTTGCCCGGATGATACAATAACTCGATGTCGTAATCCTTGAGTAGCTCTAACCAGCGACATTGCCTCATATTCAACTCCTTCTGAGTGAACACATACTTGAGACTCTTGTGGTCGGTAAAGATCTGGCATCTAACACCATAGAGATAGTGCCTCCAAATCTTCAGTGCGAAAACCATAGCCGCTAACTCCAGATCATGCGTTGGATAGTTCGCTTCATAGGTCTTCAATTGACGAGATGCGTATGCAGTAACTTTCCCTTTCTGCATTAATACACATCCTAACCCATGTTTTGAAGCGTCACTATAGACCACATAACCATCAGTTCCTTCCGGTAGTGCCAAAACTGGTGCTGACGTTAGGCACTCTTTCAGGTTCTGAAAACTTGCCTCGTACTTGTCGTCCCATATGAACTTCTTATGAACCTTGCGGAGCAATCCGGTCATGGGTAGATCGATCTTTGAGAATCCCTCCATGAACCGTCGGTAATACCCTGCAAGTCCTAAGAAACTGCGCACCTCCTTCACGTTCTGAGGTCGATTCCAGTCAGCTACCGCCTCAATCTTCTGAGGATCAACCATAACCCCATTCTCATTAATCACGTGGCCTAAGAAAGCCACTTCCTTAATCCAGAAATCACACTTAGACAACTTAGCATACAACTTAATTTGTCTAAGGACCGACAATGTGATACGAAGATACTCCTCGTGAACTTCCTCGTTCGGAGAGTAGATCAGGATATCGTCGATAAATACCACCACGAACTTGTCCAGATACTGATGGAAACATCTGTGCATCAGATCCATGAAAACTGCCAGAGCATTTGTAAGCCCAAATGGCATGACTACGAACTCGTAGTGTCCATATCTCGTCCGGAACGCAGTCCTCGGAATATCCTCCTCACGAATCCTAGGTTGGTGATAACCAGACCTCAAATCGATCTTGGAAAAGACTTTCGCTCCCTGCAATTGATCCAAAAGATCATCTATCCTTGGCAAAGGATACTTATTCTTGATGGTGACCTTGTTCAACTCTCGATAGTCGATACAAAGCCTAAACGAACCATCCTTCTTTTTGACAAACAAGACAGGAGCGCCCCAAGGCGATGCACTCGGCCTTATATATCCTTTCTCGAGTAGCTCCTCAAGTTGTTTCTTCAATTCCTGCATCTCCGCTGGAGCCATCCGATAAGGTGCTTTAGAAATCGGCGAGGTTCTAGGCTCTAGATCAATAGTGAACTCTACGTCACGATTCGGGGGTAAACCGTGTATCTCTTCAGGGAAGACATCAGGATACTCACAAATGACAGGAACATCATGAACTGAAGTCTCATCCTTTTTGGGTTTATCCAGATAACACAAGTACCCGACACAACGTTGTCGAAGTAGCTTAAACGCGGACATTGCATTTTTCAACTTCCCGTTATCAGTGTCATTACAACCCTTGAATCTACATAGAAACTGGCCCCCAGATGAAACTGTCACTGTCCTTGAGCTAAAATCGATTACCGTCCCGTGACATGTCAGCCAGTCCATCCCGAGAATGATGTCGTATGGAGCCATGGCTATACAGATCAAGTCAGCTTTGAACTTCTGACCTTGAATGGAAATCGTAAATTCCGACAGTCGCTTGGTCCCTACTAATTGCTCACCATTGGGAAGATTCACCACAAATGTTTCACAAGATTCGTTGCACTTCAACCCTAACTTACTCACACACTTCTTCGAAATAAAGGAATGGGTGGCACCCGAATCAAACAATATGCAAACTGATGAAGAGTGAAGGTATATAGTACCTTGGGCAATCAGAGCGTTTGGTCCGTCAGCCTCGCGCATCTCATACAGCCGCTGACCTTGACTCATTGGAGTAGCTGGAGCCTTTCCCTTGTTCTGAGCAGTTGTTTGCATCGAGGTACTAGCAGTCCCGACAGACTTGAATTGAGGTCGGTTGTTATGGCTAACTGACCCTTGTTGCGACTCAGCCTCCTTCTGCCTCCGTTGATGACAAAAAGTCTGCAAATGCCCTTCCTTCCCGCATGCAAAGCATGTTCTCTTACCCTTCATGCACTCATTGCTCTTATACCCCGGCGTTCCGCAATTATAGCACTGGATCGGGTTCTTGCCCTGGCCTGAGCGTTGAGTAGGACCTGACTTGGTCGGCTCAGTTCTTGCTCGACCAGACTTGGAAAAGTGTGACGGCGGTGCGGGTCGTTTGAACCCACTAGCCTGAGGCTGGTTCTGCACCGGTTTCTGTCGGTTATGCTTCTTTGCCGACTCCTCTAGAGTCACCTCCAGCTTGTAGGCGGCATCCACGTACTGCTCCAGAATAGAGCAGTCGTGGCACACCATCAACGGCTTGATATCCGGGTTCATCCACTCATGGAAATGCCAGATTTTCTGCTCCTCACTCGACACTTCCGGTCCAGCATATTGCAACAAGTGGTTAAACATTGCAGCTAGATCATACACCTTCAGCCCATCAGTCTTGGGATAAAGGAACTCCTTATGTTTCTCCTCCCTCATAGCACGGGAAAAGAAACGGTCGGTCATTTTTGTCTTGAACATGCTCCAATTTAATGAGGGATGATCAGCTAATCTGGTGCTCTCCCACCATTCACTAGCCACATCCTTTAGTTGAAGGGAGGCAATGTGCACTTTCTCAGCATCAATGCAAGAGATATTCCTGAACAACCATTCCATGTGCAAGAACCAATACGCCACCCTAACTGGTTCTCCAGTACCATCATAGCTATCAAGCCTCATCGAGTTAATGGCCTTCAAGTCTCGACCGTAATTCCCTCCATTTCCCATGGTATCGATCGGAGGTACAGGGTCCACCGACTCCCCAACTTCAGGAATAACCTGAGGAACTGGGACGCCCTGCGCTTGTTGTATAGCTGGCCTAACTATCTCGGTGATAGCCTGCACAACGATCCTTCAAACGGCTTCAATGGCCGCAACATCAAAGACCACTGGAGCAGTTGGTGGGACGAAAGTTCCTTCCCTCTCCACTTGAGGGTTAGCCTGAACACGGTTATGGCCTGCTGGGTTATTATGAGAGGCAGATTCGCTCTCATCCCCCTGATTAGCAGCACTTCTCAGGTTCATCCTAGGGTCGTTACATGGCCCAACACCCACACGGGTAGTGTTCCTCGTGTTCACCATCTGTTTGCCGATCAAATTATTAAAGTACTCCATGAAATTAATATACCATCTAAAGAAGCACAATAAATGTAATTAATTCAGAGTAGATTAATCTTGCAAACTTTATTGATAAAAGGAACTGAAATCATGTTTCATAAGTCTTACAATAACCTTCCTAAACGACAAGACAAAACTGTTAGGAGGCTAAAGCTCTAAAAATAACGAAAAGCAAAACAGCGAGAAATGATCACTATGACTTGCTACTGCCTCCTCGAAGTGTCTTGGAAGAGATTCCTGTACTCATCAGCCCTCTGATATCTCTTCGGAGGTGACCTGTCCTTTGGTTCCAGAACCGGTCTTCTCGAGCTACTAGGACCCGGAACACTTGGCCCCTCCCTAGGCACAGGTGGATAGAAAAACCAATCCAAAAACCTTGGGTGAAAATCTGCCACATTCAGCTCGTAGTGCGGGTTGATCAATTGCTTTGCTTGCCTAATGTCCTCTTGAAGCTCATGGACATCATCCAGCATGAGAGAGAGATTGGACTCAACATCGTAAGTTCGCTCCTCCATAGCGTATAGCGAGTCCATCCATTCATCCATGTGCTCAACTAGCACACGGGGCCTAACCCTTGCCTAATGGGTGGGAACATCCACAGGAACCTCTAACGATCCCCACGGTCTCGCTCGTTTACGAGCTTGCTCCGTCATCTCATCCACATGGCGGCGAGCCTCGGTGGAAGCCATCTCATTCTAACATAGTACATGGCGTGAAGCAGGGCTCAACACCGGCTCTCGAGGTGAGTGGCTAGGATATGGAGGCAGAGCTATTGGTGAATCCAACGACTCGTACTCCACCCGGTCTGCACCAGACACCCCAAGTGCCTCCCAAGTAGTAGGGGACAAAGGCGTGTACCCCGGAAACGGTGGCAACTCCGGGCTGGGGAAAAGAAACTGCATCCCCGGGTCCTCTCCATACACAAGCATGTGCTCCAAACCCATATCAGTATCATATTCCTCGAGGTCCTCCTCAGGGTCCTCCTCAGGATCCTCTTCGGGGTCCTCCTCTAGGTCTTCCTCAGGAGCCTCCTCGGGATCCTCCTCGGGGTCTTCCTCGGGATCCTTTTCGAGGTCCTCTTCGGGGTCTTCCTCGGGATCCTCCTCGGATATGAGAACCAACGACTCCTTGAGAATGGTCTTCTCCTCCTCTTGAGGACTGATCGTATCCCCGACTAGAGCGCAACACGAAAGTATAGGGAACTCGAGCTCGGCCTTAGGTGGTGGAGCTACCTCAACGTCCTTCCGTCCCTTCAGATGCGATACGATAGCACCCATAGCCTGCGAGGTGACGAGGGAGAATTATAACCTTCTAAATATAGAAGCTAACTTTCTATATTAGATAAGAGAAGAAGGCACGACTAAAACGGCAGAGGTTTCAAAGTATAAAATTTACTCAAAAGTATAATTTTGTTAAAACTTTGACTCGTCTTTTGAAATACCCAATTAATTTCTTTACTACGAACGAAGAGCGGTTTACAAAGTTTTGTTTTAAATAAAATGATTTGAAAACTTAAATCATTTTAAAAACTTTTGCTCTGATACCAAATCTGTAACACCCCCAAAATACCTTTGGAAATATTATCTCTAGTGACCTCAGAATACACACCTGGGGTCACCCAAGGCTTACTGTTTTTATAACAAATGATATAATACTGTAAACTTTATTAAGTAGTGTGAAAATTGACCAAATAATGTCTCATACCGACGTTGCAAATTACAATTGATAACGAAACCAGATACAGAATACGTATATTACAACGAAAGTCTTTGAAATAAATAAAATGCCACAAAGGGATTTTGAACCGTGAGATCTTACGCCAGGATCTTCAACCTTAGGAAACACTTAAAATATCAACTGCCTTCAACGTCGGATTTCTGGCCTTCACCGTTGAGGAAATTTACCTGATGTGCCGTATGAGACGGATGACACCAGCCAACCATGCAAAGGAAAAATAACGGTTGGTCAGTCTAATGAAAGACTACGCAAGGGTACAAAGAAAAGGTTCTAAGTAGTCGTATTAAGTTACAACTATCGCTTCTCGAATAATAGCCGATATACGATGTGAACTTCAATACGTCTACGAAAACACAAGAAAATGAATGATTAAAGATAAGACTCCAAAGGAATTGAGTCTTATAGGAAACGTATGAAATTGTCTGGGAACGTTAAGTTTTCACACAAGTTTAAAACATGACCTTGATTATTTGGGTCCACGACCAACCTCACCGCACAATGCGAATCCAGATTGGAAAGAGGACTTACTCTAACAAGAGTCCGGGCGGTTTCCACGTTGTACTCCTCGCTCGAGGGTATATTAATTATGTGCGTAAAAGCACTTATCTTATGTACTTCCAAAACGTACATTCACGTTAAAGCTTTTAATTCACATCATCTCAATACGAGAGATATCTTTGGGAATGAATCCCGAATTTTGGCACTAGCTAAGTGCACCTACCACTTGAATAAGGGTATGGTCATGACCAAAGTACTAGGGAAAAATCCTCTTAATACCAGTTATAAAGAAACGACTAGACCTCGCAAGGTACATAGCATTCCTACGAATACTCGTGCTAACTACACATGAGTTCACACATAAATCCACACCAAAATCCATTACGGTAATATCATATAGAACTATATAATAGCGTTGTTTCTAGCAATATATACAACCTATTATAAATCCATATTTTAACACCCAAACACAAAACAACAACTTTATTCCAACTTAATTAAACAATTAAATAATTGATAATCAAGGGAAATATGGAATAATGAGCAAGAGCGAACCGCCACTTGCCTTAGCTTAAACGAACGAGAGATCGGGTTCGAGATCCGGGAACTTGAATTTGTGCACGACTTCCTACTAAAATTCCCGTTGAATTTTATCGTCATTCCGTAGGGTCGAATCCCAATTCGCACAACCAGCCATGGATACGAGCACAATCCAACCCGACGACGCATACAAGACGAGTTTTAAGACAAGAAACCCTAATTAGTTACGGTACGAAAAGACAAAACAAAACGAAGGAAGAAGGGCAGTGTCACAGTCGCGATTAGCATAGCCGCGATCGCGGTTTACTGGGCAAAGCCACGGCCGCGAAAGAAGGGGCCGCGATCGCGGGCCATGCCTTGTCCGAGATCGCGGGCCTCTGCCCAGCCGCGGTCGCGGTAGATGGAGCCGCGGTCATGGGAATCCATCCCGACACGAGCTTAAATCGAACTTCGGAGCCTTACCGACGACGACGAGGCGCGGAACTTCGCTTCTGAACAATTGCGCACTTCCACCACTCCATGAACTTCACGACGGCGACGACCTCGGCTTCCGGCAACGACAACTATGACGACAAACACCACAACAACGAGAGGAAGAGATGAATGAGGATGGTGGAGGAGAATGGTGGATCTGAGCCCTATTTATAGGCTCAGAATGGAGCTCCCCCACTTAATGAGAGGAAGCACAATCGATTAGCATCCCTCAACCGGCCGCTCGGAGAAGAAACGCCGGATCTCGAATCGTCGGCGTCCCAGAGAAGACGAGGAAGAAGATGAAGCAAAGTGCCGCGATCGCGGTTTCAGAACCGCGATCGCCGTTTGACCTTTGCCAAAACCGCGCCCACGGTCGCAAGCAATGCCACACCCGCGGCCATTGCCGTGCCTGTGGCTCTCGGCCTTGATCGGCTCCCGGGCCTTGGTCACGGTCATGCTTAATCTCGTTTTTAGCACTCTTCCAATAATTAAAACCCATATATCTCATTAAACGTATAACATCACGTTCAAATGGTTCTTATAGAGGTTACAGAACATGCCTAACACGTCTTGCTTACAAAACGAAAGTTGAGACTTTTAGGGGTTATTACAAAAATAACTAACAATAGATTATGATTAATAATGAAGATTGATTATTTGGATATTTTAGGTAGTCATAATGCTTTGCTAGAAGCCAACTATGATTTATGGGCTAAATAAGATTAGGCTCATTGCTAATTTAACTGGGTCCTATAAGGTCACACAAAATAGAGTGTTTGGGCTAGATTAAAGTAACTCGAGGCCCATAAATGGGACCATGGAGGTTGACCATGTGATGGTTATTATGGGGTGGATTGTTCATATAGTAATTGTAATTGTTATCTATTTACTTGATGATAAAAGGAAAGTTATCATTATGAAATATAACTAGATAACATAATATAATTCTTATATATAGCCTTTGTAGATACAAGGGAATTATCCAATTATCTCATATGTTGAGAAAATACACACCACACCCAAAGAGAATTAGGGTCGGCCGAACCTCCTTGCGCAAGAGACCAAGTTGTAAGGTTTCGTACCGTTCTAGCAAACGTAAGCAAGGCGATCTAGACCCATGCTCGTGTGGATCAAGTAGAGGAATCACAATTGAGGTTCTATTCTCCACGTTGATCCTAGCTTGAAGATTTGCATCAAAAAGGTATGTTGCTACTTCTTATACGATTCATATTGATTTATGCATGAGATCATGAGTTAGATGTTAGAAAAGTGTTTTCTAAAATTCCGCTAAAAGCATCTAAACTCCTACAATTTTTAATTTACTATGATTTTGTTTTTGAGTATGTTTCTATTTTTTATTGAAAGAACCAATATGCTTGCTTGGATAGGGGAATGAGTAGGTGGTTTAGGTCCTTATAAGGATGATTAGAAAATACACATTGTAGTAAAGTTACGACCAATGTTCCAAAAGTTGCTAGGCAGGATCTGTGCGGTGAGGGGGCCTAGCGCCTAGGCGGGGGCCTAGGCGGATTAAAAATTAATGCTGATTCATGTGATTATTTGACTATGTTCTCTTAAATCCATTCATGTTTATAAAACTATGTTGGAATGTAGTTTGATACTTAATTATGGGCCTTATTTTACAAAGCCTCACCCAAAATTATGTTCTATGCATCCGCCATCTTCCAAGATGTTGATGCTTCCACAAAATTTGAGGCTTCTTCTTGCCTAGGCGGTGGATGACCGCCTAGGCCCCGTCTGGGCCTAGGCGGCCCTAGGCGGGGATTTTTAGAATACTGGTCACGACTCTCTTATCTTCTAACGTACCTTTTGTAGGTAGTCCTTCATGGGCTATTTCCAGAGGTAGTTTTTGACTTTAGGGGGTGTATCCAATCTCCATATCCATGACCAATCATTCACAGTCTTTGCGTAATTAGTAACTAGGTTGATAGCACATCTGGTAGAAAACCAACCATTCTTACTAAATCTCCAATGAAGTCGATCTTGAACCGGGTTTCTTGGATTTTGTTGATAATTTCCCTCGAGCGTATTTTCTTGAGTTCATCCTCATTCCAAAGCTCAATATTTGTCATATATTTGTTTACTCTTTTTTTAAGGCAATGATGTTATGAGAGAAGGCTTCATCAACTGACATAGGTGGAGTAGTTGAGTTGTCCGTCTAGAATTTTATCGATTTTTCATCATCAAGAATCCATTTTAGACCTTTTCTAAAGGTTTTGCTGAGAACGAGGAGCTTCTCCCTTTCCGTGATATATTGATTTTTTTACATGTTCAAATATGCTCACATCTCTAAGGTTATTTTCATTGTTTATTCTAATCCAGAGGTTGTTTGATTTTTCTATAATTTTTCATATTAGTTTCATTTGGAGTGTTTGGTTCATTTGTTGGCATTTTCTAATTTCAATCCATAACCATTGGTTGATGTACATAAGTTATATCATCCTATTAATGGGGTATGATTGGTACCCTTATCCCATAAGATTTTATCCAATTTGGTATGTATTGATAAGGGGATCATAAAACTTTGCAATATAACATTGGGTGTGGCAGCAAAATTTGATTGAATTAATGTATATTGATCTACAAGCCTGTGACAGGGTATTAGGTTTTCATTTAGTTAGTTGGATATGGAGTTGATGATGATTTCTTGGAAAGTTTCTTGGTTAACTCTTCGTTAATAATTAGATGTCCTAGGTAGTTTTCTAGGACGTTTGTACTAAATATATTCAGAGACTTTTGTAGTTATGTGTTAGGCAAGAGCTTTGGGAAATTTATTCTGTTGTATTATGCCTCTGAGAGGCTCTATAAATACAGGAGTACCAAAAGTCTAAAATAAGGATACAAGATAATACATATATTTCCAAAATATAAACTCTATCTCTAATATTATGCCTTTTCAGAATTACGTACACTTTTTGTTATATGAAATGTTGATTTACGAAATTAACTTCTTGACCAGATATCAGACAATATTCTTCCATGATTGGTTTGGCTTTAAGGCATGATGCTTGATTTTCTTGTGCAAAGATCATTATGTCATTTGTGAAAACCAAGAAGGGGAATTTTATGACGTCTCTAGTGAGTTTGAAGCCTAACTGGATCCTACTTTCATTACATTCCTGTTGGAATTTTCATTCTAGAATTTGCTCCAAGGAAAAATAATAAGGTGAGATGGATTCTCCTTGTCAAATGCCCCTTTTAGGGGTAAACAAGTTAGTTGGACCATTATTGATTAGAACTCAAAATGAATTTGTTTTCACGTATTCTTCAATCAATTTAATGAAATAATTACAAAATCCATTTTTTTTTGGATGAGAAGGGTGAAATTCCATTCAATGAGGTTGTATGTTTTTTCCATGTCAAGTTTAATTGCAATCCAATATTCTTTGCCTTTTTCCATTAGAAGAAATGGAAGATCTATTGGGTTATTATTATAATGTCATGTATAGCTCTATTAGCCACAAATGTTCCTTGTAGACAGTGTATTGGTTTTTGTCAATAATGGGCTTCATTCTTTCAATTATAACATTCGATATGGTTTTGTAGATTGTTGAACATATGCAAATTGGATTGTAATGGTTGGTAGAGCTCAGATTTTCACATTTACGAATAAGAGTGATGAAGGTATTTTTGATCTTTATAATAACTTTACATGCGAATTGATTGCTTTGATCATTGTTGGTCTAACTATGTTCCAATATTTCTGGTGGATTCCCGTTGACATGTCGTCAAGCCTAGTGATTTACCACAGTCGATGCAAAACAACAATTTTGATTTCATCTTAGGTGACAACTCTTGTAGGGTTGACATTATCAAAGTCTAGGACTTCCTTATCGATGGTTTTCAAATATCATTGTATGATATAGGTATCTATATTATCTTTTTTAATCTTTTTGGAAAGTCATTCTTGATCTCATTTCGTATTCTTTCTTCTCCAATTACCACTGTGTCATCTTGGGTTCGAATTTCCTCAATAATTTTTCAGCTACGCTTGCCATAGGATATCATGTGAAACTATTTGGAGTTAAGTAATTGGATTTAGTATGGTATGCTTTGATTCTTTGACCCTAATGGCTTTCGTGAAATGGGAGAAATTTTTCCTTTTTGTTATTTAATTTCATTTGTTTCTCAACGAGGCTGTGTTGCGGTGGTCCGGTTCCGGTGAGGACGGTGCTTCATGATAGGATTGAGGATGTATGAGAGAAGAGGAAAAAATTAGAGGGAAAAACAAAAAAAACGGAGTGAACAGTGGCGGAGGTGCGCGCCCTTATAGGGAAAAGCTTCAATTCGGCCTTGCAGTACAATTGCCGAATTTTTCGCGTATAATTTGCGAATAATTCGGCAAAAAAAAATTCCAAGTCAAAAATTTCCCAGAAAAATCGATTTTGTGTGCATATCATATAACGTGTGTGTGCATATCAGATGCACTGTTGTGTGCATATATAACTATGTGTGTGTGCATATGGTTTCTGAAATTGTGAATGCCTTTAACATAGTCTTTATGCTTAGAGGACTTGTGTACACATCAAATAACCTGTGTGTGCATATCAATTATACTGCTGTGTGCATACTCCGTGTGTTCATATGGTCTCGGGTCGTGTGCATACCCGAAAACAAGTGTTGGTATGTGTTAGGAAGTGAACTTTTGGGAACTGGAACTCCAGTTCCCTACCTAGTTCCCTTCCTCAGTTTTTCTAGTTTTGACGATGACAAACACTTTGCTACTAATAGTTCCACATGTGTAGATAAACAGGGAACTCAGGTTCGAGAAAAGAAAGACAGAGACGCTGACGCCAGATTTGGGAACTGGCGAACGGAACTGAGGCTTGCTGACGCTGGAATCACTTGGATTAATATGAGAAGGGCGGCGGCGAGCTATTTAGGGTAGATCTTTAGTTAGGGAGAGAACTATGAGATCTTATCTTGTTTCCATATATTTTAGGAGCTTAAAGTTTATCTTTATGGAAACAAAACATGTAAAAATCGATAAAGATTATATTTGGTAACAAATGTTATCTTTAACGATTACTTTTAATTATTGTATTTGGTTGATTCGGTTATTGGAGATTTGCTTCCTCCAGTAATTAAATCATATAAATAAAGTAATTAAAACTCTCTCATCACACACGCATTCACTAAGAGAAGAATTATGAGTACTAAGAAGAAAACGTGCCAAGTTCTTTGAAGAAGAACTGAGTAAGTTGCTTGCTTGTTGTTTGCTTGGTTAGGTCGAACTAGGTAGAGAGTCTTTTAGTGTGTCTAAGACTTGAATCTGTGTGTTCTATTCTAGTTGATTGTAACCGAAGTATTAATACAAAGACTTTGAAATCCTCTTACAAGAGAGGTAGTGGGTTTTATCCTGGATAACTAGTTGGTTATCAAAGGTTCCCACTCTAAGGAACTTGTCTTGAATCTGCTACTGTTTACTTATTCCGCTGCTTAGGGAACTGGACTCCCAGTTCCCTCGATAACTAACAAGTATGATCCTACAGTATGCACACATGTGTGTGTATACCAAATAACTTGTCGTGTGCACATCCATTATACTATCGTGTGCAGACCCCGTGTGTGCATATGGTCTCAAGTCATGTGCATACATGGAAACAAGTGTTGATGCACACAAACCATGTGTGCATACCAAATAACATGTCGTATGCACATCCATTATACTATCGTGTGCATACCTCGTGTGTGCATATGGTCTCAAGTGTTGATGCACACAAACCATGTGTGCATATCAAATACTCGTTATGTGCATGTCAAATAGACTATTGTGTGCATATCATCCACCTTGTTGTGTGCATATCTACTACGTGCGTGTGCGTATCAAATATAAGCCCAGGAATCATGTGTTCATATCGCAGAAATCATGTGTTCATACCCAGGAAATCATCCACCTTGTCGGTTATATGTGCACATACACTTTTTCGCGTATGCACACAGATGTGTATTTGATATGCACACATGTCTCTAGCATTAACAACTGTTCCCAGACATGCACACATTCTGAAAACCACATGTACACACCGAGCCTAACATATACACACATACGTTCTGACATATGCACACAACAGTGTATTTCATATGCACACAAAATCGATTTTTTTTGCAAAAATTCGAATTTTTGAAAAATATTTTCCGAAAAAATCGCGAATTTTTTGCCGAATAATTCGGTCGGGCCGAATTTTTGACCGCGCTTGGTGCATCCTGAGTCCTGACACAGGGAGCTGTCCTCATTTGAACTTTTCCCGTTGTGTAATACTCTTTGAATGTTTACTAATTCGTGTTTGGCCGCCTTAAGTTGGCTGAAGATGTTTACAAAAGTTATTCTACTCCATTTCTTTGTACTAATTTTAGGAGCTTGTGTTTCTTGACTGATCTGAACATGTTTGACCCATTAACTTGAGTTTCCTATGCCTTTTTGACAACATTTTTGAAGCCTTTTGTTTCATCCACATGTTTTCAAATTTTAATGGTTGACCTTTATTGTTTTGTAGGTTATTTTTTCTAATATATAGCAACATGACATATACTCATATATGACTTCCGTATGTTATTATTTTGATGAATTTTTCAGATTGATTTTATTTGTTTCCGCTCGTAGAATACAAAGTAACTCTCGTATAATTTGTCATTCATTCAAGTAATAATATTTTTTTTTTTTACATGATCACGAAAAGTTCATGGTTATCAAAATAATTTAAGTGGTACATCACACTATTAACAAGATATGATTTTCGACCATTTTATTGTGTGCGGATATTAACAAGATATGGTTTCAACCATGTGTAAGCATTAAACACGTGTGAAAAGGTCATACATATACTTCACGCAAACAGGACTGTGTTATTGGATATAAAAATTCTTTGAAAAAGAAGATAAATTGGCTACACATATGGTTCACATGTCTAAACCATATGTGTGGCCTTAACCGATGAAATTTAAAATAATAATAAAGGGTCGCACACACACGCTGTGGGAACACAGACATTATGCATGGCCACTTATTTAATGCCATTAAGGCTTGTAGTATTCTAATATAAAATTAAGAAAACAACACTTTCAAGATTTGAACTCAAGACCAATTGCATGGTAGAGTAGTGACGCTTAAGCAACCAAAATCCAATCTTGAATCCTAAGTTCAAACCAAATCCAACTTTGTCGTATAACTTGAATCCCTTCTTTGTTGCATTCGATATTGGAAATCAAAATCAATGTAATTTTCGTCCATAAATTACACCTTTTGAGTTTCCTTTTCCTTCTAAAGATGGGATATCATAGGTTTTGCCCACGAAAAAGGGAAACTCTAATTCCAAAAATTGACACAGTGTCATTCCCTCGGTGTGTGAAGTTGAATTTGTACATTAATCTATTCCGATCATCCCCCAAAAAATGATATATCTCTTCCCCTTTGTCTTTTTTCTTGTACGGGTGGAGTGAGGTGGTTGGGTAGTGTAAGGGTGTTCATGCCCTTTCTCTCATTATTAAGAAGGCTGCAACTTCTCTGGTCTTAGGGTCTGACTCCTTGGAGGCCTTGCCTTCCCTCGGTTTGACTACTCTCCTTTGTGTGTGCTGCGAGTCATCTCCTTATGGAGTTATGGTAACTTGCTCTGCTACTAACCCTGGTGTGATCGTTCCAACCTTAAGCTAATTAACTTAATTCCTATGATGAGTTTGGATCATATGCGGAGCACTCTTCCCGTGCGGACGTGCGGAGCATGCACTTTAGGGCCTTATTTGTGCACTTTAACGTCTTATTTGTGCACTTTTTCAAAAAAAAAAAAAAAAAATCTTTTTCAAATTTTTTTCCAAGCATTTTTTAATTTTTTTGCAAAAGTGCACAAATAAGGCCCTAAAGTGCACAAATAAGGCCCTATAGTGCATGTCCGCACGTCCGCACGGGAAGAGTGCTCCGCACCGGAACCGCACTCTTCCTATGATTTCCGCCCCTTGCATGTTTGTCTATAAATACTCTAATTTTGTTGAGAAATTTTGATCTATGTTCTCCTTTCCAATTTCTGTGTATGTTTCTATATGCCTGAGTGAGAAGTGTTTCCTTTGATGTTTATTAACTCCAAAAAAAAACATGGCCAAAAGTATATATGTTGAAGTGTTGTGTACGTTTAGATAACTCCAGAGTTAGTGTAACATCCAACCAAAACATTAACCTTAACCCAAATCTTGAATTGATGGTAGCCCTTTCCCAATCCTTCCTCTCTTCTAAACAATGAAGAGTACCAAGAGATCTTAAAAAAGATCGGAGAATTTAACTATGATGAGGATGACCTCCTGGGTGAGGAGGGGAACAAGGTGAATCCTAAAGATTGTGGGGATTTCACTAAAGATGAAATCGATCAAATACTCTTTTTTGACGGCAAAAAAGAAGAGGCAACCTACCATTCCATGAATACTTCCACCTCTATGGTCCTCAAAATGGGCACCATGGAGCTAGGTGTACTCAAAAGAGATGTCTACCTCTGAGTCTAGCAAGAGGAAATCCAATGGCGGAGAGGATAATACCACCGCGCCGCTTCCAACTTGATGGGTATGAAAAAGCACAAAAAAACTAGCAAAATCTATTTTTATGAAGATTTATGAAAGAAATTTCCCCCTTTTGGCCTCCTATTCTGTCCTTGGCAATTTTGGTAGATGTTCATCTTTAAGCTTTGTCTGCTTAACTTCAGTTGGTAATCCTAGCTAGGGAAATTTTATGGATAATTCTTGTAATTTCCTATCATATCAAGTGTGTTGTTATCCTTGTTTTGAATACATTTATGGTAGCATAAGGTTTGTATGATCTATCTCGTTATATGAGTTTGGAATATCTACCAGTGTCCATCTCAATTTGTTTAAAAATTCTTATTTGGTTGTCAACTTGGATGTTAATTGTTAATTATTGTTGGTTTGCTTTTGAAAGTAAATATTTGCTACATATAAAATTATCACTCTTATGACGATAAATATTTGCCTTTTTCCATTAGAAGAAATGGAAGATCTATTGGGTTATTATTATAATGTCATGTATAGCTCTATTAGCCACAAATGTTCCTTGTAGACAGTGTATTGGTTTTTGTCAATAATGGGCTTCATTCTTTCAATTATAACATTCGATATGGTTTTGTAGATTGTTGAACATATGCAAATTGGATTGTAATGGTTGGTAGAGCTCAGATTTTCACATTTACGAATAAGAGTGATGAAGGTATTTTTGATCTTTATAATAACTTTACATGCGAATTGATTGCTTTGATCATTGTTGGTCTAACTATGTTCCAATATTTCTGGTGGATTCCCGTTGACATGTCGTCAAGCCTAGTGATTTACCACAGTCGATGCAAAACAACAATTTTGATTTCATCTTAGGTGACAACTCTTGTAGGGTTGACATTATCAGAGTCTAGGACTTCCTTATCGATGGTTTTCAAATATCATTGTATGATATAGGTAGATATATTATCTTTTTTAATCTTTTTGGAAAGTCATTCTTGATCTCATTTCGTATTCTTTCTTCTCCAATTACCACTGTGTCATCTTGGGTTCGAATTTCCTCAATAATTTTTCAGCTACGCTTGCCATAGGATATCATGTGAAACTATTTGGAGTTAAGTAATTGGATTTAGTATGGTATGCTTTGATTCTTTGACCCTAATGGCTTTCGTGAAATGGGAGAAATTTTTCCTTTTTGTTATTTAATTTCATTTGTTTCTCAACGAGGCTGTGTTGCGGTGGTCCGGTTCCGGTGAGGACGGTGCTTCATGATAGGATTGAGGATGTATGAGAGAAGAGGGAAAAATTAGAGGGAAAAACAAAAAAAAACGGAGTGAACAGTGGCGGAGGTGCGCGCCCTTATAGGGAAAAGCTTCAATTCGGCCTTGCAGTACAATTGCCGAATTTTTCGCGTATAATTTGCGAATAATTCGGCAAAAAAAAATTCCAAGTCAAAAAATTTCCCAGAAAAATCGATTTTGTGTGCATATCATATAACGTGTGTGTGCATATCAGATGCACTGTTGTGTGCATATATAACTATGTGTGTGTGCATATGGTTTCTGAAATTGTGAATGCCTTTAACATAGTCTTTATGCTTAGAGGACTTGTGTACACATCAAATAACATGTGTGTGCATATCAATTATACTGCTGTGTGCATACTCCGTGTGTTCATATGGTCTCAGGTCGTGTGCATACCCGAAAACAAGTGTTGGTATGTGTTAGGAAGTGAACTTTTGGGAACTGGAACTCCAGTTCCCTACCTAGTTCCCTTCCTCAGTTTTTCTAGTTTTGACGATGACAAACACTTTGGTACTAATAGTTCCACATGTGTAGATAAACAGGGAACTCAGGTTCGAGAAAAGAAAGACAGAGACGCTGACGCCAGATTTGGGAACTGGCGAACGGAACTGAGGCTTGCTGACGCTGGAATCACTTGGATTAATATGAGAAGGGCGACGGCGAGCTGTTTAGGGTAGATCTTTAGTTAGGGAGAGAACTATGAGATCTTATCTTGTTTCCATATATTTTAGGAGCTTAAAGTTTATCTTTATGGAAACAAAACATGTAAAAATCGATAAAGATTATATTTGGTAACAAATGTTATCTTTAACGATTACTTTTAATTATTGTATTTGGTTGATTCGGTTATTGGAGATTTGCTTCCTCCAGTAATTAAATCATATAAATAAAGTAATTAAAACTCTCTCATCACACACGCATTCACTAAGAGAAGAATTATGAGTGCTAAGAAGAAAACGTGCCAAGTTCTTTGAAGAAGAACTGAGTAAGTTGCTTGCTTGTTGTTTGCTTGGTTAGGTCGAACTAGGTAGAGAGTCTTTTAGTGTGTCTAAGACTTGAATCTGTGTGTTCTATTCTAGTTGATTATAACCGAAGTATTAATACAAGAAGTAGACTTTGAAATCCTCTTACAAGAGAGGTAGTGGGTTTTATCCTGGATAACTAGTTGGTTATCAAAGGTTCCCACTCTAAGGAACTTGTCTTGAATCTGCTACTGTTTACTTATTCCGCTGCTTAGGGAACTGGACTCTCAGTTCCCTCGATAACTAACAAGTATGATCCTACAGTATGCACACATGTGTGTGTATACCAAATAACTTGTCGTGTGCACATCCATTATACTATCGTGTGCAGACCCCGTGTGTGCATATGGTCTCAAGTCATGTGCATACATGGAAACAAGTGTTGATGCACACAAACCATGTGTGCATACCAAATAACATGTCGTATGCACATCCATTATACTATCGTGTGCATACCTCGTGTGTGCATATGGTCTCAAGTGTTGATGCACACAAACCATGTGTGCATACCTCGTGTGTGCATATGGTCTCAAGTGTTGATGCACACAAACCATGTGTGCATATCAAATACTCGTTATGTGCATGTCAAATAGACTATTGTGTGCATATCATCCACCTTGTTGTGTGCATATCTACTACGTGCGTGTGCGTATCAAATATAAGCCCAGGAATCATGTGTTCATATCGCAGAAATCATGTGTTCATACCCAGGAAATCATCCACCTTGTCGGTTATATGTGCACATACACTTTTTCGCGTATGCACACAGATGTGTATTTGATATGCACACATGTCTCTAGCATTAACAACTGTTCCCAGACATGCACACATTCTGAAAACCACATGTACACACCGAGCCTAACATATACACACATACGTTCTGACATATGCACACAACAGTGTATTTCATATGCACACAAAATCGATTTTTTTTTGCAAAAATTCGAATTTTTGAAAAATATTTTCCGAAAAAATCGTGAATTTTTTGCCGAATAATTCGGTCGGGCCGAATTTTTGACCGCGCTTGGTGCATCCTGAGTCCTGACACGGGGAGCTGTCCTCATTTGAACTTTTCCCGTTGTGTAATACTCTTTGAATGTTTACTAATTCGTGTTTGGCCGCCTTAAGTTGGCTGAAGATGTTTACAAAAGTTATTCTACTCCATTTCTTTGTACTAATTTTAGGAGCTTGTGTTTCTTGACTGATCTGAACATGTTTGACCCATTAACTTGAGTTTCCTATGCCTTTTTGACAACATTTTTGAAGCCTTTTGTTTCATCCACATGTTTTCAAATTTTAATGGTTGACCTTTATTGTTTTGTAGGTTATTTTTTCTAATATATAGCAACATGACATATACTCATATATGACTTCCGTATGTTATTATTTTGATGAATTTTTCAGATTGATTTTATTTGTTTCCGCTCGTAGAATACAAAGTAACTCTCGTATAATTTGTCATTCATTCAAGTAATAATATTTTTTTTTTTTACATGATCACGAAAAGTTCATGGTTATCAAAATAATTTAAGTGGTACATCACACTATTAACAAGATATGATTTTCGACCATTTTATTGTGTGCGGATATTAACAAGATATGGTTTCAACCATGTGTAAGCATTAAACACGTGTGAAAAGGTCATACATATACTTCACGCAAACAGGACTGTGTTATTGGATATAAAAATTCTTTGAAAAAGAAGATAAATTGGCTACACATATGGTTCACATGTCTAAACCATATGTGTGGCCTTAACCGATGAAATTTAAAATAATAATAAAGGGTCGCACACACACGCTGTGGGAACACAGACATTATGCATGGCCACTTATTTAATGCCATTAAGGCTTGTAGTATTCTAATATAAAATTAAGAAAACAACACTTTCAAGATTTGAACTCAAGACCAATTGCATGGTAGAGTAGTGACGCTTAAGCAACCAAAATCCAATCTTGAATCCTAAGTTCAAACCAAATCCAACTTTGTCGTATAACTTGAATCCCTTCTTTGTTGCATTCGATATTGGAAATCAAAATCAATGTAATTTTCGTCCATAAATTACACCTTTTGAGTTTCCTTTTCCTTCTAAAGATGGGATATCATAGGTTTTGCCCACGAAAAAGGGAAACTCTAATTCCAAAAATTGACACAGTGTCATTCCCTCGGTGTGTGAAGTTGAATTTGTACATTAATCTATTCCGATCATCCCCCAAAAAATGATATATCTCTTCCCCTTTGTCTTTTTTCTTGTACGGGTGGAGTGAGGTGGTTGGGTAGTGTAAGGGTGTTCATGCCCTTTCTCTCATTATTAAGAAGGCTGCAACTTCTCTGGTCTTAGGGTCTGACTCCTTGGAGGCCTTGCCTTCCCTCGGTTTGACTACTCTCCTTTGTGTGTGCTGCGAGTCATCTCCTTATGGAGTTATGGTAACTTGCTCTGCTACTAACCCTGGTGTGATCGTTCCAACCTTAAGCTAATTAACTTAATTCCTATGATGAGTTTGGATCATATGCGGAGCACTCTTCCCGTGCGGACGTGCGGAGCATGCACTTTAGGGCCTTATTTGTGCACTTTAACGTCTTATTTGTGCACTTTTTCAAAAAAAAAAAAAAAAAATCTTTTTCAAATTTTTTTCCAAGCATTTTTTAATTTTTTTGCAAAAGTGCACAAATAAGGCCCTAAAGTGCACAAATAAGGCCCTATAGTGCATGTCCGCACGTCCGCACGGGAAGAGTGCTCCGCACCGGAACCGCACTCTTCCTATGATTTCCGCCCCTTGCATGTTTGTCTATAAATACTCTAATTTTGTTGAGAAATTTTGATCTATGTTCTCCTTTCCAATTTCTGTGTATGTTTCTATATGCCTGAGTGAGAAGTGTTTCCTTTGATGTTTATTAACTCCAAAAAAAAACATGGCCAAAAGTATATATGTTGAAGTGTTGTGTACGTTTAGATAACTCCAGAGTTAGTGTAACATCCAACCAAAACATTAACCTTAACCCAAATCTTGAATTGATGGTAGCCCTTTTCCCAATCCTTCCTCTCTTCTAAACAATGAAGAGTACCAAGAGATCTTAAAAAAGATCGGAGAATTTAACTATGATGAGGATGACCTCCTGGGTGAGGAGGGGAACAAGGTGAATCCTAAAGATTGTGGGGATTTCACTAAAGATGAAATCGATCAAATACTCTTTTTTGACGGCAAAAAAGAAGAGGCAACCTACCATTCCATGAATACTTCCACCTCTATGGTCCTCAAAATGGGCACCATGGAGCTAGGTGTACTCAAAAGAGATGTCTACCTCTGAGTCTAGCAAGAGGAAATCCAATGGCGGAGAGGATAATACCACCGCGCCGCTTCCAACTTGATGGGTATGAAAAAGCACAAAAAAACTAGCAAAATCTATTTTTATGAAGATTTATGAAAGAAATTTCCCCCTTTTGGCCTCCTATTCTGTCCTTGGCAATTTTGGTAGATGTTCATCTTTAAGCTTTGTCTGCTTAACTTCAGTTGGTAATCCTAGCTAGGGAAATTTTATGGATAATTCTTGTAATTTCCTATCATATCAAGTGTGTTGTTATCCTTGTTTTGAATACCTTTATGGTAGCATAAGGTTTGTATGATCTATCTCGTTATATGAGTTTGGAATATCTACCAGTGTCCATCTCAATTTGTTTAAAAATTCTTATTTGGTTGTCAACTTGGATGTTAATTGTTGATTATTGTTGGTTTGCTTTTGAAAGTAAATATTTGCTACATATAAAATTATCACTCTTATGACGATAAGTGTGATCATTCTCAGTGCTCTTTTCTCATCGGGGATTCAAAACCAATTAATCATGTTAAGGACATTCTTATGTGCCAGGTTTGGATTTACATACTCAAATATACTTGTGGCACCCTTTTTGTCCTCTGTTAGAAGGAAACCCTATTTCCTTGTAACAGAGGACCAAAATAACCTTTCTCGAACCCATAATATTATGACTAACCCTATTCCACATTCGAACATGTTATTATCAACTCCGTGTTGGAGATGCTAATTTGCTATAAATGGTCTACATGAACTAGTTGTGAAAAGTCCTTATAATAATTAAGGAAATTTACTCATAAAATCATGTACAAGCGTCTCTGAAATTATTAAATGGCCAATAATGTCTTGAAGGTTGAAATTTTCTTTTGAATGGTATCAGGTACTCAATGTTGTGAAAGGATAAGACAACTATTATTCATAAATTACTCGGTGAAACTAAGGGCCTTTTAGTGGTTTATGTATACAAAATGCCCAAGGTGATTAAACTTTAACAAAATCAGCAAAACAACGATGTTTTGTTATTGTTATAGGTCTTCTGATCAAGTTCTCGAATTTATATACGTATAACAATAATGCTTGGAAAATGTGTTGCTTTCTTATACGTCCATGCCTCTTATGCTACCAAACATATCTTTGGAGTAGCATTTCAATAGATGTTTTGTTTTGGTACCCTAACAAACAACTTCTCGGATATATTACCTGGATTTGGATGGAATTTCCTTGCAAGAACAAACCAAAAATGTCAATGGTATTCTTAGAAACATATCAGACAATAAGTGTACTTTACTGATATTATTTGCTTATTCGAGACTAAGGGATCTTTCTTTGTTTATCAACTGTGTTATTTGCCATGTAGTAAGCGTACTTGTAAACCTATAATCATATTTATCCTGAACCATAGTTTTGGGAAGAAGTTTATTAACATACTAAAGCACAAAATTCACTATATATGTGTGTAAGTCCTGCTTCTTGGAAGATAATAAGGAAATGGCCCTTTGGGGCAGTCAATATTAACATGTGCTTGCAAGAAGTAACAAATGGTTTATCACTACTGGTGTAGGTAATCCTATCAACCTAGGCCAATTAAAACAAACTAAGGATGTAGATGTGGTGCTCTCGTATTCCTTTATCTCCTCTACCCTTCCCCAACCTAATACATCTAAGTATTATTGAGATGGTAAAATCACGAGTTGTCTTTATCAACAAGTGATTGATGTCTCCCCTAGTCTAAAAGGTCGCAATCTCAGAAACATAACTAAAAACGTAATGCTACCATTAATTTGAATTGAAAATCCGTAGGAAACAAGTATCATGTACACATCCGACAAAGTTTTTTTATGAAGACTGGCCATTGTAATTGTCGCGAATTGGGCCGAGAAAAATAATGGAAGGAGATAGAAACTTTTGTAAGATTGAACGAATTCATGTTTTAGCACATGTTGAATCTAAAATTGAAATTCTTGTAGGTTTTCCCCCATTCTTTTCACTATTTTGCAGTCAGTATACTCTTTCAAAAGAAATTTGGGTTTTGAAAACCACTTGATCAAGGAGATTTGATTGATTTTGAAGATGGATTAGAGGAAGCAAGGAGAGATTTGGTGAGATTTCAAGATCATAACCACAAACAAGGAAAAGGGCAAAAAAAAGAACGGCGATAAGAAAAAGGGAGAGAGCGAGATCATTCTAGGGTTTTCCATTGATCGATGTAAAATGTTTTTTTTATATAAGGCAAACAATAGGGCTCATTCAATAACAGAATGACAACCCTGAATCATCGCAATGAATGATATTTACAAAGGTGTTACAAAAAGTATCATACATCGAGTTCAAACAATAAAACTCATCTCGAAATGAAAGAAGCCCATGCTCATAAAGGGTGGAAGAAGAAAGTATATGATGGATCCTTGCAAAGCCAGTGGAATTGATGTCATGTACAACTAGGAAATCAACTGTGTGATTTGCTTTCCTAATGGAAAGGTGTACATGTATGGAATAAAAAAAGATAGTAAAGTGGTAATGTCAAGAATAATTGGGGGGATTTCCCATGAAATTTTCCGAGAACCTTTAATTGACTTTAAGATGGTTAAATTATCACCTTATATGATTAAGTGTTTAATATTCAAATTAATAGCATTCTGAATACCAAACAAAGCTGCAAAAGCCTCCGTTTGCAGGACACTAGTATCAGGAATATTGTCACGGGAAATGGACATAATATTCCCATTTGAGTTACGTAATATGTAGGCAATGTGTGAGGATTTATTATGTTTTTTGGACTCATCAAAGTTTTACTTGGCCCAGCCAGAAGGCGGTTTTCTCCAAATACTATTAGTTTTGCGAGTTCTATTACGTTTAAAGGTCGGTGTAGAAGTGAACGTTGAGCCTAAGGTCGAAGTGTACCTTGATTGGAATTGCAAAAAACTTGGTCAGGAAGGTAAAATATTATGGTTGTTGTTGTTTCTACCGTAAATTATTTTGTTCCGATGGTTCCAAATTGCCCACCAGAGGAAGAACATGGGTTCTGGTGATTCATTCGATGTTAAGAAATAATTAATATTTATGAGAAAGTATGATGTTGATTGGATGGAAAATGTTCGATTGAGTCGATTTGAAGATTAATAATCATTTTTTGGGTATATGCACATTCAAAAAAAGGTGGTTGTTATCTTCATTACATAAACTGCATAAACTACATTGAGAATGAACTTTAGAAAAAGGTGGTTGATATCTTCATTAGTAGGAAGACAATTACTAAGTGCTTTCTAAAGAAAATGTTGGATCTTTGGAGAAATCTTTAATTTCCAAATCCAAGAGAAGAAGTCATGGTGATAATTTGAAGGTTGTGGTTCAGTTATAGTACTAGCTGATTTAACTGTGAAGTTACCATCCGAAGAGACTTTCCATATTATCTGGTCTGCCATTGGAGTTGTTGGTATGTATATTCTCATGATTTTAGAAATAAAAAGGTAAATTGAAATTAGAGTTCCCATTATTGCGTAATGAAGTGAGATACCTTTTAAAAAAAATATCAGAAGTAGAATTGAAGTTAGATTATAGGTTGTAATTAAAAATACAATAATCTGTCCAAGATTGAATGATATTATCATTACATAATTCCTAAGACAATCTTGTTTTAAAAAGATCAGGCATATCAATAAGTTTTGAAAAGCGATATAGCAGTATAGCACCCTATACCCCTTTTGTATAAGACATTTGCAATTCTAGCCTACCCCTTTTGCATTTTGCAAATATACCCCACCCTATTTTTTTTCTTGCAAAAATACCCCCCAAAAAAAAGATAAATTGAAATTAGAGTTTTCTTTTTCTTTTGGAAAATAAAATATGATATTTCAATAAAATATTAAATTTTAATAATGAAATTTTTAAATTGAAAATGAAACTTGCTAGAAACTGAAAATGTAATTTTTCATTTCCAGTTTTCAAAACTTCATCGTCTCCATTTCGTCATGTAAACAAAAGGTTTCTCTTGAAGAACCCTAAATCAACCCAGATTGCAGGTCCATCGTCTCCATTTTCAGTTTTCAAAACTTCATCGTCGACAACGCCGTTGGCTCGAGCTTCTGATTCTTCCTCCAACGACGACGCCAATTTTCAGGTCCACCGACAACGCCATTCAACACCGTTGGCTCGTGCTTTCGATTCCTCTTCCTCTTTTGTCTATCTTGTTCGAGCCTTCGAGGTATGTCCTTCGTTTTAGGGTTGCAACCATTTTGCTTGCTCCTTCATCTCGGCTGGATACGTTGGGGTTTTAGGGTTGCTTCCCTGGGTTGATTTTTACCATTGAATGACGTTGACGATGCCATTCAACGTCGTTTTAGGGTTGCTTCACTATTGTTCATTGGGTTTTAGGGTTGCTTCATTGTTGTTCATTGGGTTGATTTTTATCGATTGATATACTTGTCATGAATTCTATCCCCCAAATTTTGTGTCTTTTCACCTGAAATTAACTGAATTTAAACGTAGTGAACGAATTAATTTTGTTGAAAAACTGGGTAAAAAACGACCCTTATGGTAGAAATAGGGATGGTAACTTAAATTGATTTATATAAACCTATGAAAACTTTATGTCTATTTTATAAAATTGTAGAAACCTTGTATGTAGACTCATTGTACTATTTCTTAAGTTGTATTATCACAATAAACAATGAGAATGTCAGATAAGTTTTGATTTTTGTCACAATTGCACGAATTGTCATTGGTTGAATACTTCATGTCAGTGTTGTTAATATTTTTGTCACATGGTATAGTAATATTGTTGAAATGAGCAATTACAATGTCATATAAGTTTTGATTTTTGTCACAATTGCACGAATTACCATTGGTTGAATACTTCATGTCAGTGTTGTTCATATTTTTGTCACATGGTGTAGTTATATTATTGAAATGAACAATTACAATGTCAGTCGGTGAAACATTATTGTGTGTTAAAAGTTAATGTTTTTATTTGTCTCATTTTATAGCTCTCATCCTCTTGCAACTTCCTTCTCTTCTTGATGTGACCCTGTCTGCCATGTCAGCTAGAGAGGAGGTAGACACCATGAGACATCCGCCTTGAGACTCCTCTACAGCTATATCCTTTCTGAGATAGTTTTAGGAGACTTTCTAGTCTTGCTATTTCCAGACATTACTACCTTAGTACTTTCTATAAACATTATTTATATTTTTAGTAGCTGCTAGTTCTGGGTGGTTTCCATTTATGTTAAATGGGCCGCCAGAGTTAGTAACTAGAGAGTCTGGCCCATTAGGTCAACTCTCTAGTATAAATAGGGACTCTTGTCTTCCCTTTCAGTTTACGTCAATTTCAAGCCTAAGTTCAAGTCGAGTTAAACTCCTTAACCCCGGGCCCCGACGTCATCAATTAACGCGTTTCCAAGTCGAATTATCCTGGCGCGTTAATTATCTATCTTTGCATTTCTAGTCGAACTATCCTGGCGCATCGATTCGGTTACCCACATCTATCCATCACTATCCGCAACCAACACCCCAAACCCTAATCACCCTAGGGCAGCCGCCGCCTCTCCCACCATCTTCATGGCCGCCGCCCCTCATCCAGCCTTCCGCCGCGCCTCCTCCATCGCCACCGCACCTCCTCCACCAGTCCGCCGGCGATTCCGACCCCTACAGTCCACCCTTCTCCTTGCTTCCGCCAATCTGCCCTTTCTGAAGAGTTGTCTTCGCCCCAATACGCATTCAAGCGATCCTTACAGAGACTTGTGGTCTTTCCATCGTACAAGGTCACATCACTTCTCCTCTAATCTCTACATCTCAGTATGTTTGTTTAAAATTTTAACCATTTGTTATGAAAATGAGAACCATTTTGTGCATAGAAAAAACTCAAATGTTGATATTCTTTGTTGTTTGTCTATGTCTACTAGGCCAATTGAAGTGATGTAGTCGATTAAAGAATACACAGATGAATTTGAAATGGCTAGAAAGGAAATTTTGGTTTAGCTCATTCTGACTAGTAAGCAATATCCAAACTTTCTTCTTTCATTTTGCACCATATATTGTGTTTAATTTCACCTGAAAACATAAGATTCCTAGTTTTTCATGTTTCTCTTTTATTTCATTTTTTAACTGAAAAACATATGGTTGCCTCTAAAAAAATGAGAGGAGGTCAACATTCCATTTTCAGATTCCTTTTTCACATCATGTTATGTAGTTTTTAAGTATATATTCCTTTTGTATTTATTGACCTCATATAATTTGTATTGTTTAGGGTCATTTATTGACATTTGAAGGGAAAATATTTCAAGGCAGAGTCAACCAAAACTGTCGACGTGAAATGCTGAAAAATACTGAGAAATGCCTCTCCCCTGTGGACTGGAAAAGGATAATAGATGGTCCATTTGGACCTACTGTAAAGATGGTTCATCGACAAACCTTTTCATGACAGCTTGTGCATTACGTTTTATTCCGTCAAGTAGAAACGGGCAAGTTGTGGGAGACGTGGTATGACCTGCAAGGACAATTGCTGCATTTTTCAATGAAGGAGTTCGCACTTGTCGCGAGGTTAAACTGTGGTACAATTACGGATTATGATATGAAGCCGGATAAGAATGCCATGAAAGATTTGATGTACAAAATCTGACATTGGTTGAGCTGGAGATCTTATTTATGCGTACATGGGATGACAACCCTTTGAAATATAAGATGGCATTATTGATTATATTAGAGGGCATCATTCTTGGGGTTGAGAAAAAGGTTCGCATAAACACGAGTCATGTCAAATTATTGACTGATATTGATCGATTCACAAAATTCCCATGGGGCAGGGTTTGCTACATTGAAACTCACTAGGGTTTGAGTTCAACAGTGAAGAATAGATTGGAGACGGTACAAACAAGCAAAGACTCAAGTGCAAGGTTGGGTTACAAACTCAAGGGGTTGTCAATGGCCTTTCAAGTAACGTTTTTTTTATGTAATGTATATACTTTTGAAGTTGGTATTGTAATTACAATATTATGATGGTTTCTTACAACAAATAAGAATCATACTGACAAGAAAAATTGCACTTCATGTATGGCTATATGAAGTTGTAAAACCAATTGCTTCAGCGTTTGCACATTTGGTGGATAAGGAGGCCTATCCATGCGGTGTACGATGGTCATCTGATGCACAACATGATGTGATGGCTGTGGAGTCTTTGTTGGAGAAGGCCACATCCTGTTTTACTCCAAATGTGGTGTTAATAGAGGAAGAAGTTGAGGTGGAGGTCTTAAAAGGATGCAAATTTGTTGGAAAAGTGAAGGACAATTACTTTCACAAGGCAGTTGAGAAATATGAGCTACGTAAGCAGAGGTCTATCAATGGTAGAAGAAAAAGAAAGAGTGTTTCGGCCCCTGCCCCTGTTGCGAAGACCTCGGGCCTGGATGCAAGACAAGTGATGTGCGCTATGAAAGAGATGATTGAGCGTATGAGTAATTTGGAAAACCAAGTGGACGCATGATTTAGTGCTATGAAAACATCCTTGTGCATAATGGAGGATGATGACAAAGATATCCACAACAACTCAGATGCAACAGATGATGAAGAATAGGACATTGAACATGAGGAATGGGAGGTGAGATAACTGTCAATAATTGTTATTCTGTTTTTCTACTTAGATTGATCCATGTAGGTTTGTTTTATTTCTTGCAAGCTGAAGCTATATTTTTGTTGGAATGTAGAATAAGAATGTCATATTAAAAAGTTAAAATGTCACTTTTTTTTGCCAAACACTATAACAGGAATGCCATAGTAACAAAATAGAATGTCATTGTTTTTAAGTTGGATGGATGCATGTAGGTTAGTTTTATTTCTTGTATGTTAAAGCCTTTTTTTTGCCAAACACTATAACATGAATGTCATAGTAACAAAATAGAATGTCATTGTTGTTAAGTTGGATGGATACATGTAGGTTAGTTTTATTTCTTACAAGTTAAAGCTTTATTTTTTGTTGAACTGTAGATTAGGAATGTCATATTTACAACTTAATATGTTTAGATTGATGCACGTAGTTATAATTCTTGTAAGTTAAAACTAATATTTCTTTATTAAAGCAGAATGTTGTAGATGGTCGTGATGAGGATATCGAAATGGATGGAATGAGGGGGTCTGCTTCAAATCTAAATCAAGGGATACATTATGAGGAGGAGGATGGTGGTCGACAATGCCAATGTAGGAGCTATGGTTGTTTTTCAAAAGCAAAAGGAAGATGATGATGATAGTGCAGCTAAAAATGCCAATCTACTAGTTGAATGTAGTTTTGAAAAGGAAAAGGATGATGATGATGGTGGTGCAACTGACAATGCCAATCTACCAGCTGAAGATAGTGTTGAAAAGGAAAAGAATGATGATGATGATGATGGTGGTGCATGCGACAATGCCAAGCTACTAGCTGAAGGTAGCATAGAAAAGCGGAAGGATGATGATGATGATGGTACATGCGACAATGCCAAGCTACCAGCTAAAGGTAGTGTAGAAAAGCAGAAGGATGGATGATGGTCTAGTCCAGGATGAGGGGAAATATGGAGAAACGATGACTGAGAAGTTGGATATGATTCTGCTTGAGGTATGCATCAATAAACCAGTTGTAGTGACAGAAGATGAAGAAGCAAAGGTGGAAGGAGAAGGAAAGGCTTGTGAAATTGAAGAAAAAGATAACAAAGAACCAAAAGTATTCGCAAGGAAGACTCGTTAAAAAAAACAGAAGGATGATGAAGTTGGTGCAGTTCAGAATGAGGGGGAAACTACAAAAGGGATGACAAAAGAAGTTGAGGTATGCATCAATAATTAAATGTCAACACACTTTAATAACTCTTCCAACATCTTATTTATGAAAAAATGTTAATGCAGACGCAAGCTGTAGCGACAAAAGAAGATGAGGTGGAAGGAGACGCTACCAAAGAAACAATTGGAGTCTCAACAAGAAAAACCCGCTCAAAAAAAAAATACAACTGCTGAAAAAAGGGACCATTCTCAAAGGAAGAGAGGATTGTCCAGACAAGTCGATAATCTCAAACGATGCAAGGTTTCAACATCCAAAGGCCTTTCAGACACGACTAAATTGTGCGCTTGGTTAGACTCGAAGGAAAGGTTAGGAAGTTGTCCCTCCTGTTTTGGTAATATGAACGCTTGTTTGCGATGTTAATTAAACTATCTTATGATGTAGTGAGGAATTTGAGTCTCCAACTAGAGAACATCTACATAAGGATTTTTTGAGATATTGTTGCGACCAATGGGGTGGCTAATATCTCTGGTAAGCCTCTTTCATTTTTTATATAAATATTTGGTACAACAAGTCTTCAATTTCTTGTATGACATCTATTATATTTTGTGTTTGTAACACTTGAATGAATGTATGTATTATCTTGGTTGTCGTGTGCGTGACAAACCAGTGGTAATATTGGACACCTATTTTCAGTTGAACTTGGAGAAGGAAATGAAGAGATGATTGTCAGATAAGGAAAACTATGTTGCTGATCCATCTAAGATGAGATACATGCGTGGGGAATTGCCTGCACTTTATGGGAAGGATTGGAAGGACGTGGATTGTATATACCCCCTTCAATTTGAAGGAGAAACATTGGGTAGATCTGGAGATAGAACTGAGTAAATGGTATGTCATTGTATACGATCCCGACGTCAATTTGTACAAATTGACGGACATCCATAGGTTCCTTTCAGAGTTGACATTTATTATGCCTTTTATGATAGCACAATATGAGCCCTTGACAACAATTTATGATGATGAAGGGAAAATCCCCTAAATGTGACTCGTGTTCCTACATTGGAGAGAAACAAGAGAGGGTAAGTTGTTTACATCAATTGTTCATTATTTGGTTTGAAAGTGGTTATAATATCAGGAAACTAACTACATTTTTTACATGTGCAGGGGCGATTGCGGCGTCTTCATGATCAAGTACGTAGAAATGCTAAGTTCCGGATGTCATCAAAACATCATGAACGTGGGTGACAAGCTTGTGGATCACTATAGAAAATGGATAGCCGTTAGTATTTTCGATATGAAGTGGTTTGACTAGTGAAGGACATCTTAATTAGCACATTTTATTTAATGGTTGGGGTAGTTGGGATAGTTTGGTATGATTCTGATTGTGTAGTTCTTGCTAGAATTGACTTGTCTTGGTGACAATAAGTGGTGTTCAAATTATTATGGAAATCTAGCAAATGAACAAATACGATGTCAGTGAGATATGAATTGCACAATATAGTGTTGAGATATGAATTGCACAATACATGTATACTTCCTGTCAGTTGTGTACATATTTTTATCACATGGTACAAGAGTTTGTCACAATGAACAAATACGATGTCAGTGAAGTTTATATTTTTGTCACAGTTGCACAAAATACACGAATTATTGAATACGAATAATTCATGTCAGTGTTGTTCGTATTTTTGTCACATGGTATAATTCTATTGTCGGAATTATCCTTTTCTTTTGGTTGTGTTGGGATTATAAAAATAATTTTTTATTAATATTTGTTTATGTTTACCTTTTTGTTTTATTATTATGAAATTATAAAAAGGTAAAATAAATTCTTTTTTAATAAAAAGGTAAGACTAAGCAACAAAATCCCCCAAAACCGTTCCCTTTCCTTCCCAAATTCCCTCCAAAAGATTCTTCCCCATTAACGCTCCTCTACAACCTCCATCTTTCTCATCTCTCCATTGTTACAACTTCCAGTTTCTTCAACCCAACCCGACATTCGCCGCCTTCCACTTTTTCTGACTCCCCCCTCTCCGAACTGAACCTCCATTGTTGTAACCTCTGAACCTCGTAAAAAAAATCCTAGAAGATGGAAGTGCTTAGAGGCGGTAAAGAATCAAGCCCAATGTAGAGCGGAGAGAAAAGGAAGAGAAAAGAAGACGTCAGCCAAGGTCGAAAGATAATGAAGCAGAGAGACGAAGTGCATGTGAAAGGGAAAAAATCTTCTAACAGTCCCATAGCCAAAAAATCCGGGAAGGGTAGGTCGAGGAGCCCAAAAGTGAAAACACTAAAGGCGAGAAAACTCATAATCTTCAAAGGGGGTGTAAGTTTTTTACATTTTGTCCTGTTAGGCTTCGCAAATGGTTCAATTTGTATATTTTGTGTTTGCTTAGGGTATTTTTCATTTGGTTTGCAAATTAGGTACAGTTATTACAGAGGGGAACCATTCTACAGAAGAATTAACATTAACTGTAGGCTGCATTTTGTTCGTGAGATTGAAAACAAGTTGACACCTGCGGATTGGCAACGGATTTTGGATGGCCCGTTTGGAAAAGTAATGAAAATGTTGCAACATGTATCATTTTCTTCACAGACATTGCATGCAGTTCTATTCAAGCAACTTGAAACAAAAAAGAAGTGGGAGTCTTGGTATGAGGTGGTAGGAAAAGAGTTGAGGTGTTCCATCAAGGAGTTCGGTCTCATCACTGGACTGAATTGTGGGGAAATTCCATTTGTGGATGCTAAAGGTGACGGGCTAGTAATGGAGCAATTTTTTGGTAGTCTAGGTGGTCCTAAGATGATAGTACAAGATGTTTATAACAGATTCAAAGAACATCGTGAGTTCGTGAGTTGGACAATTACAAACTGAAGTTGGCACTGTTGTTGATAGTTGATGGTCTGTTGCTGGGAGAGGATGAGAAGAGGCTAGTGAAGCCGCTGCATGTTAAACTGTTGGAGAATATGGATAAGATTTGGGATTATCCATGGGGAATTGTTGCTTATGAAGAGCTTCATAAGTCATTGACCACATCACTGGTCAAAAAGATGCAAACAGTAGAGAAGGCAAAGCTACTCTCCAACCTACCAAAAATTCCATATTCCATTCACTAGTACAAAATAAGCATTCGATCACCTTTAATTTATCTCGGTTCCTTATAAAAACAGTTTTAAATTTTTTTTAAGACTATTTATCCTGATTGGGTCATATGTCCGAGATAATAAATGGAGGCGATACAAGTGTATATTTCCCGGTTATCAAAACCGATATATAAAATTTATGAGCATTAGAATTTTATATCTTTTACCTAGGAGATGTAAACGGGATAGAAAAGTTTCATTTATTTTAATAATTGTGAAGAACATTTTGACTAAGCTATACCCGAAAGAGAGACAATGACCTCTGTATCCCGCTCCATCGTCTCTTGAACACTCTTCTCCTGGCCAAAACCTAGATCGTACTAGTGGCGCTCCTCGAAACCCTCATTACAGTCCAGGTCATCTATTGACCGTCGATTACTAGTCTCCACGGCACCGACGCTCTGCTCAGTCGCATCGTCTCAACGTACTCATTCGTTGATGCCTTCTTTTTTGTCGACAATCGTTCCTCGTTGTCATTGCGCACGTTTCTCTCCATACTATCATGCCACTAGTATATGCCGATGTTGTTCAATCGTCACTTATGAAGCACGACGTCATTGTTGTGCTGCAGGTTTGTAGAATTTTGTGGATTTCTTATTAGGGTTTGGGTTTCTTCCTATTAATCTTGCCCCCTTCAATTAATAGTCCTTATTCTTATCCAGATTACATAGAAGTAGAGGCTACAAGCCAGAACTCAACTACTCTTGTTCCCAGGGTTATGCTGGTGGATTTCAATCTTCATTTTTTTGTAGTGCCTAGGTTTTGAATGGATATTTTTCAATTTATAGTAATTCACACGCAAAATAAAATTATTTGCAATGTTGCTGTATTCTACTATTATATCATCATTAAAAGTTATCTTTGCTAAGGAATTTAATTCATCCATTGGATAACTTGAGGAACTTCACAATTTGTAATTGGTTTTCAATATTCAGGCTCAAATCCGGAGGGCAAAGCTTACTTTGACTGAGAGGTCCCAAATCGTAATAGCTACGCTTTCCTTTCTCTAATTATCTCCATCGCTCTTAGAATACCACCAGCGCCGTTAGATTATAGGCCAAAACGCCCGCCTTCACCACCGATTTGGGTGTGATTCCGCCTCTCCATCAATTTACTTTGACAAAGAGGTCTTCACACTTTGGCTCTACAATTAACAGTCAATTACAAGGTACTTTAATCTTATTTTTTCCATTGATAAGTTATATTAGAATTGACAAAGAAACTATGATATGAAAACAAAGCTGCAACTTTGAATGTTTGTAAATTGTACGTTCTATTTGCATGTGTTTTGAAATACTCTGGATTGATCTTAAGTTCTGTATATAAAAAAAAGTTGACTTGGTGCGTGTTTGTGTACTAGTGGTTTCTTATGTCAAGGTTATCCAAGAGACTCATCTACTTGAAGTTAAGAAAGGAGTGTAAATACATGAGCTAATTATCAGATAGTCTATACAGGGGAATGCTTAAATAATTACCTCTACAGATTCAGCCAAAAAAACGTTCTACTTTTAATTTAGTGTTAGTATTTTCACCATGATGTGTATACAAAAAAATTCGCATAGGCTAATACTAAATTCAAACTGACCTTACGTTCTATTAGAAATTGGCATAAAAGTGATATGAAAACAAAGATAGAACTTTATTCATGTTTGTGTATCTTAAGTTCTGTTAGTACCTCTTTTAGTTGCTCCATATTGTTCTTTAGTTGGTAATCTCTTGGTGCTTTTTGTGCATTGTGTACTCAGTGGTTTTGTATGACAAGGTCATCCAATATATTCATCTACTTGTATTACATGAAAGCTTTACAGTAAGACTAATACTAAACCATTAATTTTACTATAACATTGTAGTTCAATTTTTTATATTATGATTAGACACTAATACATTTAGGATGATTAAAATTTCCTCTCCAAAGCAGCAAAATAGGTGATTATGGATATAATGTTGTGGTTAAGGTAGGAGTTGATCGTTAATAGATTCATAGTTCTGATCCACAGAAGAGTTATTAGTTCTATGACATTATTACAGCTTGCATACAGCACATGGGTCATTCACATGTGTAAACTCGTGTTCAAATTTGCAGCATGAGTCAACACAAGAAGCATATAGCCAAGAAGAAATTGATCAAACTCGACTGGAGTGATTTGAAATTCATTAGTGAAGATATTGACAAGGTAAAATGTTATCTTTCATGACAACCATTATTTATGAATGAGTTTATAAGTTGGTGGAACATTCATAATCAATTTTGTTTCCATATGCATATACATCATATTATTTTAAAAATAACTAACAAGTTTCATCTACTTAATTAACTTGTTCAGGTCTCCGATTGGCAGCTACTAGCTTGTTGCAATGGAGTCGTAATTTTCACATGTCAAATTTATCCCACGTGTCAGCCTTATAGCTCATCTCTTAGCTAGGGTATTTATTCCCAACGACATATGTTATAGTTTGTGTATTAAAATATATGTTTCTAGAAGCTTTTTGAAATAAGGTTGTTTATGAGTTTGTTATGAACAATATATAAAATTCCTTTTGTTAGTGTACAAAGTTGTAATATTAAATGTGTGAAATGATGTGTTTGGTTGGCTAAGAGAAATCACATGTGAAATGTGTGTAAATAATATATACAGGATCAATATGATTAAACAAATGCAACCAACAATAAGGAGAAAATGCATGAATGAGATCTGAATTATGAAAATGTCCTAAAACAAGGAGTTTTATATCCCGGTTTATTTCTAACCGTGATAAAAAAAATAGTATCATTTATCACGGTTCTGTAACCTTTTCTTTTTTATTCCGCAACTATAGAGAGCGGTTCAAAATCGGGATAAATAAGGGCACGGAACCGGGATAAAATACACTTTTGTACTAGTGATTCAAGGCATGCCAGTTGTGTTTCAAGTATTTATATTATTCATTTTTAATGGTTCAAATATGAATTACTGGGTTTTGTGGTATCTGGATGGAGTGGTACTCATAATGAAATAACAGTGTGTTTTATTTGCATCATAGTTGTATACTTTATGCTATAGTGTGATTGAATGTTTGAATACAGGGTGACAGGGTCATCGTGAATATGTAGGATGTCTGTTTGGTTTGAAGGGTGCATTTACAAAATACCATGATGTCTGCAGGATGTTATTTATTATTTGATTGAAACAACATACCAGTTTTCCATCATAGTTTTATGTGCATTCCAGTCAGATTTTAGGTTAGATGGTGACCTGATTTAAAATATAGGGTGACAAGATATCATGATTTAATGTATCATAGTTGTATGCGCATTCCATTTTTTGTCTGGTTTGATAATTTGCTAATACTCAAACCACTTGTTATTTTAGATATAGGTATGGAAAATTGTGCCAACAGTTAGTCTCCAATTTGCATCAAGGTTGAGAGAATATGCAATGCGTAGAGGTATTCATTGGTTTTTAGATGAACTCCCTGAACATGGAGTCTTGGAGTTGTCTTTGGCTGATCCTACAAATGTGGTTAAGCCCATTCTTATTCCCGATGAAGATGAGGTGGATATGTTGTTCGACTGCTACTATGCTGATGAAAATGATGACCGGTATTTTGACAAGATTGTGAAGGAAGCAATGAAAGGTTTGAAGAAGAAGGGAAAGGGGAAGAAGAAGCAAGGAAAAGATGGGGCGAGCCCAAGTAATGCATATGTGCATTCATCAGAGGTGATACGTGAGATGTTCATAATGATGAAGAGGATGGAAAAATGAGTGCTTGAGAGGATGAGAAGGCGGGAAAAAAGGGTATCAAACCAGGAGGAGGTGCATGAGCGTAAGAGTAAGGGGAAACCAAAGATTGAAGAGGATGAGGAAGATTTTGAATCCTATGATGAGTCTGATGAGGGCGATGAAGAAGTTTATAAGGATAATCAGGAAATAGAGGATGAGGAGGTAGATGATGAGGATGTACAAGAAGAGGAGGTTGAGAGTGAGGATGTTGAGGGGACAAATAATGATGAAGAAGTTGAAGATGATGATGATGGTGATGGTGATGGTGATGGTAATGATGGTAATGAGAATGAAGAACTTCGCCAGGGTGGTGACAAAGAGGTAGAGGCTGAGAGAAAATAGGATGAGGATGTGGGAGAGGAGGATGAAGAGGAGGAGGAGGAGGAGAAGGATGAGGTTGAGAAGGAGGAGAAGGTAGAGGCTGAAGGAAAAGATAAAGAGGTATGAAATATGCTCCTCTGAAAATTTTCATTTACTACTTTGACAGTTTTTTTGTACCATGGTGACAGGATTTTGAGCGTCTTTGTCAGGATTGGAATTTATATATTTTACAATTTAATTTGTGCCGTGGTGACAGGATTTATAGTTGTGTTTGTCAGGATAGGAGTTTAAATGATTTACAATTTTTAGTGTGTATGTTAGAAGTTTGACATGGTTATTATGATTGCATGATTTTGATAATTCTATTGAGGGTAACGATGATCGTAGGTTGGTCTTGTATACTGAAGCATGTGAGAATATTGCCAAAGATGGTGAAGATGATGTTGAGGGTCATGGTGACTTTGTAATGGGCATTGTTCAAGACCTAAATGAAAAGGTTGGTAATGGAGAAAAGGACTAGGATTTTACTTATGATCTTGAAGGTGCCCCATGGAAGGAGGTTACCCCACAGGAGGTTACCCAGCATGAAGGTCTTGAAGTGCTAACCACAGCGGTCATAGAGGTTGTCGATGTGGTTGAGGTGGCTGATGTATCCAGCAAGGGGAAATCCAAAAGGAAACGAAAGCAGACTCCCCCACCAAAGATGGTCTTTTCTAGCCGTATCATGAAGCCATCCTGCAAAAGGGGGGGAAATCTGAAAAAGATAACCAAGAATTCACAGGTGAAGGAGATGACTGCTTTGCTGTAATGGATGGATGATGAGAGGTTAGTATCTCACGGATTTAATTATGTTGAACTATCTCATGGATTTAATTATGCCTTCATTCTTTTTCAGCTCTGAGCCAATAGTTGGACTCCATGGTGAATCGATAGACAAGGACTAGTTTCGGCTATTACAGGAACCAAAAGTTTGGCTAGGTGATGGTGTAAGTTATTTTAGTTATGATGTCAAATTATTTAACTGTTAAGATTTGTTACAATGTCTGACAAGATGATTTTTATTTTTTGAAGCAAATGGATGAAGTTTGTATCTCACGGATTTAATTATGTTGAACTATCTCATGGATTTAATTATGCCTTCATTCTTTTTCAGCTCTGAGCCAAGAGTTGGACTCCATGGTGAATCGATAGACAAGGACTAGTTTCGGCTATTACACGAACCAAAAGCTTGGCTAGGTGATGGTGTAAGTTATTTTAGTTATGATGTCAAATTATTTAACTGTTAGGATTTGTTGCAATGTCTGACAAGATGATTTTTATTTTTTGAAGCAAATGGATGAAGTTTGTTGTTATATCCGTAAGGCGCTTCTAGAGAACCCTGAAGTCAAACATAAGGCCATAGTATTGGATATTTTCTAGTCTAAAGATTATAAAGATGCATTGAAATACTATGTCAAAAATCATTAAACTGTTCCATCTACAACTGAACGTGCAATTCAATACTTTAGGGGTGATATGCCTGCATTGTATGGGTCCAGTTGGGATGATGTGGACTTCATTTATGCCCCCTACAACCTCCATAATGAACATTGGGTAGCTCTATAGATCGATCTGTAGCAATGACAGATAAATGTATATGATTATAATATGGATTTGAACAGCAACTTGGAGGTAGAGAACATGGTGTATGGGGTGAGTAAGTTTCTTCATCAGACAATACTCGCCACTTGCCCATAAATTTGCACATCGGGGTATTGATGAATTTACATTTTCCACAATTCAAGAAGTGAAACAGAATAAGCGCGGGTCGGTCGAAATATCATTACCCTTACCAATTGAATTATATACTTCATCTAACTAGCTTTGATGCATTTTTTATTCCTAGTCATGACTGTGGGATATACACTCTAAAACACAGAGATGCTCAATGTTGGTTGGAAAAATATTGACGTTGTGGCATACAAATTTATCGACGGCTTCAGGAGGGATATGGCTCACAGTGTGTTTGATGGGGTGTAGAGGTCGAACATAAGGAACCCCGAGGTTTAAATTGGATCTTTGGATAATTTTATTGAGGTCGAACATGTTGTTCAAAAACATTAGGTTCTTCACTAGTACAAAAAGGGGGTTCGGACCGCGGTTTTTTTTTTAATCAGACCACGGTTTTATGAATCAGACCGCGGTTTATGAAGCGTGGTTGTTCTCGGCACGGTAAAGGAGTCTGACCGGGTAAAAGTGCTTATGTGGTAAGAATTCGGACCGCGGTTCTTGTTAAAACCGCGGTAAAGTCGCACCATGGTTCTTAAACAACCGTGGTGCACTTAAATTACCGTTGTCCGGTTTCTTTTTAAAAAAAATTCATTGTGTGTTTGTAGAGCAACAGTTTCCATGCTTCTAGCAAGATCAAGGGCTGGGTTTGTAGAGCTGAGACCAGTTACACCATAGTCAAACACATTAACTCCTTGAGGCCTGTCAATAAAACAAGGAATATTGAAACAACATTACTATTTATCTAGCACTAAAAAAACTGGACAAAGTAGGATATGAAATCAGATATAAAGGGAATGAGACAAGCAATACTACAATTTTCTCCATTATTCTGGTAAGAGCTCTATGAGCATGACCGATGAATCAATTACCTTTGGGGCAAATTACTGGACAACTGTTGAACCTTGTATGCATCTGAATACATTAAAATCACATCTTAGGAGAATGAATTGCTTAAATTATACTACAAGACATGGAATGTTACATCCAGAAGTCAGAAGGTATGATGACTCACCTTGCAACATGGTACCATTTCCAAAAGATGGTGTGAGTTGAAGGGCTCCTGATTGATAAGGTGATGCTTGAGACTGACATGGCATCCATGACGACTTTGACATATTTGGCAGAGATGTCATTGGAGGAAACTGCATCCCAACAGAAAATACATTACAGATGTTATTAGCAAATAGTCCTATTTTAGGGTGAAATTATTGGACCAAGTAAACATTTATGATAAACCCCCATGCTCAATTCTTAACATCTGTCACTGCTTGTGTGTTTCATTGATGTAATAAGTCAACAAAAATTCCTAGTTGGAGCAAGACAGTTTGTAGTGCAGCTAGCATTAGAGACAACATCCATGTTTGGTGTGTATGTCTTCTCATTCACTCCAACCACAAACATAGGTGTATCAGCTGATGGAGCTGATATCACAACCTTTTTAGCACCTTCCTGCAAAGCAACACTATATTATACGTCCGGTCCGGGTTTCTTAGAGCATAATAAGAAGAGATATGCATCAGACATGCAAAAAACACAAAAAAGAATCCACCAACCTTCTTGTGTGCAGTTGCTTTCTCTAATGTTGTGAAGACCCCAAATGATTCAACAACATAGTCAACATCATAATCACCCAATGGGATCTCAACTGGGTCCCTGGACAGTAACAACTTCACATGTTAAAAGGCAGTGAATCAAAGTGCTTATTTATTATTTATATGCTTATCTAAGATTTTCTGTAGCCTGGTACACAAAATCTAAGCACAAATTACAAAAGCCAGAAATCTCAAACCTATTACCTTTTGCGAGTAACATTAATCTGCTTTCCATCGATTTCAAGGGTTGAATCATCTACTACTCTGATGGTTCCCTTAAAAACTCCATGATTAGAGTCATACTTGAACATATAAGCCTAAAATGAATTGCCAACGAAAAAGGTGCAAGAACATCAAAACCACAACCTCCAAACCTTTAGATATCAAGAAAGTGCAGAGGAACTAGTTCTTACCATGTATGTGGCATCAATAAAGGGATCATTGACTGCCACCACTTCAATATCATTCCTGGAGGTGGCAATCCTTAGCACCAATCTTCCAATTCGACCAAATCCTGAATGTAGAAATTGCACATTTGCACATGAAAGCAAACCAATAACGTATTAAAAACAATGCCTGTCCACAGCTACAAAGCACTCCAAAGTACAGGAAATAAGGAAGAAGTAACAGGGCCAAAGATTTCTAATAATCTTATAGATTATATAACTCTGTTACATTGTGATTCCCCTTCCATGTACCACGAAGATGTTTCAGTATATAATTGATACATTGCCATATCTCCTACTTGCACTAAGTTGCATTAGTTTTTCACTTTCCAGCTGAATGTATGCACCAAAACAAGTCATCCGATTCATAAAGACCATAAAACAAGACCAGAAACAATTAATGAAAGATGTAATACAGCATACCATTGATCACAATCCTTGTTTTACTTCCACTCCTTGATTCTAAACACAATATAACGAAGAAGCATATTAGTGATACAAATTACATATAACAGCCAATGATAATGAAACAAATTATAAAATCACTTGCTTTGAACAATTGGAGGAACTTCAGTGGCTGTCGCTTTAATGGGCTGGACACTCATGGCTCCACATTTGAGACTTAATTCTTTTGACATGATTCAACTAATATAATTTTTTTCAGAACTTTGTATACTTGCTTTTAAATGTGTATAGCATCCCCCATAACAAAACAAACAAAAAAAAATTATGAGATAGTGATACACCAAGAGTTGAAAACAACAAGTTTAATTGACGAAAACCTAGCTCAAGAGAGATCATGAATATCATATTCGTTCTGTTACAAGGATAGTACTTTCTGTTATTCATGCCTCATGCGTGACATTACCCACTACAACTACCTAGCTACTCCCAATTAGTACTATCCGTCTATCCCATTGTAATTTCCAGAAAACTTATCCCAATTAGTACTATCTAGTTAATCAGAATGCTTCCTTGTACTATCTGTGTGTATTTTGTTATTATTAATGCACCTACATCTCTTTACAAGCTAACTTTGCAGGTGCATTAGTGTTGTAATTGCCGGGAGTGAATATGTAAGTTTGGAAAGGGAGCATCAACAATCAGATTCTTTCTCAAATGGCCATGTTGGTGAAAATTTGGACTCTGAGATGCCTGCCCATCTGACTGTTGAAGCCAGCATAAAGTTTGCACTTCAACTTCTCATTAAAACTAACAGGTACTGTAGAGCTACTATTGGGCTAACCTCGAGTGGAAATTATATAAATCTAGAAGGGGCTAACCTGGAGCAAGCCACGAAATTATTCAACAAGTTCATCTTGGACTCCTAGAGTGAAAGTAACAGGTACTGTAGAGCTACTATTGGGTTTTGCCGTTTCTATGACCCAAAGTCAGAATTCTCACAACATACCCAGAAATTTTAGTAAGGGTTAGAGCATATTTCTACTAGCCTAAGTACCTAACATGATCAACTTTATCAAAAATTGTTAGAACTCTTTAGGTACCAACATTTACTTCTGGTCATCTTTCTTCCAGCAATTGTAAGTTGAGGAGCAACAACTTCACTTGCTTTGACATCATTACTATGACTATTTCCCTTTTCGTGCATTTTTTCTGGCTGCAATGAATAACGAGTCCTTTGCTTGTGTCCAGAAGTTGAACGTGCTAATTGGCACTAAGTTGCACTACGTAGTAGCAAAGCTGGCTATAGAAATCAAACACATCAAGCCATGGACGGAACCTCCCACGCTTAGACTCAGGGATGAACTTTTCTAGTTCGGAAAGCCTAAGATCCTTTTGAGGTTAATACAACTCATATCATTCAAGGTGAGTAGAAATGTTTGTCATGTTTGTGCTCACAATGTTGTTTGTTGTTTTGACACAAAACCTTTGGGTATGTGCAGAATGTGCTTGAGATGGCAATGTTCATCTGGTCACTGGTAAGAGGTTTAAGCCTACTGGTTACTGTCTGCAGTACCACATATTATTTACTCTTTAACTACATTCTGGATAATGACTTTGACATGGTAGAAAAATGCTTGATTTGAATTCATGAATCTGAATGCTAACCAACCGAAGCCAACTTGCTCGATCTAATTGACAAGTCCACAAAAAACTCATGACTTGAAAATTTGATATAGAAACAATATATGACTATCTATCTTTAGTATTTGATATTTAAAATGAAAATTTTCATGTGTATGAATGCCTCCATTGTCTGTTCAGGTCTGATTTAGTGCCAAGACTGATCTTCCTAGACCAGCTATGTGAGCAACTAACATGCATTTTAGATATACACCAGTAACTAACCTCGGACGGCGTCGGATCGGGAAGGGAGAAGCACCGGCGAGGGACCGCGTCGGGGAGAGAGAAGAACCGACAAGGGACCGCGTCGGGGATGGAGAAGCACCGGCGGAGACCGACACCAGCGAAATAATGCAAGTTAACGAATGGGGAGGGGTTTTGGCGGCCGGTGGAGCGAATTTGCGGCCGATGGCGACGGCGAAGGAGGGCGGAGCGGTGAGAGTCTCGGTGGTCGGTGAACAACTAAGCAAGTGATCGAATCAATCAAAGGCCAAATAGCGGCGCCCGATCGAAGGCAAGACCGCAGTTGATAATAACCGTGGTTTTGTTTACCACGGTTTAGTGAACCGTGGTCCCTGTTGATGTTTACCACGCTTATTAATGAACCGCGATTGCGAATAAACTTAATAAAAAAAAGTTTATTTCCGTGTTTATTATGTAACCTCGGTCCGTGTTTTTTGGTTACCGCGGTGTGAGTTTAATTAATTTAAAAAAACCTTTTACACCGCGTTTGTATCATGAGGTTTCAATATATTTTTATTCATCTAAAGTTCATGTACGTTTCTCGACCAATTCGTTTGATATTAACTGTTTGTTATTATTATTCTAGAAAATCACATATAACTATGGTTATATCTTATAGTTATACAAATTTGGTTATATCTTATTGTTATATCTTATAGTTATATACTACTGTTATATTCTATAGTTATATACTATGGTGATATTCTATAGTTATATACTATGTTATATCTTATAGTTATATCCAATTTGGTTATATCTTATGGTTATATTCTATAGTTATATACTATGGTTATATCCTCTATTATATTCTATAATTATATATTATGGTTATATCATATATTATATTTTATAGTTATATACTATGGTTATATCCTATAGTTATATACTATGATTATATCTTATAGTTATATCTAATTTGGTTATATCTTATGATTATATTCAATAGTTATATACTATGATTATATCTTATACTTATATCCAATTTGGTTATATCTTATGATTATATTCTATAGTTATATACTATGGTTATATCAAATATTATATTTTATAGTTATATACTATGGTTATATTCTATAGTTATATTCTACAGTTATATACTATGATTATATCTTATAGTTATATCCAATTTGGTTATATCTTATGGTGGTATTTCATAGTTATATACTATGGTTATATCCTATATTATATCCTATACTTATATACTATGGTTATATCATATAGTTATATGCTATTATTATATCTTATAGTTATCTTCAAATTGGTTATATCCTTATAGTTATATCCAATTTGTTTATATCATATAGTTATATAACTATAAGATATATGATATAACCATAGTATATAACTATAGAATATAACCAAATTGGATATAATTATAAGATATAATCATACAATTATATACTATGATTATATCTTATGGTTATATTCTATAGTTATACACTATGGTTATATCTTGTATTATATTCTATAATTATATACTATGATTATATCCAATTTGGTTATATCATATCGTTATATCCTATAGTTATATACTATGGTTATATCCTATATTATATTCTATAGTTATATACTATGGTTATATCATATAGTTATATACCATGATTATATCTTATAGTTATATCTAATTTGGTTATATCTTATGATTATATTCTATAGTTATATATTATGGTTATATCATATGATGTGACTACCCCCATCAAGAGCTTCAAGAGAGCCCTGACATCCAAGATGGCTCAAGTGTTGAAGATAGGCTCAAGAGCATCAACAAGAACTTCTTCACGGGGCTGTCACTAGGGCTTGAGTCAAGCATTCAAATGGAGCTCAAGAAGGGTCTCTTGAGCAATGAAAGACCTCCCAAGCCTCGGAGCCTAATCAAGCCTCCAATGAGCTCGTTTCTCTTATTGTGGCGCATCCAAGTGCATGATTTATGTTGTGTTTTTCGTATGGGTTTATGACATAATTAGACATGGTTTAAGCTTGTGTTAAGCTTTTTTTTTTTCTGCTTTGGCCGAGTCTGGGCCTTGTTGGGCCGCCATCCCATTAGGAGGCATTTTGCCTTAGTCGTTTTTGCTTGCTTTCTCTTATATAAGGAGCTGCACTTCCATTTTCATCAGACACGTTCAATTGAGAAGAAATACAGTTATTCTTAGCAACAAAAAACCTCTCTCTGTTCTCTTGCTTTGTGAGTCGAATCAATGCTTTCCTTGTTGAATTTCTGGAGTGTGTAGTATCTCTAGGAAGCCAACGTCTTCTTCTCTTGGTTGGTGAGTCAAATCCAGTCGAGACAAGAGCCTATCCATCACGTTCGAGGGATTCTTTTCTTCCTTGGTCTTCCTGATTTCCTCCTAACGCTCGAGGGCAAACATGCTTTATTCCAGACAATTTCAGGAACTTCCCAACGCTCAAAGGCAGGGATCGAATACAATATTTCCTTGTATACTTTCTTCCACTTTTCAGCCGTAAATAAAGGATGCACCAGCTGTATAGGATCGACATCACAATCCTTGGCAGCCGCTATGACATGCGCACAAGGAATTTGGTCAATCTGGAATGCGTTGCGGTAGCATGTTCGAGCATGGAGGTTTACCAAGAATGTAGTTTCATTGACATGCACTTGAAACTCATATTGATTCAGCCTAGTCACAACCATTGTCAATGACATCAAATAATGAACTTCTAGCTCACGACACAATGTCGGGGTTAGCACTTGTGAACAGATTCTCCCTTTTTCCTCCGTTCACAAAACCACTGAATAATGACATTCACTATACCATCAAGCAAGCCAATCAGCGGCATTCGACGCGGCCCCATTAATCAATTATTAATGGATTCCGCATTGTTTGACGTCATAATATTGAATCTATTCGAGGGCATGTGCGACCTTGTCCACGCTTCAAATCCAACACCCCTTAGGTAGGTACCCACTTTTGGGGACTGGGCGCAAAGTCTTGCATACTCACGGTTGAACTCATGTTTGGTGTAGGCTTGATTTGCCTTTTGGTACAGAATCCACAAGTCATTCCTTTTAAATATGGCCTTCACGTCTTGAAATAGGTTAAGTATGCAACAACCATGCTTTGCGAAGATGTAGTGCTCTCTTAAACCTTTGTAGATGCTTCCATGACGGCCAGACACAAAGACGAGGTCATTCTTGTCGGCTACAACAGAACGTAGGTGTCGAAAAAATATGACCATGAGTTGTCATTCTCGATGTCAACTATAGCAAAAGCCATTGGATATATCTGTCTGTTTCCGTCTTGTACCACTTCTACTAGAAGTGTGCCCTTTTACTTTGATCCCACATAGGTACCATCCACCGTTATGACCTGCAATCAATTTCACCCAGCTTTACAAAATGACAGTGTATACGTGACAATATAATACTTACATGCTACAGAAAGCTACGTTTATTTTGACAAAAAATACATTCATCATGACAGATTTTTTATCTACCTTTCTTAAAAACTGCATTCCCTTGCGCCAAGCACCCAAGCTGAAAAAACATTACTTGAATCGACGATTAGAATTTACTTCAACATGTGTGATTGTTTCTGTATTCATCCTTTCGAGCATGTACATGTATCCATGAAGCCGCTTGTAGATTTGCTCAGTTGTGCCTCTTATCCTATCTATGGCGGTTAAACGTGCTCGATTTGCCTTGTCGTAACTAACTTACACTCCCATTTTCTTCATTAAGTCTTGAATTTGTGCATCACGTGGTCCATTACATGTACCAGTTGTGTTAAAGCTGTAACAAATTAAGGTTAGTTAATGTACATATTACATACTGGAAAAATATATATGATCTCAATGACAGGATTGTTTACTTACCTTGACACTATTTGGTCAGCAATTACGCTTGAAATTGAATTTGTGTGGTGGTTATGCTTTAGCTTCATGCCACATGTGTGTTGTCCACAATACTTCTTTACTTCAAACAATCCTGTATTGCCAAGAGCAGCCCCACGACAAAAAAAGTGCAACTAGGATCGATACACCTTATGACATATAACTTCGTATCGGACTTCTGGACATGCATCTGAAAGTGCCTCTATAATACCATCAAAGATAAACGATCCTTAGGATCCTTCTTGCAATTAAAATGCTCTCCAACTTTTATTTCCAAATCATTGCGGTTCACCCCATCACCCTCCATTGGCTCTTCCAAATCATCCAATTGCCTTTTACTAAAGTTTTTGCTACGATGGTACTCGGCTTCAATTTCTTGGAGAACTTCCTCATCAATGTCAATAAATAAGTTGTCCACTTTATTAGTGTCATCCAGCAATGGCCCTTCAAAGTCACCTTCCCTGCAATCTTCTTCAACATCTTCCTCAAAATCATCCTTAAAATCATCCCAAACATCATGCACAACATATTGCCCAACGTCTTCCCCATAATCACTGTCAATCTCAATACATTTATGTATTCTTTCCTTCTTGTGGATGACCTTGTTTCTCTCCCATCACTTTCTGAATCTGCCTCAGATTGGCTCACCAAGTCAACTATTTGTACTTCCCATTGTTGTCACCGCAAATTTTTGGTTTCATTTCATACATGTCATAATCAACTACATTCGGGAGAACTTCAGTGGTACGAATGTCGCATACCACATTTCTCTTGTCAGATTTGGTACCATTTGTACTTGGTTCACCACCCATCACAACCTCGGTCTCTACCTCTTGACTTTGTGTTAACGGTGACGGAGTGAGAGACACTGTGATGTCGGCCTCAACATTAGGCCTCACATTTACATACTATGTGTTTGCAAATTCTTTGTTTCCTTTCTTTTTCAAACTCGCATAAAACTCGATAGGCCAAATTGCATATTCTGATTGCAAGTTCACAAATTTGAAAGCTTCAAGGTCGTCGTCATCTTTGACATTTAATGGTGGTAACTTTGGTTTCCGCAGTGAAAGATATTTTATCTCCATTTCATCTATCTCCTCAATGAAATTTATCTTCTCGGCCAACTTTTTCCTCATATTTGAGTAATTGATATCTTCAGACACAATAAGTGCTTTTGTCGTTGTGACCCCTTCGAAAACCCACTTGTTTCCCTTACATATCCATTCACCATATGTTCTCAGAGTCAAGTAGTATGATCTTTTACCTGTTATACGAAGAAGAAGCAAACACAAGTAGAATTACATGGATTTACTTTATGACAAACGTTGACAATATTATGTCTGACACTGACAGTATTATGACTAACATGACTAACACTGACATTAGTTTAGAAAGTTAGGGTTTTAGCCCATCCTGAATTGAAGATAGAAAGGTTTTCTAGTCAAACGGGAAAATAAATGTGTAGGAAAATCAAATATTTTAGAATCAAGGAACAAATGTGAAAGTAAGATTTGAGCAATGCTAAAAAGAAGCTGAAAGGTTATTCTTTCTTGTATAGGGAACCACAAAAGAATGTCTTGTAAAGAGGAATAAATGTGAAAGTCAGAACTCACCCATTATTTAATTCTTCTATTCCAAAGATATTGAAGATGCAAGCGGGAGCCTTTTTGAAGATTTGTGGTTTTAACATGATTTGTGGTATTACAGTAGATTTGGGGTTTACAGTTGGGGTTATTTTAGTAAAGACTTATAAGTGGGTAAAGGGGTAGAAAATGGAGGGAAAGGTGTTCACGTTTGGAGGGAAAACATAGGTCAAATCATGGCATGTACTATATTCACAGAGGTCAGGTCAAGTAATTATATTTGCAACAATATTAAAAAATGAAAAAGCTATATGCACACGAAAATTCGCCTATATGCACACTAAATTGTGCGTTAAATTTAGCAGTACAATTGTGTGCGCATAACTTAACAGTACAAGGGGAAAAATCGGGAAAAAAGGAAAAAAGCCCAGCCCAAGTTGTGCGTTAAAATCAAACGCACAAGTTGTGCGTTTATATTTAATGCACTTTGGGCGCAACTTGAAAAAAAAACCAAAAAAAATTGTACTGTTAATGTAAACGCACATGAAAAAAAATTAAAAAAATTGGGCGATACTATGTAGCGCCCACGCTTGTATTTAAATCAACAAATTTATTTCATATTTAAAATAAATTTACTACATACTCATCGCATTGTATCTATCCAGCTATTTAATATGATTTGGAAATTCAAATACCAAGTAGATTTGTACATTTGTGTGCATTTGACTATAGTAATAGACGTTTTCAAGTAATCAGGGTTACATGGCAATAAATTTGTTTGTATAATGAGATTTCAATATACTTTTATTCATCTAAAATTCATGTATGTTTCTCGACCAATTCATTTGATATTAACTGTTTGTTATTATTATTCTCGAAAATCACATATAACTATGGTTATATCTTATAGTTATACCAATTTGGTTATATCTTATTGTTATATCCTATAGTTATATACTATTGTTATATTCTATAGTTATATATTATGGTTATATTCTATAGTTATATACTATGGTTATATCTTATAGTTATATCCTATGATATATCTTATAGTTATATCCAATTTGGTTATATCTTATGGTTATATCCTCTATTATATTCTATAATTATATATTATGGTTATATCATATATTATATTTTATAAGTATATACTATGGTTATATCCTATAGTTATATACTATGATTATATCTTATAGTTATATCTAATTTGGTTATATCTTATAATTATATCCAATAGTTATATACTATGATTATATCTTATACTTATATCCAATTTGGTTATATCTTATGGTTATATTCTATAGTTATATACTATGGTTTTATCAAATATTATATTTTATAGTTATATACTATGGTTATATCCTATAGTTATATTCTACAGTTATATACTATGATTATATCTTATAGTTATATCCAATTTGGTTATATCTTATGGTGGTATTTCATAGTTATATACTATGGTTTTTCTATATTATATCCTATACTTATATACTATGGTTATATCATATAGTTATATATTATGATTATATCTTATAGTTATATCGAATTTGGTTATATCCTTATAGTTATATCCAATTTGTTTATATCATATAGTTATATAACTATAAGATATATGATATAACCATATATAGTACATAACTATAGAATATAACCAAATTGGATATAATTATAAGATATAATCATAGTATATACTATGGTTATATCTTATAGTTATATCCAATTTGGTTATATTATATTGTTATATCCTATAATTATATACTATGATTATATCTTATGGTTTATACAGTATGGTTATATCCTGTATTATATTCTATAATTATATACTATGGTTATATCCAATTTGGTTATATCATATCGTTATATTCTATAGTTATATATTATGGTTATATCCTATATTATATTCTATAGTTATATACTATGGTTATATCATATAGTTATATACTATGATTATATCTTATAGTTATATCCAATTTGGTTATATTATATGGTTATATTCTATAGTTATAAACTATGGTTATATCATATGATGTGACTACCCCCATCAAGAGCTTCAAGAGAGCCCGTACATCCAAGATGACTCAAGTGTTGAAGATGGGCTCAAGAGCATCAAGAAGAGCTTCTTCCCGAGGCTGTCACTAGGGCTCGAGTCAAGCATTCAAATGGAGCTCAAGAAGGGTCTCTTGAGCAATGAAAGACCTCCCAAGCCTCGGAGCCTAATCAAGCCTCCAATGAGCTCGTTTCTCTTATTGTGGCACATCCGAGTGCATGATTTATGTTGTGTTTTTCGTATGGGTTTATGACATAATTAGACATGGTTTAAGCTTGTGTTAAGCTTTGTTTTTCTGCTTTGGCCAAGTCTGGGCCATGTTGGGCCGCCAGCCCATTAGGAGGCATTTTGCCTTAGTCGTTTTTGCTTGCTTTCTCCTATACAAGGAGCTTCACTTCCATTTTTATCAGACACGTTCAATTGAGAAGAAATACAGTTATTCTTAGCAACAAAAACCCTCTCTCCGTTCTCTTGCTTTGTGAGTCGAATCAATGCTTTTCTTGTTGAATTTCTGGAGTGTATAGTATCTCTAGGAAGCCAACATCTTCTTCTCTTGGTTGGTGAGTCAAATCCAGTCAAGAAAAGAGCCTATCCATCACTTACATCATCCATCTTCAATGTCGTCCATCTTCATCCACATTTGCCTTGTCGTCGCCGTAGGAGGATCCTTCACACCTCTGTTTTTTCTTTCTTTTACAAAACCCTAACGAAAGTAGCAAAGTGCATTCTCAAAAATCTCTAATTAAATCTCACTATTTGTAATTGTTTTTTAATGGGTGATGCTTTCTTGCTGCTTAATTATGTACTATTGAGGCTTAATTGAGGCTGGAATATATAAATAAATCAATGTATAAACAAAGAATCTCACTACCTTGTTGAAAAAATGGGTAGGAATTTCTAATTCTTTATGGGTGATGCTTAATTGAGGCTGGAATGTATAAATTAATTGTTATATACTATATACATGCTATTGTTTTTATGGGTATTACTGCAATCATTTAACGTTTTTGCAGCTACTTGAATTCTTTGTACATGCTAATGTTTATGTTGCCACTCGTTTGGACCTTTTGATGGTTTATGTTGCCAATTGCCTACTATTTAGTATGTACAATTTTGTGAGTTTTTTGTCTGCTTTTCATAGTGGATCAATCTGGTAATTAAGGGTCACATAAGCAAGCATGTATCAAAGTTTTTTTGTTGGAATTTTGCTTTGTTTATGTAGATCAACTGAAGTCCAATGTCAGACATCGACACCTCAAGTTATCAAAGCGGGGACCCCAGAAAATATGAATATCCACCTACATCTCCTACACGTTCTGAAACAGAGGAGAAGTTGCAAGAAGAGTTACAGATGTTGCTAACGAATAGCCCACGTTCCCGTATGTTGGATGAAATAATGACACACCTACGTACTGAGAAACATGAATGCGAGCAAAGAATTATGGAACTCAATACAAATGAGATGCACTTCGAGGCTACAATTATGGAACTCTATGCAAGGGTGGTAGAACTTAAAGGTGAATATAAGACACTACACTCCCAGAAAAAATGAGCAAACTTGTATTCAATCCTATTTGTGCATTTGGTGTTGGTGTAATTGTAGGGATTAGTGCTTTTAGTATTTGTTATCTAGCTTGTAGATCATAACTATGAAGTATGTACCTAATGACTCTCGTCTTTTATGTAAAAGGATGAATTAAATTACGAATACTATTTCTTGTAAGTGGTAAGTATTATGGTGTAGCATGGTTAATTCTACATGTCAGAGTACCATAATTTAATGTCGCTCTTCATGTAATTTTTGGAAATTGAAAAATAATGCCAGCACTAGACACACATACAATAGTTGCCAGTACACTGGATACCATTACATTACTAAAAAACTGATAGTTGCCAGTACTCAAAAACTAATCGAGCTAAGAACTCATCTTTTTCAATCTACCACTTTAATATTCCACATACTTCAGTTTTCATTTCTGGGCATCTTCATGAACCATCGGCGTTAGCTGCACTAGCATCACATCAAAATATATGGATCCTGCTGCTTCACGCGAAAAGCACAACCTTCATAGGCGCTATTTGCAACACAATGGCATAACATTTGGTCCCAGTGCCAACCCTGTCAATGGCCAACAACACGGTTACACAACATTTTTACTGCATTTGATAAATAACTAAGTTTTTTATCGAGAAATACTTTTTCAATAATATAAGGGTTTCCAACAATAATAAGCAATGATCTGGCACGAGTCATGGCAAAATTGAACCTCTTCGGGTTGCTCAGAAATCCCAAACAGAAAGTCCTGTCAAATTCATCATGTTTCACGATTGATCTGACAGTTGACACGATGATCACTTCCCTTTATTCACCTTGAAACTGCTCAACCCCGCCTATCTTAATATCAATCATATGTAGAGACTTGAGAGCCTTCCTTATCTTTAGTACTTGTTGTGGGAAATGGGTAATAATCTCGATGTCGTGCTCAGAGACATTCTTTTGTTTGAGCTTCTGTACGAGCTCAACCACCATGCTAGCTTCAATCCTATTAAACCATGAAGACCTGCCCTTTTTCCTCTCATCCAAGCCTTGGATGCCATAGAACATTATAGGAAAGTTCCCGTTTGGAAGCATATCAGCCCAACGTAAGGACGATGTGTCAGTTTCTTCTCGAGATGGAATCAATGCTCCTCTATAAAACATTCTTGAAGGAAGAGAAAGAATTTCAGGGTGGCTTCGGTAATTCTTCACCAACATTGTGACATAATTGCGATCCCCTGAGCTGTAAACTTCAAAGTCCAACAACCTCTCCAGAAAAGACCTTCCCAACCCATAAGCCTCAACATGCTTTGAATGAATATTAGGGCCAAGTTGCTTGGTGATGGGTCCCAGTGATGGATGCCAACCTCCATTGACTTCCATCAATGGTCCCGGTGATGGGTCCCGGTCCAGCCAAGGCATCTTCGAGCCATTCAACCCCTTATCACCACCACCGACCACCGTGCCTCCGCCGCTTGCCACCCTACTGCCGCCCACCTTCCCACCATAACCACCAGGTCATCCTCACCTTCCTCCAAAGGTTGAAGAAGCATCTCTTTGCTTAAGCAACACATGTGACTCTTCCTCCCAAAGAAGCAAATTCAGCAAACACATTTCCTTCCCACTTTGCCTTGTTTAGACATTTTAGGAGTCTTGCACAACTTGTCCCTTTTGGTTGACTAGCTTTAGGTAGATTGTTTGGAGTCTTCTCTTTTGGGTTCCCAAGGTAGAACAAAAGTGGCAAAACCACAAACTTTTTCTCCTCTCTTCTACAAGACCTTGGCAACACCAAAAATGGCAATCCTTTCTCTTTCCACATCCAAATTGCCCAATTCCCACACAAGCCTAGTCTAGCCATCATAGAGCCATGTCATATGTAGGATACCGGCACGCCCCAGCTCGGTGTCGGCCGTACTATCATGTCCCTAGCCGGCCCGCGATCCATGGCGTGGGGTTGCGCCTCTACACCTTCACTGGCTACGATGACGAGTATGAATTTTTGGTGTGGGCTCGGCACACGACACTTGTGCTTGGAGATTCCTCTTATGATGAGTTGGAGAACATGCACATTGCCACCCTTTACTTCATCGGCAATGCCCGACAATGGTGGGCCCGACTCCAAGAATTGCAACATTGGCTTGGTGAAGATCCCATTGTCACTTTGCCCCACCTTCTTTATGTGATGGCTCAACGTCATGCCCCCAAAGGGATCTCTCCGACCTCAAGTGCTACAATGAGCAACTTTGTGCCGAAGATGAGCGCCATCGTGAGGCCTCCGAAGCTTGCTTTGCCGATATGAAGAGCCCGCAGCCCCGATGCCTACCACGCCCGCTCCAGCTCCGGTCTCGGTGCCCACATCAGCCCCGGTGCCCGCGCCCCCATCGGCACAGGTGTTCGTATCCCAATCGGCCCCGGTGCTTGCGCCCCCGTCTGCCTCATTGCCCGCACCCGATCCGGCCTCGGTGCTTACACCTTTTGTGCCCGCAGCCCCGACGCCTATTGCGCCTGATCTAGCTCCGGTCTTGGTGCCCGCGCCCCCATTGGCACTGGTGCCCGCACCCCAATCAGCCTCGGTGCTCGCGCCCCCGTCTGCTTCGGTGCCCGTACCCGCTCTGGCCTCGGTGCCCAGACCCGCTCTGGCCCCAATGGCCACTCCCGCTCCGGCCCTAGTGCCCATGCTTGCTTCCCCTAGGCCGCACCTTTGACCATGTGCCGCCTCTTGGCATGACACCGACACCAGATCCACGCATGTGGCTCGCCCATGAGCCCTCCCATATTGTTGTGCCCAAGAAGCCGCCCGACGGCTCTCGTATGCTCGTGCTTCTTTGTGTTAGTGGCGGTCTCCCTCACTCCACCTTCACCTTTAAGAAGGAGAGACGCGCCATCACACTTTCTCCACTTCCCGTTCATCCTACACACTCGAAGCGAGGACACTTGGAAGCTAAGAAGGGGAGAGTGATGGGTCCCGGTGATGGATGCCAACTTTCATTGACTTCCACCAACGATGATGGCTCGAAGATGCCTTGGTCGGACCCTCGCAACCTTAGCGCCCGGGCACTCATCAATGCCATCACTTGGTCGGGCGCCGCTCAACTCCTCGACGTCAAGACATTGAAGTCCTCGACACCCTGACATGCCATGGAACTCAAGACATCGATGCCCTCCTTGGCACGCCCGATGTCTTGCCTATCCGAGCTTCGGCTCTTATCCTTCTATTTTTAGTATGATGTCTTTTATTTCTAGCATTACCTCTTTGGGTATGTGAATCCATATGTTTATAGGCTTCTAGCCCAAGAGGCCCATTAGCTTAGCAAGGCCATGTGGCCAAAACCCTAGCACTCTAGTAATTATATGCCTTACTTGCTTCCTTGTAACCTTGGTTGAAGATTATAGAAGTGGAATATTTCCCTTGGGTTAGAGGAATACCTCCCCAAGGCTCCCACTTACTTCTATCAACCCCAAGCATTCAAATATCTCCTTCTTCCTCTCAATCTCTCACATTTCACTCAATCAATTCAGTTCATTGTGTTCAATCCAAAGCAACTCAGCCAAGGAACCTCTAGGGGAGGTTCCCCTGGCCCCTAGTCTCGCCCGACCAGCCAAGCACCCTCATGGTCGGCCACCTTGTCTCCTCTCGGCTAGCCATTGCTTCCCTCGGCTTCACAAGGCATTCTCCTTGCTTCCGCCCTCAAGGCACCTCCAAACAGCCTTAAGAAGCCAGCCAACACCAAGGAGACGTTCAAGCCTCTCTTGCGCCACGATCCGGAGCTCAAGCAAGTGAGACATGGGCATTCAACCCCTTGTTTCACATCACTTGGGATCATCAGCAAGAACAATCACTGTGTTCTTTTCACAAAGGTTTGATATGGGGATCATTGTCTCTGGCTCTGAACTATGGCCCGCCTCATCTAAGATGATGTGGGAGAAGTGGCCACGGTTAACCCCTTTAGCATAAAGGTAAGATGCACTCGTGTATGTCGTTATTATGATCTTGTAGTTGCATAGTGCATCTCGAGAAGGGCAAGTGAAGAAACCTTCACTGCAGGTACAAAATCTCAACAATGCAGCGTTCATTTTTTTTCTAAGGGATTACGTGTGGCATTCAGCCTAAAAATCTCTTCCTCGCTAAGTTTCATCCCCTCACAAAGGATTTTATCTAATATGTGATCTGCTACACAATTTGAAGAAGCACATACCAGTATATGAGAATTCCGTCTAGTTTTATATAGTTGGAGGATCACCTCCACCGGTGTTTTTGTCTTTCTTGTTCCCAGGGGTCCATAAATCACATAAGAAGCTCCTCCTCTACATCCGAAAATTAAGCGAATAACATTTTTCTTCTCCTCGTTAAGAAGATGTGAAATAGACACCAGATTATTTGTTGTAATCCTCCGCTTTCCATCATACTCATGGGGAAAGAGGAAATTTTCGTGTAATGCCTCTACAGATCCAATGGCTTGACGGAGCCTACTGAAATTTACCACGTTGTACACAAAATAGACTTCATACAGACTGCTATCTCTGTGCCTTCGGTAAAATCCATCATGAAATTGCAATAATACTTCATCAACCTCAACACGGTGGATCCAGCCATGTTAAAACAACATTGGCAAGTTCAAGATGAGAAAACATAATTCAATTTCAATTTATAATTCACAAAGTATGAGATGCTACACAAACGCCACATTTGCTCATATCAAGATGGAATGAGTGATTTATCAAATTCACACCAAATGCCACATTTCTTGTATAATTTGCAATGGTAATTCGTGCAATTGTGATAAAAAATATGAACTTCTCTGACATTGTCATTGTTCTTTCCGACAATAAAACATAACCCTATGACAAAAATATTAACACCACTGACATGAAGTAGTAAATATGAATTGTGCATTTCGTATCTCAACATGTACATAAAAAATAGCCAGCTTCATATAGCCAAGTAGAAATGTATAATGCTTGATGCTTGCATAAAAAAATACATTCTTCCAATTTAGCACACATACCTAATCAAGAGAATATTCCCCAACAATATTTACCACATCTCCACGAACAAGTGAGGGCCTTCTTTCAGCAAGTCCTGGCACTTTAAGAGCTAAAAAGTCAAAATCCTTTTGTCTCAAAGTAACAGACTTCATATTATAAGCTTTCATGTACTCATGTAAATAAATATAAAAAGAGAATCATTCAACAAGTTAGTACTACGAGAGAACCACGCCATCTAGCTATCCCATCAATCCTAATGAGTGTCAACCACCCATCAACAAGGAGTCAAGGCCTTGACCACCAAGACGTCGACGCATCAATGCCACGACACTCAAGCATCAACCATGCTTCGATTCCAAGGCATTTATGCGCACGTTTATATCCAAGCCCTATGGCTTTTATCCCCTTTCCACTTTAGTTAATTAATCATGTATTTGTCTTTCTATTTTAGGACGTGTGGACCCATTTGCAAATGGGCTCCTAGTCCATCCATAAACCCTAGTACTATATAATGTATCTATTTCCTTGTAAGCAAACTAGTTGAAGAATAGAGAAGTGGCTTTGCCTTGGGTTAGAGTATATCTCCCCTAGGCCTCCACTTAGTTCTTTCAACCCAAGCTTCCAAATCATCATATTTCTTCTTCTAAATCTCATTTCCTCACAAGCAAACTCACTCAAATCCTTGGATTCAAGTTCAACTAGCCAAGGAACCTTTAAAGGAGGTTCCCTTGGCCTTGTAGCCGAGAGCCGCCGGCTCCTCCTTGTTCGCCGCCGGTCGTGTCCACCCTCGGCAGCCCCTCACCTTTTCCCTCTTCCTCTCAGCCGTGAGTCTCTCCCAAGCACCATTGGAGGGCTAGCAAGCTTAAGAAGGAAGGAGAAGTCTAGCTTGGCCACGATCTAGTTCACTTGGGAAGAAGAACCTCCTCTTGGGGGTTTGATTCTCATCAATTGGTATCAAGAGCCAAAGACCAAGCTAAGTCTCCTTTCTCCTCTTTCAAATTGTGATACCCCGTATTTCTGTAAGGGTATTTTGGAAATTACCTGAACGTCTGTTGTGTACGTCAATTTAATTTCGGAGACAGAAAGACATTCTGTAATGTTCTTAATCTCTATAATATTTTTTCTAAGTGAAATAATATACAGTCGACATATTTTGGTACTTAATACTCGTTCGTGTACGATTATTATTTATCCTGGATTAAGACCTTATTGTTCCAAGCTTAAACGGACGAATAATGGGCTTGGCGGCGACCGCCGTAAGGCAGGCTCTGACATCGTCATCCTCTTCCGGCAAGTTGGCAAGTGGCGCCGAAAAGCAGCGACCGCCGCAGGCCAAAACGCAGCGACCGCCGCATGCCAAAATGGGCAGCGACCGCCGCCTAGATGCAGGCCTAGCCCTGCCTCGCCGGCTGGACTCCGTGATGGTCGGCAAATCGGGTGACCTCTGATCTTAGCCCTCCACGTGCCCTTGGTTGTCCCGTGGAGTTTTGGCTATTTAAAGGAGGATTTGTGAGCTGAATTGAGCACAAATCCGAAGCTCAATCTCCCTCACAATCATCTCGTTGGAAATCCAAGTTTCGCTGGATAATTCACAATCAATCGCCGGAGCTCCATTTGGTGTTATTCCAGTTGCAAAGTGAAGCTTTGGAGGCCCTTGAAAGCTTAGAATCCAAAGCAAGGCAAAGGAGAGCCAAAACGATCGTCGTCGGTGAGTTTTGTGCCTCTAGTAATTTTTCCCGGTGTTCGTAGCGGCGCCCGCCGTAAGGCATACGGCGACCGCCGCCACGAACAGGCGGCGCCTGCCGTAAGGCAGGCGGCGACCGCCGCCCAGAAGCTCTTGGCTTGTTTCGGCCTTGGCTTCTGTGGCTTTCGATCGGGCTTCGTTCCTTTCGATTTCTTCCGTTATTCTTTAGATTCGTACTCGTTGTTGTCGAATCTAACTTAAGGTTTCTTTATGGGTCGATCCGAAGGAATCTGTGTTGCCAGATCTGTCCCTGCTTCGAGCCCGGAAACCAGTTGTCGTCGTACCTAGCTTCGTTAAGCTTCTGCGGATTTAAGGCAAGTGGCGGTTCGCTCTTGCTCATCATTCCATATTTCCATTAATTATCAGTTGTTTAATTGAGTAATTAATTTGGAATGAATATTGTGTTCATCTGGGAACAGTTTTGTTAATTGTTTTGGAGAACTAAAATATGATATTATAATAGGTTGTATATCTGTTAGAACAACGCTATTATGAATATATATATTTATGTTGATAGCCTTGAGGGCGGTTATGTTGATGTTTGTGGACTATTGTTGTGCTTGAACTGTTTAGTTAGCACTAGTAGTTATGAACGTTGGATTCGTTGGGATCCAGTCGTTTCTTTATAATTTGGTAGAGAGGTGGCTAGACCCCACCTAATACCACATGGATGGTCATGACCCAACCTCTGATACACGAGTATAGAGGTGGTGCACTTAGCTAGTGTCACAAACCTTGGGAAGGATTCCCTTCAATATATGTCCCTCATGACGAAACATATATCTAAAAGCTTATAATGTGTTGTGCATTTGAGAATATCATAAGATAAGTGCCGTTGTCGCACATAATTAATATACCTTGGGCGAGTAGTGCAGCTAGGCGCTAGTGCAGCTAGGAAAGCTCGTCTTAACTTTTAATCGCTCGAATGCGATACTGTAATTCTGTGATTCTGTGATGTTCCAGACTTTGTCATATCTTCCAATAAGACTCACTTCATTGGAGTCTTCTTTCGAGTTGATTTATGAGAAGACTCGGTCTTCTAGAATCTTCTCTCGTGCATGCCTTTTGCTGTATTCCAGTAGCAGTATGGTGGTTGACTATCGTACTCGACTATTATTCGAGGGACGATGAGTCTAACCTAATACGACTACTTCGAACCTTCTGCTTTGTGCCCTTGCATGGTCTTTCATTAGACTAACCAACCAAAATTGTTCTCTGCATGGTTGGCTGGTGTCATCCGTCCGATTCGGCACATCAGATAGAGCGCAGATATGAGGAGACTAGAATGACTATGAAGACGACGGTGGTTTTTGGATGTTGTTAATGTTTTAATCAGGTTGAGAACCTTGGGCAGGTGATCATGGCGATCACAACCCCTTTTTTGTATATTTTATGAAAGACTTCCGCTGTATTTTGTTTAACTCTGTATTTAGTCCTATTCGGAATTGGGATGTAATTCCGGGACTTATGCTTTAATCGAATATTATGATGATTTTGTATCATAAGTGTTTCATGGATTGTATTTAAACGGCAAAGCCTTGGGTGGCTTTGGTGAGGAAAACCGAGGTCACTGGCGGTAATACCTTTCCAAATGGGTTAAGATTTGGGGGTGTTACACAGATTCAGTTTTTATGCTTATTTTCTTAGCTTGTATGAGTTCTCTTCTTGCTTCCATGGTGACCATGTGTTTATGCTCATTTTCTCTCTTGCTAGCTTGAAATTTTTCTTGTTCCTTCTTGTTTTTGTGTTCAGTTTTCATGCTCAGTTTTTCTTTGTTTCCATGCATTTTTTGCTTGTTTTCATGCTAGCTTAGTGTTTTTAGTTGCCTTGTTCATCCCTCCCAAACCCACCCTCAAAAACCATAAAAAATTAGCTTTCCGCCGCCCATCACCACCGCCAGCGACCGGACCACCGTGTCCGCCACCTTGCTGCCACCAACCATCACCCTATTACCGCCCACCTTCCTTCCATAGCCATTGCCGAGTTCATACCTCCCATACCCAAGCTTGAAGAAGCTTCCCTTTTCCTAGTCAATGCATGTGACTCTTCTTCCCAAAGAAGCAAAGGCTAAAAGCACCCTTACCTTCCACTATGCTTTGTTTGGACATTTTGGGTATGTCTTACACACTTGTATCCTTTGTTGACTAGTCTTGATCAAAGAGACTGCAGCCCTCTTTTATGGGTTTCGAATTTGGTAGCACATAAGTGGCAAACCCCTAAAACTTATTTCCCTCTTCTAAGACTTGCCCAACATCAACTAAAAAGGCATTGTCTTTCTCTCTCTATTTCACCCTTGTTGCCGCCCAAGACAATTCAAAGTGTGGCCCACTGATAAAAGCTAAAGTCGTATCGCCTTATCAAAATAATCCTAAACAAACCTAACTCAGTAGAATAGGCAAGCAAGGGTCGAATCCCACAGGGAGGAGTTGTCTTTCTTTATGTAAGGTTGCATGCAATAGTAACAAAGGGGGGTTTTCGTTGATTGTTGGTAAACAAGTCAACAAAAGAAACAAAAGCAAAGGTTTGTAATCAATTAGAAAAACACTTAGCCAAACAAATATCCACCTTTAGTTTGGTTGATTGATCATTGATTATTCCTAGTCCTCAATCCTCATAAATGTCCTAATCCCTGTTCTGAAATAGTTACCAGTCCTACCAGTCCTGATAACCCTAACTATTAAACAATCATGAAACCATCAAGATTAATCTAATAGCAGTAGTAAGTTCAGGAATAGATAAGCTCATGCAATACTTAACAACCCGTCAGTACTCGACATGCAATCAATTCTCTTCACAATAAACATTCACAACCCGTTCCTGTAAATCGTGGTTGCTACTCTGAATTAGGTATGAACAATATTAATCTCAACAAGTTGACCAGATTAAGGTAACTAGCACTATAGATAATATCAATCTCAACTAGTTTGTCAGGCTAAGGAAACTAATATTAATAATACTAATCACAACAATTGATGAACTAGATCAACCAATAGAATTCAAAACCCTAATCCTGCAATATAAATAATATCAATAAAACTAGGTAGCTAATCTAGAGAAATCAATATAACTCAATGGAATGAAGCATAAGAGAATCAATAACATTCAAAGATAGAGTAAAGGAATAATCTCACAATCAAATTCAAACCAAGGCTTCAATTGTCGGACTAAGCAAAGGGTGCTTAGTTCTTCATACTCAAAGGGAAAACAATACTGAATGGAATAAAAACTTACTCTATCAAAGTGGCTGGGAAATTAGGTTAAATAACCTAACCCAAAACCAAGTCTAAAGATAACAAGTCTAATCTAAAAGGAAATAATAAAATCGAACTAAAAGAAATAAAGTAAAAAGAATTAAAATAAAAAGTAAACTTCGGATCTGACGAAATCCGCGCCGTGCTGATGCACATTTCCGCGACCGCGGGAGAATTTCCGCGATTGCGGAAAATTCACTTTTCTGACTCTTTGCTCTCGACTTATCTGCAACCAGCTTCCGCAACCAAGCTTGGAATTCCGCGATCACAGCACTGTTCATCTACGCCCACGGATTACTTTCTACAGCTTCTTCTCGCTTTTGTTGCGGTCTTCTCGTGGTGGCTTCCTTCCATCTTCTATAAATTTTCGTTTAAGCACTTGAAACCACCATAACGACACTTCTACTCCTCAACTCCAATCTCTACAATTGTGCACTAAACGTCTCCAAATAACACCCAAAACACCGGTAACAACTCCTAGTTAAACCCTACAAAGTAATGCTGATCAAATTCCCCCATGCTTAAACCTTGCTCGTCCTCGAGTAAGCTAAAAGAAACCTACTCCTTCAATCAAATCCCCAAGGTCTCAGGAAGCACAGAAAAACTCTCTCCACTAAGAATTGCACCTAACATGAATCTCCAAGGCACCAACACCATACAATACAACACAACACAACAACCAAACTTACAACAACCAAGCTTAAAGGAAAGCAGAGTACTTCCCCCAAGCTTATCCCGAACACCATAGAGTGAATAAAAATCTAATCCTAGCCTCCATCTATCTTCTTATACCTCCCAGAGTGACCTACCCGAATCCTCCTTATATTTCCTCTTCTTATGTCACCACGCCAGGAAAAATGAGGAATCCTAAAAATCACTCTTCTTCTTTTCACTCATTTTGCCAAGGCGCCCTTTCGGGTTTTCACCAAGCCACTCATTTCATTTTTCAATAGATGGGCTCACATAAACTCACATCACTCTTGACCAATTATTACCCCAGCCTAATGCTGGTCCAAGCCACATGCTTATTACCTAAGCCACCCTTTCGGGTTTTCGACTTATCCCAGGATTTCTATTCTTGCCTTTTTTCAAATTTTGGCTTTTTCTTTGTTTTTTTTCTTCTCCTCAACGACTAGCAAGTATAGAACACTCCCCCATGCTTAAACATTGCATTGTCCTCAATGTAATGAAAGACAAAAAAGATGAAGCACAGGAAAAGGCAAAAAATGAGTCACAAACGTCGTTGAGTTGGCTTGGACATGGAAAGTTGTTGCTGGCGGTATATCAATAAAAGCACATGTCTCTGGTGTCGCGTCGGTCTTCAAACTCAATCAAACTCCACCATGCAACCAAATAGATCCACTGTAAGGTGTAGTGGTACATCAAAGAATCGGGGCTGCACGGCATTCAACGAACACATAATGGAGCCCAGATGTAAACGGGGTGTGAGCTCTGGTGTTCCTCCTCACCAACTGTCGAATGTCGGGCCATCATCATTGCCAAATAAAATTGTGGGGCGAATGTCTACTCCTTGGCAGCATGATGCGTACCATCTCTCAAAATAAAACGCAGACAGCTGGCCTTCGGTAAAACAATTTTTTTTTGAGCAGGGATGAGGAGACTTACAGTAACTTTTCCACGATCACGAAAAAATTTCCGCGCCCGCGGAAAAGACTCTGGTGCGTAGTTCACCGTCTTCAAATTTTCTTCGGGTCTCCTACCTGCAGGTTAGTCTAATGCAAAAACAAAAGCAAGAACAAAAACAAAGTAACACAAAAATAACTAAAAACATGGAATGAAAAGACAGGAAAAGGAATACATACCTCGGGTTGCCTCCCGGATAGCGCCTTAGTTATTGTCGTGGCTCGACTTGGTATTCTTCCACTCAACTCGGGTTTCTCACAGCAACTGAACTCCTGGGGTCAAGATCAGGGGGATGCCTCTTTGTATTCTCTATGTTGAGCTTTACCCCCATTCTCATGCACTTCATGGTGAGTGGACCGTTGTTCATATCAATGATTGCACTTGCCATTTTCAAAAACGACCTACCCAACATCCTAGGGACTGCATGCTTGTCCTGCCCCATATCCAGCGTGGAGGAATTCGCCGTTTTAATCACGGTGTCCTTCTTGTGCTTCCCCTTCGGCTTCTTTTTGATCTTGCACAATGCCTTTAAAAATTCTGCGCAGCGAGGGATGCTGTTTGCCTGTTTGAATAAAAGAACGTTTGCCTCGCATTTACTGAAGGTTTCAAATAAATCCTTGTCGTTCTCCACCTTTCTGGTGTCCTTCAGAGCCTCGGGAAAGGGTGCGGGAGGCTTCAATGAACTGAGCGGAGGAAAGTGGGGGCGGACATATGCGTCGTAGGCAGCTTCGAGAGGATCTTGGGCACCAGGGGCTGTTCTGCGATCGCGGACATCCGTCCGCGGTCGCGGAAATTCGCCGATTTTTGGCTCTTCTTCAGCAACACATTCGCGGTCGCGGTTCTCCTCCTCACGGGCGCGACATTCTTCCTGTTCCCAGAAAAAATCTTCTTCAGAGAGCACATCACGGTCGCGGGCATCGTCTGGGATTCCCATCTCCTCAGTGAGCAAACCGCGGTCGCGGCACACCTCCCACGGTCTCGGTTTCTCTTCTACAGACACTCGTTGTAATCTGCACCCGTCTCACTAATTTGTTCTTCCCATTCAGCTAAGGGGGCGACATGCAGCTGCTCATGGCTTCAGAGGGTCATTGAAAAGACATCCTCTCCCTGGTGTACTACGGGGTGATGTAGTAGGTTCTCCGATGCCCTGACCTCCATGCTGCTCGTTGCTTGAGCCATTCGCTCAATATGCTTTTCCAAGTTCTGGATCATGGACTTCGTCTCTTGTTCACGTTGGGTGATAGATCGAAGCATATCCTCAGTAGACATGGAGGAACAGGGATTGGACACCGGTGGGCTATGCTCGTAAGCTGGATAGTATTGTTGTGGAGTACCCTACTGATAGAACGGTTGTGGCCCCGGGTAGAACTCCTGGTATTCATGACCATATAGTGGGTATTGTTGGTTCCCATAACTCGGATTGGGGTGATCTCTCCACCTTGGAGTGTATGTGCAGGAGTATGGGTCATATCGCGGTTTCTGCCAGAATTGCGGAAATCTCTCCACCTCTGTATCAAAATAAAAAAGAAAAGAAAAAGAAATCAGTAGCACGGGTGTGGACCGTAAGATAGGTCCACACAAAAATTGGCACACAAACACACACAAAGAAAGAATCAAAACGTGCCTCCCCGGCAACGGCGCCAATTTGACGGAGGCTAAAGTCGTATCGCCTTATCAAAATAATCCTAAACAAACCTAACTCAGTAGAATAAGCAAGCAAGGGTCGAATCCCACAGGGAGGAGTTGTCTTTCTTTATGTAAGGTTGCATGCAATAGTAACAAAGGGGGGTTTTGGTTGATTGTTGGTAAACAAGTAAATAAAGGAAACAAAAGCAAAGGTTTGTAATCAATTAGGAAAAACACTTAGCCAAACAAATACTCACCTTTAGTTTGGTTGATTGATCATTGATTATTCCTAGTCCTCAATCCTCATAAATGTGCTAATCCCTGTTCTGAAATAGTTACTAGTCCTGATAACCCTAACTATTAAACAATCATGAAACCATCAAGATTAATCTAACAGCAGCAGTAAGTTCAGGAATAGATAGGCTCATGCAATACTTAACAACCCGTCAGTACTCGACATGCAATCAATTCTCTTCACAATAAACATTCACAACCCGTTCCTATAAATCGTGGTTGCTACTCTGAATTAGGTATGAACAATATTAATCTCAACAAGTTGACCATATTAAGGTAACTAGCACTATAGATAATATAAATTTCAACTAGTTTGTCAGGCTAGGGAAACTAATATTAATAATACTAATCACAACAATTGATGAACTAGATCAACCAATAGAATTCAAAACCCTAATCCTGTAATATGAATAATATCAATAAAACTAGGTAGCTAATTTAGAGAAATCAATATAACTCAATGGAATGAAGCATAAGAGAATCAATAACATTCAAAGATAGAGTAAAGGAATAATCTCACAATCAAATTCAAATCAAGGCTTCAATTGTCGGACTAAGCAAAGGGTGCTTAGTTCTTCATACTCAAAGGGAAAACAATACTAAATGGAATAAAAACTTACTCTATCAAAGTGGCTGGGAAATTAGGTTAAATAACCTAACCCAAAACCAAGACTAAAGATAACAAGTCTAATCTAAAAGGAAATAAAAAAATTGAACTAAAAGAAATAAAGTAAAAAGAATTAAAATAAAAAGTAAACTTCGGATCTGACGAAATCCGCATCGCACTGATGCACATTTCCGCGACCGCAGAGAATTTCCGCGATCGCGGAAAATTCACTTTTCTGACTCTTTGCACTCGACTTATCCGCGACCAGCTTCCGCGACCAAGCTTGGAATTCCGCGATCGCGGCACTGTTCATCCGCACCCGCGGATTACTTTCTGCAGCTTCTTCTCGCTTTTGTTGCGGTCTTCTCGTGGTGGCTTCCTTCCATCTTCTATAAGTCTTCGTTTAAGCACTTGAAACCACCATAACGACACTTCTACTCTTCAACTCCAATCTCTACAATTGTGCACTAAACGTCTCCAAATAGCACCCAAAACACTGATAACAACTCCTAGTTAAACCCTACAAAGTAGCGCTGATCACCCACCTTCTTCAATACAAGTCAAAGGCACAAAACAAACCACTTGTCTAGACACATACATAAACGAAAAAGCCAAAATATTTCACCAAGGGCCAAGAAAAAGGCAATTGCCCTCAAATCTTCTCAAGTCTTAGTTGGGCCACAACAACCAAAAATGTGGGCAAGCCCACTTCACTTCGACAATAAGGTCCACTAAGCGCTCCTTCCATATTCTTCTAAGTCCACTTGCCACAAGAACCTACCATTCATGACACACATTGCGGTCTCATCTTTCTCTTGATCCATCTAGTTGCCTCACAATCCAAGTGTGTGAGTCCGTCAATTGTGTATACTTTGCATAGTGGTCGAGCCTCTTCCAAACACAAGTCCTCCACTTCCCTTGACCATTGCGTCCCTCAAAAACCATGCCACCTACACGGCTTTGCTCTTTTATTTGACCCTCCTTTGTTTCATTATTTGATTGCCTAGGCTTAGCTTGCTCTTGCATTCTTAGTGTGATTACCTTGGTTGCCTAAAACATTGATTTGCTTGCCTTCTTTCTTGCATTGCTTGGATTAGATTGTCTTGGGCCTAAGGTATTCATATTTTCTTAAGTATGACTTGCTTTGTTTGCTTGGGACTTTTTACTTGGTTTGCCTATTGACTGTGCTAGGTGAGTCACCATGGACGAGCCATATTGGTCTTCTCCTCCTCGGCCGCTACCGGGACGGCACCCACGCAGCCAAGCTCATGACCCCACGGCCTTGTATGGAGGCTCTTATTCACGCGCCACCCCTAGGCCCGCCACTGGCTACGAGGGTCGCCGCAATTATGCTCATAGTTTCCTCGAGTTCGAGATGGAGTCCTTTGGAGGCTATGACGAGGACGGCGCCTACGGATGCTATGAAGAGACATTTCAAGAGGAGGCTTGGGCGGATGTGAGCCACCGAGTATATGCTCGTGCCCAAGGCAAGACTCGGTGCCCGCTCGACCGCCGTGACCCGGGCTGGCTGCCGCCTCCCCGTGCCGACTGCCATGCCGAAGGCCATGACCCGGGGTGGCTGATAGCATGCATTTAGGCTAGTTTAGGTCACGTTTATTTCTGCTATTTTGGTTTGTTTCGTTCATTTTCCTTTTGGTTTTATTTGGTTTTAGTAGATTTGTAGTGTTCGGAGTCTACTCTTGCGTCTGTTTCATTTCAGGTTCTTTAGGAGGCATTTTTGGAGAATGTGAGCTTCAATACGAAGATGTTCTAGTAGTGGGCTCAAAGGGATGATGCCAATGTCAAGTGTGCGGATGACAAGAAGGAGGCGGGACTAAGGAATCAATCTCTCTCGTCTGAAATTCCTGGGCGTTGGTCCAACTTGTAAAACTTCGTTCTCCCTGATCAGACCTCCAAATGCAATGATTCCAACTCGAGGAGTTAGATATGCGAGTCTAGTTTGCCTCCTCAAAATTTCAGACCAAAATAATGAGTGAACAGAAAGTTATGACATTTCTCCTGAAGTGTCGCAGATGGAGGTGTCGAGACCCGGCCGAGTTTCGGCCCGAGTCAGGAGCCACCTCAAGACGTCAACTGGGAACAACTCGGTCGTGACCCGACCGAGTTTGTGCCCGAGTCACCCAAGGAAGTTAACTGAGAACAACTCGGTACAGACCCGACCGAGTTGCCTCTCGAGTCAGCCCAAGAGTTGTTAACTGAGAACAACTCGGTCATGACCCGACCGAGTTGTCGCTCGAGTCAGCAACGCTGACTGAAACTCGGCCCGTGACCCGGCCGAGTTTCTGGACCAAGTCGAGCTACTTGTTTTGTCTCCGACTTGTTTTGTTCCTTGGGTCGTTTGCTATTTCGAGGGGGTATAAAAGACTTGTAAAAACTTCTATTTCGGGGACCTAGTAGCTGCATCTACGTTTTTCTAGATCTCAAAAACCCTAGGGGAAGATTTTGGAGATTTTGCTACATTGGATCGTTTGAGAATCGAATCTCTTTTGGAATACAATTGGTATGTTGTCTCTTTCGATGAATTTGATTTCTCTTTCTCTCATGTCTAGCTAAACCTTCTTTTCTAGGGTTGGGTGAACCCAATGGTGAATTAGGTAGGTTTGATTGCGGTATTTGATTGAATGAATATGTGAATGAGATTTGATTCTATCCTAGGATGCTTAATGACCTAATTGATTCGTAATTAGGATTTCTATTGGAATTTGAGACCGAAAGGAGAAAATGATAATAGAAGATTGATATATGATAGATCCCTAGGATAGAACTTGAGGATTATTTGTGCGAAAGTGACTTAATCCCTCTTGTGGTACTTGACTATCGAATTGATTTTTGGATGAGTAGATTCCGCGGAGCGCGAAAGCGAATGTTGTTTCTATTTGTTCATTGATCTTTACAGAACTTAATGGACCTTAATGAGATTAGCTTTGTGCGAAAGTGACTGCTAGTCGAGTCTAGGTACATGCACTATTCGTCTGAAAAGAGGTAGTGTTGACATTAGATAGTGAGTCCTTCAAATAACATTCATATTGAAATCTAATCAGATATTGTCTAGAATCTACCGAAACACCATTGTGGGGATCCTAACCTTGGAAGCTTTTTCCCAACTGATAATTCATTTTTACTTGACATTTGTTACCATTGAAACCGAATTGCAAACCTTTCTTGTCTACGACTTAGTCTATTAGTTGATCTAGCAATTGATACTACTTCATAGTCCCTGAGTTCGACACCTTGGTACTACAACCGAACCCGTACACTTGCGGGGTAGGATTTGGACCTATCAAGTTTTTGGCGCCGTTGCCGGGGATTATTGCTAGTATTGGTGGTTACACACAACCGGTAGATTAGGTCTTATTTTGTTTTTTACTTTGTTTCTTTTGTCTTTGGTTTCAGATATTGTTCTCACTCCTATGCGAAGAGCCCTGAGCACTGGTGAATTCTACGAACCAGATCCTGAACCCGAGCGTGCTTTTCACAAAAGAAGAGGAGAGCAGAAAGAAACTAGAGCCCGAGCAATGGATGAGGCGGCACAACAGCAACAACAACAGCAGGAGTTGCTGCAACAACAACAGCTGCAACTGCAAGAGTTGCAACAACAACTACTGAATCAGCAACAGGAGATGCAACAATTGTTGAATGTGCCTCCGCCCATGACATTGGGTGACTATGTGCTGCCACGTCACCAAGGACCCACATCTAGTGTGGTCCGACCTCCAGTTTAGGCCAGGAATTTTGAGCTGAAGCCATCTCTGATTAATATGGTTCAGCAAAATCAGTTTGGAGGTCTTCCATCCGAGAATCCTCACCAACATCTCAACACTTTTCTGGAGCTTATGGATACGGTGAAGATTCATGATGTCTCGAATGACGCGCTTTATTTGCGCGCTTTCTCATTCTCTTTGAGAGACAGGGCTAAAGCATGGTTCAAGGCCCTGCCTCATGGCACTATCACAACATGAGATGAGTTGGCTAAAGCTTTCCTAACCAAGTATTTCCCCCTCAAAGAAGATAGTTGAGATGAGGAATCAGATCAGTTCATTTCAGATGAAAGATGGGGAGTCTCTGTATGAAGGTTGGGAGAGATTCAAAGAGCTCTTATTGTTATGTCCTCACCATGGACAAGATAAGTGGGTGTTGCTTCACACCTTCTACAATGATGTGGACAACGCTACTAGATTGCTCATTGATGCCTCATCTGGAGGCACAATCATGAATATGCATGTTGATGTGGCTTGGGAGAAGATTGAGAATATTGCCCAACACAACCACTATTATAATGATGCTCGATCTACTCCAGGCTCTAAGAGAACAGCTGGTCTTTATGAGGTTGACAATGAGGTTGCGCAACAAGCAAAGATGGAGGCTATGGCTCATGAGATAAAGCAGATGAAGTTGAGTATGAGTAGAGCTAAGCTTAAGAATGAAGAGAGTCCACCTCCGGTTGTTTCAAATGTGGTTTGTCAATTCCGTGGGGCAGGTAATCATACTATATCATCTTGCCAAGTGTTTGCTTCTAAAAATGAGCCACATGAGGAAGAAGTGAACTACATGAAGAACTTCAACAGGGGTCCTAGAAATGATCCATATTCCAACACCTATAATCCCGGTTGGAGGAATCATCCTAATTTTTCCTACAAGAATGATGATGCTCAGCAAAGACCACCTCCAGGGTTCCAACCGGGACTCTCTCGACCGCAAGCACCCGCTCAGACCTTTGATAATTCCGCACTTCAGTCTGTGTTGAGGGAAATGGCTAAAAATCAAGGGATCATTGCTTCTCAGTTGGAAGCCCTATCCAAGAAGGTTGAAAACTTTGAGAGCTTGCCTAAGAGGATGGACCAATTGGAGAGTAAGTTGGCCCAAATTGCTATGAATGTTCCTAGGCCTACTAGTCAACTTCCTGGTCAACCTGAATTCAACCCTAGGGAGCATTGCAGGGTTGTCTCTCTGAGTGAAGAAAAACAGTTGGAAGAGAACAGTCCAAGAGAAAAAGAAGCGACAAAGGAGCCTATGGAGAAGCCACAAGAAGAAGAACCCAAGTATGTTGCTCCCCCGCCATACAAGCCACCTCTTCCTTTTCCTCAGAGAAAGATTCAGATACAGCTAGAGCACCAATTTGTGAAGTTTAAGGAGATGATGAAGAAGCTGTATGTTGACATACCTTTCACAGATGTCATCACTCAAATGCATGCGTATGCTAAGTTTCTGAAAGAGATTCTGATCAAGAAGAGAAGGCTAGAGGACTATGAGACTGTGGCCCTGACAATGGACTGCGCTGAGAAGATGCCAAAGAAACTACAAGATCCAGGTGAATTCTTTATCCCTGCATATTTTGGCAATCTCACTTATAATTGTCTTTGTGATCTCGGGTCTAGTGTCAATGTTATGCCTTTGTCAATCTATAAAGAACTGAAATTGGGTGAGCCTGTTCCATCCAAGATGCATCTCATTATGGCTGATAGGTCTGTTACTCATCCTGCTGGGATAATAGAAAATGTCCCTGTGAAAGTGGGAAAGTTCTTCATACCAGGAGATTTTGTGATACTTGACACAGAGGTTAGTGATAAAACTCTCATCATCCTTGGGAGACCATTTTTAGCCACTGCTGGGGCTAATATTGATGTCAAGAATGGGAAGCTTTCATTCACAATAGGGGAAAAGAAGATTGAGTATAAATATTTCAAGGACTACTTTCTTGAGATATACAAAGACACTCCACCAGCTCCTATCACAGGTACCTGTTGTAAGATTGAGGTTGATCCTGGGCAAGAGGAGATCTTATCGGACATAGCTGGTTTGCTTGATGAGTGTTTGGGAAATCTGGACTTGGATGCTTATGAGAATGCTAGTGCGAAGAAAAGGCAAACACCAACGAAAAGGAAGAAGGCCAAGACAAGGGTTGAGCTCAAGAGTGGAAATATGGTGTTGTTATCCCATGAAAAATCTAACATGTTTCCAGGTCCTAAGGGGACAAGATGGTCAGGACCATATAGGGTGACTCGAGTTCTGAAAGGTGGGACGGTCATGTTATGGCATAAAAACTCAGGAAAGTTCAAAGTGCAAAGTCATCGGCTGAAGCCTATTATCACGCTTGACCCGATCAAGCAGGGTACCACCGACCCTCCCGATCCAAGTACATGAAAGTGGTGGGAGGTCAAGCTAATGACCTAAAACAAGCGTTGGGTGGGAGGCAATCCATCAGATTCATGGTGAGTACTTCTTTTTCCTTACGCTTTTACTCTCTACATTGGGGGCAATGTAGGTTTTAAGCTTGGGGGAGGGGAGTATTTTCATTTTGCATTGCATATAGTTTGCATGATTAGTTGCATTTTTGTTTGCATTTGAATTTTTAGTTGCATATTTGCCCTGCTTGATCCTTTGTGGGTTCTCATAACAGTACATGTACCATAAATCCTCTTAATATGCCTTGATTGTTGATATTACAAATTGCATTATGAGCATGATATGATTGATCAAACCTATGACAATGACCTGAGCATGTGGACTTTGACTAAGATACGTTAGAACCGACACTCTAGACAAAATGTCCTAGCGAGCTTGTTGGCCTTCCTTGGACTACATTTGCAAAAGTCTCTCGTTTTCTTCATGTGTGTGAACTCTCTTTGTGTGCTAACTCTAGAACTTGCATTAATATCTTCTTTGAGGCCACGCTCACGACTTATGTGCATGACATTAATAGGATTGAGGCATTGTTTTTATTAACCCTTTTCATCCTTGGCCACCCTATTCATGTATCCTTTGCTTGAAGCCCGTTGTGCCTTATTGCCTATTCTTTGGAAACTCCACAAAAGCATACCGAGCCTATAAGTTCATCCTTCCCATCCGGGAACTAGGATAGTTGAATTGTTGTTGCTAAAGTGGATTTTAGCCAAACTTGGGGGAGGTTATATATATGGTGGTTAGAAATGTGTATAAATTTGTAATGTGTCTCCTTTCCATGTGTCTTCTTTGACTTTAAAAAGAAAGAAAAAAGAAAGAAAAAATAAGTCAAGTAAAAGAAAGGAGACCATGTCATATGTAAGGGTTAAGTTGTATGGGTTTGAAGGTTGCAATTCAATTAAAGGGTATTTTCGCTTGGTGTTGTCTTGGTAAGATCCTCTTCCCCGGATTTAGCTCCTCGTGGCCTAAATACTCCTATGCCCTATGTTATACCTTGGCCCCATTACAACCTTGGAAAAGCCCTCATGATTTTTGTCGTGTGCATGGTCTTTAGTGGTGGAGATTAAGAACACTGTTGCAAGCTTATGGTAGTGTAGCATTCAAAGTTGAGAATTGATATTGAGTGAAACACATGCTTAAACACATGAGTGTGAGTGACTTGTTTTTTTCGATTCTGGTGAGGTCTTGAGTGAAGGAACTGATTGTACTCTTGTCATTGATTGAGAAGCATGCTAGGACGGAATTTGTTGTTTGTTTGGCCTTTCATGGTTATTGGTCATATGTCTTTTGGATAGAAACAATTGTTGCATATTCTGTGTATTCATTGTCATGCACTTGCTTGGGACAAGCAAGGTTCAAGCTTGGGGGATTTGATAGCATGCATTTAGGCTAGTTTAGGTCACGTTTATTTCTGCTATTTTGGTTTGTTTCGTTCATTTTCCTTTTAGTTTTATTTGGTTTTAGTAGATTTGTAGTGTTCGGAGTCTACTTTTGCGTCTGTTTCATTTCAGGTTCTTTAGGAGGCATTTTTGGAGAATGTGAGCTTCAATACGAAGATGTTCGAGTAGTGGGCTCGAAGGGATGATGCCAATGTCAAGTGTGCGGATGACAAGAAGGAGGCGAGACTAAGGAATCAATCTCTCTCGTCTGAAATTCCTGGGCGTTGGTCCAACTTGTAAAACTTCGTTATCCCTGCTCAGACCTCCAAATGCAATGATTCCAACTCGAGGAGTTAGATCTACGAGTCTAGTTTGCCTCCTCAAAATTTCATACCAAAATAATGAGTGAGGTGAAAGTTATGACATTTCTCCTGAAGTGTCGCAGATGGAGGTGTCGAGACCCGGCCGAGTTTCGGCCCGAGTCAGGAGCCACCTCAAGACGTCAACTGGGAACAACTCGGTCGTGACCCGACCGAGTTTGTGCCCGAGTCACCCAAGGAAGTTAACTGAGAACAACTCAGTCCAGACCCGACCGAGTTGCCTCTCGAGTCAGCCCAAGAGTTGTTAACTGAGAACAACTCGGTCATGACCCGACCGAGTTGTCGCTCGAGTCAGCGACGCTGACTGAAACTCGGCCCGTGACCCGGCCGAGTTTCTGGACCGAGTCGGGCTACTTGTTTTGTCTCCGACTTGTTTTGTTCCTTGGGTCATTTGCTATTTCGAGGGGGTATAAAAGACTTGTAAAAACTTCTATTTGGGGGACCTAGCAGCTGCATCTACATTTTTCTAGATCTCAAAAACCCTAGGAGAAGATTTTGGAGATTGGATCGTTTGAGAATCGAATCTCTTTTGGAATACAATTGGTATGTTGTCTCTTTCAATGAATTTGATTTCTCTTTCTCTCATGTCTAGCTAAACCTTCTTTTCTAGGGTTGGGTGAACCCAATGGTGAATTAGGTAGGTTTGATTGCGGTATTTGATTGAATGAATATGTGAATGAGATTTGATTCTATCCTAGGATGCTTAATGACCTAATTGATTCGTAATTAGGATTTCTATTGGAATTTGAGACCGAAAGGAGAAAATGATAATAGAAGATTGATATATGATAGATCCCTAGGATAGAACTTGAGGATTATTTGTGCGAAAGTGACTTAATCCCTCTTGTGGTACTTGACTATCAAATTGATTTTTGGATGAGTAGATTTTGCGGAGCGCGAAAGCGAATGTTGTTTCTATTTGTTCATTGATCTTTACAGAACTTAATGGACCTTAATGAGATTAGCTTTGTGCGAAAGTGACTGCTAGTCGAGTCTAGGTACATGCACTATTCGTCTGAAAAGAGGTAGTGTTGACATTAGATAGTGAGTCCTTCAAATAACATTCATATTGAAATCTAATCAGATATTGTCTAGAATCTACCGAAACACCATTGTGGGGATCCTAACCTTGGAAGCTTTTTCCCAACTGATAATTCATTTTTACTTGACATTTGTTACCATTGAAACCGAATTGCAAACCTTTCTTGTCTACGACTTAGTCTATTAGTTGATCTAGCAATTGATACTACTTCATAGTCCCTGAGTTCGACACCTTGGTACTACAACCGAACCCGTACACTTGCGGGGTAGGATTTGGACCTATCAGTGGCTGCCGCCCACACATTCCCACGAGTCGTTTGCCGCGTGGCTTGCCGCGGAGAGCCGCGCCAAGGAGGCTGTCGCCGAAGCCTCACGCGCTGCACATGCCGAAGTGGCTAGGCTCCGTCGCGAGGAGGAAGCCGTCAAAGCTCATGTCGAGGCCTTGCACGCCTCTCTAGTCGAGATTCGCCGAGAGGGGGAGGCCAGGGACGCACGGATGGCCGCCCTTAAGCTCCACATGGCTGCCTTCCTCCCCGTGGCCGCGGCGCCCACAACTAACTTAGAGCAACCCCCTTCGGCTTTCACCCTCACCGCGGGCCACCGTGAAGAGATCATTGTCGAGGTCGAGCGGCGTCGAGAGAAGAAGGTCGTGGCCACCGAGGCGCAACTAGCGGTGGAGGCCGTCGATCACCAAATGGCCGCCATGGGCCCCCGCTTGGCCATCATCCCCATCACCTCCCTGTCGCCTACTCCGGCCCTGGCGCCACTCCCCACGGTGCCCCTCCTTCCCGGCACCACCTCGCGCGGCCCGGCCGACCGCCACCTTGCGGCCTCGGCACAAGAGGAGCCCAGCGAGCTTCTTGACGCTCGACCGCCACCGGAAAGGCGTCCGCCAGACCTCATCGAGGATGTGCCTAGTGACCGTCCACCAACCACGTGCCGCCAAGGCCCACCTCGAGGCCTTCGGGTCTCCACCTCCTCCTAGCATGCCCGCCATCGGAGCAACCCATACCTCCTCCTTGATGCCGCACCCTTGGATCCGCCGCGACTTGGTTGGCCGCCGCCCATCGCCGCAAGCGACCCCTTGTCGCCTATTGGCGGCTCCTCATCGACCCACCACCATGGCGGTCGGCGCCCCATGGTTGAACCACCGACGGAGGCTTGCACCTTGATACCACCTTGGTCGGCGCCATTGTTGCCCTTAATGCCTCACACCCAAGTCGAGGCCTCCCTCTCCGGCCACTCCCCGACACTTCTTTTGGCTCGCCGCCGCCAGTTTACACCGGCACCTCCTGACCGGCGGCTTTGTTCTCTCTTGGGGCCTCCCTTTGGCCGCCCCACCATAGATGTGGCCTTGCTCCCGCCTTGGTCGGCGCCCTCTTTGCCGCTCGGGGCCTCACCATTGCCCCTTTACCAAGGAGTCCGGCGCCTCATCCTTTCCCCACCCAAGGAGCTCTCCCTCCACGCCCACCATGCGGCCCACGTCTCTCTTGGCCGGCGCCATGTCCATAGGCCGGCCTTTATGGAGCCTCCTCCTTTTGATGGCTGGAACAAGAAGGACCGAGACAAGATTGCCAACATATTGTCTCCTAGGTATGTGCTCTCATCTCCTTGTCATGCTTACACTTTGTTGACTTCCATTTCTTTGTATTCGCATGACCCCGAGACCCTCCTTCGTCCTCTATTACCGATGTGTGCCACCTTGGGTGACCTTGTGGGACATTCTTAGGTTGATGCTTTCCTTCTCCGAGAGGGTGCGTTTTGTGTCCTTAGAGCCTCTTTTAGGAATTTGTTGATTGAGGATGCCATTGAGTGCCGTAGAGAATTTGGGAACACAATACCCATGGCAACTTTTGAGGATCAAGCCACTTAAAGTTACGACACCCTCTCATTATATCATCTCGCTCCATTGGGATGTCATCCTTGCATACGAGATACCTTCTTTTTTAGTGATTGGGTTTGTCGCAAGTGTACATGACGATCGGGAAATTGCACTCACACATTGTAACCGGAGCTTGTGCATTGTTGGACGACAAAGTCATCCTCTCCTATGAACTTGGTATCGCGGATCTAGACTATGAATTATTGTATTACAAGCTATAAACTATTTCAAAAACTAAAGCCAAAAAAGATGAATAATATTACTGAAAAGCTGAATAATCTCTTGCGAGGTCGAGTTTTCTCCTCTGCACGGCAGATCTAGAACTAGCGAACCCTAGAAGAAGCTTTGCGCGATGCCGCTTGATGTGAGTATTAGGTTGGTAACGTGCCTTTTTATAGACGAGTATTAGGGTTGGTAACGTGCCTTTTTGAAGACGAGCATATTAGACTCAAATCAAGGCTTGAGCAAAATTGGGCTTCGTGGACCGGATGAATAACTAAGCCCAGTTATGTGTAACACCCCCAAAACTTAACCCTTTTGGAAAGGTATTACCGCCAGTGACCACAGTGTTCCTTACCGAGATCACCCAAGACTTTACCATTTAAATACAATTTATGAAATACAAATGATACATAATGATCAAAGCATTCAATTCCAAAGCATAACATTGTCAAAGAAACATGAGTTACGGGATTACAACCCAATCCCGAATAGGCTAACACAGAGTTTAAACCAAATACAGCGGAAGTCTTATAAAGTAGGGTACAGTGGAAGTCTTATAAAACACATTACAACCAAAGTCATTGCCCAAAAGATCTCAACCTGATTAACGAAATAACTCAAACATTCGAAAACCACCGTCGACTCCATAGTCCTTCTATTCTTCTGAGCTACCTTCTATCTGATGTGCCGAATCGAACGGATGACACCAGCCCACATGCAGAGAACAAAGTTCTTGGTTTAGTCTACTTGAATAGACTAGCAAGGGTATAAAGCAGAAGGTTCGATGTAGTTGTATTAGGTTAGACTTATCGTTTCTCGAATGATAACCGATAACGATAATCAACCTTCATACTTCTACAGAATAATAACAAGAGGTATGCACAAGATAAGACTCTGGAAGACTGAATCATTACAGAAATCAACTCAAAGGAAGACTCCAACGGAAGTGAGTCTTTAAGGAATTATGACAAATCTGGAAAGTTTAAAGAATCATACAACAATGATTTAAAAGCTGACTGAGATGCTTCGGTTCACGACCAACCTTACCGCATACAGCGGATCCAGATTGGAAAGAGAACGTACTATAATCAAAGTCGAGACGAGTTTTCCTAGCTGCACTATAACTTAGTTGCACTACTCGTCGAAGGTTTATTTATTATGTGCGTCGAGTAGCACTTATCTGATTTATATTTCAAACACACATCACGTTATTAGACTTTTACATGTGTACCCCACCATTGGGACGACACATATTAGTATACGTTTCGTCGAGAGTGACGCACACTGGAAGGTTTGTGACACCAGCTAAGTGTCCTGCCTCTACACACTTGTGAAAGAGACCGATCATGATCTTAAAATAGTACCAGGTGGAGACGAGCTACCCCGATACCAGATTATAAAGAAACGACCGGACGAAGTCCGAGTACATTCCTAACTAACAGTGCTAACCACACAGATACAGCACAATCACAGTTATAGAATAAATCCACATAAAGGCCCGAAAGGCGATCACAAATAATAGCGCTGTTCTAACAGATATACAACCTATTATATGATTTTCAAAACAATTTATAAATCACTTCGAGAAGAACACAGTAATAATCGTTCCAAATTAATTAATCAATTGAAATAACTGATAATCAATGTAAATATGGAAACGATGAGCAAGAGCAAACCGCCACTTGCCTTAATCCCCAGAATAGAAACAACCCTAACGACAACGACGGGATTCCGGGCTCGACACGGGTATAGCTCCGACAGCACAATGACCTTCGAGTTGACCCATAAAAGGAACCCTAAGTTAGATCCGACATAACCACAGTACGAAACTAAAAACGACGAAAGAAAACGAAAGGAACGATGCCACAACGACGACCACCAAAGCCAAAAGCCCAAAAAGGCATTCTGGATACTGGCGGAGGTCACCGTTCTTGGCGGCGGTCGTCGCAGTTCATCACGGCAGGCGCCGTGAAGAACGCGGCAGTCGCCGTGAAGAACTCAGACGACAGAAGCGGCGAGAAAACTCACCCAAAACACGAGCGACTCGGCCTCCTTCGACTTGCTTTGGTTTCTAACCTCCAAGGCTAGCAAAAGCTTCACAAAGGCACTCTGGAAACACCACCAAACGACCTCCGGTGAAAGCTTCAGAAATCCGGCGAGGCACAACTCCGGTGAGGCAAGAATTTGGGAGAGCTTGGGCTGTGGATTGAGCTCAAAAACCCCTCCCAAACACCTCCTTTTATAGCCAAATGCCAGGAAACACAATGATGGCCCTACGACGAGCTACTCCGGCGCTGCCAGAGCCACGCCGGCGACCTTCGGGCAAGGACCTCCGGACAACGACGGCGGGCGCCGTGGAGAGCAAGGGTCGCCGCCTCACAAATTGCCTACGGCGGGCGCCGTACTGCACGGCGGTCGCCGCCACTAGGCCTGGCGCCCAGCTAGGAAGACGACTACGCCAGTCCTCGAGCCTGGCGACGGCGGGCGCCGCCATAAATGCGGCGGTCGCCGCCCCTGTGGCTTCGCGCCCATTCTGGTTTTGGACGACAACAACTTTAACCCGGGATAAAATTATCGTACGCGAACGAGTATTAAAATCCAAAGCACGTCGTCTGTATTTTATTTCACTGAGAAAAATATTACAGATACAGAGAGCATTACCGAACGTCTTAAACTCTCTGAATTAAATCCGACGTACATAACGGGTACTCGGGAAAAATCCCGGAACTCCAGAAATAGCTTACAAAAATACGGGGTATCACATTATGTGCATTAACTGTTAACACACGGATCTGTGGATTAACATTTAACGCACAGTTTTGTGCGTTAATAGTTAATGCACAGTTTATATGTTGTTGTTTCGTGATTTAAGGCATTTATTTGCACTTTATGATAATGTTAATTTTTATTTTAAGATTTGTATACCTTATACTTATACAATATTCATCAATTATAGTTTATACTAATGTAATATAATGATTCTTAAGAAGTTATCACTTGTATTATATACTAATGTGGAATGACGGAGTCTTATGAAGTTATCACTTGAACTTTATACTTACGCTATAGCATGAAGTATGAAGAAGTCGAGAATTTGGGCGTAACTAGGTGGCGCCCAAAGGGTATCTAGTATATACTAGGGTTGAGCATCGGTCCAAACCCGAACCGGACCGGACCGACCCGGACCGGACCGGAACCCGGAACACCAAAAATGGTGGACCGGAACCCGGACCGGAAATATCTGGTCCGGTCCTATTTGGACCGGTTTAGGATTTTATTAAATTTAAATATAATTTATTTACATTTAAACATGAAAAAACCCTCAAATTTAAATATAATTTACCCTAAACTCTAAACCCTAAATCATAAACCTCAAATATAAAAATACTTTAAACCCAAAAATATTAAGATTTTAAAAAAAAATCGGGTCGAACCGGACCGGATTTGGACCGGACCGGATTTGGACCGGACCGGACCGGGAATTTCGGAAATCCCTGGATCGGAGACCGGACCGATTCGGTCCGGTCCGGTCCGGTCCAAATTTCCGAGCCGGACCGGAAAATGCTCAACCCTAGTATATACCCTTTGGGTGCAACCTAGTTGCGCCCAAAGGGTTTCTAGTGTTTTTTAGGGTTTAGGGTTATATACTATGATTATATCATATATTTATATACTATGATTATATCCTATAGTTATATACTATGATTATATCTTATAGTTATATCCAATTTGGTTATATATTATGGTTATATTCAATAATTATATACTATTGTTATAACCTATATTATATAAGTACGTTACGGTTACATATATTAGAGTATAATGTATGATATGCTACAAAATTGACGGTTATTAACTAGTGCACAATAAAAATTGGAAAACTACAATTACCTTAATTTATATAAGTAGAGGAAACTACAAATTGGAAACAAAGTGGATTTACATCGGCTAAACATATCCAACTCCATCCCGATCCAACATTTGTAGTAGTTGGATATCCTAAGCACTATGACTAAAGAAATATCCCCCCCCCCCTAGACCACCCATGGTCCGTTCCGTGACGTAATCTCTCATCCTAGACTCAAACGGTTTATCCCATCCTTCAACATTAGCATCTTTTAATCGGGTCCAAACGTCGGGCGGGGGTGGAATCGGACAAAGATCATCAACTAGCCAAACCTGTACAAATTCAAGGGTTAGAATAAATACAAAATAAATAAAGGTTAATGATGATCAAATGTGGAAATGCATACCGGTACAAAATATTCATGGTTGCCTACAAGGGTTATCGCATGCACCATAGTGGGAGGTTGTGCGCCTAGGGGAGCCCACATTGGGAGGCATATGTGAGGTCCAGACCATGATAGTACAACAAGAGCCACCTGGAATCGTGTGGCAAACGCCAAGCCGGCCATAGGAACTTTCATCCAGTGATGGCTCAAGCACACTCCAGTATAATTCATTAACACGATCAACTCTGATATCGGGGTAACAACACAGGTCGGGGTGTACAGCTCTCGACGTTGTTGTAGTTCCTTGGAAAGCTCCCATCGGATGTGTCATAATTGTCTTGGTCCCCCCTAATAATATAGCCAGTGAACAACACCCACAATTACCATCGCCCATTACATTCTATACTACTGAAATATAGGTGAACATGAACAAATCAATATTCTCTCGACCCCAGTTAAAATCGAGGTAAATCACTTCCTTCCCACCCTTAGGTGGTCCGGTGGTGCTACGCTTGCCAGTTGAAACTCCGCTGCGCGGTTTACTGCTCGGAGGACGTCATTTAGATCCCACGGACGAATTATTTCTCTCCTCATCCTTCTTCTTTTTTTCTGCCGCCTGTGCTCAAACCAACTCGGGTCCCTCTTGGTATCGTTCTTCTTCTTTTTAGGTCTCCCCTTCTTGGTCTCAACGATCGGGGGCTCTTCTACGGTACACGATCTCGGATCACAGTAATCTTTGTACTTGCGGGCAAACTCGGACTTAAGCTCTAGGGGCAAATCGTTGTTGGCCCAATCTCCCCACATGGCACCTAAGATGACATCTTCTTCTGAGAAAGTGGTCCTCATCATGTGCGAGATCGGGAAGACCCACTCCTTCCCACTTGATTTGCTTCCAATAAATATTGATTTCACTTGGCTTCAACGGGACATCGGCCTTTACATATTCCTTGATCCTGTGTGGGCAAGGCAAGCCTAGGGAGGATTTCCAAAACACATCACAACATTCTTCCTCGGGTATTTTTCCTTCCTTTTCCCTACCAACTTCCTTGTATAGCATTCTTAAGCACTTTTCTGAGACCTTATGAAGAATGCGCCTGAAAAAAACCTTCACCCAATTCGGCCCATCTACGATCTCTGTGGGCGCCTTAAAAGCACTATGTTCCATATCACCCCTGATTTCCCGAACCTGAACAGCAAACATATTGTCGATTTGCTGCACGAGGGTGTCCAATCCTCCAACAGACGATTCGATCCCGTCCTTCAGCACAGAGTGCTGACTCTCAACCCTGAAAATAAAACTCAAGTTACACTTAGTATATATTGATATGTATCTAAAGGGGTTTTCCTAGTTGCACTTATGAATTTACTTGTTTGATGATCTTGTGGCGAAATGGAGAATTGTGTCGCACCACGCACATACTAGCATCTTCTTGTACGGATCAAGCCATATCCTCTTCACGTAGTCCATCATCTAGGGTAGCTTAATCCATTTCTCCGTCAAGTATTGAAGTCGTGCCTCGTACACATCCTCAGTGGGCGACCTCAACAACCAACGAACATTACCACTAAAATGCTTGAAGTTGTCAATATGTTTCATAGCATAACCTTTCACGTTGCGGTTGACATGGACCATACACAACAGACGATGCGAATTGGGAAAGACTATTTCAAGAGCGTTCACAAGGCCGAGCTCTTGATCTGACATGATCGCCTTAGGTTTCTGTCTCTCGAACATGATCTTAAGGCATTGCAAGGCCCATTTGTAGTGCTCTGTCGTCTCATCTTGCGTGAATACGATCGCAATACAGAACATACGGTTGGTGCAAGTGAATCCAACAAACTCCAACAAAGGAATGTTGTACCTATAAATGTAAAAATTAGAACACTTATATGCAATTACATAGTTTAGATGTAGTAATAACGATAACTAAACTTTCATACATGTTGGTCTTGTAGGTCGTATCCATGATGACGACGTGAGGGAACAAACGCAACAAATGTCTAGCTTCGGGGTGACAAATAAAAATGTCACTCAAAACCTCCTTCCCTTTATCATTGCGAACTGTGTCGGTGCTTGTATAATAACCTGTCGTCTTTAGAAATTCCAACGTGTATTACGGCACCGTCAAATTCTCCCTGGATTTCAGCCTCTCCTTAGCCTTGTAATTGTACAGTTGGTTCCTTGATGTCAAGTATTGGGGATCCGCCTTTAGAAATAGACTCATAATAGCCTTCGGCTTTGTGCCGGAGGTTGACAAAGCATTCACGCTATGACGTTGTTCCTGCGAAAGTCGCCCAGCAAATGCATGACCAATCAAACTACTTGAAAGATCATAGTCGTGCCATCCTCTAACGACGGATAATTTCCACCTGTCAGATTTGATTCAATTTCCTTTCACAAGCACCCCATGCAATAGAAACGGGCACGCACTCTTCTTTGTCCTCGATTTGTATTTCTGTGTAGGGATTGCCTCGGGACCCTCAACCTCCTTCTTTTTCACCACCGATCTATATGACCCAGACTTTTCACATGACAATATGACCTTTCTAGCCCAAGATTTACTTATGACGATCACCATACACAGTTCCAAACCTACATTCTTAGCCCAATTGATCATGTCTCTATCACTCCATTCCTCACTTGTAGTAAAATGAGCAGAATAGTCCACTGGCAAAAAATTGCTATCACTAGAGTCGTCCTATTTATTTTCAAAAAGATTATACATTAGAGGTTTTTCTAAGAGCGTTTTAAAAAACTAACATAATGATGTTCTGACCACAAACATATAATTTACTTAATAATTGATAAACTAACACATGTGATCATCCTATTTATTTCGTAAATAAATATACCAAAAACACCACCTAAAAATACTAACATATTGTCCACTAACCTGAAACATGTACTAATCCTATTTATTTTACAACTATATATGATACATAATATACGACCTAAAAATACAAACATAATGTATAAGCTAACACATGTGATCATCCTATTATTTCACAAATAAATATATACCGAAAATACCACCTAAAAATACTAACATATTGTCCACTAACTTAAAACATGTAGTCATTCTATTTATTTCACAACTATATAATAGGATACCGAAAATACCACCTAAAAAGACTAACATAATGTCACTAACCTAAAACATGGAATCATCCTAACGTAATGATTGTGTGTATGTTTCAATGAACGTTCTAAACTACAACAAACGGCTTTAATTTACTAAATTTCAAGTAAACTTGGGAAAAAACATATATGTACCCGTAAATCATCGTGATGAATCAAATCAAGACCGGGTGCAACACCGTAGCTTGAGAAAGTCATTCTCTCAATATTTTGTGATTTCAATTCGATGGTATGCTCAAATGGACCCAAATGACTATCATATATATACCCAAAAAAGTTGCAGTTTTAAAACGGTAACTTGTTTGGCGCAACGACGTAGCGCCCAAAAGTTACCGTTGGATACAACAGTAACTTTTTTGGGTGCTACGTAGTTGCGTCCAAAAAGTATTGAACCGGTTCAATAATCTTTAAAAAATCATTTTTCAAAATAAAAAAAATTCACCCGAACCTTGGGCGCCAATAGGTTGCACCCAAAGAAATTTTTTTCTTTCTTGGGGGCAACCAAGTTGTGCCCAAGGTACATTTTTTTTTGGCGCAACCTTGTGGCACCCAAAATGTGGTACGGAGAATAAAAAAAGCGGTGCGAAGATTAACCCCCTATAAAACGTTGTCACCTTTTTTTTACTACAACAAACTCTAGGACCCATCTAATCTGATGGCAATCATAAATCATCCGAGTGGATGATCTTTACAAACTTTGTACCAAACGAATCGAAATCAGAGTTCAGATTTGTGAACTCATATCAGATGTTGTGTAGGAGAAACAGGGATGAATGAGTAGACATGGGTAGAAATATTTGTTGGAAGCTGTGGAGGGCATGTGAAGGAAGACTATGACCAGCAAGGAGGTCCGCGACACGATTTGCTTCACGGAAGCAATGATGTATCTAAGAAGACACAAAAGAGGACAAAAGCGTAACAATATCCTTAATAATTGTGTGAATTTCCCATGGAATTATCCAAATGCCTCGGATGGAGTTAATTATAACTAAATTATCACCCTCAATAACTAGTGTGTGTGCCCGCGCCTAAGGCATGGGTTAAGACTTAAATTATATTTTTTAATAACGATCAAATGACATATAAATTTCATATACTACATAGCACTTTAACTTAAGATAAAATCACTATATCATATAAGGTACGTATCGATATGTAATTATTAGCATAATGATATAAAACAAAAATAAAAATATGTATGAGAAACATGTATAATTAGTTAATTGTAATGATAGGATAATAATCTTATATCATTATATAAAGTTATGTATGGAAACATCCCACGTTTGAATTCTCTAGTTTTAGTTTTCATCTTGAAGATTTGATGCATGTCTTAAAGATGTCGTAGGAAAGGTTCTAGATTGGACAGTGGGAATCAAATGACACTTGGATGATTTACTTTATGATAGTTGGCCTCATAGACATGTTGAAGGTAGACTTCCATTGGTAATTCATCAACACCTACATTTATATAGACTTTAAAAAAAAAAATACCTTAGACACGAGGGGTTAAAATTTGAATCTTATATATATATATATATTTATTTTTAATAATAAAAAAGTTATATATAAATTTTATATGCATATATACACTTTTAAAATATGATGTAAATATTTGTAAAAATCGTAGTTCTATACAAATTATGACACGTCAATAGACCCGTCGGAAGTAGAATTTCATAGCTACGTACTTTTATTCGATGTTGTACTATGTTTCGGATTAACACAAAAGTTATTTTAACTAATAGCAAAAATTTGATCCAATTAATTCCCTAGTCATAGTTTTATTAGACAATGTGTAGTTATAGATGATGATAATATCAATATTTAGAAGAACCAATAAACATATTAAGATTGAAAAATTGAACAATCTAAAAGATAAAAATTGAAATGACTTTAAGTAGGTAAATCAATGAGTTAGATTTATAGGTTTAATTAGTAGTTGATTTTATTTTTTTATCTAAATTATTAATTTAGGCAATATATATATACAAGACTATTACAACATTAGATAACCATTTCCTTATATTAATTAAGTTATAGATAAGACACTTAAACAACTTTATTAATTGGCCCCATAGGGATAAATAGGAAACCCTTGTAAGTCTAAATTAGATTACTTTTATAATACTAAATAATAACAATGCTATATTGTTTAAGAATTATATAAATGGAAGATTGAAATACCATAAATTTGTTATTTAAAAGTAATATGTCAACATTTTATTGTTAATTATATAACTTGTATAAATATATTATATTTTATTCATACCTATTCTTGTATAGTTATCCGTTTTTATTTTTAATCATGTAATTATTTTCATACACGGGATATTTTTGCTGAAGTCGTACGTATTCCACTACCATTTAACGTGTAATTTCAATAAACTATATATACTAACATAAAATATTAAAATTATATCAATATTTTATTATTATAAATTATAAGTCACAATATTAGTTAAACATAAATATGTGTACTTATAACAAAATTCTAGCTTTAAAAGTGATATGTTGAAATGTTATATTAAAAATATATTATCCAAATATAAAAATATCAATCATATTAACTCAAAAAAGAAAAAAAGAAACAATTTAATTACTAATTGTAAATCATTAGTTTAAAAAACATCAAAAAAATTGAAATAAAAAAGTTTGGGATAGTTAGAATATACCAAAGGTTATTCCTGTTTGTTATGATGAGTTTATTGATGTGTATTTATATTTAAAGAAAACAGAAATAAGTTTTTAAATTGAAAATGTTTGAGTAATTAAAATATACATTAAACAGTTAATGCTAATAAAATTTTATATCGCTTTTCTAACCTATGCCCTAAGGGCACATGTTAAGAATTCCCGTTTTAGAAATTGTTCCCTAAAAAAAAATGTTTAAATCCTCTACAAAATATTAAAATCCCTGGTATAATTATACCTAACAAAATCCTTCTAAAATTAAGTGCTTAACCTATGCCTTAGGGATAGGTTAGAAAAATCATTTTTGTATTTAACATGTTCTTTTAGTTATTTTGTGGTGTAAAAAGTATCATTGGAGTAGTAACTTAGTTAATACTACAATTTATATCGAAAAGAATAGTGAACCTATGTAAGATTAAATTTCCATGTTCTTTGAATGAGATTTGCCAAAAACAAACAGCGAGACTATGATTTATGTTATTTTAATAATAGATCAATATTATATTAAATGGAAATTGTTACATTTAATAATAAAAAAACTAATTAATATTGTACATTAAATTGAGAAGTTTGGTTGGTTAAAATTGAATTTGATAGTCCGGTAAATAAAACATAAATAATGTAAGATTTATTGATTTAAAATTCAGATGCTTGGTTAGTTAACATCAAACTTTGTTAATATCCATAATTTGACAAATGAGTAATGTGTGTCCAAAATCGTTTTGGTGGTTTGAAAATAAATCGCTTTAATATAGATATATAGATTTTATAGATTTATCAATATAATAATAAATTAAAAAATCAAATAATAATACCTCAATAACTTTTTTCTAAGAACACTCTCATGGCTCTAAATGTATGAGGTTTAATATATAATAATAGATTATAGATTAAGTGAGAGATATGCATACTAGTCGCTTGCTACTGCAACCTCAGTTCGAAGAATAGAAGTGAATGTTGTCACTTTTTTTTGACAAGGTAAAAATTAGGCCGGAAATCACAGAAGGAACGGTTTCTCAGCCTATAGCATCCTTTTGGATGAGAGCTAAAAGTTCTAGATTTCCTTGTAAGTCTTCCAAGGCACACTGCTTGTCCAGCTTCGCAATGTAGTCGGCCACAACATTTGTTTCTCGGAAGACATGACAAATCTGCACTATAGAAAAGAGTTGTAAAACACAAAGGATATCATAAATTAAATTTTCAATATCTCAAGGATAGTGCCAGATCTTATTCAAAACGTTTACCACAGTAAGGTTGTCGCATTCAATTTCAATGTTGGTAATCCCTAGCTCATAAGCTTTTACTAAAGCAGTTCTAACCGCTAAGGTTTCTGTTTGTAATGGTGTTGAGATTCCACATTTATCACCCCCTAAGAAAGTGGGTTCTCCTTTGTTATTTCTAAAGATGAATCCGTAACTAGATTCACCATTAGATTTGGTAGATCCGTCAGTGTTAATTTTAATTAACTGGTTCGGTGGTTTTTTCCATTTCTTAGCTGGTCTTTTATATCTACCCCTTTTAGTTTTTGCAAGCTTACGATCAACAAGACAATCAGGGTTCCACGATTTCGTTTTGTTCCAGAAATCAATCTGGTTTTTAATGTACATTGGTAGATCCTTGATATTGTCTTTGTCATTGTTGGAAGTTGCAAAGCTTTTTTGGTTCCTGTAATACCATATACACCATCAACAAACCGCTAATTCAACAAATTGCAGTCGATCAATTTTATTTTTGATTTCCTCCAATAATTCATATGTTTTTTTTTATTGCTTGCATTTAAGGATAGGATAGTTCTAAACGTTTGTATATTGACTTTCTCTATTGTTTTCATGGTATGATTACACTGGAAGAGTAAATGATTAGTATCTTTTGTTTGTGCATTACAACGGATGCAGCCTTGAGGTATCACAATTCCTTTTTCTGCCAATCGTGTTTTGGTTGGTAGCCCATTTTTTAGGATTTTCCATATAAAGTTTATAACTTTGGGGTAGGTATCCAAATTCCATACCCATGAGGCATCATAGGCTGTATATCTTTTATTTGTGTTGATCATTTGCATTGCAGAGTTTGTGGAAAACCACCCATTCTTACTAGTTTCCTAATACATTTTGTCATGAATCTCATTTAAAGGTATAGGAATTGATATAATTTGTTTTGAGAGATTAGATGGTAACCATTGTTCGACCATATCCTTGTTCCATGTTTTATTTGGAAGGAAGAAATCCGCCACTTTCATATTTTTGTTTATATTAGGTGGAAGAGTTATAATGTTACACAGAGGATCATGTCACATCCATTTATCAGTCTAGAATTTAATTGTCTTCCCATTCCCTACTCGCCAAATAAGTCCCTTTTTGAATTCGTCTATAAGTTCTACCATTTTGGACCATTGCCATGAGCAACCTGCTTTTTCTCGTAGTGAAGAACATGTTGTGTTTTGAGATATTTTTCCGAAATAATCTTGACCCAATAATTATTCGGATCCGCCAAAATCTTCCAAAGTAGTTTAAATTGTAAAGCTTTGTTCATGTCCTTAGATTTCCTTAGGCCGATCCCCCCTTGATTCGTAGGTTTACAGATTTTGTCGCATCCAATGAGTGGTTTGAATGAAGAGTCTTTATTCCAGAAGAAGGATCGATTAATCTTATCTAGTTCATTATGAGTTTGGGTTGGGACAATAAAGCTTTGCATAAGAAAATTCGGTTTGGATGCTATGTTTGCCTTAATTAATGTAGTTATGTCTGCTTGTGATAAAGAGTTTGCTTTCCATTTTGTTAATTGTTGAGTGATAATCATTAAGTTAGCGAAGGTATGCATATTTACTCTCCCATTAATAATGGGATAGCCAAGATATTTTTCAAGGGATACCAGATTTGTGATTGTGAGGATTCCTTAGATCGCGCTTTTCCTTGCATTTGTAACTTTTTTCGTGACTTGGAAAGCCGATTTATGAAAATTCACTTTTTATCCTGAAATTTTACAATAAACATCAATGATATCCTTAATCTCCTTACAATTTTCAGGTTTAGCCTTTGAGAAAATCATAATGTCATCAGCAAAGGCCAAAAACGGGATTCTAGTTCCAAGCCTAGCTAATTGAAATCCAATAGGATTTCTTAGTCTGTCAGATGATTGTTGTAATTTTCTAGCTAGGATTTCAGATCCAAGAATGAAAAGGAAGGGTGATAGGGGATCACCTTGTCAGAGTCCCCTTAATGGTTTGAAAATTTCAGTGGGTCCATTATTGACAAGAACGGAGAAGGAAACAGTCGTGATGCATTCTTTTATCCAATTAATAATTTTTTCATGGAATCCGAATTTTCTCATTACTTCAATAATAAATTTCCATTCAATTCTATCATATGCTTTTTCCATATCTAATTTTAGAGCTATAAAACCTTCTTTTCCTTTTTTTAATTTAAACGAGTAAAAAATTTCATGAGCAATCAATATATTATCTTGGATAGCCCGGTTGGAAACAAAGGCACCTTGTACTGGGTGAATTAATTTATCCATTACTGTCTTAAGTCTGGTAGTTGGTATTTTTGAAATAATTTTATAGATTGTGGAGCATAAGATTATCGGTCTGTAATGGTTTGTCGAATTTGGATTGTCACATTTAGGGATTAAAGATATGAATGTATGGTTTATTTGTTTTAGTATCCTGCCCGATAGAAAGAAACTTTTCACAACTTGAATTACAGATGGGCCTATAATATCCTAGTATTTCTGGTAGAACACAACAGTCATACCATCTAGTCTCGGAGATTTGTTTGAGCCGATATCAAACACAGCAAGTTTAATCTCTTCATTAGTCACATTTTTTATTAAGTGTATATTATCGTCCATTGAAATTTCTGAATTAATTAGGTTGATATTGTTTCGGAGCATATTGTCATTGAGTTCTTCACTTCTGAATCTTTTTATGAAGTCATTTCTAATTTCATTTCTGATGTTTTCCTCCCCAATAATCGATGTTCCTTCTTGTGTCATGATTTCTTTTATATTTTTTCTATTTTGCTTTCCACTTGCTATCTTATAGAAATAGCTCGCGTTTGTATCGTTAAATTTTATATGTTTGACTTTCGCACGTTGGTTCCAGTATACTTTTTGAAAAGTTAAGAGTTTTTTTTTGTAGGAATCTGTCTTGTTTTTGTATCAAGACTGGTATCGGATTAGAACAAATTTCTAGTTGCATAAGGGCAAGCTGTTTTTCAATTTCTTGTAGCTGAGTGAATACATTGCCAAAGGTTTTCTTATTCCATTCTTTAGCTTGTTTTTGTAGTAGCTTGGTTTTGGATACCAAATCATACATTCGGGATCCATGGTAATTTGTTCGACATGCTTGTTTGACGATATTTTTAAAGTCATTTCTAGTCATCCAGATTTTTTTCAAACTTGAATGGTTGGTTTTTGTATGGTGTAGAAGATGTTAGGTCAATCGAGATGGGGCAATGATCCGAGCTGGTAAAGGCATAGTGTTTAGTTAAAATGTCTGGATACAATTGCAGAATCTGGCGGTGGACTAGCGCCCTATCCAATTTCTCATAGACATTGTTAATTTCAGTTTTTTTTACGCTAGGTGAACCTATTCCCCTGGACCAGAATATCCATTAGATCACATTCGTTTTTGAAATGTTGTAATCTAATAAATTTTGTGAACGAGGGGTCAATACCACCCATTTTTTCGTCAGGATTTTGAATTTCATTCAAGTCACCCATGATAATACAAGGAAAAGCACAGTTTTTAGTAAAAGAAATGAAACCAGACCAGAAATCATTTTTTTCCTGATTCATAAGGTGGAGCATATGTGATGATTATCATGATTTTATCATTTGTGCAGAGATTAGTATATTTGAGACTTATAAATCTAGGGTTAATATGGTCAATTTCCATAAGTTCATTAATCAGTTGGTATGTTTTCCACATAACACAGATCCCCCTTGAAAAAAATGTAGCTGGTATAAAGTAGAATTGGTCGAAACCAGCTTTTTTCCATAATTTTCCATTAGGTTCTTTATTCGTTCTAGTTTCCAGGAGTGCAAGTAGTTGTATTCTTTCACTTTTGCAGAAGGATTCCATATCAGTCCAAATAGTTTTTTGTCCCAAACCTCGACAATTTCAGGTTGTAATCTTCATAAAAACTTTAGAAGGGGAGGTGTAGAAAAGTTTTAGTTCTAGGTTTTGATTGTTGAGATTGTTTGTGATAAGGGTATAGTGGAAGATTTATCTTAATAAAGATAAAATAGTAGAGAAGCAAGCAAAGCATTTTATATTGTTCCATTAAATTGTTGGACGATGTAGGCTGCCACAAGATGCTTTTGCAATGAAGAATCATGTGATAACCGTGATAGTATTTGTTTGCATATTTTATGTAGGTAATATTCTGGAATATAGTGGTCATAAAAATGACTTTCCTGGAATCTTGACATGCCGGTTTTATATGAGCCATATAAGTTACATGTTCTATGGGTATCGGCTTCATTTGCCAACGTATTGTGCTGTAAACAGAAATCACAATCCAAAATGGTGGTTTCATAGATGAGTGATTATTTGTCATGCATGAATCTTTCAGCATGTGTTGTTAATAATAAGAGTGTCCCATACAGATGGCTTCCTCATCCGAAATGGTAAGATATATAGAGTTTTGGATAATTTTCAGTTCAACATCTTTAACAAACAGGTAGAAACAAAAAATTTGCAGCCTAGGTAATAACCATTTCATCGGGTAGTACATGATCATAAAAGGAAGAGGTGGGAGTAAGTAAATCCTGAGTTCAAAAATGAGGTTGGTTGCACACAAATGCAGCTGTAGCAGTCTGGTATTTGCTACAGTTAAGATGTAGTTCTCATTGTTCCCAATTGTAAGTGTTCTTTTTTTCCTTCATTGGTCCATTTTCCCATGTAGGATTGTCCATGTGAGTATTGATTGTAGGAGCAATAGTAGGAAAAATAAAGCATAGGGGACTAATAACTACAAAATGGAAAAACATCCCAAAGGCAGAGGATACCTTTACATTGAGCAATCAAAGACAACCCCTAGCCAATTAATCTGTTCCATTGCTGAGATTTTCTGTTGTCATGTCCATACTAGAGTAGTCCTTTATCCAAGATAGTCTGGTCGCTGAAAAAGTAGCAAGTCCAAAAACTGCACCAGAAACAAAAACCACAGCAGACAAACAAGTGGAAAGCAAAGCAGGGGGAAAAACAAAAAAATAAAACAAACCCCAGGAAACCAAGCAAACAACCAAGCACAACAAAAAAACGTAGGGAAAACAAAAGGGGAACAAGGAACCAAAGAAAGACCAGAAGTCGAAGCACAGAGAGAGAAAAAGGGAGGAGAAATAAAAAACAACATAGAAAACATCATTTCATAGTTCAAGTTAAGGTTCATATTCATGATCAGATTGATATCAGCATTAGAGAAAGGATGAAAAGAAGGAGATGGCCAACAAATTTCAGAATTGCAATGTTTAAGTCTAAAGGGATCAATATCATTCATCATCATAAAGTTTACAACAAGGATCCCACACAGCCTGACATAAGGCAAATTTGAAATAACATAAGAGTAGATCATCAAGCTAAGCTTACAACTCAAGATTTCCTGGTAATTGATCCTACCACTAGTAAAAAAGGAGATAGAGTGGCAGGCAGTTAAAGCATTAATAGGTTCATAACAAAAGCAAAAATCATGAGTATGTATACTATTCATAATTAAATTTTCATTTTCTTGGCACCCTTCAGATTAGAGGAGGCGGTGTCTTCCTCCATTTCCATCTCCTTACGCTTGCTTGACTCAGAATCAGATGGCAGAGGCTCAACAAGGTTGATAGGCTTGTCAACCTTTTTTAGAGCAGGATCTGGGTTGACATTGGTAGTAACCTTAGTGCAGTTCAGAGGATCAGGGGAAGTCTTACCAGTTTCAGAATCACACTAGTTGGAAGGAGCATTGTCAGAAGCCATCACAGCCTCTCCACCAATATCATCCAGCAGATCGTCTATCTCCAACAGGTCAAAGAGTTCATGATCTGTCAGCTTTGGAATATCATCATTGTCACGTACAAGAATTGAAGATGGAGGTGTCACCGGGCACTCCTTGGGAGAATCCTCATAAGGGTGTGGCATATTGAAAGGAGGAGTCAAGCTAGCAGGGAGCTCTTTGTTGATAACAGTGGCAGCCTCAGTAGTAGCCACTGCAGTAGTGCATTGATCGGGGCTTTTAGATACCTCAGGGGAGGTAGAGGACTTAGCTTTCTTTTTGCTTGCAACATTTATCCAAGGCAGATTTGATGAACCGATGTTTTCACCAATACTTGGATAAGTTCGTGGTGGTCTTCATCGACGACATTCTGATCTATTCTCCGAATGAAGAAGTCCACGAGGAACATCTGCGGATTGCCTTGTCAATCCTTAGACAACATCAGTTTTTTGCTAAATTGTCTAAATGTGAATTCTGGATAAAGAAAGTGGCTTTCTTAGGTCACGTAATCAATAAAAATGGGGTTATGGTTGATCCCCAAAAGACTGAAGCGGTGGCTAATTGGACACAGTCCCAGAACGTGAAAGAGGTACGTAGTTTTCTTAGACTTGTCGGGTATTATAGAAGGTTCGTAGAAGAATTTTCAAATATCGCTCTACCTATGACCAATCTACTCCGCAAGGTTCACAAGAAGTTTGTCTGGAATGACAAGTGCGAGGCCAGTTTCCTGGAGTTGAAGCGACGGCTAACCTCGGCACCCGTGTTACCACTCCCAGAAGGGAATGACGATTATGTGGTCTATAGTGATGCTTCAAAGTGTGGTCTGGGTTGTGTACTGATGCAGAGAGGCAGAGTTATTGCTTACGCATCTAGACAACTCAAGACTTACGAAGAAAACTATCCGACCCATGATCTTGAGTTAGCAGTGGTTGTCTTTGCGCTAAAGATTTGGAGGCATTACCTCTACGGTATAAGATGCCAAGTCTTCACTGACCACAAAAGTCTCAAGTATATATTTACTCAAAAGGAGCTAAATATGAGACAACGCCGCTGGCTAGAGTTGCTCAAAGACTACGACATGGAGTTGTTGTATCATCCGGGCAAGGCTAATGTAGTAGCTGATGCACTAAGCCGGAAGACAACGCACGAGACTGTAGTTGCTCTACTTACTGCTCAGACCAAGCTAAACCAAGAGTCATGCGACATTGAAGTCTTGTATGACCAGCGTAGAGGGTACCTGAGTATGATGGAAATTCAGGCTATACTGTTGGATCAGATCAAAGAAAAGCAAGTCGATGACATCATCTTGGTGAAGTTAAGCAGTGAAGTGATGGATGGGAAAGCTCCCAGTTTTGTGGTTCAGGATGATGGATCACTTTGGTTTTAGGATCGGATCTGTGTGCCTGACACAGAAGGTCTTCGTCAGTTGGTGATGAGAGAAGCTCATTCATCTGCTTATTCTGTGCATCTTGGCTCTAGCAAGATGTACAAGGACCTCAGGAAGAAGTTTTGGTGGCCAAACATGAAGTGGGACGTAGCAGACTTTGTGGCAAAGTTCTTAACTTGCCAGAAGGTCAAGATCAAACACCGCAGGCCAGGTGGTGAGTTTCTACCTCTCCCAGTGCCAGAATGGAAATGGGAGGACATCGCCATGGACTTCGTCACTGGGCTACCAAAGACTCGAAGTCAGAGGGATGCTATCTGGGTAATTGTGGATAGGCTTACGAAGAGTGCTCATTTCATAGCCATCAAGACCATATGGGAAACCCAAAAGTTAGCAGAAGTCTACCAGAAGGAGGTTGTTCGCTTACATGGCATTCCTAAGACCATTGTATCGGACCGAGATGACCGTTTCATGTCAAGGTTCTGGCAGGAACTTCATAAGGCTATGGGAACCGAGTTGAGGTTCAACACCGCTTTTCATCCTCAGACAGATGGCCAGTCTGAAAGGACCATCCAGACCCTAGAGGATATGCTTAGAGCTTGTGTACTCGATCGTCCGACTAGCTGGGAGGACAACTTGAGTCTGATTGAGTTCACGTACAATAATAGCTGGCATGCTACAATCAAGATGGCTCCGTTTGAAGCTTTGTATGGTCGCAAATGCAGATCTCCGATTTGTTGGGATGATAATGCCGACAAAATTATGCTTGGACCAGAGTTGGTCGAAAGGACGGCCTCAGACATTGCTTTGATCAGACAAAGGATGTTGACCGCTCAGAGTCGATAGAAGTCCTACGCAGATCGGAAGCGTAGGACTGTCGAGTTCGAGGTCGGTGACAAGGTTTTTGTCAAGGTATCGCCATCCAAAGGAGTTTTCAGATTTGGTAAGCGTGGGAAGCTTAACCCTCGCTACGTGGGACCATTCGAGATTCTGGATAGAGTAGGATCTCTAGCGTACCGCTTGGCGTTGCTGCCATCGGCTCACCCGGTGCATAACGTGTTCCACGTATCTTTGCTCAGAAAGTATGTGCCAGATGAGTCTCATGTGCTTAGTTATGAGGACATCGAGATTCAAGCTAATGGTACTTATGAAGAGTTGCCCGTGCGCATTTTGGAGCGTCGGGAGAAGTGTTTGCGCAACAAGATCGTGCCATTGGTACGAGTGTTGTGGTCCAAGTCAGGGACCGAAGAAGTTACTTAGGAGACGTGGGAAACCGAGTCAGATATGCTTAGGCGTTTTCCCGAGTTATTTTTTACCTAAGTTTCGGGGTCGAAACTTCTTTTAACGGGGAGGAGATGTGATACCCCATATTTTTGTAAGGTTATTTTGGGAATTTTGGAATTTTCCCGAGTACCCGTTGTGTACGTCGGATTTAATACAGAGAGTTTGAGACATTCTGTAATGTGCTCTGTATCTGTAATATTTTTCTCAGTGAAATAATATACAGACAACATGCCTTGGATTTTAATATTCGTTCGCGTACGATAATTTTTATCCCGGTTTAATGTCATGTTCGTTCAAAGCTGAACGGGCGGGAAACGCTGGTCGCGACGACCACCGTCGCGGATCCAAGAACGGCGACCGCCGTACAGTCACGGCGCCCGCCGTCCCAATGCTCGAGGTGGTAGCTGGCATGCCAGGCTGCGGCGACCGCCGTAAATTACAGCGCCCGTCGTAATTGCCGTCGTTGTTGTCCGGCAGTCTTTGCCCAATGGTCGCCGGCGTGGTTCTGGCAAGCGCCGAACTAGCCTTCGTAGGCCCATCTTCGTGCTCCAGATGCTTTGGCTATAAAAGGAGGTGTTGGGGGAGGGATTTGAGCCATCCCAAACACCGAACCTCTGCCAAATTTTCGTGTCGTCGGAGTTGTGGTTCGCCGGAGTTCGCAAGCTCTCGTCGGTGTCGTTTGGTGGTGTTTCCAGCAGCCCTTTAGAAGCCTTTTGGTTGCCTTTGGAGGTCAGAACCCAAGAAAGGCGGAAAGGGGTCGAAACGCACATCGTTTTGGTGAGATTTCTCTCGTTTCAGTCCTCCGTGTTCTTCACGGCGCCCGCCGTGATGAATGCGGCGACCGCCGCCAAGAACAGCGACCGCCGCCAATGCCCAGAATGCCTTCGTGGCTTTGGCTTGGTTGGTTGTGGTCGTGGCGTCTTTCCTTTCGTTCTCTTTCGTCGTTTTTAGATTCGTACTACGGTTAAGTCGGATCTAACTTAGGGTTCCTTTTATGGGTCGACTCGAAGGTTGTTGTGCTGTCGGAGCTATACCCGTGTCGAGCCCGGAATCCAGTTGTCGTCGTTAGGCTATTCTGCGGATTAAGGCAAGTGGCGGTTCGCTCTTTCTCATTCGTTCCATATTTACATTAATTATCAGTAGTTTATCTGAGTAATTAATTTGGAATGAATACTCTGTTTGTCTGGAAACGGTTTTGATAAACTGTTTTGAAAATCATATAATAGGTTGTATATCTGTTAGAACAACGCTATTATCTGTGATCGCCTTTCGGGCCTTTATGTGGATTTATCCTGTAACTGTTATTGTGCTATAACTGTTTAGTTAGCACTGTTAGATAGGAACGTTACTCGGACTCTGTCCAGCCGTTTCTTTATAATCTGGTATCGGGGTGGCTTGTCTCCATCTGGTACTATTCTAAGATCATGATCGGTCTCTTTCACAAGTGTGTAGAGACAGGACACTTAGCTGGTGTCACAAACCTTTCGGTGTACGTCACTCTCGACGAAACGTATACTAAGATGTGTCGTCCCAATGATGGGGTACACATGTAAAAGTCTAATAACGTGATGTGTGTTTTTGAAACATAAATCAGATAAGTGCTACTCTGACGCACATAATTAATAAACCTTCGGCGAGTAGTGCAGCTAAGTTATAGTGTAGCTAGGAAAACTCGTCTCGACTTTGATCATAGTACGTTCTCTTTCCAATCTGGATTTGCTGTATGCGATGAGGTTGGTCGTGAACCGAAGCATCTCAGTCAACTTTTAAATCATTGTTGTATGATTCTGTAAACATTCCAGATTTGTCATACTTCCTTAAAGACTCATTTCCGTAGGAGTCTTCTTTTCGAGTCGATTTCTGTGAAGGTTCAGTCTTCCAGAATCTTTTCTTGTGCATACCTCTTGTCTATTCCAGTAGGAGTATGATGGTTGGCTATCGTCATCGATTATTATTCGAGAAGCGATGAGTCTAACCTAATACGACTGCTTCGAACCATTCTGCTTTGTACCCTTGCTAGTCTATTCAAGTAGACTAACCCACGAACTTTGTTCTCTACATGTGGGCTGGTGTCATCCGTTCGATTCGGCACATCAGATCGAAAGTAGCTCAGAAGAATAGAAGGACTATGGAGTCGACGGTGGTTTTTGAACGTTTTAATTATTATTTTTAATCAGGTTGAGATCTTTTGGACAATGACTTTGGTTGTAATGTACTTTATAAGACTTCCGCTGTTTTTGGTTTAAACTCTGTGTTGGCCGATTCGGGATTGGGTTGTAATCCCGTAACTCTTGTTTCTTTGACAATGTTATGTTTTGGAATTGAATGCTTTGATCATTATGTATCATTTATATTTCATAAATTGTATTTAAATGGTAAAGCCTTGGGTGATCTCGGTAAGGAACACTGGGGTCACTGGCGGTAATACCTTTCCAAAATGGTTAAGTTTTGGGGGTGTTACAGGCTATGCAACGACACCCGACTTATCATTACGCATTTGGGTGAGTGGGTTGTGGAGGCTGAGATTATAACAGGCAAGCGCGCAGGGAATAAAGTCCTAATTCCTAGGATAACACTAAGCGTAACCCAATCAAAATGGCCATTCGTCATGAAACGTCGCCAGTTCCCACTAAAAGTTTGCTATGCTATGACTATCAATAAAAGCCAGGGACAATCACTAAAGCATATGGGGTTGTACTTACCAAAGCCAGTTTTCTACCACGGCCAACTATATGTTGCAATTTCTCGGGTGACAGACCCACACGGGCTCAGTATATTGTTGCTACAGACGGGGAAAGATCCGACTAACTACACGCGGAATATAGTCTTCCGAGAGGCGTTCAACAACATGGTCACCGAAATGATTGTGAGTCTTAAACCCACTTTTATACATAACACAGAACCAAGAAAAAACTATACCTTTGTACGAAATTATTCGCATCCCGAATTTAAACGGCAACACACACTTTCTTGGTGCGCACTGCGAGCGACATGTTGTAACGCTTTTACTAGATCTAGCTCAAATGCATTTCCTCATGTTCCAGCTCTAACACCACATGATACTGGACATTTGGCACCATTTGAACGCATGGAGTGCAACTCAAACATTCTGGGAAAAAACAGGTATTGGAAAACAACCTTTTAATCAACCGTGCGCTTCGAGGGTTATTTCGTGGTCAGGAATTTACATAGCTATACAAGAATCGCTTCCTTGCATTAACCAAACCAGCTTCTACTTTTGCAGGGCTTAGGTCTTCGTATATTCCTCAGTTCCGTCAGCCGTGCACTATCATGGGGAACGACGGGTTCTTTGAAACGGGTGCATTACTCCAAGGGATTCGAATATTACATTTCACTGCCACAGTTTGCACCAATGTCCCTCAAATGGAACTTTCGCCACAGGAAAAGATTCATAAAAAGCAATACATGTTTGGGTTCTCGGGCCAAAAAAATATGTCATTCATTATGTAAAAAAGCGATGCAAGTATCAAATGAACCACATGTACCAAATCATCCAAATCTGCCAAATGAACTGAACAACACACCAATTAAGGCCATCACCGGCCCTCCCTACCACACTGTCTTACCACACATCCAATCACCAACCAAACAAGCCACTAACAAACATACGCACGAGGCTCCGATTTCTAGTTAACATTTAAAACTTGTATTTCTCACCTATATAACTATGATGAACTATTTTAGATAGGGTGATTGAAGGTATATTATATATGGTGGATTACTCACCCTATTTTACCTCCTTGGTTTCATGTCTAAATAAGGAGATTCATGCAAAGTTGCACTCCATCTTTTACTTTTAATAGAGGATTTATCTGTTATGTAACATGTATCACGAAGAGCAAAAATATAATCTTTAAAAGTACTTATTTTGTATTATTATACTCTATTAAAATATTTATTATATATATATAAAATAATTCTTGTTCTTGTAATTAGTATTTCACTAGTAGATAGGCCCGTGCCTTGCATAGAATCTTGAAAATAAAATTTGTTATTTATAAATAATAATTAATTATAATAATATTTGTAATAATGTTAAAATTAATAATAATCAATAACTTCAAAACAAAACTAAAATGATTAAGACCAATTATGTCATATATAATAACCAGAATATCAAATTGAAACTAATAATAAAAAACTATTTGACAATAATTTGAGAAAATATGAAATCCTAGAACTATTTGATTCAATAACTAATAACTTGTATTCATAATGCAAACAACTTATTCCTTCTTATGCTTCATTGATTTCTTGTTACGTGAAGTAGAAAGTTGGTCTTCTCTACTATCTTTTGATTCTCATCTTTAATGAAGCTTTATTTGGACCGCTTGGTAGTAATAAATAATTCATTGAACGATACACTGGGGTATATGGTCTCACATGACGGTGGTTTGACATTATTCTCTAAATGTTAAATACAGTTGTATGATTAATTAATTAATTAATGTGTTATATACTATTGAGATATATACGGTAAAAATGCTAAATATTTTGGTTTCTGAAATCATATATAAAACAGACCTTTACGGTGCATATATAAAAATAAATATCGGCAAAAATATATATATAGCAAAAACTATAATGGAAAAAAAGTGGTGTTCCTCTTGAATATTGGAAAGGTTAAGCCACTCCGTATCAACTTAGACCTCATACAGAGTAGAATATACTATTGTATTTTGTATAGATTGGCTAGCTATAATGTGGTACTATTGTGAAAGAGAATACGATTATTTATAGCGTGTTAATGTGCAAGAGTGGATTTATTTTATAGATATTTACAAATCGTAATATAATAATAATAAATTATACATAATCTACTATATCTATAGAAGTGTATACAAGTTTGATATTATAATAATTTAAAAAATATATAAAAAAAGTATTTGAAGATATGAAAATAAGATTATTATGTTAAAAATGACTATTATATACATATAAGAGTAAATAAAAAAATACTTATAAATAGAATTACATTCCAAAAAATAATTTTTTTTCTAACAATAAAAATTAAATACTATGTATTGAAGAATATATACTTTACAATTTATAGTGTGTTAGTGTCCATTTATAATATTATTTTATAGATATTTACATAATCTAATCATAATATATGATAACAAATTACACACAATTTGCTATATCTATATAAGTCTATACACTTTTGACACTAAGATAATTTAAATAATAAGGAATATATTTTAGGATATGAAAATAAGAGCATTATGTTAATAATAATTTTTTATATGTTACAAGTACATTTTCTTTAAAGAATTAGGAAATTATATTCCAAGAAATATAACATTTACCATTCTTAAAAATAAAATAAATTATTATTTATCGAAGATTATATTCCTCATCGTTTTTGAAAAGACTGATTCTGTATACATATAGGTATGCAACTAACTACTAGCCTACTAAAATCAAACAGTTTAGCTTTATTTTTTTCATATAAGATATGCAAATAAGATTTAATGAAATACTTATAGATTTAAGAAAATTATATTTCACAAAATACCATGTTATAAAATAAATTACTAATATATATATATGTATAAATTTATATTTTGTTATATTACGTTTGGTATGTATAAATAATTTTGGTTTTACCAAAATAATGGTTATAATCATGAAAGAAAACACCACATAATATTTTCCTCATATATGCAAATAAAAGATATTGCAATGATATGCTTCTAATTATTTATGAATGATAAAAGTATTTTGCTATTTTTTAATAAAAAACTTAAAAGAGACATGGTAGCTGAAAGATACTTAAACATAAACCATATAATTATTTTAACGTTAAAAACATTAACTACTCCATATTCATATATTTGTAAATCAATAAATATATCATTTAACATTTTTATAAGACAAAAATTAACTTTATATTCATAAGAACATATTCTTTATCATATATAAGAAGTTTGATTTTGTATGCATAGAAGATATGCAACTAACCCTTTTTACCACTTTCAAAAATAAAGGCGAACTTTTTTTCTTTTAACATGCTAAATCTTTGGCTATGTCATTCTCAAGGATTCAAAAAATACAATTTTCAATTTTTGTATCTTCCGCATCATCTAAACATCCTATACCCAAATATCATTTTATCAATGGATTCCTAAGCATATATGAGTGTCTATTGAAAGAAAAATAAATATACTATTAACATAATTTTATTTAACATTTTATCAATTTATTAGAAAAAGTTTTTTTTAATCCCCAAGAATTTCACTTTCAAACATCTCAAATGTGAGAAGGTTTAGCATCCCAAAATGAGATGCTTGAGCATCTTGGATTATTATGTTAATAAAGTGCTCAAATAATGGTTCTTCGGCCCCGATAAACTTGGCTTTGATACCTATCCTCGATCAATTTGTAAAATTATACGTTTGATCCTAAAAAAGGAATAAGAAATAAGACTTTAATATATATATATATATATTAATATACAAAAGCACCTATAAGACTAATTTGCACACTTTACCCACATGACATAGTACTTCACGTAGGAACAAAAACATAGGCCTTAATATATATATATATATATATATTAATATAGAAAATCCTATTTTTAACCACTAAATATTATTTTAGTTGATAATATATAACAAAATCTATCCATTTTTTATTTTATATTAATATTATAGTCTTGATGCACTTAATTCGCATTTGAGCACCACGAACAACAACAACAAAGAACGGTACATCGAAGGTTGGTTTGTATGGCTCGCCGAAGGCTCAGATAAACTCGAACATGATCAGCAATTGTGTGTCTAGAGTCCCGACGTTGAGGAGAGTCGACTCAGGTGGCTCTCCAACGGCGAAACTTCCTTCCCCGATGGAAAATTTGCCTCAAAGTGGTGTGTTTCCTCGGTTTTCTGCACACAATCGGAGAGAGTTCGGAGATGATTTAATGTTGCTCGGAGATGGTTTGAGACGATTCAATAGTCAGGTTCAACTAACTTGAGCATCAGGAAGACGATAGTGTGGTCAGATTTTTGAATAGATAGCTAGAAATAGGTGTTCTTGCGCATAACATAGCTTCAAAAGAAAGGTATTTCATTGAGATTTGGGATATTAAATACAAAGGAATTTTAGCTTTTGTTTATAAGGGAGGATGAACATCGAAAATTGCTCGTGATTTATGGATTCTCTGAATCAATAAGTACCCAAAAACACGTCTGAATCGCATCAATCTTTGAAATTTCTCTTTGCGTTACATACAACCACTCTACTTCGGTTTGGATGAATCTAGGCATTCATTGGGTTTGATTAACTCGCTAAATAGAGGAATTAAGTAGGTAATTTGATTATTGATATCCCAAATTTTACATAATCAATTATTTCTATCTAGGAAAGTCAAATATTAATTTCGAAATTGCCCCAACAAACTCCATGAATGAATAGAGGCGAGATGCAAAGAGGATGATGGAGTTTTGAAAAAATTACAAAAAAAACTCACTTTATAGATAATAAAAAAACTCACTTTATAGAAAAAATTACACCTATTTAGAGATAAATTCGATTTTACCCAAACTTTATAAGCTAAGGCAATTTCACCCTCTCTTAATTATAATTTAGCTAAAAACATTTAAATCTTAATTATTTTCCGCCCATCTAAGTTTTATCAAATTATATTTTGAACAAATAACTATTTACCAAATCATATAAGATAACGTAACTATATCTATACCAAATAATATAAGATAATGTAAGTTATTGAACTTTTAAACACTTATAAAACTAAATTATTTTCTCCCATCTAAAAACTTTTAACACTAAATCATATAAGCTAATCAAAACATACAACTAATTCAATTAAAATAATAAAGTACGTTTCTAATTAAAAAAATTCAAGGAGACATAATAGATGAAAGGTAACTAAACATTAAACATAATTAATATATGTTATCTCGATAGGAAATTTATCAAAGTTGAATACAATATTCGATATATGCAATTGTGGCAACTTTATTTATTTCATGTTCTTTAATTTGTAATGTATATAATGCATGGATTTTATTTTGTCTGGTAAGTAATGCAAGTTGTAAATAAAAGTCTACTCATATAATGGACATGCCATATTTTTCAATCTAAGATCAACACATTCATGGACGATACATATAAAAACTTTCTAATATACTTTTTTATCTATAATTGTTCCATTAAGAGTGTGTTTGGCAAGGTCATAAAACTAGTGTTTGAGGTAGCGTTTAGCGTTTTAGAAATAATAATTGTGTTTGGTAAGTAGCGATAGAGATAGCTTTTCATATTTAGTATTGTTTGAAATGCTACTTTTTCTATCATACTCTCATTAGCATTCCAATTTAATCTAGTTTCAAACGCTTCTACTACCACTATGTCAATCGCTACCACTATTGCCATGCCAAACAGGGCCTAAGATAATAAACTATTTAAGGCCATAAGTAGATGTATATTACCATATTTGTGCCATATATATTTATCGGATTTTTAAGCTAATATTTATATGGTTAATCTAATATACACTTGGATTATCTCAATGGGGGCAAACTAAAGATTTGTCGTGAATATTATTGTGACTTTAGTTTGATCATTTTATGATTTCAGTTTGAAATATATATTAACCTAATTTTATACATCTCTTACTTAACCTTATATTTATGTTTGGTATTTATATTACAAAAAGAATATCAAAGTCGTATACATAAAACCAATATGTGAAGAACATGTCTAATAATATTGATCATAAGCTAACCAAAACGTACCAAAAATAAATATACAATCATATATGTTGCCATAATTTTGGTAAGGAAATATATATGGAATAAATAGATATGAAATTTTGCTAGAACATTAGAAGATAATGACATTTGTGTTGATAAAAATGATGATGCAATTTGTAGAAAATTAGAAGGGTGAATAGGTAAATGTGTAAATTAATTTGATGACGTGGCATACCTAGATGGTTAACACATAGGAAAGAGACTAATGACTTTAGTTATAGTATATAGATTTAAATTAGGCATATACACATTCACTGATCTAATTTTGTTATAAAAAATACACTAATTTAATTTTGGTAGTAAAAATACCCATACAACTACATATATAATATATGACGCATGTACAATAGGAAACTAATATTACGTTATATTTTACACATCTATAATATAGTTACGTAGTTTATATTTCCCAGGTATTTTAGCTTTGAAAAACTAAGAAAATTAACATGAATAGTACTTTGCTACAGTGACTTTTAATGAATAGTATGTAGTGGCACTATTGAATGTAAGGAGAGAAATATGAACTGGGACTATATCAAAATAAAATTTGCACATAAATTTGCATACTTTGATTGCTTAGACATGGATCTTGATCTTGTTCTCCGATCTTGATCTAGTTACAATGAGAAAAAAGAAAGTTTACAAAGGAAGAAAGAGATTCTGAATAAGTGTGTCCTCAACAGACTGAGTGGCTTTGCTATTTAAAGAAAATAAAAAGTGACTATTTGGGATCCCCTGTTTGGTAGCCGTACAACTATTCATGTGTACAGTTTAAAAACAAGTGGGAAATACATTTGCTGGAAAGAGCTTTTGGAGTCTTCTGCTTTTGCTAATAGTCATTGTCGGCCATAAGCTTTTGCAGAAAGGACTTTTCTAATCTTCTACTTTTGTTGAAAGTCTTTGTCGGCCATAAACTTTTGCTGATAGTGAATTGATCTCACTGATTGCTTGTGCCGACAACTGATTTTGCTGAGAACTGTTTTGCTGGGTTGGGCCAAAGACTTCTTGCTGGACTTGAATAGATCTTGGGCCAATATTTTGATATGGATTATTATGCGTAAGGATCTTGAGCAAATTGATCATAAGGGTCAAAATCCTCATAGTAGTCTTGATTGGTCGAACTGTTTTGGGCTTCCAGTTCGTCTTCTTGGACTTTGTCAGCCCATGATTTGTTTTTAACAGATTTGGGCTGAACATCTTTGATTATAATGGTCTTGACTTGGTCATTGCTTGATTGGGCTGCACTGGACTGGGCTGCCAATCTTTCTTGATGTTTTTTCCATTTTTGAAATTCTTCCCACTCTTTCTGCTGGGCTGCAGTTAATGGTGGTGACTGAGAAGAAGATGCCACTGGAATACCTGTGGGATGAATTGTTTGGGTATTTTGAGGAGTCTGGGAGGTTCTTTTGGACTGGATAAGGGTTTTGATCTTATCAAGGGAGACTAGGTCTAAGTCGAATTTCTCCCACCATCTGACTTTGTAAAGCCTACAGAGTGATAATGGGAGTGGTGTAGGAAGAATCTGTTGGAGATCGTAGATCCAACAAAAGATCCAAGCTACCCCAGTATTTTTGTGGAATTGGACTGGTTTAATGTATTCTGGCCAGAAACAGTGTTTGCAGAAGTAGTCAAGGGCTATCTTAACTGGTTCAGGGTATATTTCAGGGATAGGACCAAAGAGGTTCCACCAAGAGTAAACCAGATTGGTATTTGATTTGGGAAATCTTTGCAAAAAAAGAAAAACCATGAGTGGTTAAAGGGTCTGATTAAAAATGCTTTTGACCATGCCAAGCGATAGTCATAGTAGGAGTATCCCTTTGGGTAAAAGGGAATAGAGAATTGCTTGTTTGCAGTGGGATCAACCCATTGGTCTCTGGAGATTACTTTGAGGATCTTATACTTAGAAAAAAGTATAAGATTGAGATCTTTGTCATCTTTGGTATGGGAGATTTCTGCAGAATGAGAATCTACCAAAATGAACTCGTAGAATTTTTGTGTTTTAGCTGGTTCAGTAGGGAACCATTGAAAGTCTTGAGAGAAGAGACTCTTGACGAAAGGCTCGAACTCTTTGGGTTCATGAGTCACTAGTTCTTTAGTTAAACATAGTTCTTCAATGGGAGATTGTTTAATGACATATTTATGAAAGACTTTGGACTTTGACTCTTTTTTCTGTGGGGTCTTTGGGCTTGAGGCCTTTGAGAGGGTAGGATATTGTGATAGACTCTGGAACTGGTTTTGTACTGGTACTAAATCGCCAGTCTTCTTTGGAGGGAGGTAGTCTGCTGGGGTTTGCTTCCGAGAGGAATTCCCTCTCCCCGCCATTCCTGAGAATGCAAATAACATGGTTAGAAGGGGAAGGAATATAATTTTACATGTAAAGCAATCAGTCTGTTTGCTGCGTTTTGCTTTCTGAGGAGTGTCATCCTTGCAATGTGAAGGTCAAGTGTTTTTGCATCTTCAGAATCGTAGGAAGTTGCTAAAATTTTATTGAAATCCCTTAGACTTGAAGGAACCCCATAAAAACTGTAGCAATGTTCTTTGAGGTTTTGAAAGACTAGGAAATGCGGGAAAAGAGCCATATGAAAATTCTTAATTTGCTGATTTACCCTGCAAAAATTCTCTAGTAAGGAAATCAGGTAAGGAGTTTTTCTCTCCTTTAATGAATTCTATTTCAAAATCAAAAACTGAAAGGATTGCCTGCCATCTGGCAAAAATTTGTTTAGAAACAATGTTTTGAACATCCTTTTGTAAATTTTCTTTGGCAGATTTGCAATCGACTCTGAGAAGGAATGATTTATTGTACAAATCATCCTGAAATTTAGAAATGCAAGCAACAATGGAAAGGATTTCTTTCTTTACTGTGCTATAGTTCTTTTGGGGACCAGTCCAACAACCAGAGTAGAATCTAACTAGTTGCTCATGACTGTTTGTCTCTAATCTTTGTTTTAGAATACCACCGAAACCTATATCAGAGGCATCTGTTTCTACAATCATAAATGCCTTGGGTTGAGGGATACCAATGCAAGGGAGGATTTTAACCTCTTTCTTAATGATACGGACGGCTTCTGTTTGCTTCATGCCCCAAGGAGGAGGATTCTTCTTAAGTCTAAGAAACAAAGGTATGCAAAGTTGTCTGAGACCAGGAAAGAAATCAGAGATATAGTTAAGACATCTGAGAAATCTTTGAAGCTGGGTTTTGTCTTTAATCTCATCCGAGAATTTGTCAGCAAATTCAATGCTCCTGTGAATAGGTTTAATAGTCTGCTGATAAATATCATGGCCAAGAAACCTGACTTTGATTTGGAATAGTTTCATCTTGGTGGCGGATAAAACTAAACCATTTTTTCTGATGGTATGAAGAAAAATGTTTAAATGCTTGAAATGCTCATCTAAGGTTTTTGAAAAGATAAGTACGTCATCAATGTAGACTATGAGGAAGTCAGAGTAAGGATTGAGAATATCATTCATAATTCTTTGATACTCTGAAGGGGCGTTCTTAAGGCCGAAGGGCATAACATTCCATTCGTAGTGGCCAAAAGGAACGGTGAATGCTGTTTTGTATTTGTCTTATTCGGCTATCTGGATCTGCCAGTAGCCGCTTTTCATGTCAAATTTAGAGAATACTTTTGTTTCGAAGAGTCTGTTAAGTAGATCTCTTTTATTAGGGATAGGATACCTGATACATTGCAAGACATTATTGAGAGGTTTATAGTTGATGACCAACCTGGGAACCCCTCTTTCTTTCTCAACTGCATTCATAACATAGAAGGCTGCACATCTCCAAGGAGACTGGGACTTTCTTATTAACTGCTTGGTTAATAACGAGTCTTTTTCCTTTTTGCAGACTTCTAAAAGTTCTTTATTCATTTGAATTGGTCTGGCTTTGGTAGGAATGTCTCTTTCGCTAAATGTTTTTTCATAGGGAAGAGAGACTTGATGTTTCTTTCGATCCCAAAAAGCATTAGGGATCTCAGAACAAACCTGGCTCTTAAAAAGTTTTTCAAGATCAAGGATTTTGGTTTGCAGATAAGGATTTTGAAGTTTTTCTTCAATTTTTAGGAAAGCAATTTCATCGGTCAAATCTTTCATAAAAGTCTTTTTGTGATTAATGAGGTTTAATTGTTTTTTGATAGAAACGGATTGGAGGATATCAAGATCTCTGCTTTTAATCGGATCAAAAAAATTAAAGTCTAGTTTTTTGCCAAGGATGTCTGCATGAATGCCGTTATGGTCAACGGTGAAGGGATAGATTTGGGTGAGGAAAGGAGATCCCAGAATAACATCTTGGGATAGATCTTTTACTAAGACAAAAGAATTCAGGAGGCACCATCCATTATTGCAGACAGATGCTTCGGGAATTTTAAAGTTTAATTGAATACGGACGCCACTGGCATTGTGCAATCTTTCATTAGTCTTTTCAAAATGGATTGAAGGAACTAGTCCTTCTCTGATGCAATTGAGGTCAGCTCCACTGTCTATGAGAGCGATTGTGTTGAAAACTTCATTGGCGATCTTAATCTTAACAGGGCAATTCCATTTCTGAAAACTCATTTTGTTAAGGACTGTAAGAAAAAGATCGTCATTGTTAGGAAAAGGGTCCTCATGACTGCTCTTAGAAGTGGTTTTGGAACTACTACTAGATCTATAAGTCGATTTGCTGCTAGAACTGCTTCTTGGGTTTATTTTTGATTCAAGTATAGCAAGTCTAGTTTCGATCTCAAGATCTAAAGGATATTTAAGCCTGACATACTCTTGAAGATCTCTAATTTCTTTTTTGAGTTTATTGACCTCTGACTGAAGATCTTTGGTTGTAACAGGAGAGCCAAAGAGGCTAGACAAGGGTCTGTTCTCAAAGAGTTTAGAAATGCTAAAAGGCTCGTTGAAAGAGGTTCTTTGTTCTTTGAAAATGAGATCCTTAAGTTTCATGAAATACTCATGTTTAACTTGTGGATCAGGAATTTGGTTAACAAGCTCGAAAAGGGCTTTGTCTCTATCGGCTTTAGTGATGACATTGCAGCATTGCTGTGGTTGATTATCTTCTGAATCAGAGGAACTGTAGTCTACTTCGTAGATTCCATTGTCATCAGAATGATCAGACAAGTTAATGATCCTTTTTAAACCTTCTCTAAGATCTGGGTTATCCTTGAATAACTCGTTGACCTTTTGCTTTAAAGGACAACTATCTACTTTATGTCCTGGCTTGCGACATTTGTAGCAGATGATCTTTTTACTAAGACTAGGTCTACTGGATCTGTCAAACTTGGTTTGGCTAGGTCTATGTCTTCTGGAGCTTTTCCAGGTTCTAGAGAAAATTTTCTTTTATGAGATTTCTCCCTGTTAGCTATTGAAGGGGCTTGGATCTTTTCCATTCCAAAGGCTTCACAAAAGTTTCCCATTTCTCTTCTGGATCTACCTTCCCCCCCCCCCCCCCCCCCCGTATTTTGCCTGAATTTGAAGTTCAGTGCATAATGCTAGACCTTCCTTTTTAATAAAGGCTCCAAGCTGGCCATAAGTAATATCTTTCCATGGAATTTCTTCTGTTCCAATGGTTTCTTTGAGCTTGGTAGAGATGCGTTTGGCGAAAAGGGAAGGTAAACCTGCTATAAATCTTTCTTTCCAAAAAGATTCATTGCAGTCTGGCCTCTTAAGGACATAAGTTAAAAATACGTCTTTGTACCACTTGTAGTCACTTAAGGTTGGGCAATTTAGGTTGGTCAAGGTAATCTTATTAGCTTGTAATTCTTCTTGGGGATTTCCCATGAAATACATGTTGATTGCATAGATGAGCTGTTCTGAGGCGTTTTGCTCAGTGGTAATTCTACCTGTCTCATCTTCAGTAGAAATGGTAGCATCAAGGATCTCCATCTTTTGCTGAATATTGGTAGCGTTATCCCACCAGTATTTTAATTGCCCTGTGAATCCTTGAATTATTAGGCATGCTGCAGTTTTGTCAGACTGATTTTGGGTTCTATAGGCAACCTTGGCCATGCCCATTTCTTGGAGAGTATTCATGATTTCTCCTTCTGACTTACCATCTATGTTCCATTCGTAGATGGATGTGCCATTGTAATCTGTGGATCTAAATTTTGCTCTTTCTTCATACTGAAGATCAGGAGGAGTGGGTCTATTGTAGTAATTTCTAGTGTCTGAATTACCAAACCTTTTGGTATGGTGTTGAGATCTGTTACCTCTTCTTCTGAGTTTATTGATCTCTGGTAAGACAGATTCTATGTGATTAATATCTTCAACAGACTCATTATCAGTACTAGTATCTTTAGTACTGGGACTGCTTTGATCAAGGCTGGACTCGTCATTACAACTGCTTTTGCATTTCGCCTTTAAGCAGTTTATATTTGCAGGATTGGAATGAGTTGAAGGGGTTATCCTCGAGCTTGATGCTTGAATTGCATCGAGTCTTTGAGAGGTAGACGCTTGGAATGCGTCTATTCTTTGGGAGATTTTCTCCAAGACTGTAGGAGGATTGAGATTTATATTTCTCAACAGATTGCTAGGAATGCTTTCGGATTGAAAGTGTGGTCTAGAAATATCCCTAGGAAATTTAGGTGGATTAAATCCATTGTCGATTCCCAAGTGAACTTGGTCTATCTGTTCGGCAATGGTGTGGAGAATCTGGTAAGAGTAATTATTCTGATTGTAAATCTTTTTTATGTCTCCAAGATTTACCTGACTATTGTCAGTATCAGATCTTCCTCTTTTGAAAGGTTCGGCTTTGATCTCATCACTGAGAATTATGCCTTTGAGAGGTGGATGGACAGACGTACTAGTACCGGTTGGAAGGTGCTTCCAGGTTCTAGTAATTCTATTCTGAACTTCTAGATAAGAAAGAACGGTACATCGAAGGTTGGTTTGTATGGCTCGCCGACGACTCAGATAAACTCGAACATGATCAGCAATTGTGTGTCTAGAGTCCCGACGTTGAGGAGAGTCGACTCAGGTGGCTCTCCAACGGCGAATCTTCCTTCCCCGATGGAAAATTTGCCTCAAAGTGGTGTGTTTCCTCGGTTTTCTGCACACAATCGGAGAGAGTTCGGAGATGATTCAATGTTGCTCGGAGATGGTTTGAGACGATTCAATAGTCAGGTTCAACTAACTTGAGCATCAGGAAGACGATAGTGTGGTCAGATTTTTGAATAGATAGCTAGAAAGAGGTGTTCTTGGGCATAACATAGCTTCAAAAGAAAGGTATTTCATTGAGATTTGGGATATTAAATACAAAGGAATTTTAGCTTTTGTTTATAAGGGAGGATGAACATCGAAAATTGCTCGTGATTTATGGATTCTCTGAATCAATAAGTACCCAAAAACACGTCTGAATCGCATCAATCTTTGAAATTTCTCTTTGCGTTACATACAACCACTCTACTTCGGTTTGGATGAATCCAGGCATTCATTGGGTTTGATTAACTCACTAAATAGAGGAATTAAGTAGGTAATTTGATTATTGATATCCCAAATTTTACATAATCAATTATTTCTATCTAGGAAAGTCAAATATTAATTTCGAAATTGCCCCAACAAACTCCATGAATGAATAGAGGCGAGATGCAAAGAGGATGATAAAGTTTTGAAAAAATTACAAAAAAAACTCACTTTATAGATAATGAAAAAAACTCACTTTATAGAAAAAATTACACCTATTTAGAGATAAATTCGATTTTACCCAAACTTTATAAGCTAAGGCAATTTCACCCTCTCTTAATTATAATTTAGCTAAAAACATTTAAATCTTAATTATTTTTCGCCCATCTAAGTTTTATCAAATTATATTTTGAACAAATAACTATTTACCAAATCATATAAGATAACGTAACTATATCTATACCAAATAATATAAGATAATGTAAGTTATTGAACTTTTAAACACTTATAAAACTAAATTATTTTCTCCCATCTAAAAACTTTTAACACTAAATCATATAAGCTAATCAAAACATACAACTAATTCAATTAAAATAATAAAGTACGTTTCTATTTAAAAAATTCAAGGAGACATAATAGATGAAAGGTAACTAAACATTAAACATAATTAATATATGTTATCTAGATAGGAAATTTATCAAAGTTGAATACAATATTCGATATATGCAATTGTGGCAACTTTATTTATTTCATGTTCTTTAATTTGTAATGTATATAATGCATGGATTTTATTTTGTCTGGTAAGTAATGCAAGTTGTAAATAAAAGTCTACTCATATAATGGACATGCCATATTTTTCAATCTAAGATCAACACATTCATGGACGATACATATAAAAACTTTCTAATATACTTTTTTATCTATAATTGTTCCATTAAGAGTGTGTTTGGCAAGGTCATAAAACTAGTGTTTGAGGTAGCGTTTAGCGTTTTAGAAATAATAATTATGTTTGGTAAGTAGCGATAGAGATAACTTTTCATATTTAGTATTGTTTGAAATGCTACTTTTTCTATCATACTCTCATTAGCATTCCAATTTAATCTAGTTTCAAACGCTTCTACTACCACTATGTCAACCGCTACCACTATTGCCATGCCAAACAGGGCCTAAGATAATAAACTATTTAAGGCCATAAGTAGATGTATATTACCATATTTGTGCCATATATATTTATCGGATTTTTAAGCTAATATTTATATGGTTAATCTAATATACACTTGGATTATCTCAATGGGGGCAAACTAAAGATTTGTCGTGAATATTATTGTGACTTTAGTTTGATCATTTTACGATTTCAGTTTGAAATATATATTAACCTAATTTTATACATCTCTTACTTAACCTTATATTTATGTTTGGTATTTATATTACAAAAAGAATATCAAAGTCGTATACATAAAACCAATATGTGAAGAACATGTCTAATAATATTGATCATAAGCTAACCAAAACGTACCAAAAATAAATATACAATCATATATGTTGCCATAATTTTGGTAAGGAAATATATATGGAATAAATAGATATGAAATTTTGCTAGAACATTAGAAGATAATGACATTTGTGTTGATAAAAATGATGATGCAATTTGTAGAAAATTAGAAGGGTGAATAGGTAAATGTGTAAATTAATTTGATGACGTGGCATACCTAGATGGTTAACACATAGGAAAGAGACTAATGACTTTAGTTATAGTATATAGATTTAAATTAGGCATATACACATTCACTTGGCATACCTAGATGGTTAACACATAGGAAAGAGACTAATGACTTTAGTTATAGTATATAGATTTAAATTAGGCATATACACATTCACTGATCTAATTTTGTTATAAAAAATACACTAATTTAATTTTGGTAGTAAAAATACCCATACAACTACATATATAATATATGACGCATGTACAATAGGAAACTAATATTACGTTATATTTTACACATCTATAATATAGTTACGTAGTTTATATTGGCATAATTCATAACCATACGAATGTCTATAATCATAGGAATCTAAAAATATAGTAAAAAATAGTAACATTATATTTTATAAATATGGAAGGAAAATTGGATATAAAAATAAAAATCATACTAACCTATATAATTTAGGTAAGGAAAATCGGCTATAAGGTAATTACGCATAAAGAAATACGGCTAGAGCTATAACTTATTTAATAATATAACTTAAGCCCTAATTTAGCTAAAAAATATATATGGAAACAATATATATGAAATCTTGCTAGAAAAAAGATGCAACAATTTGGAGAAAATTAAAACGGTGAATAGGTAAATATACAAATTAAATTGATGACTTCACATAGCTAGATGTGTGACAAAAAGGAGAGAGACTTATGGCTTTATTAATAGTATATAGATAACACTTCCATTGATTCTTTATTGAAGAAATTAGTTAGCTTAGATCCTGAAGAACAAAGTACTTTCGAAGGTATTGCGAAAAAAATACCCCAATCGCAAATTAAAACAATATGTTATGTCCAAAAAAAAAGAAACCGGACATCAACCTTTAGTATAGAGACTGTAAAGTTGTGAATAATTGTAAAATTAGTATTGTCTCTCGTATCAACTACGGATTTTATCAAAAATAATATGTTATATTATTATGATTAAAACTATTAAATATGCAATTTTTAAATAAGACATTTTTTTTGTTTTACAAGAACAAAAAATATATTCATTGGTGAATAATAACATTCAAAATCTAATAATAAATTATTGAAATGCACCATGAATATAATGATAAAGTAGATATAAAAGAAATATTTTTATTTTTGAATTGAAAGTTGTTAATTTTTATATAAAGTATATATATTTTTTTTATATAAAGTATATATTTTTTTAATGTAATTTATTAAACATATCATTTTCAACAAAATCAGTTGTGAAAAAAAGTGTGAGTGAGATGTGAGCGTGAAAAGGAAAAGTAGTTATTTGGGTAAATTTTATACATGTGTTGGATGTAGAAATTTCATGTGATTCAACTTCTTGTGCATACTTAACTTCTCAATTAATGTATTAGAAAAATTAGAGAGATGTCAATTGACAATAAGTGTCATATGCTTAATTGACAAGTGTTTCGTTGAATCCTGGTGGCAATGAGTGAGAACTTGATACGATTCACTATTGAATAGCACTCAAGATAAATATTTTTATTAAATTGTATACATTCTTAGCTTTTACATAATTTAATTTTTGATATCCGTGCAATAAAACATATTGTTCTTCGTATGTCATAAAAATTTATATACTATACTAAAGTCTTAACTATCTCTTTTATGTGCAAGTCCCTGAGCTATGTTACGTAAGCAAATCTCAATGTACAATAACAATGTTATCCTTCTCTAATTTTGATATTTACATATTTTATTTCTTATCTATTTACAATTATACCCTACTCCACACATCGTTCCATCCCATTCCCATGTGTATACCTTGTTCCTGTTTATTGACGCGTGGCCACCGCCTCAATACTCATCGCCTCACCGCCTCTATATATCGAGCAATTGACTCTTATCCAATTATCTCCAATTCCACCTTACAGACACCCTAAACATCGTTGTTGGCTACTTCTACATCCTTTTTCTGTGTAATTTCTCTTTGTCCTCGAATCTGATTTAGTTTGTTCTGTAGGTCGTTGTAATTGAAATTGGAGAGATTATCCGAGGAGCATGAGAAGTGCTTGACAGAGAACGAAAGAAAAGCTTCAAATCCACAAAGATATGAGCAGCGAGAAAGATGTGATGACCGATGAAAGGGGGAAGGAAACAAGAATGAAACTCCATCACCGATGATCGAGATTCCCAGTTGATTCATATCGAGAAAATCATTCGGTCAATGCTTCAGAGTCCTCAGATCCAAAAAGTGATAAATCGGTAGAGAATGTCGTAGAAAAGAAACATGTTGTCGATTCGGCGGAGAAGACGGAAAAATCGACCACCGGTAGGGACTCCTATAACGGAAGCTTCGATAAAATAGTCATGGAGAAATGATCGGCGAAGGCTGCACAGGTGGATGAATCGTCTATGTTGGTGGAATCAGTCGCCGAGGTGAAACGCGGAGGGGGGAAGAAAGACTAGAAACGAAGACATGGTATGTCATCCCTGGTATTGAGGTGTTGTTGGTTATCTGTTTAAACTATGATGGCTGAATGGTATCACTGTCATATGTTTGACCTGCCTCATTATCCTTTTTTTTTGTTTTGTATTTGTTCTCTAGCAGTATTAACTTTCATCAATCTAGGGCATCAAAAACATGGTATGACATTCGTGGTATTGCTTCCTTGCAATTTGAAAATGTTGTTAGGGAACATGTGTATACTAAAGATATTCTAGCAGCCGATGGAGAAGATAGGGAATTTGATGTGCTTTTGGGAAAAACAGCCTTGTTTCCTCCAAGCATTCTGATTTGTTTTGGTGAATAAAACAAAACGGTCATCTATGCTGTGGGAATTATGATTACATAACATAAGGCTAAACATTAGAATTTCTTATACTGGGTTTGATGAGATATAGAAAAAACAATAATATAATAGGAGACATTATATTATGGTTCAGAAACAATTAATGTCATGATGTTATGTCAAGTGGAGCTCTTGGACATGACCAAATGTTATTTATGTTATTGTATCATGTAATGATACTTATTTTTTCATAATGATATTCAACTTATATTTAAAGTTTTTTCCTTTATGCCTAAAGAAACCTTAAAGCGTGACCTTGAGCAAAGGCTAAGTAAAATATTTACATTGTCTGTTTTGAAGTATTGACTCTTCTCAAACCATATCTTGCTCTAAACCATGTTGTAGAATACAGACGTCCCCTTATATAGCATTGACACATTATTCTAAACATTCTACATTATGTCAATATCTGGAGTTTCTTTATTTCATTTCCTTGGACTTCTATTTTCATTGCTCATGTCAGTGCATAATTGTGTAGCTTTGATTATGTTTTATAAGATTATACAACCATATTTTACTACTCCTTTTAGAACTTGAGGGATACCATATAAACTGCCCACAAGTAAACACTCACCAATCACACGCGAGAAATAGACTGGTAACTTTAAAAATTTGGTTATAAGGGATTGTGTACACTTAGAATTGTTGGTTTTTGTTGTCATTCACTTCTGGAAACACAACAAGGTTGCAACCTTTCTTATATTGGCTTACTATCAACCTCTTGTGAAGTAAAAAAATCTCGCATGTACCTTTAAATACATGTTGAAATTTTATTTTCAACGACTAGTATATTATAGAGTTGAAAGAGGTAATTCTGCTTGCGTAGTTGGCATTGCACCCATTTTCACTTCACATAGCTCAGTGTTGGGGTCTATTAAACCTCCATTTTCATTTTCTCCCTTACCATATGGGGTCCCCTTTTATTTCTGATATATCTAAATATTTTAATTTAACATTGTGGTCGTCCTTCCTAACCGCTTACTTCCAATATCAATCAATTAGAATTTTGGTATATTAACTACAAATTAGTGGCTAATAAAAAGGCTATAATTTCTTTCAAGTGAGTAATAAAAGGTATATTGGTTAGTAAGAGAAACAAGAAAAAAAAGGATCAAGAATTAAGAATTTTGATTATTTTGTTTGCTATGGAAAGACGTTAAATTTGTAATATCCGAGGTTTTCTATAAAATAAAATTGGGATCATTTAGGATTTGACGTTTCGATTAATTTTTGAGGAATCAATACACTTTAGGAATTAATGATAATAATTTGGAAAATTTGGGTTTTTGTTGTTTTGTAGAATGACGACATTTGATTCTCTTGGGTGATATAAGCTTGTTCAGGATTCTGTGGTCTTCATTAATGCTTGAGGAGTTAATATATTTGAGGTTTATCATAATTATGAAATTAATATCGTGACTTGAAATTTTGGGATAGAAATTCTAAGTTATTTCCTACAATTAGTTATTATGTGAAAGTTGACGAGTAATACGGAATTAGTATCGATATTGGATTTTTCTGGGTAATTGATAGGGTATCTCCGTTTTATACACATATATATGATATATTATAGTTAGGAAAAATTATATGCAAATGGGGACAAAATAAGAGTCTAATATCTACTTTTGACTACTTTTTACATGATAATCTCTAAATTACTTAAGCAAGCTTCTTCCTTGCTTCCTTCAATTCGGTGGTCTCTCTCCTTGGTCATCCTCCACCGCCATCTTTATTTCCATGACTCTCTTGGCTTGCTTCTCATGAAACATCTAGAACCCTCCATGGATAACCTCCAACTTTATCTATTAAAAGGAGGCTAGAACCTTCTTCTAGCTTTATATATATACATGGCCTTCTCCTCCTCCTTTGGGTTGTTGGCCGGCTCCCTCTCATGGCAAAATACCTCCCCATGGCAGCCACCTTGCTTCCTCCACTATCATCACCAACCGCCACCACTCTTGCCTCCACCACGGCCACCTTGTTTTCCTAATGGCCACCATGGCTCACGGCCATCTTTCTCTCACACCACCAACCGTCCACCCCTTCATCCATCTTCATCCATGAATCATCAATCTACCAAGGAGCTCCCATCTATTCAAGTTCAATAAGCATCCATCCTTGATTAGAGAATTTCAAGGTAAGAATTTCTTTAAGAACTTTTGAGTATAAATTCTATGAATTGGATATCCTTGTGTAAATGAGGTAATTAGAGTGTAATTAATGGTTAATAAGATGTTAGTTAATGATAAGGAAGACTTAGATGAATTGGATTTATGTTTTGAAAGTGGAAGATTTGAATTTGGGTATATTAGTACAATTCTGGATATTCTGGGACAATTGGGTAATTACTGGTAAGGTTGGGGTCAACATCATAATTTGAGGAATTTCATTACGAGTACGGGGAATCTAACGGATTCTGATTTGGATATGTATATCAAAAGTTAAGAACAAATCTGTATTGTATTGCAAATTCAGGAATTCGCATCAACAATGCGAATTAGGACGTCAGGCCCAGAAATGGATATACCACGACAACGATTGACGTGGAACCACCTTAAGGCAAGTTATCAGTGAATGTTTATGTACTTAGTATAAATTTAGATTATCATACTGTGCATGAATACTGTATATAGATTTATATATGAATATTGTGTGATAAATTGAGTTTGTAGACTAAATAAGGAATTTCATGATATGTATGAGTTCTTGACATAATTATATGAGAAGTTTATATCATGGATGAATATAGGTTATGAACATTCTTGTTGTGGATATATTGAGGATTATTATGGTAGATGTAGAAGTATGCTGATATTGTGTTGATAATCATTTTCGGATAATAAGTATGGATCCTATATTATTTATGTGAAGGTATACTTGTTGGGGTTTGTCTTGGAATATATGTGATATGGTGGTTCATGTTTTGTATTCGAGGATATGATTAGTTGTACTTAGAATTTCATACTGTGGATGATATGGTTTACGGGCAAATTGTGTTATAGTTATGTTATGTTGATATTGCCATGGACAAGCTGTGTGATTGGTTAATGTCTGGTGGATTGATGTTTGCCTGTGTGGCTAATGAAATAGGATGATGAGTTGTTATGGATCATTGGGATTGACTCCTATGTTGAGATATTTTCGATGTTTATAACGTTATGTGTTTTCAAGTTATGATAAAGTGTTGATAATTACGCCTGTGGCAATTATATGATAAAGTGTTGATGATTACGCTTGTGTGGTTTTAAAAATGTGTTTTGATCCGCTCCTCGACATTGGGTCCCATTCCGGATGGGAGGTTCGAGAGAGTGCTCTACCTTTCTAGGGGAGGTCGGCCACCTGATCAGTGTGTCGTGACCGATCAGTTGGTAGAGGTGGTGTAGGAAGAAGGTACCTTCGTGCCCAAAAGTTCTTGGGCATGTTTTTGAATGTGATCGTAAATGTTTTCTTGAAACGTATTGTATATGTTGATGTTTACCTCTCATTGCATTTTCTTAAAGGAAATATACCCGGGTATAGATTTTAATTAATGAATGGTTAATCCCGATGCTCTATAGTTTCATATGTGGCTAGATGGGTAGTAATGAAAGCTATTATAATATGATTTGGCTGCTCTGGTGAATTATAGTTTAAATGGATATTTATTGGATTCCCTGAGGAGTAATCTGTATTATAATATATGGTCCAGCTGGGTACTGTATTATAATAGGATGATTGTGGTTTAAGAGGGTAATCATTGAGAATTATTGTTAAGTAATTTATAAAGTGATATAAGGATCAATTGAATACTATTAGGAAAGTTATGATACGATTTGTATTGGGTCAGTCAAAGATTTATAGAGGTTACTATAATGGAATGATAATGTATGTGTAGTCCATTGTGACATTTTGGGAATCACTGTGTTAGGACAATTATTGAAGTATTAGAATAAGATTTATGATGGAATATATGCTTAGGTGAGTACTTATGGGAGTTACTGTTCTATGATCTGTGGAATAGTTAGACATTTATTGAATTACTTGGGTACTTAGTGATATTATTGGGATAATATCTGAGAAGGAGTCTAGGACAATTGAATACATATTGAATTATTTAGGTGAAATGTATTTTAAAGGTGTAGTATCTATGATCCTTGGGATATAGTCTGATATGGTATGTGCATTCATATAATTCCTTTAATTATATTATTGTATGTGCTCAAATCACTGATATACTTGCTTAGTCTGTTCATAGACTAACCCCATTTCTGGAGGACCAGTTATGATTGCATGGCCCGGATATTAGTTAGCACAGTGGGAGCATGGAGGAGAAGGACATGCGACATGATGCGATAAATAGGATGGATTATATCAAGAAAAATCATATTTGGGTTTTAGAAGTTTTGTGGTAAGTTCTTTTTCTTTATAGCCTGAGGGAATTTCTGCGAGAAATTTGTAACACCCCCAGGCCAGTGGTGCTACAATGCCATAATCCGAAAGGATTATAAGGCGGGTGAAAATAAAAAATGCAAAACATAACCCACATATATAATATCAAAAGCAGCACAGCGGAAAACCTGTAAAACCTGTCCAGAGTTTAAAACCACCAACAACTTAACATACTGAAATACAACCATTTACAAACCAAAAACCAACAACCAAAAACCAAAACCAATACAACAAATACAACCCATTCAAAGTCCGAAACCAAAACGACACGTGCAACAAGTCAAGTCCAAACCAAAAGAGTAGAGTTCTCGACTCCAAAACCGACGGTGATCAGAATTCTCTTTGCTGGCGCTAAATCTGCAAACCCTGATTGACTGGGGGACCCGATACCCCAGCCAACCGTGGCACGTAAACCGAAGATGGTCAGTCTTTTGAAAGACTGGCAAGACTCCTCAAGCCAAAACAGTTCAAAACACATACATATATCACCAATCAACTCACAACAACGACAACACGCCACACAATATATATACATATATATAATATCATAACTATACTTAATCGTATCAACCAACCAATGCCAACCACACGTCAAAACATATACACACACTATCACATACCATTCATTACACATCCTTATCCAACTCTTCACTATACTAACCTCAATCAATCCATCCTCAAACTCATCACAAGCATAAACGAATAAAACGACCCATTCCAACTTTCGCATCAACAAACACTTAAGCATAAACAAGACAATCATCACATAATATAAACATAACAAAATAACGACCAACTCATACATTCAAACCCAACTCATGCATTCAATTTCAAACCATGTTGGCCCACACCCTCAAGATGGGAAACCAACCTTCCTAATCAATCAACATAACCAACCGGCGACCAAAGTCTAACACAAAACCGATAATCAAACACCCCACCAATATTCGTAAACAAAACCACTAACTAAGCATACAACCAATATTCAAGTACACAACCAATATACACACACAACCCATAATCAACACACAACTCATAACCGAGCACACAACCAATATTCAACACACAACTCATAACCGAGCACACAACCAATATTCAATACACAACCAATAATCACACACACAACCACTATTCAACACAAAACCACTTAATCAGGTACGTAAGCAACAATTTCACACAATTTCCACTTCACAACATCTCCGTCTCTACCCCCACATCACCAGGTGAGACAATTCACAACGTCTCCGTCTCCACCCCCACATCACCAGGTGAGACAACTCACAACATCTCCGTCTCCACCCCCACATCACCAGGTGAGACAATTCACAACGTCTCCGTCTCCACCCCCACATCACCAGGTGAGACAACTCACAACATCTCCGTCTCCACCCCCACATCACTGGGTCAGACGATTCACAACATCCAAACCAACTATCCATCACCATACCAACCAATCAAACAACACGACGACAGTCAAAATCACATAACCACACCTCATCACACATTATCACATATCATCACACACACATCATCACACATTATCACATATCCTCACACACACATCATCACACAATATCACACATTTATATATATTCACCCAAGTAACTTTAAAATCAATAATCCAATCAAACCACATCAGTCCATCTACAACACGGGACAATTACTAATGTACCCACACATTCACACACACACAATCCCACACATAACCGCCAACACACACATGTGTCGACATATACAACCCAACACACACACATACAAGTGTCAACAAACACTATCAACAACAATCAATCACATTTAGTCACAATTGACTACCACGCCAACATTTAATTGCACACGATACGAGGCAACAACAACCAACCATTCAACTAGGTTCCATACAAAACCAATAACCCAGCACATAAATAATAACAAAACACATAACCGATATCCGTCAACAAAACAACAACCAAACAAACAATAAATATCCAATCACAGAACCACTGATTACTCACACAATCAATCGATCCACAACAATCAACGGCAACCAGCAGTTACAACCAATATCCGACAAGAGACAATTACTCAAACACACGCACACACATATTCAACCAAGCAAATTCACAGCTAATAGTCCAAATTAATTTACTCAGGCAAGGCTAAATCAATTACTGAATCAATATAGGGACAAGTAATTTTATAAAATATACGAAGGGTTAGCAAGATTTATCTTGCCTTAACTCGACAACCACGACCTCAGAAGGTCAAATCCAACTCGAACGAACCTTGTCGACCACCCTCTGCAGCCCCGGAAAGGACTCCCCTCGTCGCCGGAACTCAGCCGAACTCCACAACAGTGACCAGCAGAACCCAACGGTAGCAACCCGCGTGGCCTCGTCGGTGGCTCGTCTTCGCCGCCGGAAAGAGCAGCCACCAGCAGACACGGCCACAGCAGCTCCAGCCAGCAACAACTCCACGAACAACGGCTCCAGTGGCAGCTAACACCAGTGGCTCGTCGCACAGTTCCTCGCACAGCTCCTCGCACAGTTCTTGGTCGGACACCAGTGGCTCATCGCGACCTCCAGCAGCTCGTCGCGCGGTCTGAACCAAGGGAGACAGTGGTTGCGGTCGCCTCACCGGCGGAAGGATCAACGGACTGGACGGGAAGAAAGGAGGAGGCGGGTAGTAGCTCCACGAAGAAGACCGAAGGAAATTGCCCCCCACCAATTTCCTAGATCTGCTTTCCCTTTCTAAATTTCTTTTTTCCCCAAAAATCTGATTTTTTGCTCCCCTTTATAATTATTACCCTCATACCATTAGGATATACCCATATATATATATTGGGGTATTTCAAAATTTCTAGCACTGTAGCTTCCCAAAGGAGGTTAAATTTGAGGCATTACAGAAGGTGGTATCAGAGCGAAGGTTCATGATTTTTGTGGGAATGGGTAGAAACAACATCATGTGTCGCATTGCCGTCTCCATGTCTGCTGCTTTAGAACTTAAGTTAGTATAAATGCGTGTGTGTGTGTATATGAGGATAAGGTAATTTAAGGATTGAGCATAAGGTTATGTACATGAGATTGTAGTATCAAGAAATTTTAAATTGAGGACCATTAGGTTTCTGCGTTTGGAAAATCGGTGGATCTTAAGGTATTCATGTGAAATTCTGGCTTCATAGGTTTCTTGAGAATAATAAGGTATGAGGATATTTCTTTAGGAATTTATACTATTGAGGTTTATAGAATATGATACGAGATATATTGATGGTGGAAATTATATATATTTTAGCACTTTAGGGAGTAGTATAGATTCGTCAAGGATGGATTGCTACTTATCCTGTTTATCATGTTTCTAATCCCTTGAGTTCTGTATACCTATATGGCCTCCATTAATATTTCTTCGAGCCATGGGAGCCTTACCTGTATATGACCTTATTTCATATTTGTGAATTATATGTGAAAGGTTGCCTTTAAGGGCCATATGTCGAGTATAGCTGATAAGACCGTGAGTTATTTTATCATTTTGACCAAAGATCATTTTGGGAGTTATCTTAGTGCCATATTATATATATGAAAATGAGTTTTTGGTGAATAGATTTTGTGTTAAGAGGATTTGAGTACTAAAAGTGATTTTACATATATATGAGAACGATTGTGAGTCATGATTTGGAGGATGATAGCTATAATTGTTAATGTTTGGGCATATGAGAGTATATATATATATTTGGGATAATGCAAGTTTACAATCTCGTGGAGGAATATTATTATTTTAAGGAATTATGAATTTATGTTTCGAGGGTTAAATCTTGAGGATACTGTGATTGAGGATTGTATACTTAAGGTATAATTGACTATTGGGAAGTAGGTGATCATAATGATTTGCTATTGGGAATTATTGGAGTTTCAGTTTCAAGGACGAAACTTTTTGTAAGGGGGGTAGAATGTAATATCCGAGGTTCTCTAGAAAATAAAGTTGGGATCATTTAGGATTTGACGTTTCGATTAATCTTTGAGGAATCAATATATTTTAGAAATTAATGATAATAATTTGGAAAATTTGGGTTTTTGCCGTTTTTTAGAATGACGGCATTTGATTCTCTTGGGTGATATAAGCTTGTTTAGGATTCTGTTGTCTTGATTAATGCTTGAGGAGTTAATATATTTGAGGTTTATCATAATTATGAAATTAATTTCGTGACTTGAAATTTTGGGATAGAAATTCTAAGTTATTTCCTACAATTAGTTATTATGTGGAATTTGACGAGTAATACGGGATTAGTATCGGTATTGGATTTTTATGGGTAATTGATAGGGTATCTCAATTTTATACATATATATGATATATTATAGTTAGGAAAAATTATATGCAAATGGGGACAAATTAAAATAAGAGTCAAATATCTACTTTTGACTACTTTTTACATGATAATCTCTAAATTACTTAAGGAAGCTTCTTCCTTGCTTCCTTCAATTCGGTGGTCTCTCTCCTTGGTCATCCTCCACCGCCATCTTTGTTTCCATGACTCTCTTGGCTTGCTTCTCATGAAACATCTAGAACCCTCCATGGATAACCTCCAAGTTTATCTATTAAAAGGAGGCTAGAACCTTCTTCTAGCTTTATATATATACATGGCCTTCTCCTCCTCCTTTGGGTTGTTGGCCGGCTCCCTCTCATGGCAAAATACCTCCCCATGGCAGCCACCTTGCTTCCTCCACTATCATCACCAACCGCCACAACTCTTGCCTCCACCACGGCCACCTTGTTTTCCTAATGGCCACCATGGCTCACGGCCATCTTTCTCTCACACCATCAACCGTCCACCCCTTCATCCATGAATCATCAATCTACCAAGGAGCTCCCATCTATTCAAGTTCAATAAGCATCCATCCTTGATTAGAGAATTTCAAGGTAAGAATTTCTTTAATTAGAGAATTTCAAGGTAAGAATTTCTTTAAGAACTTTTGAGTATAAATTCTATGAATTGGATATCCTTGTGTAAAGGAGGTAATTAGAGTGTAATTAATGGTTAATAAGATGTTAGTTAATGATAAGGAAGACTTAGATGAATTGGATTTAAGTTTTGAAAGTGGAAGATTTGAATTTTGGTATATTAGTACAATTCTGGAAATTCTGGGCAAATTCTGTAATTACTGGGAAGTTGGGGTCAACATCCTAATTTGAGGAATTTCATTACGAGTACGGGGAATCTGACGGATTCTGATTTGGATATGTATATCAAAAGTTATGAACAAATCTGTATTGTATTGCAAATTCAGGAATTCACATCAACAATGCGAATTATGACGTCAGGCCCAAAAATGGATATACCACGACAACGTTTGACGTGGAACCACCGTAAGACAAGTTATCAGTGAATGTTTACGTACTTAGTCAAAATTTAGATTATCATATTGTGCATGAATACTGTATATAGATTTATATATGAATATTGTGTGATAAATTGAGTTTGTAGAATAAATAAGGAATTTCATGATATACATGAGTTCTTGACATAATTATATGGAAAGTTTATATCATGGATGAATATAGGTTATGAACATTCATGTTGTGGATATATTGAGGATTATTGTGGTAGATGTGGAAGTATGTTGATAGTGTGTTGATGCAACTCGTTAAGCAAGTCATCTAGTCTAGGAATAGGGTGGCGGTACTTGATAGTGATGTTGTTGATCAAGGATCGAGGGGCCTTTCGGTGCAAGGAATTGCTCGTCGACACCTACAAACGCAAGGAATCCAGATCTGGTGATGAGCGATGCAAGCGGTTTGGAAATGGTGTTGAATGAAGTTGTGGATGCAGCTAGAGATGGAGATGGATTGGTGGACTGGATAAGTGATTCTCTTGGCTTGGATGTGACGCACCAAACAAAGAAGAAACAAGGCGGTAAGCTTGAGATACAACTCACTCAAGATCACCAATGAAAACTTGATTTTACTCACAAGCAATGGAAAGATGAGGAAGGGAAATTGGCCAGACTAACTCTGATTTTCATATAATTCAACGTGAGAAATTACAAGTGCCAGACAACCTTTTATGAGGTGTAAAAGAAAATAAAGAAAAACCGAGCTAATTCTACCACTACACGGCCCACTACTTAGGCACTCTTCTAACCACTACTTGGTTATTTTTAGGCAATTAAATGCTGGAAAATAACACTTAAGAACCTGGTCCTAGGAATGTTATGAAATGCATAAAATTAACATAATTCAAATCATGCAAATACGGAAGACTTTGGCAATGAAGAACGCCGCTCCTACGCACTCGGGCGCACCTTGAGTAGAGTCACCGACTCAATGGCAGCTTGTCTCGGCGCAACATGGCTCATAAGGCCCTCCTTGAGCTGGTGATGAAGTTGCCTGCTCGAGTGCGAGTGATGGCCCCTGGTGGAGACTCGTCATCGGACTCCAATCTTGATACCCTAGCGGTGCCGCGCGGAAATATAGGATCTTTGAATTTGACGGGTGCGAGCTCACTTCCCTCGGCATTCTTGGTTCCAATGGGCTCATGTGGTGCCAAGGAGCCAATGGACGGCCTGGAGTTCGAGCCAAGTTGATCGGTGACCGAAGGAATGGAAGAAGGGTCCTCGGGCGCCGGCGTTGGATTAGGGTTGGCGGTGGATTAGGGTTTGCGGCTGGCACTTCCAGAGCTTCCGGGCTTGAGTCCTCTTATTCCCCTTCACTTGCATCTTCTTCACTTGTGTCTTGGTCCCTTGGCTTGTCTTGATGGGACTTGGTCATATCATATTCTTCACAATATCAAAACTAGTCCAAATGATTTATTTATTAATTCAAATCACACAATATTGATATAAGAGTATACGAAAGTTCACAATTATAAATAATTAGAGTAGTAGATGTATTATCTATTAGGATGCGGATATGGTGAGAACACTTCTTAAAATGAGAACTCTCTCAAAATGTGAATTGGTGCACAAGGGGGAGAAACTGAGAAAGTGCACAATGCACTTGGAATCTCATGCACACATATTTGAGTGCACAATTGTGCACTACGTTGGTGCACAACTAGTCTCCCTCATTAACCCATCAGAGCTCTGGTGTTGATCGGTGTTGACCGACCGTTGACCGACATTGACCCTTGACCGGTTAGTACACTTGCTTGTGTATCATTTTGAATTTATACCATATTATGGATATTTGTGCACCACGTTCCTCACCTTTTCTTCTAGGTTTTATAGTCTTCAACCAAAGTCAATATTACGTACTTTAATCGATATCAAATTTACAAATACATACTTTTTCTTCCTTCAAAAAATTTCCAATTCCTAATTGAATGTTCATATTCATCGCCTTTTCTTCTAATTTCTTGTTATATTATCATGTACACGGTTTTTCTGATAGTTTTTTTTTTTTATGCAGATTTGGAAGATTTGTGGCATCCATGGATGCAACAAGAAAAAATTAAGTGCTTTGGTCTGATTATTCAGAATTGTGGAAATTTCACATTGAAACCAGTTGCTTTGGATCTTGAATTTGGTGATGAATTTTTTTAGAGGTCGTTCAATGTTGTAATTTCTTCCATCGAAAAATGTTGAAGGCGGGTGAGAAGAATCTCCATTCAGACTCTCAGTTAAAGGTGACTCATATTGTTGCATTTCCCTTGACGAAACTTTTGTAGATTTGTGCCTCCAATGTGTTTGTCAAAATGTCTAAGAGAGGAAGAGTATGAGTAAGACTTCAACTTTATCTTCAATTACGCATTTTTAGCTTGACTTTAAACAACTTCATTTCTAAACTTTTTTTTTGTTTTTTTTAAATATTTTATGTCGTTCCATTGTTGGAATTGCATTTGAGAAATGCTTTTTCGGTTGTACATCAATCACTTGAAAAGCAAAATACAACCGAGCACTTCTGGAGAAATTTGATTACACCATGATATCAGAAAATCCTTACATTAACAAATCAGGTATAAAGAAAAAATATATTCCACCCTTTAATATTTTGTTTGGAAGAAAAATATAACATTTCCACTTTTTTTTTTTTTTTTTTTTTATAAAGTAAGAATTCGAAGTGAACACTTCGAGAGGCCAGAAACTGACAACCGGACTAACCGGCAATAAAACAACACACAAGAAAAGCAAAAATAAACAAACAAAGGCAAAATAAAGCAAAACAACCTAGAAATGAGGTGAGTAAAGCACAAACAACAGCTGCGCCGCTGGAAGGATTGTCATCCTCTACCAAGCCGGATCTACAACTCGATTCATCATTAAGGCAAGCTTCGTCAACCATAGAGTGTCTCGCAACGAAACCTAAAAAAAAAAAGAAAAAGAAAAGAAAAAGAGTATGGGCAAAGAGGTGCAGTACTGTTTTACCCCACCTTCTTCTGACCCCCAACCCACCACTGAAGCAGAAAAACGAAACCCAAATACATAGGAAACGACATCCCAAACAAGAGGAGGGAGGGGGTTCGCCGGAGGGGGCTCATCGGCGTCTTCCCGGAGAAGGCGAACCAGAGAGAAGCGGGAGCCAGTGAGCCGTCTTCCCGGCGAAGGCACATCGGAGCCATCGGCAGCGGCGGTGGGGCCTCGAATAGAGTGGGGGCTCAGGGCAGTGCCAGGGCTCGGTCGGAGCGGGTGAGAGTGGTTCGGACCAAGGAGGGATCTGGGCTTGATGCTCTCGGACCCTCGAAAACAGCGGCGTCGGCGGGCTCGGTGCAGAGGAGGGGCTCGGTCGGAGCGGCGGGTTAAGGGGCTCGATCGGAGCGGCGGGTGGAAGAGCTCGGTCGGAGCGGCAGCCTAAGGGGCTCGGTCGGAGCGGCGGGGGAAGAGCTCGGTTGGAGCGGAGGGGTAAGATCTTGGTCGGAGGTGGGGTTCTTCGTCAGCCCAAGCTAGGGCCGGCTCCCACTGCTCCCATTGGGAGCGTTTTTTCCTGTTGCCTTTTGCTTTTAAGGTTTAGTACTTTTATAACATTTCCACTTAATAGGCTGGAGGAAGATGGTTCTTTATTTCAATGTACTTTGTGAAATCAAGGATAAGACCATCAAATTTGATGATAAGCAAAATGTCCGACCTGTAGAATTCTTAGTCTGAGCACATATATTGTATGCATTTTTAGATGTGCTTAATTCATGTGTCAATCGTATTCTATTATGTGGGGTATTTCTCTATAAATACTTGTTATCTAAATTGTTTCTCTTTGATATGCTTCATGTTGATGCCTGATAATTTGTGGTTGTAGTGCAAATAATTAGTTTTGCATGAAAGTGTTTGGGAAAATTCTATGAATGCACTTATGCAATCTTATTCCTCAAATCAAGCAGCCTATAGCGGTTTTGATCTTGTTCATGTGGATGAAGAGTTGGATTTATAGAGGAGAAAGAAAAAGTGGTCTTCTAATATCTGGGATTGCTCATTGTCTTTCATCTTGCAGCATGATATTGCTTAATAAAGTGGCTCTACCAACCTACAACTTCAATGTTGGAGTCTCTTTAATGTTTTATCAGGTTTATTTCATTTTGGTTTATAAGTTCCGTTATTTAAATAATCTAGTTAATTTCCTTAAAAAGATAAAATTAGCTATCACGATTCTTCCTTCGGTTTATATTATAGAACGTACCTCATTAGCACTGTAATTATTGTTCTTTTGGGTCTCTTTAAAGCTGTTTCGGTGGAAAACTTCAAATGGGAGCTCATCAGGATATGGATTCATGTTAACTTGATTTTTGTTGGCATGCTTGTGTCACGAATGTGTATAGGTAAGTTTGTAGTAACACGGCCATTAAAATATGCAATCTAAAACTAAATAAACCATTTTTATGTGTGGGAAATGTGACACCTTTTGATACATAATCGGTTAAAAATTAAAAAGAGGAGGAAATAATTGTTTGCCCAAGATGCTTAAGTTGATGATGATTTTGAAACTTAGACTATGCTTTGCAATCTTAAATTCATGGCCTGTGTGGTAAACTCTTTTCAACAATCTTAAATTCATGGCCTGTGTGGTAAACTCTTTTCAACTTGAAGTATATCAATATTGCAATAGTGACGATTTCTAAGAACACGACAAATATTTTGACAATGACCGAAGAACTTTATATCTTCCAAAAAAAAAAAGTCATAAATTATGGATTGCCATGTTTTTTTATGGTACTAATTACTCTGTTATTTACAATAGTAGACAAGGCTAGACGTCTAGACCCTTGTGCTAAAAGCTTATTGTTCTGGATATGAATTGTGCCAATTCTTGAATGCATAAATGCCCATTTTACTATCTAGTAATAATTCTGAATCAACATTGATGGAAGTGGACAAAATTACTTATTTGTCTGAACATGCTTTACTATAAGCTATTCTATATACATTAAAGTTTTGATTGCAGACAAGTTTTATGCCTGTCTAAATTCCTCAAGACTTACTATGTTGATGTGTTCATCATGCCAATCAATGGTTCTATTTCTCTGTACTTGATAAAAAAAGTTGATATGTTTTTTAACAGACTTCATGTTTCTGATAGACTAAACATTCTATACATGACATATAATGTTTGTTGTAAGCAGTGGCATCACAGACCTCTCCTTCGATGCAATGTGTTACGCGTGATAGGTCTTGAATTGCATCCTGACAACGAGCTATTCAGTATGATTTGCAATCGATGTGCGCCCTAATTTCAAATAAGTTTCGTTTTGCTTCTTGAGGCTTTTGAATCATTGCATGTATACATTTTTGCTTGCAGGTAACAACAAGAAGGGTCGTGAAGAAAACAAAAATGTGTAATAACCCCTAACGAGACCCGCGACCTGTCGTTTTGTAAGAAAGACATGATGGACAATTTATGTAACCTCTGTAATAATTTCTTGAACGAAATATTATACGTTTAATAAGATTTTGGGTCATAAAGAAATTGGGAGTGCTAAAATAATTAAATTTGGCATGTCCTCGAACGACACCCGCGACCAGAAGCCAAGGAACGCGATCGCGGCTCTGTTTCCGCGACCGCGGATCGCTGGTTCGTCTTCTTCTTCGTTCTTCTCCGAGCCTCGCCGATTCGTTTTCCCCCACGTTTCTTCAACGGTTGCCGGTGGAGGGGAGCTGGAACGCTTGGTTTGCCAATGAGGAGTGAACGCCCTCGGATCCTTGGCTATAAAAGGAGGCCGGATTAGCCTCTCTTCATCATCCACAGCTCCATCTCCCTTCTCTCTCGCAAAAGCTTTGTTGCCGGAAATTTCAGTGGTCGCCGGAGTTCCTAGTGGTCGCTGGAAGGGCCTTGGAAGCCTTGGAGTGGTGGTGTTCGCAGTGGTGAAGAAAGTCGTCGTCGTCATCATCATTGGTAAGCTTGGAACGCCTCCAAATCCGTCGTCGGAAGGGAGAACCGCGACCGCGGGTATGAATTCCGCGACCGCGGCTCTGCCCAGAATTCCGCGACCGCGGATGTGCAAACCGCGACCGCGGCTTGCCCTAGCAAGCGCGATCGTTGCTTTGGCAACCACGGCCGCGGCTTAGGCTTTTATTCCCTTTCGTTCGTATCGTTTATTCATTTCGTATCCTCGTTTTGTTCGTATTGAATCTAACTTAGGGTTCCATTGTTTATTTCGTCGTCTTTGTAGAAATCCGTACTCAGATTCCAGCCTCCAGATCTCGGAACCCGACATATTCGATTCGTCTAAGATTAAGGCAAGTGGCGGTTCGCTCTTGCTTATCATTCCATATTTCCTTTAGTTATCAATTACTTGATTGTTAATTAAATTGGAATGGAGTGTTGTTTTCGTTTGGGGAACAGATTTAATAAATCAATGTGATAAAATATGATTCTATAATAGGTTGTATATATTGCTAGAAACAACGCTATTATACATGTTATTACCGTGATGGTATTGGTGTGGATTTATGTATGAACTTTCATGTGTAGTTAGAACGAGTATTCGTATGAATGCTATGTACCTTGCGAGGTCTAGTCGTTTCTTTATAATTGGTATTAGGATGACTTTGCCCTAGTACTATCTGGTCATGACTGTACCCTTATTCAGGGTAGGTGCACACAGCTGGTGCCAACAATCAGGATTAATTCCCAAGATATCTCTCGTGTCGAGATGATATATATTAAAAGCTTTAACGTGAATATACGTTTTGTAACTAAATAAGATAAGTGCGGTATGCACATAATTAATGAACCTTCGGGCGAGAAGTACAACTTGGAACCCGCCCGGACTTCGGTTAGAATAAGTCTTCTTTCCAATCTGAATTCGCATTGCACGGTGAGGTTGGTCGTTGTTAGGAAACAGAACTCTGGAACTTCGGTTCCCCTGAGAGTTCCTTTCCTCAGTTTCTCTACTTTTGAAGATGACAAATATTTTGATACTAATGTTTTATCTCAAAGATGTGTTTAGAGGAACCGCAGGACAGTTGTTGGAACCATGGAAGCCAAACAAGATAAAGAAACCAAACAAACAAGCCAAAGGAACCCATGTATGCCCAGAAATGCAACACGTGACTTTGCGTTTCCCGAGAAATCTGGGAACACCAAACCTCGGACAAAAGGAGGTGAAAGAGACTTGAGAGAAGCTTCCAAAAGCCTACCACCATCCAAGAGCAATACTCCAAGATGCCTAGAACAATGAACCTCGGACAAAGGCACTGAAAGCGACAGCTCATAGAGATGTCACTATCCAAAAGACAGTTCCCAAGTGCCCAGATTGTTGAACCTCAGAAGAAGCTGGAGAACGACTTGGCTGAAGTAGTTGACTAACCTAGAAGGATTCTGAGCTGCCTAGGTTGTTTGCATATGTCAAAGACAACGTGGACCAAGGAGAACCACACATCCTAGGGTAAGCTCGATCTGTGGGAAACAAGAGAAGTTTAAGCTGCGAAGAATCCTCTATAAAAGGAAGACTAACTCAAGGGTTATCTTCAAGCATTTACAATAGAATCACACTCCATAGCAAACATCAAAGTGTGAAGCTTCAAACAAGATCATCAACGCAAACTGAGATCAAGAGGAACCAGTCAAGGAATCGAAGAGCTGAGTGCTAGTTCCTGTGACTGTAAGTGAGATAGTTCCTAGGTGCTAAGGTCTGTTTCTTGGATTGATTATTGATTGTGTTAAGTTATCTAGGATTACCTAACTGTGTGTAAGGTAAAGAAACTGTGTGTTTGTTCCTAGGATAAGCTGTAACCAAAAGAGATAAGAAATCAAGAAGTAGACCTTGAAATCCTTTCGAAAGAAAGGTAGTGGTTTTTATCCTGGATTGCTAGTTGGCTATCAAAGGTTTCCACTATAAGAAACTTGTTCATCTAGTTGATTGTTTATTTCCGCTGCAAAGGGAACTGTAAACTGTGTTCTCAGTTCCCTGATTATTAATCTAACAATCACGATCCTACAATTGGTATCAGAGCAGGAAAAGCTCTAGATCTTTGTTAAGTTTGCAGATCATGTCTCAACCAAGCAAGTTTGAGCTCAGAATCTCCACCAACAAGCCACATCTCCGAAAGAAAGGAGAAGAAACATGGTGGGAAAAGTGCATGGAAAGCCACATCAAGACCAACGACTACCAATGCTGGAGGATAGTCGAAAATGGAGATGGCTATGTCGATCTTACCATGAAGGAAGAAGATTGGAAACCAGAACACTATGTCATCATGGAGAAGAATGCCAAGGCCAGGCAGTTCATCCTCAATGGATTGGACAAAGAAGACATGGACAAGGTCATAGGCATCAAGACGGCGAAGGAGATGTGGAAAGCTTTCAAGGAGATGCATGAAGGAAGTGATGAACTAAAGCAAAGCAGAAAGTTTGCTTTGGAAGGAGAATACCACACCTTCAAAATGATGGAAACTGAGACCATCTCAGAGTACTACTCCCGCTTCAACAGATTGATTGGAAAGCTAACAACGGCGGGAGTCGACCTTGATGAAGTTTCCAAGTCCCTGGTGATCATCAATGGACTCAACTCCAAGTTCACCCTTCTCAAGGGAATCATGAAGAACACTCCAGGCATCCAATCCCTTCCCTTGACTCAAGTAATAGGGAAACTGGAGGTTGAAGAAGGAGAGCACACCAAAGCCAATGCCGATAAGAAACTGAAGAAAGGAATTGCCCTCAAGATCTCCAAAGCCTTTTCTAGGCTCGAGATGGAGCAAGAGAACTCAGACCTGGAAGAAGAGGAGGACGAACTAACAACCCTCTTCTCAAAGAACATCAAAAAATTCTTTGTGAAAGAAAGGTTCCAAAAGGGCAGTTCATCCCATAGTGGACCAAGAAGAGATCTCAAGGAAGTCTCTTGTTACGAGTGCAAAGAAAAGGGACACTACGCTAAGAATTGTCCCAACAAGGAAGACTCCAAGGAAGAAGAAAGACCTCAGAGAAAGAAGGCTCTCGTAGCCTCATGGGGAGAAGACTCAGATGGGGAACTGGATCTGAGTGGCTTCTCTGGAGGAAGATGTCTCATGGCAAAAGGAGATTCAAGCGATTCAGAAGAACTTGAGGTAACTTCTGACGATCTCCTAAGAACTCTAGTTGATTGTGACAAGAAACAGCTTCTTAATATCATAAAGAAACTAGGAAAGGAAACCAGTTCCCTTCAACAAAAACTTGATGATTGTGAAGATGAAATTACTTGCTTGACTGTTGAGAATTCTGTTTGGAGTAAGAAACTTGATGAAACTGAGAAAGACCTAGCTGAAACTCACTCCAAACTCATTGATATTAGAAATGTGCATGCTAGTCACCTTAAAATCTGCAAATCTTGTGATGAAACTAGCATAGATTCTGTTAAAGTTCCCCTGCATGATAACTTACCTAGAAATGACATGCTTCAATTCATAATTGATAGGTTGGACATTCTCACTGACTCTATTAATGAAAAAACGATAAATCAAACTATTTTTGTGAGACAACGTCATGGAATAGGATATGTTAATAACAAAGGGAACAATGATGCTGAAGATGAAAAGGCTAGGCGAGAACTTGTTGATATGAATGAAAACCTTAGTACTGCTCTTGCCACTTCTCGAGATAGGAATCAATTCCTATCAGAGAAGATCATGGTCCTTGAGAACAAGGCTGAGGTTGCCAAACGTCTCAATGAAAGTTCTCAAAGTCCTAAAAGAGAACCTAAGGGAAAAGAAAAGATGGTTCCTGAAAACCAATGGTTCACTAATTATTTTGCTCACAAAAGATATGTTGATATGGCTCATAGTAAGATTAGAAACAATGTTGACTTCAACAAAAGGAAAACTGAAAAACCTTTCAGGCTAGGAAAAGGAAAGTATGGACATGTTGTTTACAATCGCTTGTGTACCTCCTGTGATAAGAATAGTCATTACAACACTGATTGTCCTAAGAAAAGGAACTTTAAAAATGAGAAAAGTGCTTATTACCATGAAAGGAACCAGTTCCCTGGTTATTCACAGACTCACAATGCTAATCCCCCCAGTAAAGCCAAGCTTCGCTGGGTTCAGAAATCTTAGTTCCCTTATGTGCAGAAAGAAGAGAGGCAACCTCAACTATGGTACATCGACAGTGGTTGCTCATGCCATATGACCGGAAGAAGAAATCAAATGACCTCTCTTCAACCTCTCCAAGGAGGGAACATATCCTTTAGAGACAAAAGCAAAGGGAAAATCTGTGGAATAGGAACTGTGAGACTCAACGATCACACTCTGGTAAACAAAGTTCACATTGTTGATAATCTTGGTTTTGATCTAATCAGTGTGTCACAGCTTTGTGATCAAGGAGACAATGAAGTTAGGTTCAGATCAAATGAATGCACCGTCCTAGACTCCTCGGGACAAATCATCCTAAAAGGCAAAAGATTCAACAATGTGTATGTTGTTGACCCATCATTTGTTCCCAAGGAGAAACTCTGCCTTTCAACAGTAAATGATCAAACTGAGCTGTGGCATCAACGTCTTGGTCACACCAGCACCAAATTGATCCACAAGCTACACTCAAAGGAACTAGTCCAAGGCCTTCCAAAGATAAGTGGTATATCTTCGGAACCATGCTCAGATTGCGTTAAAGGGAAACAAGCAAGGAGTTCTTTCAAGTCCAAAAACATGGTAAGTTCCTCAAGGCCTCTTGAACTCATCCACATGGATCTCTGTGGACCCATGAGAGTTCAAAGCCTAGGAGGAAACAAGTATATCTTTGTTCTTGTCGATGATTTCTCTCGCTTCACTTGGACTATCTTCATAAAATCTAAGAGTGAAGTCATTGACCGCTTTAAAGATCTAGTTCCTTTGTTAGAAAAATCTCTCGATTGCTCACTCAATTCAATTCGGTCTGACCATGGTATCGAATTCGAAAATGGAGAATTTCTAACCTTTTGCAGTGAGCATGGAATTGATCACAACTTCTCTACACCATACACTCCTCAACAGAATGGAGTAGTAGAAAGGAAGAATAGAACATTGGAAGACATGGCTCGGACTATGCTCATATCAAGTGGACTCTCTCAATCATTCTGGGATGAGGCGATCAACACAGCTTGCTACATCATCAATCGAACCATGCTTCGCCCAATCACAGAGAAGACACCCTATGAACTCCTAAGAGGAAGAATTCCCAACATCTCACATCTGAGGGTGTTCGGATGCAAGTTCTTTGTGCACAACAATGGGAAGGACAATCTTGGCAAATTCGACCCAAGAAGTGATGAAGGAATCTTCATTGAATACGCCTCAAGCAGCAAGGCATACAAAGTCTTCAACAAAAGGACTAAAAAGGTAGAAGAAAGTGTTCATGTTATTTTTAATAAAAAATCACTTGGAAGAATTGTGCAGAACACTATCACTCCCTTTGAAGACCCGTTTCCCAAGTCATCTCAAGAAGATCTAGATGAAGATGTCACTCCACCAAGTTCCTGGCCTGCCGCACAAAATCCTCCACTGGCTCCTCCACCAGTTCCCATGGATAATGAGCAACAATCCATCTCTGGGAACCATGAACATGATGACAACATCTGTGGAGACTTCAATGATTCGTCCTCTCACATGATTTTCAATGGAGAATGTGATCCTAACCAGGAAGCTGAATGCTCAACTCAAAATGTCTCCACATCAAATGCTCTAGCTCCCAACAGAGAAAGAAGAATCATCAAGCCTCCAGTCAGGTTCGAACATCTCACCTTCTTTGCCTTTAATGCCTTTCTATCTATTGTGGAACCAAAGAACATAGGTGAGGCACTAAAGGATACAGACTGGATCCAAGCTATGCAAGAAGAGCTCCATCAGTTTGAAAGGAACAAAATATGGCATCTAGTTCCCCGCCCCAAGGATAAGCACATCATAGGAACTAGATGGGTTTTCAGAAACAAGCTAGATGATACAGGAGCGATGATAAGGAACAAAGCAAGACTTGTTGCTCAAGGATACAATCAACAAGAAGGCATTGACTATGATGAAACCTATGCTCCAGTGGCGAGGATTGAAGCAATAAGGTTGTTGATTGCTTTCGCATCACACAAAGGGTTCAAGTTGTTCCAAATGGATGTAAAGACGGCCTTCCTAAATGGAATTCTTCAAGAAGAAGTCTATGTCAAGCAACCACCTGGTTTTGAAGACGATGATCATCTAGACCATGTCTACTTCTTAGACAAAGCACTGTACGGCCTCAAGCAAGCTCCCAGAGCTTGGTATGATCGACTTGCCCAGTTCCTACTCTCAAATGGCTACAGGCGTGGAGTTATTGACAAAACTCTCTTCATCCTAGAAGAAAAAGGTAACATCTTAGTGGTTTAAATTTATGTAGATGATATTATTTTTGGTTCCACTGACTTGTCCCTTGTAGACAAGTTCAAAGACTTGATGAGCAGTGAATTCGAAATGAGCTTAATTGGGGAACTCACCTTCTTCCTCGGATTACAAATCACTCAAAAGGAAGATGGTATTCAAATTCACCAACAGAAGTATGTTAGGGAACTACTAAAGAAGTTCAAAATGGATTCAAGCAAGCCTCTCTCCACTCCCATCTCCACCATTGCTTATTTGGACAAGGACCACTCAAGTCCTCTAGTGGAAGAGAAACTCTATAGAGGTATGATAGGCTCACTCATGTACCTAACTGCTAGTCGCCCAGACATTGTTTTTGTTGTTGGCTTGTGTGCCAGGTTCCAATCTTGTCCAAGAGAGACCCACTTGGATGTTGTGAAGAGAATACTCCGATATCTCAAGGGAACTGATTCACTCTGTATTTGGTACCCCAAAGAATGTCCCTTTGAGCTGATGGGTTTCACTGATGCTGATTATGCTGGATACCTGGTGGATAGGAAGAGCACCTCTGAAATGGCACAGTTCCTAGGCCCTTGCCTTGTGTCATGGGGTTCAAAGAAACAAGTCTTAGTCTCTCTCTCCACCACAGAATCCGAGTACATAGCTGCTACTTCATGCTGTTCCCAACTTCTCTGGCTAAAGCAACAACTCGCGGACTTTGGGATGTCTTATGGTCCCCTCTCTATTCTTTGTGATAACACGAGTGCTATAAATATTTCAAAGAATCCTGTGCATCACACTAGGACCAAGCATATAGATATAAGACATCATTTTCTTAGAGATCATGTTGAGAAAGGAAACATCAATATGAAATTTTGTAGAACTGAAGATCAGGTTGCAGATATATTCACCAAAGCCTTAAATAGAGTTTCCTTCGAGAATCTTAGATTAGAACTGGGAATGATTCCTATAACCTAGTAGTGACCTTAGTTTAAAGGCTCCTTTCCAGTTCCCCTGATTGACTAGTTTAATATTTTCACTTGTTGAGTCTTGATATCTATGTGTTATATTTTTTGCTATAAACCCTATTTTTCATAATGGTTTCTTAAAAAGGCTTAGATAAATTTTTCTAGTTCGTATCTTTTGGTCTTCATTATTCTTTCAACTCTGTCTTTGTTCAAGTTTCTTTGTTGGCCCAAAAGTCACAATCTGATCATATTCTAACCCAACAATACAAGCCGAAATGATGATTGTGTACTATGACCCTCCCTTGCCTCATTACACAATCTATTTCCCTATGATCCTCGTCTTTACCCTCTCTGGGAATTAGTGTGTGATGCGATAAATGGCCTTCCCCGATTTATTTAATGGAAACGTACTTTCTGGTCCTATGTTTTAAAACCCACATCAAAGGTTCCCATATATCCCTCTAGCACACTGAAAATATCGCCAGAAAGGAACTAGGATGGGCTACCCCTTAAACGGCTAGTAAGAGAATTGCTCCTCCCAAGACAGTATTTATGGCAAATCTCACAGCGTCAGAGACGTCTTCTCAGCCTTGAACAGTTGCCATTTTGAGCATCTAATCTTTGAATTTGTGACCGTTGCAAAGGCGCAAAAGCTTCAAGAAAATTAGCCGTTTCAACTCTTCAGAGTTCCCAGAAATATCTCCAACGGCTTGATTCTCAACGGCTCCAAAATTGCTCAAGGGTTATTTAAGGTTTCCTGTTTGATTGAGCTGAGCACTCTGTTCTCTCACGCCTTCTCTCAAATCTCATGTTCACCCGTCTCTCTCAAAATACAAAGCTCCTCAAATGGACAAGAAAAACTTCAATCTTAACCTTGCTCAATTGGAGGTAATTAGGCCGATAAGATAACAACAGGCCAAGATGAAGGAACTGCAGAAAAGAAGGAAACTGAAGAGGAGGCCACTACGCTGCCATAGGAACGTCTCTCCTAGTTCCCAATGCTATAACATCACAGTGTGCTAGTAGTTCCCTAGGGTCCTACTCCCCTCTTCTATCCTTATTTTGTCTAATGTCCAGTTGGTTGTGCTCTTTTGTTTCTCTTTCCACTATGCATCTCTGGGCAATGTTCTTGACTTTAATGATTAATGAACTCTTATGTTAATGTTTCTAATGCATCATTTGTCTTTGCCTTAAGTTTCTATTATGGTCACTGTCATGGGTTTAACGCAAATTGTTTATTTCACATTGATATCCTATACTTGATAAGTAACTTGATCTTTTCGATGATGTCAAAATGGGGAAGAATGGATAGGAACCTTGAATTATTGGAACTACTGGACTTATAGGAACTTTGAACTCATTCTACTTCTAAAGGGGAACTTGATTAACTTAGTTCATTTGCTTAGGGGGAATTTGCAACTATTGAATGTTCTATCAATATTTTTTAAAGTTGAAAATCCCTTAGCTCAACTGTTCTCATGAATTTCATGTTCCTATTATACTGCCAGGTTCCTTATATTTGTCATCATCAAAAAGGGGGAAATTGTTAGGAAATGGAACTCTGGAACTTCGGTTCCCCTGAGAGTTCCTTTTCTCAGTTTCTCTACTTTTGAAGATGACAAATATTTTGATACTAATGTTTTATCTCAAAGATGTATTTAGAGGAACCGCAGGACAGTTGTTGGAACCATGGAAGCCAAACAAGATAAAGAAACCAAACAAGCAAGCCAAAGGAACTCAGGTGTGCCCAGAAATGCAACACGTGACTTTGCGTTTCCCGAGAAATCTGGGAACACCAAACCTCGGACAAAAGGAGGTGAAAGCGACTTGAGAGAAGCTTCCAAAAGCCTGCCACCATCCAAGAGCAAGACTCCAAGATGCCTAGAACAATGAACCTCGGACAAAGGCACTGAAAGTGACATCTCATAGAGATGTCACTATCCAGAAGACAGTTCCCAAGTGCCCAGATTGTTGAACCTCGGAAGAAGGAAGCTGGAGAACGACTTGGATGAAGTAGTTGACTAACCTAGAAGGATTTTGAGCTGCCTAGGTTGTTTGCATATGTCAAAGACAACGTGGACCAAGGAGAACCACACATCCTAGGGCAAGCTCGATCTGTGGGAACCAAAAGAAGTTTAAGCTGCGAAGAATCCTCTATAAAAGGAAGACTAACTCAAGGGTTATCTTCAAGCATTTATAATAGAATCACACTCCATAGCAAACATCAAAGTGTGAAGCTTCAAACAAGATCATCAACGCAAACTGAGATCAAGAGGAACCAGTCAAGCAATCGAAGAGCTGAGTGCTAGTTCCTGTGACTGTAAGTGAGATAGTTCCTAGGTGCTAAGGTCTGTTTCTTGGATTGATTATTGATTGTGTTAAGTTATCTAGGATTACCTAACTGTGTGTAAGGTAAAGAAACTGTGTGTTTGTTCCTAGGATAAGCTGTAACCAAAAGAGATAAGAAATCAAGAAGTAGACCTTGAAATCCTTTCAAAAGAAAGGTAATGGTTTTTATCCTGGATTGCTAGTTGGCAATCAAAGGTTTCCACTATAAGGAACTTGTTCATCTAGTTGATTGTTTATTTCCGCTGCAAAGGGAACTGTAAACTGTGTTCTCAGTTCCCTGATTATTAATCTAACAATCACGATCCTACAGTCGTGGACCCAAATGATCAAGTCGTTTTTAAACGCTTGTGTGAAAACTATAAATGTTCCCAAACACTTGTCATACGTTTCCATAAGACTCAACTTCTTTGAAGTCTTATCTTCATACGTTTCCCATAAGACTCAATTCTTTTGGAGTCTTCTCTTGATCATTCCTTTTCTTATGTTTCTGTAGAAGTGTTGAGGTTCACTGTCATCATCGGCTATTATTCGAGAAGCGATGGGTGTAACCTAATACGACTACTCAGAACCTCTTTATTTGTACCCTTGCATAGTCTTTCATTAGACTAACCAACCAGTTATTTTCCTTTACATGGTTGGCTGGTGTCATCCGTCTCATACGACACATCAGGTAAACTTCCCTTTCCGTGAAGGCCAGAATTCGATGATAAGGGCAGATGGTGATTTAAGAGTTTTTCCAAGGTTGAAGATCCTAGGCATGAGATCGCTCAGATCAAAACCCCTTCATGGCATTTATTAATTTTCAAGACTTCCGCCGTATTAAAACAATTCTGTATTTGGTTTGTTGACAATTGTAAGACTATGACGTTGGTTCGAATGTTATTTGGGTGACTTTTATGTTATTTAATAAAGTTTCCAACATTATATTGTCTGTTATAAAAATGGTAAGCCTTGGGTGACCCCAGGAGTGTATTCTGAGGTCACTGACAGTAATACTTTCAAAGAAGAATTTGGGGGTGTTACAGATTTGGTATCAGAGCTAAAAGTTTTAAACAGGTTTCGGTTTTCAAATCGTTTTACCTAAAACAAATTTTTTATAAACCGTTCCCCGTTCGTGATAAGAAATTGTTGGTTTCAAAAGTCAAAATTTTTAAGAATAATACCTTCTGAATAAAAGTTATGTTTTGAAACCTCTGCCATTCAAGTCGTGCCTTCTTTTCCGGTCTGATATAGTAAGTTAGCTTCTATATTTAGAAAGACTAATCCTTTCTCGTCGCCTCGCAGGATATGGGTTCCTTCGTGTCTCAGCTTAAGGGTAGGAAGGGCGCCGAGATAGCTTCGCCACCTCAGGCCGAGCTCGTTTTTCCCGTTCTTTCGTGCTGTACACAAGTTGGGAAGCCGAGTAGCCCGCCCGAGGAGGAGAAGACCGTCCTCGTAGAGTCGGTTGTGCTGGTATCCGACCGGGTGTAGGATCCCGAGGAGGATCCGGAAGAAGACCCGGAGGAGGATCGAGAGGAGGAGGACCCTGAAGAGGATCCTGAAAAGGACCCTGAGGAGGACCTCGAAGAGTACTATTATGACTCTGATGGTCTGGAGCACCTGCTTGTTGATAGTGAAGACCCGGGAATGCAGTTCATTTTCTCGAGTCTGGAGATTCCACCATTTCAGGAGTACGCACCGTTGTCCCCTGCTGCATGGGAGGCACTTGGTGTTCCCGGTGATGACAGGGTGGAGTACGAGCCTTTGGATGGGCCAGTGGGTCCGCATCCTACTCATGTGCCTGGAGAGCTAGTGATGAGCCCTGCGTCTCGTCATGCGCACAATCAGAGTGAGATGGCTTCCGCCGAGGCTTGTCACCATGTGGAGATGATGACTGAGCGAGCTCGTATGAGGGCAAGGCCGTGGGAATCGATGGATGCTCCGAGGGAGGTTTCGACCCAGTAGGCCAGGCCTAGGCCCCGAGTGCTAGTTGAGCGCATGAAGGAGTGGACGGAAGCATTGTATGATATGGAGGAGCAGACTTATGAGACTGAGCTCGGTCTCTCTCGTATGCTGGGTGACGTCCGTGAGCTCCATGAGTACATCAGGTAGGCCAAGCTGCTACTCAACCTACATTACGAGGTGAATAGGGCTGATTTTCACCCAGGGTTCCTTGAGGAGTTTTGCTACCCACCTATACCCGGGGAAGGGCCGAGTGTTCCTGTGCCCAGAGCGGGGCCAAGTGTTCTGATGCTTAGGGAGGAGCCGTGTGTTCCGGGCCCTAGTAGCTCGAGGAGGCCGACACCGGAACTCGAGGGCGGTCCACTTCCAAAGAGAAGGTGTCAAAGGTCTGACGTGTACAGGAATTTCTTCAACGCACCTTGAGAGGAACAATAGCATGTCTTAGTGATTCTCTTTTCCTAACAATTTTGTCTTGTCGTTTAGGAAGGTTATTGTAAACTTATCGAACATGGTTTCAGTTCATTTCATCAATAAAGTTGCCAGTTTGATCTACTTTGAATCAAGTTCATATGTTGTGCATATTCAAAGTGTGATATTAATGTTGTGAAATAGTTGTATAATTGATCGGCAAACAGATGGTGAACACAAGAAACACAATTCGTGCTGGTGTTGGACCGAGTAACAATCCAAGGCTGAATCTGAGGAATGCCGCTAATCAAGGGGATGAGAGCGAGTCTGTCTCTCATAATAACCCCGTAGGCAGTGGCCAAGTTCCGGCTAATCCCTAGGTGGTGTTCGACGTTGCAGCCATAGAGGCCATTCGTGGGATTGTTATGCAAGTTGTCACCGATATAATTCGGCCAGTCGCACCACATGCACAAGGTGTTCCGGTTCCTCAGGTTATCCCTGAATTTGAGGAGCCAACGGTTCGTGTACCTCAGGTCGATGCCGTAAGGAACAAAGGAAACTATGGTCGAGCCTTGATGGCCATTAGCTCAATGAGGCCTGATAGCTATGACGGTACTAGAGAACCAGTCAGAGTGGCGTATTGGTTCTCACACATGGAGAGGATGTTTAGGAACATCGAGTGCACTGAGGCTGAGAAAGTGCACATTGCTTCCCTTCAACTTAAGGATGTGGCTAGCGAATGGTGGGAGAGCACTGGGTTAGCTGAGCATCCAGGGTTGAACTGGGGTATGTTCAAAACCAAGATGACTGGCCATTTCTTTTCCCGTGCTATGAAGGAAGAGAAACATAAGGAGTTCCTTTACCCTAAGACTGATGGGTTGAAGGTAACTGAGCTTGCAGCTAAGTTTAATCATTTGTTGCAATATGCTGGTTCGGAAGTGTCGAGTGAGGAGCAGAAGATCTGGCATTTCCACGAGTGGGTGAACCCAGACATCAAGCCGTTGATGGTGCACCATGGCTGCTCTACTCTGGAGCAGTATGTGGATGCCTCCTATAAATTGGAGGTGACTCTGGAAGAGTCGGCGAAGAAGCGCAATCGCCAAGGACCGACGCAGAGCCAACCTCAGGCTAGTGGGTTTAAACGACCCGCGCCACCGTCGCATTTTGCCAAGTCTGGCCGGGCTAGAACGGAGGCAACACAGTCAGGTCCTACCCAACGCTCGGGCCAGGGCAAGAACCCGATTAAGTGCTATAACTGCGGAATGCCGGGGCATAAGAGCAACGAGTGTCCGAAGGACAAGAGGACGTGTTTTGCATGCGGAAAGGAGGGGCACTTGCAGATGTTTTGTCCTCAAATGAGGCAGAAGGAGGCTGAGTCGCAGCAAGGGTCAGTTAGCCATAACAACCGACCCCGATTCAAGCCAGTGGGAGCTCCTAGCCCTTCGACGCAGATGACTGCTCAAAACAAGGGGAAAGCCCCATCTGCTTCCGTAGGTCAAGGTCAGCGGCTATACGAGATGCGTGAGGCTGATAGACCAAATGCTCCAATTGCTCAAGGTACTCTATACCTCCATTCTACATCTGTGTGCTAATTGTTTGATTCGGGTGCCACTCATTCTTTTATTTCGGAGAACTGTGTGAGTAAGCTAGGCTTATTGTGCAATGAGACTTGCGAGCCATTTGTGGTGAACCTTCCAAATGGTGAACAATTAGTAGGGACCAAGCGTCTATCGGAATTTCCGATTACCATTCAAGGTCGATAGTTCGAAGAAGATTTGATCTGCATAGCCATGGCTCCATACGACATTATTCTCGGGATGGACTGGCTGACGCGTCATGGGGCGGTAATCGATTTTAGCTCAAGGACAGTGACAGTTTCATTTGGGGGCCAGTTTGTGTGCAAGTTCAAGGGTCGTAATGACGCTGATAATGGAAAGCTCATCAATGCGATGGCTGTGGGTAAGTTACTTCGACAAGGTTGTGTCGGGTACATGTGTTATCTGGATAAGCCCAAGAAGGATGAGACTTCGGTTCACGATGTTCCTGTCATATGCGAGTATTCGGACGTTTTTCCTGATGAGATTCCCGGTTTATCCCCAAATCGTGACGTGGAGTTCACCATTGACCTGGAGCCCGATACCTCGCCGATTTCCAAGGCACCGTATTGGATGGCTCCAGCGGAGATGCAAGAGTTGAAGAAACAACTCGAGGACCTTCTTGAGAAAGGGTATATAAGGCCGAGTGCATCGCCTTGGGGCGCTCCGGTTTTGTTTGTCAAGAAGAAAGATGGATCGTTCAGACTTTGTATCGACTATCGAGAGTTGAACAAGGTCACTATCAAGAATAAGTATCCGTTGCCTAGGATAGATGATCTGCTGGATCAACTGCAGGGAGCAAAAGTCTTTTCCAAGATCGATCTGAGATCTGGTTACCATCATCTCAGGATTCGTAAGGAAGATATTCCGAGGACTGCATTTCGGATGAGATATGGACACTACGAGTTCGTAGTCATGCCATTTGGGCTTACAAATGCTTCGATAGTCTTCATGGATCTAATGCATAGATGTTTCCACCAGTACCTGGATAAGTTTGTGGTGGTCTTCATCGACGATATTCTGATCTATTCTCCGAGCGAAGAGGCTCATGAGGAGCATCTTCGAATCACCTTACCAGTGCTTAGACAAAATCAGTTGTATGCAAAGTTGTCTAAATGTGACTTCTGGATCAAGTAAGTGGATTTCTTAGGCCATGTGATCAACGAGAATTGGGTTACGGTCGACCCTCAAAAGATCGAAGCGGTAGCCAACTGGAAGCGACCTCAGAACGTGAAGGAGGTGCGCAGTTTCTTGGGACTTGCAGGATATTACAGACGGTTCGTGGAGGGATTTTCAAAGATCACTCTACCCATGATCGGGTTGCTCCGCAAGGTCCATAAGAAGTTCATATGGGACGACAAGTACGAGGCAAGTTTTCAGAAGTTGAAAAAGTGCTTGACGTCCGCACGAGTTTTGGCGCTACCGGAGGGAACTGATGGTTATGTGGTCTATAGTGACGCTTCAAAGCATGGGTTAAGATATGTATTGATGCAAAATGGAAAGGTTATTGCATACGCATCTCGGCAGTTGAAGAACTATGAAGCAAACTATCCGACGCATGATCTGGAGTTAGCGGCTGTGGTTTTCGCACTAAAGATTTGGAGGCACTATCTCTATGGTGTTAGGTGCCAGATCTTTACAGACCACAAGAGTCTCAAGTATGTGTTCACTCAGAAGGAGTTGAATATGAGACAACATCGCTGGTTGGAGCTACTCAAGGACTACGACATCGAGTTGTTGTATCATCCGGGCAAGGCTAACGTGGTAACCGATGCATTGAGCCAAAAGACGCCGCATGAGACCGTAGTAGCTCTGCTCACTGCTCAGACCAAATTTCACCAAGGATTGCACTGGAAGACCACCGCACCCCGTGGTGGGTGTCACCGTACCCGCGGTGGCACGCGCGCTGAATACTTTTTCCGAGTTTTTATTTCCCATTTTGTTTTATTTCCGAAACTTTGTTTCCAAGTTTGTTATTTCCTTTCCTTTATTTCTGAATTATTTGCCCTAGTATTTAAGGTTATTTCTAAGACTTTGTTTAGATAACCCTAGTTGCCACCTATCTTAGTTTTTCTCTCACAAACCTTATGGAGAACTAAACCTCCATTGTTGCACTTGACGTTTTGAAGCCTTCAATTGATTGGTTGTGAGTTTTCTACTCTTGTTCGATTTCCTATCTAGTTGGATTAATTCTCTTGTGCTTGAATGTTTATTGGTTTATGTTGATTTATCTAGAGTAGCTACCTAGGTCTATTGATATCTTCCTAATTGCTAGGACTTGTGATTCCGGGTTCGGGTTGCATATCTAGTAGCAAACACGATTTACATAAGCGGGTTGCGAGTGTTCATCGTGAGAGAGAGTTAATTGCATGCTATAGTAACGGGTTGTTTCTATTGCATGTATCTTGTTGAATCCTTGGTTGAATGCTATTGCTTTATTGAGTCTTGAAGGTTTTCAGATTTGATTTAGTAATAAATACTATTAGGGCTGGTAGAACTAATAGTTACCTATGATCGGGATAAGAACAACTAAAGGAAAGAGAAGAACTTGAGAATAATAGAATTCAATGATCAGCCATATCTCTTGTTGTGTGGATCTTTGTCAAGTGTGGCGCCTTTCTCATATCATATTCACATCCTTTACTTTGTTTTCTTGCTTTATTTACTTGGTTCGAAGTACTACAAATCCCCCCCTAGTTCCTAGTTGGTGACTTGAAAAACACAAGAATTGATAACCTGATTCCCTTGGGTTCGACCCTGACTTGCTTGCTATACTCTTTAGTAGGTACTTTAGGATTTCATTGATTAGGCATACGACTTTAGGCCTGTCAAATTTGGCGCCGTTACCGGGGATTCAAATTTTCTGTTTTTGTGTGTTTGTTTGTTACCAACCTTGGTGTGGACCTATCTTATGGTTCACACTCGTGCTACTAATTCACCCCTGCTTGATTTTGATCCAGAGATTGAGAGAACTTTTTTCCAGGATCGCAGAGTCAATCGTACTTTGGTTTTTGACAATCCTGCATTTGAGATGGGTGACGCAGATCGAACGTTGAGGCAGTTGACAACACCCAACCTACAACAACAACCCTTGGCTGTGACTATTCCTGCTGTAGGAGAGGGCGTAAACTTTGAGTTGAAGCCGGGGCTGATTCATTTGCTCCCGTCATTCCATGGACTGAGTGGAGAGGACCCAATCAAGCACATGGGTAAATTCCACACTGTCTGCATGAGCATGAAACCGGCGAACGTCACTGAGGAACAAATCAAGATGAGAGCTTTCAGGTTTACCCTCAAAGACGCTGCTGATGACTGGTATTACCATCTGCCTACTGGAAGCATAGACACATGGAATAAACTGCACAAGGCGTTTCTCGAAAAATATTTCCCTGCAAAGAAGGCAAACAGTTTGAAAAAGGCTATAAGCAACATCGAGCAGGAGGCTGACGAGACCCTTTATGAGTACTATGAGCGGTTCAAGAGACTTTGCTCAAGCTGTCCGTTCCATGGGTACACCAATCAAGACCTGGTGCTTCATCTTTATGGTCTGCTGGACAGTGAAAGGAGGATCATTGACGCTGCATGTGATGGCAACATTCTCAACACAACACCGGCAACATCTATGGAAAAGATTCAGGAGATGGAAGAGGGCTCAAGAAATTTCGGTAGAACTTCTACCAAGAGAGGAGTCAATGCTGCTGACTCTAATCGCCCTACGTATGCAAGTGATATTGCTGAGTTGAAGGACATGGTGAGGAGACTTACGCTGCAAGGAACTCCTCAACAACTCAAAGCGTGTGGGATTTGTGCTGATCAATTCCACCCCACCGATGCATGTCCTCAATTACAAGATGATTCGAATGCTGAGGTGAACGCTGTAGGGGGTTATGGACCTCAAAGACCTCGGCATGATCCCTACTCCAACACTTATAATCCGGGATGGAGAGACCACCCAAATTTCAGATGGAGGGATCAACCGAATCAACAACAACAACCTCAGCCCAAACCCCCATTTGTTCAAAGGCCACAAGGTCCACAACCTGATGCGTCTCCTTCAACTGAAGATATGCTCAAGGCTTTGACGAAACATTTCAGCACTCACGTCCAAGCTACGACGTCGAGTATCAAGAACCTAGACATGCAGATGGGACAAATGGCTGAGGCGATCACAAGGATTAATGCACGGACTTCGGGGACTCTACCATCTCAAACGGTAGTAAACCCGAGGGAAAACGTGAGTGCTGTAACCCTACAAAGTGGAAAGCAATTGCCCATCGCTCCTAATGCTGAGAAGGACGAGTCAGGAAAAGAGGAAGTTCTGGAGGAGCACCGCACCCAGCGGCAAGAGGACCGCACCCGCGGTGAGAATACAGAAGGGGACCAGAAAATTCTGTTGAAGCCACCGCACCCAGCGGTGGGAGCTACCGCACCCCGCGGTGACGGTACTATTTCTCGAGATTTTTCTGGGGATTCACCGCACCCCGTGGTGAATGTTGACCGCACCCGTGGCGGATCTCCTGGACCTGTTAAAGAACCTTACATGGACACCTACGTTCGTCCATACTTTCCTCCTCTCGGTTCCGAAAAGCCACCCGCCCCATTCCCAGAGGCGCTCAAGGAGAGAAGGATAGTCGACGATAAGGATCTCTTCGAAACATTTAGCAAGTGTGAGGTAAACATCCCTTTGCTTAAACTTGTCAAAAGTATTCCCAAGTATGCTCGTTTCTTGAAGGAGCTTTGCACGATAAAGAGAAATCAAAAGCTGAAAGGGAAGCAGAAAGTTAAGGTGAGCGAACGTGTCTCAGCGGTGTTTCAAAGGCGTATGCCCAAGAAGTGCGCTGATCCAAGTATGGTAAGCATTCCCTGTATTATAGGTGACACTAAATTTGAAAGAGCTATGCTTGATCTAGGTGCATCTATCAATGTTATACCTTACTCTCTTTATAAATCACTTGGATTGGGACCTTTGCATGAAACAGGAATTGTTGTGCAACTTGCTGATAGGTCTAGTGTATACCCTAAGGGAGTAGTTGAGGATGTTTTGGTCATGGTTGACAATTTGATATTCCCTGCTGATTTCTTTGTCCTAGATATGGAACATGATATGCATGCTACACCTATTTTGTTAGGAAGGCCATTCTTAAAAAACTACTAGGACTAAGATTGATTATGTAAGTGGGACACTTACTATGGAATTCGATGGGGAGGTGGTTGAATTTAACATTTATGATGCTATGAAACACCCCGTTGATGACCACTCTTTGTGCTCCATTGATGTGATTGAACCCATTGTGCAAGATGTGTTTGATATTTCTGGTTCGGATGAGTTGCAATCCATTATTGAGAATGATATAGATGAGTCCCACACGGAATATGCTTTGTCAACTAACATGCAGGTGGTCCTATCTCAGATGGATGTGAACGGTAAGCTTCCTATTGAACTTTTGGGCATTGGCCCCAACTTGCTAACACCGAGCAAGAAGCTTATTCCTTCTGTTGTACAGGCTCTCGAGAATGAACTCAAACAACTCCCTAGTCATCTCAAGTACGTTATTCTTGGAGTCAACGACACTTTGTCGGTCATTGTGTCTAGTAAGCTTTCAAGGGAGCAAGAGGAGAAGCTAGTAGAGACATTGAAGGAGCACAAGACCGCGCTGGGCTGGACTATTGCTGACATCAAAGGGATTAGTCCCTCCACATGTATGCATCAGATTTTGCTAGAAGACGACGCCAAGCCATCCAGACAACCACAAAGAAGGCTTAACCCACCTATGATGGTGGTGGTGAAGAAGGAGGTGGTGAAACTCCTTCAAGCTGACATGATCTTCCCTATCTCCGACAGTCAATGGGTCAGCCCCACTCAGGTTGTCCCCAAGAAGGGAGGGATCACAGTGGTTGAGAAACAAAAAGGAGAGTTGGTCCCTACAAGAACTCAGACGGGCTGGAGAGTCTGTATTGATTACCGTAAGCTGAACGCGGTAACTCGAAAAGACCACTTTCCTGTACCTTTTATTGATCAAATGCTAGAACGCCTTGTTGGGCATCCCTACTATTGTTTTCTAGATGGATACTCAGGGTATTTTCAGGTGGCCATAGCGCCAGAAGACCAGGAGAAGACTACTTTTACATGTCCCTTTGACACTTTTGCATACCGCAGAATGCCTTTTGGACTATGTAATGCACCCGGTACTTTTCAATGATGTATGATAAGTATCTTCTCTGAGTATATTGAGAATTTCATTGAGGTATTCATGGATGACTTCACGGTACATGGGGATAGCTTTGATGCATGTTTGAACCACCTGACACTTGTGCTTAAAAGATGTGTTGAAACTAACTTAGTTCTCAATTCTGAAAAGTGTCATTTCATGGTAGAACAAGGGATTGTGTTAGGTCATATTGTCTCTGCTAAGGGTATTGAGGTCGATAAGGCGAAGATTGATGTAATTCAGTCTTTGCCTTATCATACTAATGTGTGTGAAGTTCGTTCCTTCCTAGGCCATGCAGGTTTTTATCGCAGGTTTATCAAGGACTTTTCCAAGATCTCATCGCCCCTATGCGAGCTGCTGAAGAATGAGGTGATATTTGAGCTGAATGAGGAGTGCAAGAAGGCGTTTGATTGTTTGAAGGAACGCCTGACCAGTGCACCGATTATCCAGGCACATGATTGGTCTCGACCATTCGAGATTATGTGTGATGCCAGTGACTATGCAGTTGGAGCAGTTTTGGGGCAGAAAGAGGGAAGGGCCTCTCATGTGACTCACTACGCTTCCATGACTCTGAATGGAGCGCAACGAAACTACTCCACTATTGAGAGAGAGATGCTGGCTGTGGTTTTTTCTTTGGAGAAATTCAGGCAATATCTTTTGGGAGTGAAGGTGATCATATACACAGATCACGCCGCCCTTCGTTACCTAATGACGAAGAAAGAAGCAAAGCCGAGATTAATTCGATGGGTTCTTCTGCTTAGTGAGTTTGATGTGGAGATAAGAGACAAGAAAGGAGCAGAGAACTTGGTGGCTGATGTAACACCCCCAAAACTTAACCCTCTTGGAAAGGTATTACCGCTAGTGACCCCAGTGTTCCTTACCGAGATCACCCAAGGCTTTACCAAAGAAATACAATTTATGAAATGCAATTGATACACAAAGATCAAGCGTTAAATTCCAAAACATAACATTATCAAGGAAAATAAGAGTTACGGGATTACAACCCAATCCCGAATAGGTCAAAACATAGTTTAATCGAACACAGCGGAAGACTAAGAAAGTAAGTTACAATCGGAGTTATTGTCCAAAGGATCATAACCTGATTAAAGAAATAATTAAAACATTCAAAAACCACCGCCGACTTCATAGTCCTTCTAATCTTCTGAGCTACTTCTTAACTGATGTGCCGAATCAAACGGATGACACCAGCCAACCATGCAAGGGAAAATATTGGTTGGTTAGTCTAAATGAATAGACTAGCAAGGGAACAAAGCAGAATGGTTCGAAGCAGTTGTATTAGGTTAGACTCTTCGTCCCTCGAATAATAATCGAGTACGCTTGTCAACCACCATACTCCTACTGGAATAATCAAGAGGTATGTACAAGAGAAGATTCTGGAAGACTGAATCCTCACAGAAATCGACTCGAAAGAAGACTCCAACTGAAATGAGTCTTTAAGGAAGCAAATGACAAATCTGGAATATTACAGAATCATTCAACCATGATTTAAAACTGACTGAGATGCTTCGGTTCACGACCAACCTCATCGCCTACAGCGAATCCAGATTGGAAAGAGAACGTACTACATTCAAGTCAAGACGAGTTTTCTTAGCTGCACTGAACTTAGCTGTACTACTCGCCCAAGGTATATTAATTATGTGCGTCAAGGTAGCACTTATCTGATTTATGTTCCAAAAACACACATCACGTTATAGACTTTTACATGTGTACCCCACCAATGGGACGACACATCTTAGTATACGTTTCGTCGAGAGTGACGTATATCGAAAGGGTTGTGACACCAGCTAAGTGTCCTGTCTCTACACACATGTGTAAGAGACCGATCATGATCTTAGAATGGTATTGGATGGGGACGAGCCACCCCTCTACCAGATTATAAAGAAACGACTGGACAGAGTCCGAGTAACGTTCCTATCTAACAGTGCTAACTAAACAGTTATAGCACCACCACATTTACAGGATAAATCCACATAAAGGCCCGAAAGGCGATCACAGATAATAGCGTTGTTCTAGCAGATATACAACCTATTATATGATTTTCAAAACAGTTTATCAAAACCGTTTCCAGACAATAGAATATTCATTCCAAATTAATTACTCAGATAAACTACTGATAATTAATGTAAATATGGAACGAAAGAGCAAGAGCGAACCGCCACTTGCCTTACTTCGCAGAATAGTCTAAAGACGTCACTGGATTCCGGGCTCGACACGGTATAGTTCCGACAGCACAACAACCTTCGAGTCGACCCATAAAAGGAACCCTAAGTTAGATCCGACATAAACAGTACGAATCTAAAAATGGCGAAAGAACACGAAAGGAAAGACGCCACGACGACAACCGACCAAGCCAAAGCCACGAAGGCGTTCTGGGCACTGGCGGCGGTCGCCGTTAAGAACACGACCGACTGAAACGAGAGAAACTCACCCCAAAATACGAGCGGTTTGGCCTCCTTCGACTTGCTTTGGCTTCTAACCTCCAAGGCTAACCAAAAGCTTCACAAAGGCACTCTGGAAACACACCAAAACAACACCGGCGAGACCTCCGGCGAGCACAAGAAAACCGGCAAAAACAATACTCCGGCGAGAGGCGAATTTGGCAGAGGTTTGGTGCTGGGATGGCTCAAAACCTCACCCCCAACACCTCCTTTTATAGCCAAAGTGTCTGAAGCGTTCAACCAAACCCTGAGACGCGGCCGAAAGCAAGATCGGCGCCCTTGATTTCCGTCGGCGACCAACGGGCAATGCCCACTGGACAATCACGGCGGTCGCCGTTTTTGCCTACGGCGGACACGCGGCGGTCGCCGTAAACGCGGCGGTCGCCGTTGCCAGGTCTGTCGCGGCTAGCTAGAAGCTGACAAGCTGACTCATCGGGCCCAACCACGGCGGTCGCCGTTTTCCCCTTTTCCCGCCCATTCGGCCTTGAACGAGCATGACGATAAACCGGGATAAAAATTATCGTACGCGAACGACAATTTAAAATTCAAGGCACCTTATCTGTATATTATTTCACTGAGAAAAATATTACAGATATAGAGCACATTACAGAATGTCTCAAGCTACCTGAATTAAATCCGACGTACACAACGGGTACTCGGGAAAATTCCATAATTCCCAAAATAACCTTACAAAAATACGGGGTATCACATCTCCTCCCCCTTACAAGAAGTTTCGACCCCGAAACTTAGGTCGAGAATAACTCGGGAAAACGCCTGAGCATATCTGACTCGGTTTCCCACGTCTCCCAAGTAACTTCTTCGGTCCCTGACTTGGACCACAGCACTCGTACCAAAGGTACGATCTTGTTGCGCAAATGGTTCTCTCGACGCTCCAAAATGCGCACGGGCAACTCTTCGTAAGTACCATTAGCTTGAATCTCGATGTGCTCATAACTAAGCACATGAGACTCATCTGGCACATACTTTCTGAGTAAAGACACGTGGAACACGTTATACACCGGGTGAGCCGATGGTGGCAACGCCAAACGGTACGCTAGAGATCCCACTCTATCCAAAATCTCGAAAGGTCCCACGTAGCGAGGGTTAAGCTTCCCACACTTACCAAATCTGAAAACTCCTTTGGAAGGCGACACCTTGACAAAAACCTTGTCACCGACCTCGAACTCGACAGTCCTGCGCTTCCGATCTGCGTAGGACTTTTGTCGACTCTGAGCGGTCAACATCCTTTGTCTGATCAAAGCAATGTCTGAAGCCGTCCTTTCGACCAACTCTAGTCCAAGCAGAATTTTGTCGGCATTATCGTCCCAACAAATCGGAGATCTGCATCTGCGACCATACAAAGCTTCAAACGGAGCCATCTTGATTGTAGCATGCCAGCTATTGTTGTATGTGAACTCAATCAGACTCAAGCTGTCCTCCCAGCTAGTCGGACGATCGAGCACACAAGCTCTAAGCATATCCTCCAGAGTCTGGATGGTCCTTTCAGACTGGCCATCTGTCTGAGGATAAAACGTTGTACTGAACCCTAACTCGGTTCCCATATCCTTATGAAGTTCCTTCCAGAATCTTGACATGAAACGGCCATCTCGGTCCGATACAATGGTCTTAGGAATGCCATGTAAGCGGACAATCTCCTTCTGGTAAACTTCGGCTAGCTTCTGGGTTTTCCATGTGGTCTTGATGGCTATGAAATGAGCACTCTTCGTAAGCCTATCCACAATTACCCAAATAGCATCTCTCTGACTTCGAGTCTTGGGTAGCCCAGTGACGAAGTCCATGGAAATGTCCTCCCATTTCCATTCGGGTACTGGGAGAGGTAGCATCTCACCACCTGGTCTGCGGTGTTCGATCTTGACTTTTTGGCAAGTTAAGCACTTTCCCACAAAGTCTGCTACGTCCCACTTCATGTTTGGCCACCAAAACTTCTTCCTGAGATCCTTGTACATCTTGCTAGAGCCAAGATGCACATAATAAGCAGATGAATGAGCTTCTCTCATCACTAACTGACGAAGACCTTCTGTGTCAGGCACACAGATCCGATCCTGAAACCAAAGTGATCCATCATCTTGAACCACAAAACTGGGGGCTTTCCCATCCATCACTTCACTGCTTAACTTTACCAAGATGATGTCATCGACTTGCTTTTCTTTGATTTGATCCAGCAGTGTAGCCTGAATCTCCATCATACTCAGGTACCCTCTACGCTGGTCATATAAGACTTCAATGTCGCATGACTCTTGGTTTAGCTTGGTCTGAGCAGTAAGCAACGCAACCACAGTCTCGTGCGTTGTATTCCGGCTTAGCGCATCAACTACTACATTAGCCTTGCCCGGATGATACAACAACTCCATGTCGTAGTCTTTGAGCAACTCTAGCCAGCGGCGTTGTCTCATATTTAACTCCTTTTGAGTAAATATATACTTGAGACTTTTGTGGTCAGTGAAGACTTGGCATCTTATACCATAGAGGTAATGCCTCCAAATCTTCAGTGCAAAGACAACCGCTGCTAACTCAAGATCATGGGTCGGATAGTTTTCTTCGTAAGTCTTGAGTTGTCTAGATGTGTAAGCAATGACTCTGCCCCTTTGCATCAAAACACAACCAAGACCACACTTGGAAGCATCACTATAGACCACATAATCGTCATTCCCCTCTGGGAGTGCTAACACGGGTGCTGAGGTCAACCGTCGCTTCAACTCCTGGAAACTGACCTCGCACTTGTCATTCCATACAAACTTCTTATGGACTTTGCGGAGTAGATTGGTCATCGATAGAGCGATCTTTGAAAATCCTTCTACAAACCTTCTATAATACCCGGCAAGTCCAAGAAAACTGCGCACCTCTTTTACGCTCTGGGGCTGTGTCCACTTAGCCACCGCTTCAATCTTTTGGGGATCAACCATAACCCCATTTTTATTGATCACGTGGCCTAAGAAAGCCACTTCCTTCATCCAGAATTCACATTTAGACAATTTAGCATAAAGCTGATGTTGTCTAAGGATCGACAAGGAAATCCGTAGATGTTCCTCGTGGACTTCTTCATTCGGAGAGTAGATCAAAATGTCATCGATGAAGACCACCATGAACTTATCCAAGTACTGGTGAAAACATCGGTTCATCAAATCCATAAAGACAGCTGGAGCATTTGTAAGCCCAAAAGGCATCACTACGAACTCGTAATGACCATATCTGGTCCTAAACGCAGTTCTAGGAATGTCCTGCTCACGAATCCTGAGTTGATGATATCCAGATCTTAAGTCGATCTTGGAGAACACCTTTGCTCCCTGCAATTGGTCCAACAAGTCATCAATCCTAGGCAAAGGATACTTGTTCTTGATTGTCACCTTATTCAACTCTCGATAGTCGATACAAAGTCGGAACGATCCGTCCTTCTTTTTGACGAATAATACCGGAGCACCCCACGGCGATGCACTCGGCCTGACATAACCTTTGTCAAGAAGATCTTCAAGTTGATTCTTCAATTCTTGCATCTCAGATGGAGCCATCCGATACGGAGATTTGGAAATCGGCGCCGTACCAGGCTCGAGATCAATTGAAAACTCTACGTCACGATTTGGGGGTAATCCTGGAATTTCTTCCGGAAAGACATCCGAAAATTCCCTAACTACAGGAATATCAAGAACCTCAGGTCCATCCTTCTCGGGTGAATCCAAGTAGCAAAGGTACCCGACACATCCTTGTCGTAGTAGCTTAAACGCAGCCATCGCATTGATCAGCTTGCCGTTATCAGCGTCATTTTGACCTTTGAACTTGCACACAAATTGGCCCCCGGATGACACCGTCACCGTTCTTGAACTGAAGTCGATCACCGCCTTGTGACGCGTCAGCCAATCCATACCGAGAATAATGTCGTATGGAGCCATTGCTATGCAGATTAAATCTGCCTCGAATTCCTTACCCTGAATGGTAATCGGAAAGTCGGACAAATGCTTGGTTCCCACCAAACGTTCTCCATTAGGAAGATTAATGACGAAAGGGTCGCACGAATCATTGCACACTAAGTCTAACTTGCCAACACAGCTATCCGAAATAAAGGAATGCGTAGCACCAGAATCAAACAGAATGCACACTGAAGTAGAGTGAAGGTATAGAGTACCTTGAGCAATCGGAGCGTTGGGTCCATTTGCCTCACGCATCTCGTATAAGCGTTGGCCCTGACTTCCAGAAGCAGCTGGGGCCTTTCCCCTGTTCTGAGCAGTCGTCTGCACTGAAGGGCTAGGAGTCTCGGCAGGCTTAAACCTAGGTCGGTTGCTCTGATGAACTGACCCTTGCTGCGACTCTACTCCCTTCTGCTTCCCCTGCTTGCAGAACTTTTGCAGATGACCATCACGTCCACACCCAAAGCATGGCCTCCTCTCCTTCCGACACTCAGTGCTCTTGTGCCCAGCAGTACCGCAGTTATAACACTGAACTGAACTCCTGGTATGCCCTGACTGCTGAGTCGATCCTCCTTGCGTCATCTCCGTCTTAGCTCTGCCGGATTTGGCGAAGTTAGACGGTGGCGCAGGGCGCTTAAAACCACCTCCTGGTTCTGATTCTGCATCGACTTCTGTCGGTTGCGCCTCTTGGTCGACTCCTCGAGAGTTACCTCCAGCTTATAGGCACAATCCACATACTGCTCCAAGGTAGAGCATGTGTGGTGCACCATTAATGGCTTGATATCCGAGTTCATCCACTCGTGGAAGTACCAGATCTTTTGAGCCTCGCTGGTGATCTCGGCAGTGGCGTACTGTAGAAGATGGTTGAACTTAGATGCCAACTCGGTCACTCTCAGACCATCAGTCTGAGGGTACAAGAACTCTTTATGCTTCTCCTCTCTCATAGCACGAGAGAAAAAGCGATCAACCATCTTGGTCTTGAACATCGACCAAGTCAACACTGGGCTCTCAGCCAAACCAATGCTCTCCCACCACTCGCTAGCCTCCTCCTTCAGCTGAAGAGACGCGATATGGACCTTCTCGGCCTCCGTACACTCCACGTTCCTGAACAGTCTCTCCATATGGGAGAACTAATGAGTCACTGCCACTGGCTCCCCTTTCCCGTTATAGCAGTCGGGTCTCATGGAAGTAATGGTCTTAAGAGCGCGACCATAGCTGTCCCTCGCCCTAACAGTAGTCTCCTGAATCACAGGGTTTCTGGGTTCCACAACATCAGGAACCGCTGCATGAATAGGCACGTCTTGTGCTTGAGGCGCACTTGGTCTCAAGACATCAGTAATAGCCTGCATCACGATCCCACGGATCGCCTCAACAGCTACAGCGTCAAACAACATCGACGCCTGGGTCTGATCCTGACCTTCACGCCTCTGTTGGACGCGAGACTCAGACTCGTGTTCATCCTGAACACCTCTTCCTGCTGGTCTGGGGTTTTGGCTGGTCCCAGCACCGGCTCGAGTCGAGTTTCTCGTGCTTCTTGGGTTCACCATCTGTTTACCGATCCAATTCCAAGCATTCAATACATTAATATTATGCAACATACTTATGCAATATATCAATGTAAATAAATCACTCAGAATAGATCAACTTGGCATTTTATAGATGAACCTTCGAATTCTTACACAAGTTACACATAAGTTTATCATTCGAGCATTAGGACAACATTGCTCGAAGATATAAGTGTTTCTCAAGGTACTTGCCGCAATACTGAAATATTACACAAAGTACAACTTGGAATACTAAGAAACAAACTACTACGATAGGCAACGCCACTCCTCCTCAAGGCGTTCCAAAATGTCTCACATACGACTGGCTACTCGTGCATGGTCTCTTCGGGCTAGGCTCACCATCGAGCTCTGGCGATGGGTTTCGCACCCTGCTTGACCCTGAAGCACATAGTCCTAGCTCAACCATAGAAAAGTATGGGTCGTCCATGACTGGTCCTTCTATTCCAGCCCTCCTCTGAGTACTGGCGATCAACTCATCCCTCTGACGCTGCTGTTCTGCGGAGATTTCCTCGCTCTGGCGGAGAATCTCCTGCAGCTCGGATTCCGACCTCCATCTCCTTGGAGTAGGGATAGGCTGAGATTCCCTGTCACTTCTCCCAATACCGTACTCGGTATACAGTGCCTCCCAATCAGCTTCTGACATGGGTGCGTACTCTGACACTGGTGACAATCCTATACCGGTCTCCTGAATCTGCCCTCCAAGGTCCAACTCTGGATCCTCCTCTGGATCATCCTCTATGGGATCCTCTTCCTCGGGATCATCCTCGATGGGATCCTCTTCCTCGGGATCATCCTCGCTGGGATCCTCATCCTCGGAATCATCCCCGATCATCTCCTCGTCCTTGACAGGATCTTGCTCAAGCATCTCCTCTTCCTCCTCCTCGTACTCGATCTCCTCGGGAATTGGTCCCAGTAGAAAGTCGTCTTGGTAAACCCCTTGTTCATACCTTGACAACTCGTCTTCCTGCTCCCATTCCTGTACTCCCTCCACCCTTGGTGGCGGCACAGGTGCAGGTCTAGGGACCATAGCATTCCTGGCTACAAGGACAACCGACTCGGGAAGAACGTGCTTGACGTCTTCGGGTGGGCTACTCGGGCCTCCAACCTCGAAACATCGCTGAGGTAACGGAAAGTCTAGCCTCGGCTGATCCGCCTTGGCGTCTTCCGACCCCCTACCAATAGAAAAGCAGACACCCATCCTATCGAACAATAAGAAAGGAATTAGTCTTTCTAGACATAGAAGCAATCTTACTATATCAGACTATAAAGAAGACACGACTATGAACGGTGTTTTTAAATTCTTTTCAGAATGAAAATTTAGAGCCTTCTTTAAAGCATTTTGAAAATGAATAAATGGTTGATAAAAATTCCAAACCCGTTTTAAAACTTTGGCTCTGATACCACAACTGTAACACCCCCAAAACTTAACCCTCTTGGAAAGGTATTACCGCCAGTGACCCCAGTGTTCCTTACCGAGATCACCCAAGGCTTTACCAAAGAAATACAATTTATGAAATGCAATTGATACACAAAGATCAAGCGTTAAATTCCAAAACATAACATTATCAAGGAAAATAAGAGTTACGGGATTACAACCCAATCCCGAATAGGTCAAAACATAGTTTAATCGAACACAGCGGAAGACTAAGAAAGTAAGTTACAATCGGAGTTATTGTCCAAAGGATCATAACCTGATTAAAGAAATAATTAAAACATTCAAAAACCACCGCCGACTTCATAGTCCTTCTAATCTTCTGAGCTACTTCTTAACTGATGTGCCGAATCAAACGGATGACACCAGCCAACCATGCAAGGGAAAATATTGGTTGGTTAGTCTAAATGAATAGACTAGCAAGGGAACAAAGCAGAATGGTTCGAAGCAATTGTATTAGGTTAGACTCTTCGTCCCTCGAATAATAATCGAGTACGCTTGTCAACCACCATACTCCTACTGGAATAATCAAGAGGTATGTACAAGAGAAGATTCTGGAAGACTGAATCCTCACAGAAATCGACTCGAAAGAAGACTCCAACTGAAATGAGTCTTTAAGGAAGCAAATGACAAATCTGGAATATTACAGAATCATTCAACCATGATTTAAAACTGACTGAGATGCTTCGGTTCACGACCAACCTCATCGCCTACAGCGAATCCAGATTGGAAAGAGAACGTACTATATTCAAGTCAAGATGAGTTTTCCTAGCTGCACTGAACTTAGCTGCACTACTCGCCCAAGGTATATTAATTATGTGCGTCAAGGTAGCACTTATCTGATTTATGTTCCAAAAACACACATCACGTTATAGACTTTTACATGTGTACCCCACCAATGGGATGACACATCTTAGTATACGTTTCATCGAGAGTGACGTATACCGAAAGGGTTGTGACACCAGCTAAGTGTCCTGTCTCTACACACATGTGTAAGAGACCGATCATGATCTTATAATGGTATTGGATGAGGACGAGCCACCCCTCTACCAGATTATAAAGAAACGACTGGACAGAGTCCGAGTAACATTCCTATCTAACAGTGCTAACTAAACAGTTACAGCACCACCACATTTACAGGATAAATCCACATAAAGGCCCGAAAGGCGATCACAGATAATAGCGTTGTTCTAGCAGATATACAACCTATTATATGATTTTCAAAACAGTTTATCAAAACCGTTTCCAGACAACAGAATATTCATTCCAAATTAATTACTCAGATAAACTACTGATAATTAATGTAAATATGGAACGAAAGAGCAAGAGCGAATCGCCACTTGCCTTACTACGCAGAATAGTCTAAAGACGTCACTGGATTCCGGGCTCGACACGGTATAGTTCCGACAGCACAACAACCTTCGAGTCGACCCATAAAAGGAACCCTAAGTTAGATCCGACATAAACAGTACGAATCTGAAAATGGCGAAAGAACACGAAAGGAAAGACGACACGACGACAACCGACCAAGCCAAAGCCACGAAGACGTTCTGGGCACTGGCGGCGGTCGCCGTTCTTGGCGGCGGTCGCCGTATTCATCACGGCGGTCGCCATGAAGAACACGGTGGTCGCCGTGAAGAACACGGCGGTCGCCGTGAAGAACACGGCGGTCGCCGTTAAGAACACGGCCGACTGAAACGAGAGAAACTCACCCCAAAACACGAGCGGTTTGGCCTCCTTCGACTTGCTTTGGCTTCTAACCTCCAAGGCTAATCAAAAGCTTCACAAAGGCACTCTGGAAACACACCAAAACAACACCGGTGAGACCTCCTGCGAGCACAAGAAAACGGCAAAAACAAAACTCCGGCGAGAGGCGAATTTGGCAGAGGTTTGGTGCTGGGATGGCTCAAAACCTCACCCCAACACCTCCTTTTATAGCCAAAGTGTCTAAAGCGTTCAACCAAACCCTGAGACGCGGCCGAAAGCAAGATCGGTGCCCTTGATTTCCGTCGGCGACCAACGGGCAATGCCCACTGGACAATCACGGCGGTCGCCGTTTTTGCTTGCGGCGGGCACGCGGCGGTCGCCGTAAACGCGGCGGTCGCCGTTGCCAGGTCTGTCGTGGCCAGCTAGAAGCTGACAAGCTGACTCCTCGGGCCCAACCACGGCGGTCGCCGTTTCTGAACGGCGGTCGCCGTTTTCCCCTTTTCCCGCCCATTCGGCCTTGAACGAGCATGACGATAAACCGGGATAAAAATTATCATACGCGAACGACAATTTAAAATTCAAGGCACCTTATCTGTATATTATTTCACTGAGAAAAATATTACAGATATAGAGCACATTACAGAATGTCTCAAGCTACCTGAATTAAATCCGACGTACACAACGGGTACTCGGGAAAATTCCATAATTCCCAAAATAACCTTACAAAAATACGGGGTATCACAACTGATCACTTGAGTAGGCTTGTGAACGAGGAAGACAAGCCAGAGAAACAAAATCCCATCCATGGGACATTCCCGGACGACACACTTTTCAAAGTGGAGGTTCTGGAGACACACTGCACCCCGCGGCCAGAGCACCGCACCCGCAGTGGGAGTCCAGCAGAACAACCCCAGTTTCTGGATGGCCATCACACCCAGCGGTGGGTTGACCGCACCCGCGGTGACGGTGATGATTTTTTCGAGAATCTCCTAGAACCACCGCACCCCACGGTGGGCGGTACCGCACCCCGCGGTGGCGATGTTGTTTTTGTCGAGGATTCTGGAGTGTCACCGCACCTCGCGGTGACACTGACCGCACCCGCGGCGAAGGGGACGGAGGGAGTTGTCGGTAATGTCAGCGTCTCTTCGCTCGAGTCGTACTTCCACAGGTCCGTTCTCGGGATCCGTTCTTTCCAACCATGGTACGCCGACATTGTGAACTACTTGGTTCGTGGGGAATTCCCTCCGGATCATACCAAGGCGCAACGGGAGAAGGTGCGAAGAGAAGCTCGACACTATATTTGGGATGATCCATATCTCTGGAGACACTGTGTCGACCAGGTAATCCGTCGATGTCTTCCGGATAACGAGGTATAATCTGTCCTTAGCTTTTGTCATTCTGAAGCATGTGGGGGTCATTTTGGTGCGAATAGAACTGCTAGGAAGGTGTTAGATGCAGGTTTCTATTGGCCCCACATCTTTCGGGATGCATTTGCATTTTGTAAAGTGTGTGATAGATGTCAGAGGATGGGTAATATTTCTAGGAGAAATGAGATGCCACAATCATCGTTGATTTTCTGTGAGGTTTTTGATGTGTGGGGTATTGATTTTATGGGACCCTTTCCTAGTTCTTTTGGGAATCTCTATATTTTGCTTGCGGTGGACTACGTTTCCAAGTGGGTGGAAGCGAAGGCCACCAGGACTGATGATTCTAAAGTTGTGGCAGGTTTTTTGAAAGAGAACATATTCTCTAGGTTTAGAATCCCCAAAGCTTTGATTAGTGATCGGGGAACCCACTTCTGCAACAAGACTGTGACCGCCCTACTGAAGAAGTATCATGTCACACAAAGAGTTTCCACTGCCTATCATCCACATACCAATGGGCAGACTGAGGTGTCCAATAGGGAGATCAAGACCATTCTTGAGAAGACGGTGGTACCCAATAGGAAGGATTGGAGTTTGAGGCTTAATGATGCATTGTGGGCTTACCGCACCGCTTTTAAAACTCCAATTGGAATGTCTCCTTTCCGGCTCGTATTTGGCAAAGCTTGACATCTTCCTGTAGAGCTAGAACATAAGGCATGGTGGGCGGTGAAGAAGTGCAACATGCAGATTGATGAGGTAGGAGAGTTCCGCAAGATGCAGCTGCAAGAGTTGGAAGAGTTACGCCTTGATTCATATGACAACGCTGTTATCTATAAGGCGAAAACCAAGGCCTGGCATGACAAGAATATTCTACGGAAGGACTTCCAACCTGGTGATAAAGTCCTTTTATTTCAATCTCGCCTGTAACTCTTTGCGGGAAAGCTTAGATCGAAGTGGATAGGACCCTATGTTATTGCTGAAGTCTACCCGCATGGTGCTGTTGATTTAATCGAGCCAAAGACTCAGAAGACATTCAAGGTTAATGGTCAAAGGTTAAAACCTTACCATGAGGGTTTCCACACCTAGGCAATTGATGAGATGGCTCTGGAGGAGCCAAGTGCTGAAAATGAATAGACAAGAGTCTATGTCGAGCCAACGACGTGAACCAAGGCGCTGCTCGGGAGGCAACCCGAGGTATTGTTTCTTTCTCTCTCTTTTGTCTTTGCATTTTCATAGCTTAGCTAGGTAGTTTTTTTTTTTTTCGTTTGTTTTCGCTTGTGTACTAACGTGCAGGTATGAAGAATAAGACGCAAGGGACGTTCTGGAGAGCTCACCGCACCCAGCGGTGAGCAACCCACCGCACCCGCGGTGGGCACCCCTTTATTTCCTCTTGCACATGAAAAAAAAAACAAGTATTCCCGAAAAAACCTTAAACGCGAATGAAAAAAAAAATATATATATTTCTTTCTCTTTTACCCCTATCATCTTCTTCCTCTTCCCAATACCTAAAAACCAAATATTTCTTCCTCTTCCCTCACCTCACCTCTCTCACGATCCTCATTCTCCCAAAACTCCACCATCCTCTCCCAAATCTCGCCCTCTCATCCACAAATCCACATTCCCACACCCAAATCCACCCTTTTTCACCCAAAAATCCCATCTCCAACCCCACCTTACAACCCATAACCACCACCGCACCCACCTCGATCCACCGCACCCGCGCCGGATCCACCCCACCCAAGCCCAGTCGACCCCCACCGAGCCAAAACCCAAGCCTTCGGACCAACCCCAGCTCGTGTGGTGATTCGCCCTGTGTTCGCCCCGTTCGATAATCGCCCAGCGCAGTCACCGCACCCTGCGGTAGGAAAGCCACCGTACCCGCGGCGAGGCAACAAGAAGTTTAGAACTCCCACCGCACCCCGCGGTGACACTGACCGCACCCACGACAGCTCGCCAGAAGGCGTTTTTCGTGCTTTTACTGTGAGTCCCTCCTGCTCTCTCGTTTTCAACGCCGTAATTAGATTACAATGTCGAGAGCAAGGAAGGTCGGGATGACCCCTAAGGAGAAGGAAAAGTATGAACTCGTGAAACTGCGTAGTGTCCTCCCGACAAAATTTCTGGATAGGGGCACTTTAGAGGAGTTGGGGCTTCTTGAGTGCATAACGCTTTGTTTAGAGCATGCGGGGCTGGGGGGATTTCTTGATCAATATGCCCCCTCGTATGAGAATCTGTGCAAGCAATTCATAGCTACATTCCGGCACACCATGGATGGCGAAGCGCTTGTTTCGTTATCATTCAAGTACGAGGGGAGGGAGTACTCGGTGAGTGCTGAGGAGATGAGACAGGCTATTGGGGTGACTAAGCTCCCAAGTGAGAATTGGAGACAGGGTACCACCGAGGCTGCTTTGTGCGATTTCTAGGAGGCGGCAACTGGAAAGCGTTACTACATGGGTGATGAATACAACAATAAGTTCACTCACCCTTGTCTGCGGCTGTTGCACAAGCTGACGATGGGGACCTTTCTGGGGCACAAGGAGGATAACAAGGTGCCCCTCAAGGATTTGCATTGGTTGTACAACGTCTACCCCAGGCGGAGTTGGTTCCCAACTGGATACAGGTTGTCCTTGAGGCACTTCAGAGGATCCGAAAGGGAGAGAAGAGAGATATTGTTCACGGTGGTCTGATCACCCTCATTACAGAGAAGGCTTTTTGGGTCGACCAGTTTCAGGAGCCCATCATCTCACTTGTCTTTGACGTCAGTCTGCTCAGGAAGTGCAATATGCTGAAGATGGTGAAGAAGAAGTGGTTTTGGTGCTCTTATGCTGACAAGAGCCACCTCCTCGCACTGCCTAGGCCTATCCCCTATGGACCTGAGTTTAGAGACTTCTTCCTTCCCTCCGACCCGTTCACACCACCAGTGGGGTCAATTGCTACAGAGATTACTGAGCCTTCGCCTCAGCCTCGAAGGAGAAGGGCTACTGCAGGTAGTTCGAGTCGGGCGCCTGCTGACGATGCTGATGAGGAGATGCCTACTACAGGCCAGGGACCACCACCCATGGACCCCTGGCAGGATATGATGTCTCGACAGATGGAGGCTATGTCGCTGCAGCAACAACAATGGCAACATGGATTCGATGGACGCTTTGAGGGTTTTCAGACCTAGATTTTTCAGAGGATGGATCAGCAGGACGAGAGGATCTAGCAGCTGGGGGCGCAGCAGACACAGTTTTTCGGGCAGTTCCCATACCCGCCCAGACCACCATTCCCGTGAGTTCTTCTTTCTTCTCCCCATTATTATGATTGTCTTCTATTTTCCACAATGAGGACAATGCGTACTTCAAGTATGGGGGAGGGAGTAGACTCATTTGCTATCTTTATGTACAGTTTCATTGTCTTTGTGTACAGTTTCTGCACTGCTGTTGAATTTTCAGTTTTCTAAAACAAACAAAAAAAAGCCAAAAATATGAGAAAAAGGCAACCAAAATTCTGGGATGAGTTGAAAACCCGAAAGGGCAACTCAGGTAAAAAGCAGGTAGTCTGACCAGCACTAGGCTGGGGCAAAAATAGACTGGAGTGATGTGAGCATACGTGAGAACATCTAGAAAAATGAAATGAGTGGCTAGGTGAAAACTTGAAAAGGCGCCTAGGCAAGATGAGTGAATGAAAAAAAATTGAGAGATTATTAGGATTCTTCATCTTGGCGTTGGCGACATAAGAAGGGGAGTCATAAGGAGGACTCAGGTAGGCCATTCTTGGAGCAATAAGGTGACTAGATGGAGCTAGATTAGATGAGTCTTGCATCACTTGTTTTGGTTGTTTTGGAGCGTATGGTTAATATGTTGTAACCACTAGTGTCATGTTTTCTCGTACTTCCTGAGACCTTAGAGCATGATTGGAGGAGTAAGTCTAGTTTTTAGCTTACTCGGGACGAGTAAGGTCTAAGTATGGGGGAATTTGATATGCGATATATTGTATAACGCATCTAGTGGTTATTAGCATGGTTTAGATGCGTTTTAGGTGTGTTCTGGTGTTAACTTTGTGATCCGGATGAGAAGCCAAGAAGTGAAGACATCTTAGGATTTACAGAGTTCTGAGACACATGGAAGAGAAGAGTTGAGGAGCGATGCGAAGGATGCAAGGATAAGCCTTGCGAGAAGACAAAGGAGTATTGGAGCCTTGCTGGACCCGCACCGAAGACCACCGCACCCAACGGTGGAGCAAGCAGAAAGGAGAACGAAGTTCTGGAATACCACCGCACCTAGCGGTGGGCCTTGCCGCACCCGCGGCGAGAAAGTCAGAGAAGAGGAGCCGGACACTGGAAGACCACCGCACCCCGCGGTGGGTGTCACCGCACCCGCGGTGGCACACGCGCTGAATACTTTTTCCGAGTTTTTATTTCCCGTTTTGTTTTATTTCTGAAACTTTGTTTCCAAGTTTGTTATTTCCTTTTCTTTATTTCTGAATTATTTGTCCTAGTATTTAAGGTTACTTCTAAGACTTTGTTTAGATAACCCTAGTTGCCATCTATCTTAGTTTTTCTATCACAAACCTTATGGAGAACTAAACCTCCATTGTTGCACTTGACGTTTTGAAGCCTTCAATTGATTGGTTGTGAGTTTTCTACTCTTGTTCGATTTCCTATCTAGTTGGATTAATTCTCTTGTGCTTGAATGTTTATTGGTTTATGTTGATTTATCTAGAGTAGCTACCTAGGTCTATTGATATCTTCCTAATTGCTAGGACTTGTGATTTCGGGTTCGGGTTGCATATCTAGTAGCAAACACGATTTACATAAGCGGGTTGCGAGTGTTCATCGTGAGAGAGAGTTAATTGCATGCTATAGTAACGGGTTGTTTCTATTGCATGTATCTTGTTGAATCCTTGGTTGAATGCTATTGCTTTATTGAGTCTTGAAGGTTTTCGGATTTGATTTAGTAATAAGTACTATTAGGGCTGGTAGAACTAATAGTTACCTATGATCGGGATAAGAACAACTAAAGGAAAGATAAGAACTTGAGAATAATAAAATTCAGTGATCAACCATATCTCTTGTTGTGTGGATCTTTGTCAAGTGTGGAGCCTTCCTCATATCATATTCACATCCTTTACTTTGTTTTCTTGCTTTATTTACTTGGTTCGAAATACTACAAAACCCCCCCTAGTTCCTAGTTGGTGACTTGAAAAACACAAGAATTGATAACCTCATTCCCTTGGGTTCGACCCTGACTTGCTTGCTATACTCTTTAGTAGGTACTTCAGGATTTCTTTGATTAGGCATACGGCTTTATGCCTGTCAATGCCTGAGTATGTTGGAAATTCAGGCTACGTGTAGGATCGAGATTGTTAGACAAATAACTAAGGAACTAAGAATAGCAATTCTCAGTTCCCTTCGCAGCGGAATTTAAACAATCAAGCACAAATGAACAAGTTCCTTATAGTGGAAACCTTTGATTGCCAACTAGCAATCCAGGATAAAAAACACTACCTTTCTTTTGAAATGATTTCAAGGTCTACTTCTTGATTTCTTATCTCTTTTGGTTACAACTTATCCTAGGAACAAACACATAGTTTATTTACCTTACACACAGTTAGGTAATCCTAGATAACTTAACACAATCAATAATCAATCCAAGAAACAGACCTTAGCACCTAGGAACTATCTCACTTACATTCACAGGAACTTAGCACTCAGCTCTTCGATTCCTTGACTGGTTCCTCTTGATCTCGGTTTGCTTTGATGAGCTTGTTTGAAGATTCACACTTTGATGTTTGCTATTGTGTGTGATTCGTATTTCAGTGCTTATTGATAACCTTTGAGTTAGTCTTCATTTTATAGTGGATTCTTCGCAGCTTGATCTTCTCTTGGTTCCCACAGATCGAGCTTGCCCTAGGATGTGCGGTTGTCCTTGATCCACGCTGTCTTTGACATATACAAACAACCTAGGCAGCTCAGAATCCTTCTAGGTTAGTCAACTACTTCATCCAAGTCGTTCTCCAGCTTCCTTCTTTCGAGGTTTGACAATCTGGGCACTTTGGAACTGTCTTCTAGACAGCGACAGGTTCCATGTCCTGTCGCTTTCACCTTTCTCTGTCCGAGGTTATGTGTTCTAGGCGTCTTGTTGTTTTTCTCTGGACAATGGCAGACTTTGGAAGCTTCGCACAAGTCATTTTCAACTTTCTCTTGTTCGAGGTAGGTGTTCCCAGATTTCTCGGAAAGCGCAACATCACATGTTGTATTTCTGGGCACACCTGGGTTCCTTCCTTTGGCTTGCTCCTTGGTTCTCTTGTCCTGTTTTGCTTTCATGCCTTCGATGTTTGTCCTGTGGTTCCTTAAGGAACATCTTTGAGATAAAATATTAGTATTAAAATATTTGTCATCTTCAAAAGTAGAGAAACTGAGGAAAGGAACTCGCAGGGGAACTAAGGTTCCAGAGTTCCATTTCCTAACAATTTCCCCCTTTTTGATGATGACAAATACAAGGAACCTGACAACATAATAGGACTTTGAATTTCATGAGACCAGTTGAATTTAAGGGATTTACAACGTTGTAAAATAATGAGAGAACATTCAATGGTTGCAAATTTCCCCTAAGCAGATGAACGAGTTTATTCGAATTTCCCCTTAGAAGTAGAATGAGTTCAGAGTTCCTATTGGCCCAGTAGTTTCCAAAGTTCAAGGTTCCTATCCTTCTTCCCCCTTTTGAGATCATCGAAAAGATCAGTTGACATGTTAAGAACAGAATATCAAAGGAAATAAACAATTGCGTCAAACCCATAACAGAAACCATAATAGAAATTTGAGGCAAAGACAAATCATTCATAGAGACGTAGCCAAAAGTAGTCATTAAACTTAATAAAATCTTAACATTGTTCAGAGGAAGACAAACTACGAAGCATCAGAAAACAACCTACAAAGACAACAATATAAGCAACATTTAAAGAGGACAACAAAAGGATAGAAGAGGGTAGTAGGATCCTAGGGAAGCTACTAGCATACTTTGAGGTTACAACACTGGGAACCAGGAGAAGCGTTCCTATGGCAGAGCAGTGGCCTCCTCTTCGTCAGCCTTGTTGTCGTCAGTTCCTTCATTTTGGCCCGTGGCCTGATTTGCGCCGATTGCATCTTCCCGAGTTTTCTGTAGTACCTCCACCAGACTTGAGACTGCAGTGCTCATCTTTCCCAACTCATTCACTTGATCACGGAGAGCGACCGTGAGGACAGTCGAGCTTCCCGTGATGGCCTTTTCAATACGATCCAGAGTAGAGAGGATCGCAGAGGAGTCTTGAGAGAGGTTGAGCGGTGGTAGGGAACTTGAAGGGGCCTGGGAACTGGCCTTGGCTTTGGGCGGTTCTTCCTGAGGGTCAGAGAGAGGGACTTGGGAATCTTTTGTCTTGAGTTTCCGGACAGTGGTCATGGTGAAAAGCTTGCTGTAGACAGTTTCAGGCAAATCATCTGGGTACTGGTGAAGTAGGGAGAGAAGATTTTTTATGAGATGGGGAAAGGGCAGGGCATGAGATTCATGGGACTTGCAGAACTGCATGTGAGCCAACACTATGCGGGGGAGATCAACTTGTGCACCAGACAACACTTTATCCATGAGGATAGCATCCGTGATGAGAACTGTATTCCGGTGCTCTTGCCTGGGAACTAGGTTTCGGATGATCCAGAAATGCAGAAGCTTGTTGGCGATGGAGAGATCCTTAGTTTACAGGGTTGAGGGGTAGTCGCCGTCGTAGAGTTTCTTCACTACTTCACCCTTGGGCTTGTAACCCTTTCCTTTGGGCCACATCTTTTTCTGATGCAGTATGTCAAAACCAGATCTGGACTCGATCTCAAGGGCAGACTCGATGAGGTTGGGGGACAGGGGATACATGGTTCCCTTCCACTGGAATATGGCGTCGTTGCAGGGAGAGTTATCTTTGGCGGGCATAAAGGTGAGAGATTGATAGAACAGACGGACTACTTCATCAGAGGCGGAGAAGGGCTCGACCAAGAGCTCATCCCATCCTTGGTATTGCAGCAGAGAATGAAACTCACTAAGGGCTTCGCAGAACAGTTCCTCATCTTCTTCTTCGAGAGTTTGGGTCCAAAACTCCTTGCCGATGATGAGTGGCTTAAGAATCTTCCTCTTGGAGAAGGAGGAGGAGACTTGCCCGAGCGAGGAGGAGGAGAGGGTGAGGGATTTGGTTCTTTTTGAGGGTTTCTGCTCTTTGGATGGTGGGTCATAGGGAACCAAAGCTTGGGAACTTCTTTTCCGTTGTTTCAGCCTTGTGGCAACAGAGGGACCAAGTTTGGAGATGGGTTTAGACTTGAGGCTAGCAGGTGAGGGCTCTTGGATGAGGATCTCCTGGGTGGTCTTATCTGAGGAGGAGTCATGGGATCCTCTTTCCGAGACAAATTTTGTAGCCGATGCCGATGCATGAGTGATTTCCTTCACTTTCTCCTCAGCTTTTGCCTTAGTTTTCTCCTCAATATTCTTCTCAGGTTGAGGATTTTGAGAGGTGGTGTCAAGAATGGGCTGGGTAGATGATGCTGCCTTCTTTTCTCTATGGGCTCTGAGAAGGGTAGCTTCCTCTTCGTATTGGATCAAGTTGGGGTTAGGGTTCTTGTCAGCCATTTTTGAGGAGTCAGAAATTTGTGTTGGAGAGAGAGGGAGAAACAGAGGATCAGAGAGATGAGAATGGAAAGTGTGGGAATAGTTTGAATCAATAGGGCACCCTTTAAAGACGGATTGAAGGCTGAAAGGACCGTTGGGAGAAATCTGGCCGTTGAGGAGATCAGGAAAGATCTGGGGCATTGAAGGCGGTTGCAGCTTTTTCGAACGGTCAAAAGCAATTCAAAAATTTACCCATTCAGAGAGGGAGGCTCTGTACTGACGAGACGTGACTGTTTTCTACAGATTTGCCATAAATATCGTCTTGGGAGGTGCCGAACTAGCCGTTGGAAGAGCATTTCATCCTGGTTCCTTTCTGACGATATATTCAGTGTGCTAGAGGGATATATGGGAACTCTGATGTGGGTTTAAAACATGGAACCGAGAAGTACGTTCCCATACAAGGAATCAGGTAGGCCATTTATCGCATTGTACAATAATTCCCAAAGAGGGTTTAAGAGATGGATCATAGGGAATTAAATTGAGCAATGAGGCAAGGAGGGTCATAGTACACAATCATCATTTCGGCTTGTATTGTTGGGTTAGAATATGATCAGATTGTGACTTTTGGGCCAACAAAGAAACTTAAACAATGAAAGAGTTGAAAGAGCAATGAGGACCAAAGGATACGAACTATAAAAACTTATCCAAGCCTTTTTAAGAAACCATTATGGAAAAGAGGGTTTGTAGCAAAAGATATAACACAGAGATATCAAGACTCAACAAGTGAAAGATCTTAAACTAGTCAATCAGGGGAACTGGAAAGGGGCCTTTAAACTAAGGTCACTGCTAGGTTATAGGAATCATTCCTAGTTCCAATCTAAGGTTCTCGAAGGGAACTCTATTCAAGGCTTTGGTGAATATATCTGCAACCTGATCTTCAGTTCTACAAAATTTCATAATGATGTTTCCCTTCTCAACATGATCTTTAAGAAAATGATGTCTTATGTCTATATGCTTGGTCCTAGTATGATGCACAAGATTCTTAGAAATGTTTATAGCACTGGTGTTATCACAAAGAATGGTGAGGGGACCATAAGACATACCAAAATCCGCAAGTTGTTGCTTTAGCCAGAGAAGTTGGGAACAGCAGGAGGCAACAGCGATGTACTCGGATTTTGTGGTGGAGAGAGAGACTGAGACTTGTTTCTTTGAGCCCCATGACACAAGGCAATGGCCTAGGAACTGTGCCATTCCAGAGGTGCTCTTCCTATCCACCAAGTATCCAGCATAACCAGCATCAGTGAAACCCATCAGCTCAAAGGGACATTCTTTGGGGTACCAAATACAGAGTGAATCAGTTCCCTTGAGATATCGGAGTATTCTCTTCACAGTAGCCAAGTGGGTTTCTCTTGGACAAGATTGGAACCTGGCACATAATCCAATAGCAAAAACAATGTCTGGGCGACTAGCGGTTAGATACATGAGTGAGCCTATCATACCTCTATAGAGTTTCTCTTCCACTGGAGGACTTGAGTGGTCCTTGTCCAAGTGAGCAAATAGGAGTGGAGAGAGGCTTGTATGAATCCATTTTGAACTTTTTCAGTAGTTCCCTGACATACTTCTGTTGGTGAATTTGTATGCCATCTTTCTTTTGGGTGATTTGCAATCCGAGGAAGAAGGTGAGTTCCCCAATTAGGCTCATTTCAAATTCACTGCTCATCAAGTCTTTGAACTTGTCTACAAGGGACATGTTCGTGGAACCAAAGATGATATCATCGACATAAATTTGAACCACTAAAATGTTACCTTCTTCTTCTAGAATGAAGAGAGTCTTATCAATGACGCCTGTAGCCATTTGAGAATAGGAACTGGGCAAGACGATCATACCAAGCTCTGGGAGCTTGTTTGAGACCATAACATGCTTTGTCTAGAAAGTAGACATGGTCGGGATGATCATCGTCTTCAAAGCCAGGTGGTTGCTTGACATAGACTTCCTCTTGAAGGATTCCATTGAGGAAGGCAGTCTTTACATCCATTTGGAACAGTTTGAACCCTTTGTGTGATGCAAAGGCAATCAACAATCTTATTGCTTCAATCCTTGCCACTGGAGCATAGGTTTCATCATAGTCGATGCCTTCTTGTTGATTGTATCCTTGAGCAACAAGCCTTGCTTTGTTCCTTATTACAGCTCCTGTATCATCTAGCTTGTTTCTGAAAACCCATCTAGTTCCTATGATATGTTTGTCCTTGGGGCGGGGAACTAGATGCCATACTTTGTTCCTTTCAAACTGATGAAGCTCTTCTTGCATAGCTTGGATCCAGTCTGCATCCTTCAGTGCCTCACCTATGTTCTTTGGTTCCACAATAGACAGAAAGACATTGAAGGCAAAGAATGTTAGATGTTCGAACCTGACTGGAGGCTTGATGGTTCTTCTTTCTCTGTTGGGAGCTAGAGCATTTGATGTGGAGACATTTTGAGTTGAGTATTCAGCTTCAGCTTCCTGGTTGGGATCACCTTCTCCATTGAAGATCATGTGAGAGGATGAATCGTTGATGTCTCCACAGATATTGTCATCATGTTCATGGTTCCCAGAAATGGATTGTTATTCATTATCCATGGGAACTGGTGGAGGAGCCAGTGGGGGATTCTGTGCAGCAGGGCAGGAACTGGGTGGAGTGACATCTTTATCTGGATCTTCTTGAGGTGACTTGGGGAACGGATCTTCAAAGGGGGTGGTAGTGTTCTGCACAATTCTTCCAAGTGATTTTTCATTAAAAATAACATGAACACTTTCTTCTAACTTTTTAGTCCTTTTGTTGAAGACTTTGTATGCCTTACTGCCTGAGGCATATCCAATGAAGATTCCTTCATCACTTCTTGGGTCCAATTTGCCAAGATTGTCCTTTCCATTGTTGTGCACAAAGCACTGGTATCCAAACACCCTTATATGTGAGATGTTGGGAACTCTTCCTCTTAGGAGTTCATAGGGTGTTTTCTTTGTGATTGGGCGAAGCATGGCTCGATTGATGATGTAGCAAGCTGTGTTGATTGCCTCAGCCCAAAATGATTGAGGGAGTCCACTTGAGATGATCATAGTTCGAGCCATGTCTTCTAAAGTTTTGTTCTTCCTTTCCACTACTCCATTCTGTTGAGGAGTGTATGATGCAGAGAAGTTGTGATCAATACCATGCTTTCTACAAAAAGGTTAGAAATTCTCCATTTTTGAATTCGGTACCATGGTCAGACCGAATGGAATTGAGTGAGCAATCGAGAGATTTTTCTAACAAAGGAACCAGATCTTTAAAGCGGTCAATGACTTCACTCTTAGATTTTATGAAGATAGTCCAAGTGAAGCGAGAGAAATCATCGACAAGAACAAAGATGTACCTGTTTCCTCCTAGGCTTTGAACTCTCATGGGTCCACAGAGATCCATGTGGATGAGTTCAAGAGGCCTTGAGGAACTTACCATGTTTTTGGACTTGAAGGAACTCCTTGCTTGTTTCCCTTTAACGCAATCTGAGCATGGTTCCGAAGATATACTACTTATCTTTGGAAGGCCTCGGACTAGTTCCTTTGAGTGTAGCTTGTGGATCAGTTTGGTGCTAGCATGACCAAGGCGTTGATGCCACAGTTCTGTTTGATCATTCACGGTTGAAAGGCAGAGTTTCTCGTTGGGAGAATATGATGGGTCAATGATGGTGGCTAAAAGTGCGCAGTGCAAGTATCGTTGCTTAGCCTAGTCAAAGTAAAATATCCTAACAGACCCACAAACAGAAGTATAGCAGACAAGTAAGGGTCGAACCCATAGGGAAGATCTGATGCAGTATGCAAGTGTGAATGACAAGTAACACGAACGGGGGGTTTAGTTATCAAGAGAACATAAAGCAAGCAAAGCAAACAAGTTTGGTTTAGTTGAGGAAATATAATGAGGGAAAGTAGTCCTACTAGAGCGAGATCCACAGTACAGAGATATAATTTGATCACAGAAATCTATTTAATTTAAGTTCTTTTACTATCCTTATAGTTGTTCTCACCCTGATCTTAAGTCTTATTGATTCTCACAGTTGTCAATAGACTTATTACTATGCCAATGATAAAATACCACTGATTCTCACAATTGTCAGTATACTTTACCACCAACACAGCAATAGCAATGCACACAAGGATATAGGATACATGCAAATAGAAGGACGTACTAATACTCGCATGCAACTGATTCTCACTTACGATTGTACGCTCGGAACCCCTATACGCACAATCGTGTTTGCCACTAGATATGCACTCGGAACCCCTATATGCAATCCTAGCAATTGATAAAAAGCATTCAACCTAGTTGATCAGGCTAAGAAGAATAACAAGAAATCAATAATCAATATAACCAAGAGAATCAAACCAACACTTATAAGGATAAGAACAAGGAATAGAAATTTCACAAACACATCAACTGTACTGCTTCACACGTCTAGTAGAACAAGGGAAAGTTAGTTCTCCATCAAAGGGGATGAAAAACTCTAATGTGAAATAACGTCTGAAAAATCGTGTGTAGGTAAAAAAAGTCTCTAAGTGTCTATCTCCCTCTTAACCTAGAAAGAGGACTTAAATAGTCTTAGGAAACTAGGTTAAACTAATGCAAACAATAAAGGAAACAGAATAATAATAAAATAAAGTCTAAACGAAATAAAAGGAAAGTAACAGTCTTCTGGCGCGAGGCATTAAACACGGCCACCGCGGGGCGTCAGGCTCTCCACCGCTGGGCGGTGGCTTCCTCTGGTGCGGGGCTTCAACCTTCTCTGGGAGTCACCGCCGGGCCGCGGTGAATCTGGCGCGGGGCGGTGAGCTCACTCCTTCAGCTTCTTCAGCTCCTCTTCTTCTCTTCTGCTGCTCTTCAATCCTACCAAGTGTTTGGTAGTCTTCTCCAAGTATGCTCCAGCAGCTCCATCTCCATCTAAGCTGTAAATCCTGGGATATCTTCATTTCTATCCACAACTTCCAGATTACCGACTTAGCACCAAAACTCATCCAAAACTCCTCCAAATCATGCTAATAGTTGCTAGTAAAGGTGTATGAAATAACACCTATCAAATTCCCTCATACTTAGACCTTTACTCATCCCGAGTAAGCTAAAGAAAAACTCACTCTCTCAATCAACACCAAGGCCTCAGGAAGTACAAGAAAATATGACACTAGCAACTACAACATATCAACAATAAGCTCCAGACAACCAAAATAAGTGATGCAAAGATAATCTAATCCTAACTCCAATCTAGCTCCTTATCGCTCCAGAGTGGCCTATCCGAACTCCTTATACCACCTCTTCTTATGACACCTCGCCAAGGAATATCGAGAAATCCTAGAATCACTCTTCTTCTTTTACACTCATCTTGCCTAGGCGCCCTTTCGGGTTTTCACCTAGCCACTCATTTTATTTTGCTAGATATCTCACAAATACTCGCATCACTCCAGTCCAATTTTGTCCTGGTCTATACCAGCCGGACTACCTGCTTTTTACCTGAACTGCCCTTTCGGGTTTTCAGTCCATCCCATGATTTTGATTGCCTTTTTACTTCTTTTTGGCTTTTTTGTTTTTTTTTGTTTTTAGAAATCCGAATGCAAAATTACAAAACAGAAATGCAGAATCAAAGGTATGTACACTAGCTAGATAGATAGCAAGTCTATATCCATCCCCCACACTTAAACCGCACATTGTCCTCAATGTAGAAGAGAACATCAAATGAAATAGGGGAAGAAGAAATAAACTTACTGTGGGTCCGATGGTGGTGGTGGTGGGAACCTCCCGAAGTAGTCCCTCATATGAGCGTCCATGGTGTCCAGACGCTCATCTACATCAGCACGGAACTGGGTCTGCCAAGTCTGCAGACCGGTCTCTACTTGGGTGTTCCACTAATCTTGCCGCACTGAGAATGCGTCCCATCTAGAATACAACTCCTGCCAGGGTACGACAGGACCGTATGAAGATGAAGGTGCATCAAACTGGGTAGACATGGGGTCATCTCCACCCACAGAATCAGCAGCAGCAACATCAAAACCACCACTAGGGCCCTCCCCAAACGGATCTGAAGGAGCAGCAGCAGGAGCATCATCAGTCGTCATTCTGCTATCATTGGGAATCCACCAACCCGCATAAGAAGGGGAGCAGGCAAAATCCCGGGGAACAATCAAAATGTGGCCATCATAGGATGACCAGACCAAGTCACCATCCTTTCCCAATGGCTTCAGCATCGAGCACACCTTCATGTGCGCCATATCAAACACCATGTAGGCAACAGGCCGAGGAATCTGATCGCAAGCTATCACTCCAGCACAAAGGAGGGTAATCAGACCACCCCCACAAATATCACGTGGCTCACCATCACGAATCCTCTTCAAGGAACCCAAAAAGAGGGTAGCCCAACACGGGGTGTACTCAACAACCTCCAAGATGCTCATACACCACTGGAAATCCTTCAGAGGGACCTTTCCATCATCAGCGTGGCCAAAGAAGTCTCTCATCATCACCTTGTGGATCAACCGTAGACACGGGTTCACCAGCTTCGAATTCACCTCCTGGCCCTTCCTGAACGTTTGGCCCGTAGCAGCCCTCCAGAACTCCATCATCTCTGACTCTGGAATGCCACCAGACCACCCATCAGTTGGTAGCTTTGTAATGCCCAGGGCATCACGCACCACCTTAGGAGGCAAAGAGTAGTCACGCCCATTGTAGGTGAACGTGACCCTCAGCAGATGCTTGTCGTCCGAGCCATTAGAGTACCTCTTGAAAGAGGCGATGAACTGGTAGCAAAGCTTTGGATATGCAGGGGCAGCCTTGTTCAGAAACTCCCCTAACCCACACTGTGCCAAGCACATGGACACACACGCCAGCATTCCCATCTCGGCCAAGGTAGGCCTATCAAAGAACTTAGAAGCCAACACCTTCCTCTCCTTCACAATGTTATAAACCTCACTCTCATCCCTCGCAGCCACTTGCTTCTTGCCTTTAGGTGCCATAAGTAAAGAATTGAATTGCTCAAAACAAAGGGCAGCCAAGGGGACTTACAAACGAGCACAAACGATGACTCCTGGATGCCTCGACGCGGGGCGGTGGATGAATCGCCGGGTCGCGGTGAGGACAACTGGGAGGTCTGGCCGGGTCGCGGCGAGGTCGATGCAGGGCGGTGGCAGCAGCGACGCGAAGCGGGTACAACGCGGGGCGGAGCGACAGCGAGGCGGGACTACAGCGACGCGGTGGGGATGTGTTTGGCTTGTTTGTGAGGCTAGACTCCAAATTGGGGGATTTGGGCTAGATTTGGCTCAAGGTCGAGAGGGTTGTGGGAGAGTGGGGGATAATGTCTTGGGAGCTTGAGGGAGGCGTGAGAATGGAGGGTGTGAGATAGTGGCGGCTAGGTTAGGGGAAAGGTGAAAGGGAAGGAAGGGATGATGGGTCGGTCATGTACCATGGCCCAAAAGAAAAATCTTGGCCCAAAGGGGCCCAATCCGTCAAATCCTTCGTAATAACTCAAGAAATAAAAAAATTTACGCACCCGTTTAAGATTTTTTCGGGGCCCTTTATTCTTGTTTTTTTTTTTATAGAGTCGAGAAATCATACCTGACCTCCACCGCAGGGTGGTGGGCTCCACCGCGGGGCGGTGAGGAACGCCGCGAGGCGGTGGGAATGGTTGGGCACAACGTCTCTTCTCAAGTTTACTTTCGTACCTGAAATGTGAGTAACAGGCGAACGAAACAAAGCAAAATAAACTACGAAAATAATCTAAGGAAAAAAAAAATATCAAAGAAAGACTATCACGGGTTGCCTCCCGGACAGCGCCTTGGTTAACGTCGTTGGCTCGACGTACTGTAGATCAATTACCATCTGGAGTAGGATCCCCTCGGAATCCTCCTACTCGTCTCTTCATGTTGAGACCTCTCATGGAAAGGTTTAAACCTTAGACCATGCTCCCTCTTTTCCATCGACTCCATGCTTACTTTCTTTGGAGTATCTCCCCCATACTTAGAACGATGTGGGCGCCGATATGGCTCAATCTGAATATGCTGCACATCACTGGATAAAGGCTTACAGCCTTGTATGGTTAGTGTAGGGGGGCGAGTGCCCAAAATGGAGGGAATGGAATCTCCTATGTCATCCAACAAGACATCACCAACATGTAACTCATGCGACTCAATAGGTTCATCAATAGAGGAACAATTAACTATGGTCTCTACTACATCAAGTTTAACATTTTCAGGCACATGATTATCAATATCACTAATGCAGCAAGGGGTAGGCAATTCAATGGAGTTGGCTTTATGAATATTATGCTAAAAAATTATTCCATCAAATTCCATAGTCAAAGTTTCACTGTCTACATCAATCTTTGTCATGGATGTTTTCATAAAAGGTCGCCCTAGCATAACTGGAGCGACCTACTTATCATAGTCCATATCCATAACAAAGAAGTCAGCATGAAAAATCAAAGAGCCTATCCTCACAAGAACATTTTCCACAACACCCTTAGGGGGTACACAAGAACCATCAGCAAGTTGTATAACAATGTTAGAATCATGCAAGGGTCCTATTCCTAAATCCTCAATCAAACAATAGGGTAACACATTAATTGAGGCACCCAAGTCTAACAAGGCTTTCTCAATACGATGCTCACCTATAGTGATAGGAATAGTAAATGTACCTGGATCCTTGCACTTCTCAGGCATGCGTCTCTGAACTACCGCTGACACATGTTCACTCACTGGAATCTTCTTTTGAGCCTTCTGCTTCTGAGTCCTCTTCACGGTGCACAGCTCCTTTAAGAACTTGGCATATTGAGGGATAGCCTTGATAAGCTTGATCAGGGGAATGTTCACCTCACAGTCCCAAAATGTCTCGAACAAGTCACTGTCGTCGGCCACTCTCTTGGCCTTCAGCGCCTCAGGAAAAGGTGTTGGTGGCTTCTCGGAACCTAGAGGAGGGAAAAATGGACGAACGTAATCGTCAATATAGGTTTCTTCAGCAGAGAGAGATTTTTGAGGACCAGATCGCGACAGTCCCACCGCGGGGCGTTGGACATTGCCGCGGGGCGGTGGGATCGCGGTGTGTTCACTGAGTTCAGCCGCCGGGTCGCGGTGAAAGTCACCGCGGGGCGGTGCCGACACGTCTTCTTTCCTGGCTCCTCCTTCAATTTCTGGCCGGGCCGCAGTAGGATCCGCCGCGGGGTGTTCGGTGATTTCTGCCTTTTCGATCTCGTTCTCCTCTTCAGCAATAGGAGCAACGACCAACTTCTTACCACTTCTGAGGGTAATAGCACTCACGTTCTCTCTGGGGTTCACAGTAGTATGAGAGGGCAGAGAGTTGGAAGTCCTTTGGTCGATCTTAGTCACAACATCAGCTAACTGACCAATTTGTCTCTCCATGTTCTTCAAACTTGACTCAGTAGCCTGCACGTGCGTGGCGAAATGCGGAGTCAAAGTTCTGAGCATATCCTAAGTAGAAGCACCAGAGCTTTGGCCTTGGGGCCTCTGTTGGTATGGGGCTCTCTGCTGGTACTGTTGTTGTGCAGGTTGTTGACCACCTTGAGGGTCACTCCATCTAAAACCTCGGTGGTCTCGCCCTCTCGGATTATAATTGGGTTGTCCACCAAAATGTGGTCTAGGGGGTCCATAACCTCCTATAGCATTAACTTCAGCAACACCCTCCTCTTGCAGCTGAGGACAAGCGTCGGTGGGGTGGTATTGATCAGAGCAAAGCCCACATGCTTTAACTTGTTGGGGGGCGTTCTGGTTCGCCATCCTCTTCACCATCTCTTTCAGCTCGGCTAACTCGGTCAACACTGGGCTTGGTCCGGCAGGGGTCACAGCATTGACCGCCTTTCTCTGGTATGTCTTCCCAAAACTCCTAGTGCTCTCACTCATCTCCCAAAATCTCTCCATGGCTGCATCCGATGTCAGATTCAGAATGCTTCCACCGCAAGCAGCGTCAACCATCCTTCTCTCTTGGTCCAGCAGACCATTGTGTAAATAGAGGACAAGGTCCTGCTTGGCGTATCCGTGGAATGGGCAACTAGAGCAAAGCCTCTTGTACCTCTCAAGATAATCATACAGCGTCTCATCACCAGCCTGCTCAATATTGGCAATTGCCTTTTTCAAGGCATTCGCCTTCTTCGTTGGAAAGTACTTGTCCAGGAATGCCTTGTGCAGTTTATTCCAGGTATCTATGGTTCCTGGCGGCAGATGATAATACCAATCACTCGTAGAGTCTAGAAGGGAGAAACCAAAAGCTCTCATCTTGATCTGATCTTCCGTCACGTTCCTGGGCTTCATAGTCATGCAGACATTGTGAAACTTGCCCAGGTGAGAGATCGGGTCCTCTCCACTCAAACCGTGGAACTTAGGAAGATAAGCAACAACTCCCGACTTCAGCTCGAAGTTCACCCCTTCGCCAAGTGCAGGGATGACGACAGCCAGAGGTTGTGCTCCAATATTCGGCTCAGTCAATTCTCTCAGAGTCTCAGCCATTGCGACAGTAGGGATGTTAATTGGCTCAGTCGGCTCAACGACCTCAACCTCGACTTCTTCTTCTCCTTGATCGTGTAGGTTCGCACGGAACGATCTATCGACTTATGGATCAAAAACTACGAGAGGAGAGTCAGTAGAACGAGTGTCGACCATAAGATAGGTCTCCACCAAAAATCAGTCACAAAAACACACAACAAAACAGAAAACTTCCCCGGCAACGGCGCCAAATTTGACGGTGGCTAAAAGTGCACAGTGCAAGTATCGTTGCTTAGCCTAGTCAAAGTAAAATATCCTAACAGACCCATTAAACAGAAGTATAGCAGACAAGTAAGGGTCAAACCCACAGGGAAGATCTGATGTAGTATGCAAGTGTGAATGACAAGTAACACGAACGGGGGGTTTAGTTATCAAGAGAACACAAAGCAAGCAAAGCAAACAAGTTTGGTTTAGTTGAGGAAATATAATGAGGGAAAGTAGTCCTATTATAGCGAGATCCACAGTACAGAGATATAATTTGATCACAGAAATCTATTTAATCCAAGTTCTTTTATTATCCTTATAGTTGTTCCCACCCTGATCTTAAGTACTATTGATTCTCACAGTTGTCAATAGACTTATTACTATGCCAATGATAAAATACCACTAATTCTCACAGTTGTCAGTATACTTTACCACCAACACAGCAATAGCAATGCACACAAGGATATAGGATACATGCAAATAGAAGGACGTACTAATACTCGAATGCAACTGATTCTCACTCACGATTATACGCTCGGAACCCCTATACGCACAATCGTGTTTGCCACTAGATATGCACTCGGAACCCCTATACGCACAATCGTGTTTGCCACTAGATATGCACTCGGAACCCCTATATGCAATCCTAGCAATTGATAAAAATAATTCAACCTAGTTGATCAGGCTAAGAAGAATAACAAGAAATCAATAATCAATATAACCAAGAGAATCAAACCAACACTTATAAGGATAAGAACAAGGAATAGAAATCTCACAAACACATCAACGGTACTGCTTCACACGTCTAGTAGAACAAGGGAAAGTTAGTTCTCCATCAAAGGGGATGAAAAACTCTATTGTGAAATAACATCTGAAAAATCGTGTGTAGGTAAAAAAAGTCTCTAAGTGTCTATCTCCCTCTTAACCTAGAAAGAGGACTTAAATAGTCTTAGGAAACTAGGTTAAACTAATGGAAACAATAAAGGAAACAAAATAATAATAAAATAAAGTCTAAACGAAATAAAAGGAAAGTAACAGTCTTCTGGCGCGAGGCATTAAACACGGCCACTGCGGGGCGGTGAGATCCACCGCGGGGCGTCAGGCTCTCCACCGTTGGGCGGTGGCTTCCTCTGGCGCGGGGCTTCAACCTTCTCTGGGAGTCACCGTCGGGCCGCGGTGAATCTGGTGCGGGGCGGTGAGCTCACTCCTTCAGCTTCTTCAGCTCCTCTTCTTCTCTTTTGCTGCTCTTCAATCCTACCAAGTGTTTGGTAGTCTTCTCCAAGTATGCTCCAGCAGCTCCATCTCCATCTAAGCTGTAAATCCTGGGATATCTTCACTTCTCTCCACAACTTCCAAATTACCAAATTAGCACCAAAACTCATCCAAAACTCCTCCAAATCATGCTAATAGTTGCTAGTAAAGGTGTATGAAATAACACCTATCAGTCAACAACGTACACATTGTTGAATCTTTTGCCTTTTAAGATGATTTGTCCCGAGGGGTCTAGGACAGTGCATTCACTTGACTTGAATCTAACTTCATTGTCTCCTTGATCACACAGTTGTGACACACTAATTAGATCAAAGCCAAGATTATCAATAAGGTGAACTTTATTTACCTTAATGTGGTCATTTAGATTCACAGTTCCTATTCCACAAATTTTCCCTTTGCTTTTGTCTCCAAAGGAGATGTTTCCTCCTTGGATGGGTTGAAGAGAGGTCATTTGATTTCTTCTTCCGGTCATATGGCATGAGCAACCACTGTCAATGTACCATAGTCGAGGTTGCCTCTCTTCTTTCTGCACACAAGGGAACTAAGACTTTTGAACCCAGCGATGCTTGACTTTACTGGGGGGATTAGCATTGCGAGTCTGTGAATGACCAGGGAACTGGTTCCTTTCGTGGTAATAAGCTCTTTTCTCATTTTCAAAGTTCTTTTTCTTAGGAAAGTCAGTGTTGTAATGACCATTTTTACCACAGTAATAGCATAAGCGATTGTAAACAACATGTCCATACTTTCCTTTTCCTGGCCTAAAAGGTTTTTCAGTTTTTCTTTTATTAAAATCAACATTGTTTCTAACCTTACTATGAGCCATATCAACATACCTTTTGTGAGCAAAGGAATTAGTGAACCATTGGTCTTCAGGAACCATCTTTTCTTTTCCCTTAGGTTCCTTCTTAGGACTTTGAGAGCTTTTATTAAGACGTTTGGCAACCTCAGCCTTGTTCTCAAGAACCATGATCTTCTCTGATAGGAATTGATTCCTATCACGAGAAGTGGCAAGAGCAGTACTGAGGTTCTTATTCATCTCAATAAGTTCTCGCCTAGCTTTTTCATCTTCAGCATCATTGTTCCCTTTGTTATTGACATATCCTATTCCATGACGTTGTCTCACAAAAATAGTTTGATTTATCGTTTTTTCATTTATGGAGTCAGTGAGAATGTCTAACCTATCAATTATAGATTGAAACATGTCATTTCCAGGTAGGTTATCATGCAAGGGAACTTTGACAGAATCTATGCTAGTTTCATCACAAGATTTGCAGATTTTAAGGTGACTAGCATGCACATTTCTAATATCAATGAGTTTGGAATGGGTTTCAACTAGATCTTTCTCAGTTTCATCAAGTTTCTTACTCCAAACAGAATTCTCAACAGTCAAGCAAGCAATTTCATCTTCACAATCATCAAGTTTTTTGTTGAAGGGAACTGGTTTCCTTTCCTAGTTTCTTTAAGATCTTAAGAAGTTGTTTCTTATCCCCATGAGGCTACGAGAGCCTTCTTTCTCTGAGGTCTTTCATCTTCCTTGGAATCTTCCTTGTTAGGACAGTTCTTAGCATAGTGTCCATTTTCTTTACACCCGTAACATGAGACTTCCTTGAGATCTCTTCTTGGTCCATTGTGGGAGGAACTACCCTTTTGGAACCTTCCCTTCACAAAGAATTTTTTGATGTTCTTTATGAAGAGGGCTGTTAGTTCGTCCTCCTCTTCTTCTAGGTCTGAGTTCTCTTGCTCCATTTCAAGCCTTGAGAAGGCTTTGGAGATCTTGAGAGCAATTCCTTTCTCCAGTTTCTTGTCGGTATTGGCTTTTGTATGCTCTCCTTCTTCAACCTCCAGTTTCCCAATGACTTGAGTCAAGGGAAGAGATTGGATGCCTGGAGTGTTCTTCATGATTCCCTTGAGAAGGGTGAATTTGGAGTTGAGTCCATTGATGACCACCAAGGACTTGGAAACTTCATCAAGGTCGACTCCCACCGCTATTAGCTTTCCAACCAGTCTATTGAAGCGGGAGTAATACTCTGAGATGGTCTCAGTTTCCATCATTTTGAAGGTGTGGTATTCTCCTTCCAAAGCAAACTTTCTGCTTTGCTTTAGTTTGTCACTTCCTTCATGCATATCCTTGAGTGCCTTCCACATCTCCTTTGCCGTCTTGATGCCTATGACCTTGTCCATGTCTTCTCTGTCCAGTCCATTGAGGATGAACTGTCTGGCTTTGGCATTCTTTTCCATGGTGACATAGTGCTCAGGTTTCCAGTCTTCTTCCTTCATTGTGAGATTGACATATCCATCTCCATTTTCGACTATCCTCCAGCATTGGTAGTCGTTGGTCTTGATGTGGCTTTCCATGCACTTTTCCCACCATGTTTCTTCTCCCTTCTTTCGGAGATGTGGTTTGTTGCTGGAGATTCCGAGCTCAAACTTGTTTGGTTAAGACATGATCTACAAACTTAACAAAGATCTAGAGCTTTTCCTGCTCTGATACCATCACACCAAAATATATGATATTTGTGATTGATTTCTACATCATGCCTGAGGGGTCTCCAGTTGTGGATGATTAGATGGGCTCATAGGAGACATCAAGCATGGCGGTTATGGGTGAGCTATAGAATCAACTATCATTTGGGCTTATAATGAGGGAACAAATCATCAAGTTGATTCTTTTGGGCCAAAATAGAGCTGATTCATGTGACATATGATAACATAGATGACCATGCAAGACATTCAGTACATAAAGGAAGTAAAAGCACATAGTCAAGCCTTTCGAAAATTAATACCCAAGGAAGCTAATGCATAATAGGGCATGAAGATTCGACTTTCACAGTTTACCACGTAATCTAGCCAATCATCGAGGGAACACAACACATAGACATGTAGTTAGGGGAACAAACCAGACTTCGTATGGAACTGAATGTAGAGTTTCCCAACAGGTGTTCCAATGAGAAGATTGGCGTTTGATCCCCCGTTTGCCAATCTTTCTCGACACAGTGATGTCCTTCCTAGATGTACATGGTAACTAAAATTTTCACACAAGGTACAGATTTAGTCATTAAGTCCTTGTCCATATCAACTTTACCTCTGACACCAGGTCTTTGAGTCTCAAGTATTCCATGCAGAAGTGAGGTGAGACTCGCTTTGTTCCCTGTCAAGTAACTGACCCTTGAATGAATGAAACACTAGGAACATTCCTCACTTTATCCTGCACAGAAAGAGTTAGTTCTTGCGAACCCAGACAAGCTTATACTTTCTGGGTTTGGGAGCAACATATCTAATCTTAGGACGTTCAACTTCTATATGCTCCCTAGTAGTGCGATCAATCTCCTCATTATGTTGCTTCAGCAAACACTCTTGCTTGTAATGACCAGAATGCCCGCAATACCAACACACCCTTTGACACTTCAGATCTACATACTTGCTTTGTCCTGGCCAAATTGTTTTGTTAGCAATCCTTGACTGAAAATCAATATTATTGGACTTACTGCTTTGGGATTGCTTCAGCCAAATTGCATGAGCCTTCTGTCCATGATACCAAGCCTTGCCTTCCTCAGTCGAATTAGAACATTCTTTGTCTTTGTTCCCTCCGGAGGAACATTCCCCCTTTTCTCTTACAGACTGTTTTCCTTCGACTTTGGAGCCTTTTTTCTTAGTGTCATCAACAGGAAGCTTAGGTTGATAGCCAATTCCAAAGCGAGGTACTTCCTTCTTTTCAGGTTTCTTTTCATTCTTGGCTGCAACAAAGACAATACCTTTTGGCTCGTCCTTTTGTTCCTCACTGAGTTTGGTTAGATCACTAGAAAGTTTTGCATTTCCTAGTTTTAACATTAAAGACTCAGCCTCGAGTGAGGAAACAGTGGACTCTAGAGACTTAATCTTTTCAGTGAGTTCTAGACACTCAGAGCATGTGTTTGAAAAGGAAGATGAACCTTTCTCAAGCATGAGCACTTTTTCAGCCCAAACCTGATTTTCTTCGATCAGACCTGAGATCGATTCATCTTTCTCTTCGAGTTGCTCACTGAAAAGGTTACTCTCGCGAACGAGATTCTTAATGAGAGAGATCAAGATTTCTTTAGATTTGCATCTTAAGCTTGATATAAGATCAGATTCAGTTACCTCATCGTTGGTTACCTCTCCCTTTGTCTCATTTGGAACTTCAACGGCCATTAAGCATACATCCCTGGAATGTGACAAATCTTTGTCGTCTGAGTCTGATTCTCCCCAGGTGGCAACCATTGCTTGCTTCCCTTCATTTGTTGGAGGCATTCCTGCCTTCTTCTTGAAGCAGTTTTTGGCCATGTGTCCCTTGTTCTGACAGTGGTAACAAACCACATCTTTCATGTCTCTGTTCCCTTCAGAGGAACTGGGCGAGTCCTTATTCTGAGACCATATCTTCCTCACTACCCTTGTGATAAGAGCAACATCTTCATCGCCATCCTCATCTTCATCGCCCGTTTGAGACAGATCAAATGCCCTTTCCACCTTCAGGGCAATGCTCTTCGCCTTCTCCTCTCCTTTCTTGTTTATCTTATGGTTATAGATAGAGGCATTGCTTTCCAGCTTAGCAACCACCTCTTCCATAGTAAGAGTCTTGACGTCTGTTTGAGAGTAGAGGGCAAGAGCAATGGCATCCCACTGAGTGTTGAGACCTTGCATGAAGTGATGAGTCAACTTCCAGTCTGGCATTGTTTCACTAAGGTACTGAAGCTGACCAACTAGCCCATGGAACCTGGAGTAGTACTCCTGAATGTGTTCATCTTTCCCTTGAGAAATTTGGTCGTACTCCTTGAACAGGGAAAGGATCTTGTTCTTCTTTGAGTCTTCATTTCCTTGATGAAGACGTTTCAGGGCATCCCAGATCTCCTTGGCAGTCTTATAGCTCATGACTTTCTTGAGATCAGAGGGAAGAAGGGCCATGTGAAGGATCTTCTTAGCCCTACTGTTTTTCTCCAGTTTCTTCCAATCCTCATCGGTGTAGTCGACCTTTGGTTTTGGCTTTGTCTCATCTGTCTCGTTCTTGATCACAAAAGGTCGGACTTCAATAACTTTCCAGAGCTGTCCATCAAGGGAACAGATATGGGACTCAATTTGCTCCACCCACCAGCTATACTCACCAGACTTCAGAGTTGGTGGTTTCCAGAACGAATCACCGATTGCATTGCTTGACGACGACATCTTTCCTGCAAATTCTGTAACGAAAACAATCTAGAGCACCAGGCTCTGATACCAATTGTTGGATCGTTAGAGTTATGTCTGAGGGAACAAAAGCTTTGTTCCCACAGAAGGCACAGCGGATTAAAATAGCAAGAAGGATAACAGAACGAACTCACGATATATAGTGGAAACCCTGATTAGCAAAACTAGCTTCTCAAGGAAAAACCACTACCTTCAAGCTTCCGCTTGAGAGGATTTTGAAGTGTGTACTTGTCTTATTGATTTCTTGTTCGATTACACTTGTAGCATGGACTCCAAACCCTAGACTTCCCACCTAGATTCGAAGATCACTCCTACAATGATGAATCCGAACTCAACCCTCAAAGACTCACAAACACTTCACTCTCTTTTTCTCAACTGAACGCTCTCAGTTCTTCTTTTTCCTCTACGTCGTTACATAGAAAAGAATCCTGCTTCTCTTAAATACAACTCGGCTAAAACCCTAATCAACATAAACTAGGAAATTCTAATAACGGATTACAAAGATATGATTTTGTTTGGAAGATATAATATCACAACCAGTTATATTAATTAAGGAAGGAGTTCCTTAATTAATCCAACCGATTGGATAACGTTCTTCTCTCTCCAATCGCCTTATCTTAGGAAAGATTCCTAGTATAACACGATCTGGTCTTTTCTCTCTTTCCATATCTTCGCACAATCCGGCTTGATCCTTGGAGCCGAAGTCTTCATCCTCTACCGCGTGGCTTCTTGATTTGTTTTCTTAATTCTGCACGCTGAATGACTTCTTTCCTTTTGCAGCTCGATCTTGGTCTGTCACTTCAGTTTCTGGAGAGGTAACAAAGCGCTAAGCAAGCCTTTGTTCCCTCTGAGTTTGGAATGGGTTTCAACTAGATCTTTCTCAGTTTCATCAAGTTTCTTACTCCAAACAGAATTCTCAACAGTCAAGCAAGCAATTTCATCTTCACAATCATCAAGTTTTTTGTTGAAGGGAACTGGTTTCCTTTCCTAGTTTCTTTAAGATCTTAAGAAGTTGTTTCTTATCCCCATGAGGCTACGAGAGCCTTCTTTCTCTGAGGTCTTTCATCTTCCTTGGAATCTTCCTTGTTAGGACAGTTCTTAGCATAGTGTCCATTTTCTTTACACCCGTAACATGAGACTTCCTTGAGATCTCTTCTTGGTCCATTGTGGGAGGAACTACCCTTTTGGAACCTTCCCTTCACAAAGAATTTTTTGATGTTCTTTATGAAGAGGGCTGTTAGTTCGTCCTCCTCTTCTTCTAGGTCTGAGTTCTCTTGCTCCATTTCAAGCCTTGAGAAGGCTTTGGAGATCTTGAGAGCAATTCCTTTCTCCAGTTTCTTGTCGGTATTGGCTTTTGTATGCTCTCCTTCTTCAACCTCCAGTTTCCCAATGACTTGAGTCAAGGGAAGAGATTGGATGCCTGGAGTGTTCTTCATGATTCCCTTGAGAAGGGTGAATTTGGAGTTGAGTCCATTGATGACCACCAAGGACTTGGAAACTTCATCAAGGTCGACTCCCACCGCTATTAGCTTTCCAACCAGTCTATTGAAGCGGGAGTAATACTCTGAGATGGTCTCAGTTTCCATCATTTTGAAGGTGTGGTATTCTCCTTCCAAAGCAAACTTTCTGCTTTGCTTTAGTTTGTCACTTCCTTCATGCATATCCTTGAGTGCCTTCCACATCTCCTTTGCCGTCTTGATGCCTATGACCTTGTCCATGTCTTCTCTGTCCAGTCCATTGAGGATGAACTGTCTGGCTTTGGCATTCTTTTCCATGGTGACATAGTGCTCAGGTTTCCAGTCTTCTTCCTTCATTGTGAGATTGACATATCCATCTCCATTTTCGACTATCCTCCAGCATTGGTAGTCGTTGGTCTTGATGTGGCTTTCCATGCACTTTTCCCACCATGTTTCTTCTCCCTTCTTTCGGAGATGTGGTTTGTTGCTGGAGATTCCGAGCTCAAACTTGTTTGGTTAAGACATGATCTACAAACTTAACAAAGATCTAGAGCTTTTCCTGCTCTGATACCATCACACCAAAATATATGATATTTGTGATTGATTTCTACATCATGCCTGAGGGGTCTCCAGTTGTGGATGATTAGATGGGCTCATAGGAGACATCAAGCATGGCGGTTATGGGTGAGCTATAGAATCAACTATCATTTGGGCTTATAATGAGGGAACAAATCATCAAGTTGATTCTTTTGGGCCAAAATAGAGCTGATTCATGTGACATATGATAACATAGATGACCATGCAAGACATTCAGTACATAAAGGAAGTAAAAGCACATAGTCAAGCCTTTCGAAAATTAATACCCAAGGAAGCTAATGCATAATAGGGCATGAAGATTCGACTTTCACAGTTTACCACGTAATCTAGCCAATCATCGAGGGAACACAACACATAGACATGTAGTTAGGGGAACAAACCAGACTTCGTATGGAACTGAATGTAGAGTTTCCCAACAGGTGTTCCAATGAGAAGATTGGCGTTTGATCCCCCGTTTGCCAATCTTTCTCGACACAGTGATGTCCTTCCTAGATGTACATGGTAACTAAAATTTTCACACAAGGTACAGATTTAGTCATTAAGTCCTTGTCCATATCAACTTTACCTCTGACACCAGGTCTTTGAGTCTCAAGTATTCCATGCAGAAGTGAGGTGAGACTCGCTTTGTTCCCTGTCAAGTAACTGACCCTTGAATGAATGAAACACTAGGAACATTCCTCACTTTATCCTGCACAGAAAGAGTTAGTTCTTGCGAACCCAGACAAGCTTATACTTTCTGGGTTTGGGAGCAACATATCTAATCTTAGGACGTTCAACTTCTATATGCTCCCTAGTAGTGCGATCAATCTCCTCATTATGTTGCTTCAGCAAACACTCTTGCTTGTAATGACCAGAATGCCCGCAATACCAACACACCCTTTGACACTTCAGATCTACATACTTGCTTTGTCCTGGCCAAATTGTTTTGTTAGCAATCCTTGACTGAAAATCAATATTATTGGACTTACTGCTTTGGGATTGCTTCAGCCAAATTGCATGAGCCTTCTGTCCATGATACCAAGCCTTGCCTTCCTCAGTCGAATTAGAACATTCTTTGTCTTTGTTCCCTCCGGAGGAACATTCCCCCTTTTCTCTTACAGACTGTTTTCCTTCGACTTTGGAGCCTTTTTTCTTAGTGTCATCAACAGGAAGCTTAGGTTGATAGCCAATTCCAAAGCGAGGTACTTCCTTCTTTTCAGGTTTCTTTTCATTCTTGGCTGCAACAAAGACAATACCTTTTGGCTCGTCCTTTTGTTCCTCACTGAGTTTGGTTAGATCACTAGAAAGTTTTGCATTTCCTAGTTTTAACATTAAAGACTCAGCCTCGAGTGAGGAAACAGTGGACTCTAGAGACTTAATCTTTTCAGTGAGTTCTAGACACTCAGAGCATGTGTTTGAAAAGGAAGATGAACCTTTCTCAAGCATGAGCACTTTTTCAGCCCAAACCTGATTTTCTTCGATCAGACCTGAGATCGATTCATCTTTCTCTTCGAGTTGCTCACTGAAAAGGTTACTCTCGCGAACGAGATTCTTAATGAGAGAGATCAAGATTTCTTTAGATTTGCATCTTAAGCTTGATATAAGATCAGATTCAGTTACCTCATCGTTGGTTACCTCTCCCTTTGTCTCATTTGGAACTTCAACGGCCATTAAGCATACATCCCTGGAATGTGACAAATCTTTGTCGTCTGAGTCTGATTCTCCCCAGGTGGCAACCATTGCTTGCTTCCCTTCATTTGTTGGAGGCATTCCTGCCTTCTTCTTGAAGCAGTTTTTGGCCATGTGTCCCTTGTTCTGACAGTGGTAACAAACCACATCTTTCATGTCTCTGTTCCCTTCAGAGGAACTGGGCGAGTCCTTATTCTGAGACCATATCTTCCTCACTACCCTTGTGATAAGAGCAACATCTTCATCGCCATCCTCATCTTCATCGCCCGTTTGAGACAGATCAAATGCCCTTTCCACCTTCAGGGCAATGCTCTTCGCCTTCTCCTCTCCTTTCTTGTTTATCTTATGGTTATAGATAGAGGCATTGCTTTCCAGCTTAGCAACCACCTCTTCCATAGTAAGAGTCTTGACGTCTGTTTGAGAGTAGAGGGCAAGAGCAATGGCATCCCACTGAGTGTTGAGACCTTGCATGAAGTGATGAGTCAACTTCCAGTCTGGCATTGTTTCACTAAGGTACTGAAGCTGACCAACTAGCCCATGGAACCTGGAGTAGTACTCCTGAATGTGTTCATCTTTCCCTTGAGAAATTTGGTCGTACTCCTTGAACAGGGAAAGGATCTTGTTCTTCTTTGAGTCTTCATTTCCTTGATGAAGACGTTTCAGGGCATCCCAGATCTCCTTGGCAGTCTTATAGCTCATGACTTTCTTGAGATCAGAGGGAAGAAGGGCCATGTGAAGGATCTTCTTAGCCCTACTGTTTTTCTCCAGTTTCTTCCAATCCTCATCGGTGTAGTCGACCTTTGGTTTTGGCTTTGTCTCATCTGTCTCGTTCTTGATCACAAAAGGTCGGACTTCAATAACTTTCCAGAGCTGTCCATCAAGGGAACAGATATGGGACTCAATTTGCTCCACCCACCAGCTATACTCACCAGACTTCAGAGTTGGTGGTTTCCAGAACGAATCACCGATTGCATTGCTTGACGACGACATCTTTCCTGCAAATTCTGTAACGAAAACAATCTAGAGCACCAGGCTCTGATACCAATTGTTGGATCGTTAGAGTTATGTCTGAGGGAACAAAAGCTTTGTTCCCACAGAAGGCACAGCGGATTAAAATAGCAAGAAGGATAACAGAACGAACTCACGATATATAGTGGAAACCCTGATTAGCAAAACTAGCTTCTCAAGGAAAAACCACTACCTTCAAGCTTCCGCTTGAGAGGATTTTGAAGTGTGTACTTGTCTTATTGATTTCTTGTTCGATTACACTTGTAGCATGGACTCCAAACCCTAGACTTCCCACCTAGATTCGAAGATCACTCCTACAATGATGAATCCGAACTCAACCCTCAAAGACTCACAAACACTTCACTCTCTTTTTCTCAACTGAACGCTCTCAGTTCTTCTTTTTCCTCTACGTCGTTACATAGAAAAGAATCCTGCTTCTCTTAAATACAACTCGGCTAAAACCCTAATCAACATAAACTAGGAAATTCTAATAACGGATTACAAAGATATGATTTTGTTTGGAAGATATAATATCACAACCAGTTATATTAATTAAGGAAGGAGTTCCTTAATTAATCCAACCGATTGGATAACGTTCTTCTCTCTCCAATCGCCTTATCTTAGGAAAGATTCCTAGTATAACACGATCTGGTCTTTTCTCTCTTTCCATATCTTCGCACAATCCGGCTTGATCCTTGGAGCCGAAGTCTTCATCCTCTACCGCGTGGCTTCTTGATTTGTTTTCTTAATTCTGCACGCTGAATGACTTCTTTCCTTTTGCAGCTCGATCTTGGTCTGTCACTTCAGTTTCTGGAGAGGTAACAAAGCGCTAAGCAAGCCTTTGTTCCCTCTGAGTTTGGAATGGGTTTCAACTAGATCTTTCTCAGTTTCATCAAGTTTCTTACTCCAAACAGAATTCTCAATAGTCAAGCAAGCAATTTCATCTTCACAATCATCAAGTTTTTTGTTGAAGGGAACTGGTTTCCTTTCCTAGTTTCTTTAAGATCTTAAGAAGTTGTTTCTTATCCCCATGAGGCTACGAGAGCCTTCTTTCTCTGAGGTCTTTCATCTTCCTTGGAATCTTCCTTGTTAGGACAGTTCTTAGCATAGTGTCCATTTTCTTTACACCCGTAACATGAGACTTCCTTGAGATCTCTTCTTGGTCCATTGTGGGAGGAACTACCCTTTTGGAACCTTCCCTTCACAAAGAATTTTTTGATGTTCTTTATGAAGAGGGCTGTTAGTTCGTCCTCCTCTTCTTCTAGGTCTGAGTTCTCTTGCTCCATTTCAAGCCTTGAGAAGGCTTTGGAGATCTTGAGAGCAATTCCTTTCTCCAGTTTCTTGTCGGTATTGGCTTTTGTATGCTCTCCTTCTTCAACCTCCAGTTTCCCAATGACTTGAGTCAAGGGAAGAGATTGGATGCCTGGAGTGTTCTTCATGATTCCCTTGAGAAGGGTGAATTTGGAGTTGAGTCCATTGATGACCACCAAGGACTTGGAAACTTCATCAAGGTCGACTCCCACCGCTATTAGCTTTCCAACCAGTCTATTGAAGCGGGAGTAATACTCTGAGATGGTCTCAGTTTCCATCATTTTGAAGGTGTGGTATTCTCCTTCCAAAGCAAACTTTCTGCTTTGCTTTAGTTTGTCACTTCCTTCATGCATATCCTTGAGTGCCTTCCACATCTCCTTTGCCGTCTTGATGCCTATGACCTTGTCCATGTCTTCTCTGTCCAGTCCATTGAGGATGAACTGTCTGGCTTTGGCATTCTTTTCCATGGTGACATAGTGCTCAGGTTTCCAGTCTTCTTCCTTCATTGTGAGATTGACATATCCATCTCCATTTTCGACTATCCTCCAGCATTGGTAGTCGTTGGTCTTGATGTGGCTTTCCATGCACTTTTCCCACCATGTTTCTTCTCCCTTCTTTCGGAGATGTGGTTTGTTGCTGGAGATTCCGAGCTCAAACTTGTTTGGTTAAGACATGATCTACAAACTTAACAAAGATCTAGAGCTTTTCCTGCTCTGATACCATCACACCAAAATATATGATATTTGTGATTGATTTCTACATCATGCCTGAGGGGTCTCCAGTTGTGGATGATTAGATGGGCTCATAGGAGACATCAAGCATGGCGGTTATGGGTGAGCTATAGAATCAACTATCATTTGGGCTTATAATGAGGGAACAAATCATCAAGTTGATTCTTTTGGGCCAAAATAGAGCTGATTCATGTGACATATGATAACATAGATGACCATGCAAGACATTCAGTACATAAAGGAAGTAAAAGCACATAGTCAAGCCTTTCGAAAATTAATACCCAAGGAAGCTAATGCATAATAGGGCATGAAGATTCGACTTTCACAGTTTACCACGTAATCTAGCCAATCATCGAGGGAACACAACACATAGACATGTAGTTAGGGGAACAAACCAGACTTCGTATGGAACTGAATGTAGAGTTTCCCAACAGGTGTTCCAATGAGAAGATTGGCGTTTGATCCCCCGTTTGCCAATCTTTCTCGACACAGTGATGTCCTTCCTAGATGTACATGGTAACTAAAATTTTCACACAAGGTACAGATTTAGTCATTAAGTCCTTGTCCATATCAACTTTACCTCTGACACCAGGTCTTTGAGTCTCAAGTATTCCATGCAGAAGTGAGGTGAGACTCGCTTTGTTCCCTGTCAAGTAACTGACCCTTGAATGAATGAAACACTAGGAACATTCCTCACTTTATCCTGCACAGAAAGAGTTAGTTCTTGCGAACCCAGACAAGCTTATACTTTCTGGGTTTGGGAGCAACATATCTAATCTTAGGACGTTCAACTTCTATATGCTCCCTAGTAGTGCGATCAATCTCCTCATTATGTTGCTTCAGCAAACACTCTTGCTTGTAATGACCAGAATGCCCGCAATACCAACACACCCTTTGACACTTCAGATCTACATACTTGCTTTGTCCTGGCCAAATTGTTTTGTTAGCAATCCTTGACTGAAAATCAATATTATTGGACTTACTGCTTTGGGATTGCTTCAGCCAAATTGCATGAGCCTTCTGTCCATGATACCAAGCCTTGCCTTCCTCAGTCGAATTAGAACATTCTTTGTCTTTGTTCCCTCCGGAGGAACATTCCCCCTTTTCTCTTACAGACTGTTTTCCTTCGACTTTGGAGCCTTTTTTCTTAGTGTCATCAACAGGAAGCTTAGGTTGATAGCCAATTCCAAAGCGAGGTACTTCCTTCTTTTCAGGTTTCTTTTCATTCTTGGCTGCAACAAAGACAATACCTTTTGGCTCGTCCTTTTGTTCCTCACTGAGTTTGGTTAGATCACTAGAAAGTTTTGCATTTCCTAGTTTTAACATTAAAGACTCAGCCTCGAGTGAGGAAACAGTGGACTCTAGAGACTTAATCTTTTCAGTGAGTTCTAGACACTCAGAGCATGTGTTTGAAAAGGAAGATGAACCTTTCTCAAGCATGAGCACTTTTTCAGCCCAAACCTGATTTTCTTCGATCAGACCTGAGATCGATTCATCTTTCTCTTCGAGTTGCTCACTGAAAAGGTTACTCTCGCGAACGAGATTCTTAATGAGAGAGATCAAGATTTCTTTAGATTTGCATCTTAAGCTTGATATAAGATCAGATTCAGTTACCTCATCGTTGGTTACCTCTCCCTTTGTCTCATTTGGAACTTCAACGGCCATTAAGCATACATCCCTGGAATGTGACAAATCTTTGTCGTCTGAGTCTGATTCTCCCCAGGTGGCAACCATTGCTTGCTTCCCTTCATTTGTTGGAGGCATTCCTGCCTTCTTCTTGAAGCAGTTTTTGGCCATGTGTCCCTTGTTCTGACAGTGGTAACAAACCACATCTTTCATGTCTCTGTTCCCTTCAGAGGAACTGGGCGAGTCCTTATTCTGAGACCATATCTTCCTCACTACCCTTGTGATAAGAGCAACATCTTCATCGCCATCCTCATCTTCATCGCCCGTTTGAGACAGATCAAATGCCCTTTCCACCTTCAGGGCAATGCTCTTCGCCTTCTCCTCTCCTTTCTTGTTTATCTTATGGTTATAGATAGAGGCATTGCTTTCCAGCTTAGCAACCACCTCTTCCATAGTAAGAGTCTTGACGTCTGTTTGAGAGTAGAGGGCAAGAGCAATGGCATCCCACTGAGTGTTGAGACCTTGCATGAAGTGATGAGTCAACTTCCAGTCTGGCATTGTTTCACTAAGGTACTGAAGCTGACCAACTAGCCCATGGAACCTGGAGTAGTACTCCTGAATGTGTTCATCTTTCCCTTGAGAAATTTGGTCGTACTCCTTGAACAGGGAAAGGATCTTGTTCTTCTTTGAGTCTTCATTTCCTTGATGAAGACGTTTCAGGGCATCCCAGATCTCCTTGGCAGTCTTATAGCTCATGACTTTCTTGAGATCAGAGGGAAGAAGGGCCATGTGAAGGATCTTCTTAGCCCTACTGTTTTTCTCCAGTTTCTTCCAATCCTCATCGGTGTAGTCGACCTTTGGTTTTGGCTTTGTCTCATCTGTCTCGTTCTTGATCACAAAAGGTCGGACTTCAATAACTTTCCAGAGCTGTCCATCAAGGGAACAGATATGGGACTCAATTTGCTCCACCCACCAGCTATACTCACCAGACTTCAGAGTTGGTGGTTTCCAGAACGAATCACCGATTGCATTGCTTGACGACGACATCTTTCCTGCAAATTCTGTAACGAAAACAATCTAGAGCACCAGGCTCTGATACCAATTGTTGGATCGTTAGAGTTATGTCTGAGGGAACAAAAGCTTTGTTCCCACAGAAGGCACAGCGGATTAAAATAGCAAGAAGGATAACAGAACGAACTCACGATATATAGTGGAAACCCTGATTAGCAAAACTAGCTTCTCAAGGAAAAACCACTACCTTCAAGCTTCCGCTTGAGAGGATTTTGAAGTGTGTACTTGTCTTATTGATTTCTTGTTCGATTACACTTGTAGCATGGACTCCAAACCCTAGACTTCCCACCTAGATTCGAAGATCACTCCTACAATGATGAATCCGAACTCAACCCTCAAAGACTCACAAACACTTCACTCTCTTTTTCTCAACTGAACGCTCTCAGTTCTTCTTTTTCCTCTACGTCGTTACATAGAAAAGAATCCTGCTTCTCTTAAATACAACTCGGCTAAAACCCTAATCAACATAAACTAGGAAATTCTAATAACGGATTACAAAGATATGATTTTGTTTGGAAGATATAATATCACAACCAGTTATATTAATTAAGGAAGGAGTTCCTTAATTAATCCAACCGATTGGATAACGTTCTTCTCTCTCCAATCGCCTTATCTTAGGAAAGATTCCTAGTATAACACGATCTGGTCTTTTCTCTCTTTCCATATCTTCGCACAATCCGGCTTGATCCTTGGAGCCGAAGTCTTCATCCTCTACCGCGTGGCTTCTTGATTTGTTTTCTTAATTCTGCACGCTGAATGACTTCTTTCCTTTTGCAGCTCGATCTTGGTCTGTCACTTCAGTTTCTGGAGAGGTAACAAAGCGCTAAGCAAGCCTTTGTTCCCTCTGATATCCTGTGCTGCAAAGCTCCCTGGGATAACTCTTCTTGTCCCTAAAACACTTGGTACACGTATTAGTTGAGTGTTTGTAACCATCAAAACCTAAGGAATTCAACAAATTCCCCCTTTTTGATGGTGACAAACACCCATAACAATAAAGCATATACCAGCTAGAAAAAGACAACATATGACAAGAAAGTTTCCCTTCTTCCGAGGCAGCTCAGAATCCTTCTAGGTTAGTCAACTACTTCAGCCAAGTCGTTCTCCAGCTTCCTTCTTCCGAGGTTTGACAATCTGGGCACTTTGGAACTGTCTTCTAGACAGCGACATGTTCCATGTCCTGTCGCTTTCACCTTTCTCTGTCCGAGGTTATGTGTTCTAGGCGTCTTGTTGTTTTGCTCTGGACAATGGCAGACTTTGGAAGCTTCGCACAAGTCGTTTTCAACTTTCTCTTGTTCGAGGTAGGTGTTCCCAGATTTCTCGGAAAGCGCAACATCACATGTTGTATTTCTGGGCACACCTGGGTTCCTTCCTTTGGCTTGCTCCTTGGTTCTCTTGTCCTGTTTTGCTTTCATGGCTTTGATGTTTGTCCTGTGGTTCCTTAAGGCACATCTTTGAGATAAAACATTAGTATCAAAATATTTGTCATCTTCAAAAGTAGAGAAACTGAGGAAAGGAACTCGTAGGGGAACTAAGGTTCCAGAGTTCCATTTCCTAACACTACGCTACTAGATCAGGTCAAGGAGAAGCAGGTTGATGATGTAATCTTAGTGAAGTTAAGCAGTGAAGTGATGGATGGGAAAGCTCCCGGATTCGTGATTCAAGATGATGGATCACTATGGTTTTAGGACCGAATCTGTGTGCTTGACGTAGATGGCCTTCGCCAATTGGTATTGAAAGAGGCCCATTTGTCAGCTTATTTTGTACATCTAAGATCTAGTAAGATGTACAAGGACCTCATAAAGAAATTCTGGTGGCCCAACATGAAGTGAGACGTAGCAGAATTTGTTGTGAAATGCTTGACTTGTCAGAAGGTCAAGATAGAACACTGCAGACCGGGTGGTGAATTGCAACCTCTCCCAGTGCCAGAATGGAAGTGGGAGGATATTGTGATGGACTTCGTCACGGGATTGCCGAAGACTCAGAGTCAGAAGGATGCCATATGGGTGATCATTGACCGACTCACGAAGAGTGCTCATTTCGTGGCCATCAAGTCAACTTGGGGAACCCAAAGGCTATCAGAAGTTTTCCTACACGAGATTGTCCGTTTGCATGGTACGCCAAAAACCATTGTATCGGATCGTGATGGCCGATTCATGTCGAGATTCTGGAAGCAACTCCACAAGGCCATGGGGACTGAGTTGAGATTTAGTACTGCGTTTCATCCTCAGACGGATGGACAGTCTGAGATGACCATCCAGACACTGGAGGATATGTTGAGAGCTTGTGTACTAGATCGTCCGACCAGCTGGGAGAACAGCTTAAGTCTGATTGAATTCACGTACAACAATAGCTGGCATTCTACCATCAAGATGGCTCCATTCGAGGCTTTGTACGGTCGGAAGTGCAGATCTCCGATTTGTTGGGATGAGAATGCCGACAAGATTCTCCTCGGATCGGAGTTAGACAAAAGGACTGCCTCGAACATTGCCTTGATCAGACAAAGGATGCTTACAACTCAGAGTCAATAGAAGTCCTACACGGATCTGAAGCACAGGAATATCGAGTTTGTGGTTGGTGACAAGGTGTTTGTCAGGGTGTCGCCATCCAAGGGTGTGTTCAGGTTCGGCAAGCGTGGGAAGCTCAATCCTTGCTACGTAGGACCGTTTGAGATCCTTGATAGAGTGGGATCTCTAGCATATCGTTTGGCATTGCCGTCGTTGGCGCATCCGGTGCATAACGTGTTCCACGTATCTCTGCTAAGGAAGTATGTATCAGATGTGTCTCATGTGCTGAGTTATGAGGACATCGAGATTCAGGCAAATGGTACCTACGAGGAGAGACCTGTGCGTATTCTCGAACGCCGCGAGAAGCACTTGAGGAACAAGGTGGTACCATTAGTGCGGATCCTCTGGTCCAAGTCTGGATCTGAGGAGGTGACTTGGGAAACCTGGGAGACTGAGTCTGATATGCTTAGTCGTTTTCCTGAGCTATTTTCAGCCTAGTTTCGGGGTCGAAACTTTTTTTTAAGGAGGAGGTATTGTAATAACCCCTAAAAGTCCTGAACTGTCGTTTTGTAAGAAAGACATGATGGGCAATTTTTTAAACCTCTGTAATAATCTCTTGAGCGAAATATTATACGTTTAATAAGATTTTGGGTCATAAAGTATTTGGGAGTGCTAAAATAATTAAATTTGGCATGTCCTCGAACGAGACCCGCTACCAGAGGCCAAGGAACGCGATCGTGGCAATTTCGCGACTGCGGATTCACCCAAGAGCCAATCCGCGATCGCAGCTCTATTTCCGCGACCGCAGATCGCTGGTTCGTCTTCTTCTTCGTTCTTCTCCGAGCCTCGCCGAGTCGTTTTCCCCCACGTTTCTTCAGCGGTTGTCGGTGGAGGGGAGCTGGAACGCTTGGTTTGCCAATGAGGAGTGAACGCCCTCGGATCCTTGGCTATAAAAGGAGGCCGGATTAGCCTCTCTCCATCATCCAAAGTTTATATCTGGAAAGCATTTAGAGACTGGGTCCACTATTACTGAGTTACAAAGAAACGACTAATCCTCATAAGGAATTATCGCTCCTATGAATACTCGTGCTAATCTAGCATTAAAGTTTACATTTAAATCCACAACAAAACCATTATGGTCATAACAGATATAATAGCGTTGTTTCTAGCAATATATACAACCTATTATAATATCACATTTTAATCACGTTATTTATAAAATATGTTCCCAAACGAAAACAACAGTTCACAACTATTTAATTAACAATTAAAAGCAATTGATAATTAATAGAATATGGAATGATTAAGCAAGAGCGAACCGCCACTTGCCTTAGTCTAGACGAACGATTGAGCGATGACGGGTTTCTGGGTCCGGAACGGGAATGGAAATCGGATTACAGATTCCTATGACGATGACCCACAACGAGACCCTAGGTTAGGCTCGACAATAAACTATACGAATAAAAAGAATGACGAACGAAATCGAAAGAATGGAAGTCTCGACCGAGACCGGATCGCCCAAGGCCACGATCGCGATTGCTAAAGCAATCCGCGGTCGCGGCGGGCACTATCGCGGTCGCGGCGGGCACTATCGCGGTCGCGGTCGTCGAGGACGAATGTCCGCGAGCACTGATGACAGCGGCCGCGGATGCGGATGACATTGTCACTGCCGCGGTCGCGGTAGTTCATAGCCGCGATCGCGGCTAAGAACTCCGACAACCCAAAATGATAAAAACTCACCGGCGACGACTCGGAAGGGCTTGATTCACGGCGGCTTCCACTCTTGGGCACCTTGCGCCTCCAATGCACTGCTCCTTGGCCACCACCACCTCCGTCGAGGGCTCCGGCGACTCCTTAAGAATTCTGGCGAGAGCTCGAAGCTCCGACGACTATGGAAACGAGAGTGAGAGGGGAGATATCAGATATGGGTGCTCAAAACCCTCCATTTCGGCCTCTATTTATAGCCAAGGAGGAGAGCTAGCCCCGACAAGATCAACAGTGGAGCGAGAGATCGACGGCGATGACGAACGCGTGGCTCGCATGCCCGACTGTGCACTCTGCACATTTCCGCGGTCGCGGTGGGTTCTGCCGCGGTCACAGAAAATTCAAGCCCAGCTCCCCAGTGCACGATTATTCCGCGATCGCGGCGGCTCTGCCGCGGTCGCGGAAATTCCCTTTTTACGCCTTTTTGCCCGGGAGAAGGTATGGGCATGGGTTCTAAACCCCGGTAATAATATATTTGTACCCAAACAAATATTCTAAGTCCCGAAAATACGTCGAATGTATTTTCCAATGCTCTGGGAATAATGCAGAAATCAAACATGATACATAAATTCCGAACTTCGCCTACGCGTCTCGAATAAATGACGAGGGTTTGGAAAATTACCCAAATACCCTTACTAAAAATGAGGGGTATTACATCAATTCCCCCTAAAAAGAAGTTTCGACCCCGAAACTAGCATCGCTAAGCTAAAGGGACCGGTTGCACCATAATCTCCTTACCTGTTCTTAGTATCCTTAAACATCTCATTCTTGTACTTGCTTCCTAGGAAAATGATCTGTTTCCTCAACCATACCACTATCTCGCATAGACTACTTCCACGTACTATTCTTGTACTAACTCGTGACCATCCTCAAGGTCATAATTATCTTAGGATAATTGTCTCCTAAACTCATCGCACTAGTCTCGCTATACCTTAAGCATTTATACATATTTCTCTTTCACTTTCTCTAAACTTTTCTCAAAGTATGCACCTTATCTTCCTTAAGTCGATATCCTTGAATAAATTTGGTTTCCGAAACCTGTATCCCAAAATCGAACTACTTACTTGATCTTGATTCCACTTACAACATACTGCCTACATTCCTTACTCTTGTTAGAACAGATGTTGATCATTCACAAGATTACCATTGTCTCACTCAGAGTATCTACAAAAATCTCCAATATAACTTCGCTGTTATGACCTATTCCTCCTAAAGACCTTGATGTCCTTAATTAGAAGAATACAACATATTTCTACTAACTTCCTTTCGACAATCCAATCCTCAAGTACATACATAGAATTCCACTATACCTCAGCTTAGTACTTCCATTTGTCATATAGACCTTACTTCTTACATACACGACTCACCTATTACATTGGTTTCCTTACTCGCATTTGGCCCTTGTGCCATCTTTAACTCGAAATCTTCACTCATGTGATCCCACAATTACTCACACCACAGCCTATGTCCGATTACCTCAACATGATTTACTAATCCTCTCCATAAGATTATACTCTCGTCTTATCCAAACGTGTCATACGATCACCTTAATAAACGTGGATCATCATTTCCTCAAGTCCACTTGATATCATCTACCTACTTACTTTATGCCACAGTATTGACCTTCAAAACCGTAACAACTTTTATCGGTCGAGTTTGCTATTCACCCAAAAATCCTTAAGTAACTAGTTGTCCTCATATGATTTATTATCCCAAATCGAGCACTCTTTTGCTATACGGATATTTACCATTTATCCAAGATTAACTTAACGTATTCCTTATTCAATCTCTAACAACCTTTAAGGTTCCTCAACTCTATTTACTCAAAATACCTTATGGATGAACAATGTCTTGCCATCAAAATCAATCACTTTACGTCCTAATCCTTCAATGAGTACATACGAATAACCTTTGTTACTTTCCTCCTTAAACGCACATACGACAATCCTCTCTACTAAATCCTTTAATTTATCGGAATCATCAACATAATCTATCCTTAAACTGTAATCTCTCCATTTAAGTGGCCTTTTCCTAACACAATAACTTCACAACTTAATCTTCTCCAAAGAATTGCACCAAAAGCCTTATAACTGACATACTTGCATAAAATCCAATATCAATGCCTACAACATGACCTCATAATTGTAACAGCAACGAATTCAGTAATTTCGAAACAAGGACACACTCCTTTATTTATTCCAAACATTACATTACAACTACTGACAAAAACTCGAACAGACAGATTACTAAACTGTGGAGACTATCGACGCAAGTCTTCGCTCCCTATTCTTAAGGAAAGGCTTTAACAAAAATTCAACTACTCGATCAGGGTTCCTTCCCGTTGGCTTGACGCATCACAAAGAGTTGATGCCCCTGACCTGAAGACTCCATAGGCGCTTTGCCTTTATTACGAGCCATAGATTGCTCAGGAGCATATACCTCTGGCTTTGGGTTCTGCCTATTGCCAACATTTGAGGCTTGATAAGACTGCATTGGTCCTTGACCCTTCTTTCTACAGTATGTTTTCATGTGGCCTTCCCTTCCACAATAGTAGCATACCCGCTTTTCCTTTTGGCAGTTAAAACTTGTATGCCCAACTTCACCACAGTTGTGGCACAGAATCACCCCGCTACTCCAACCGGAGCCTCTGGCGGAGTCTGACTAAGTCGTCTCAGTCTTAGCACGACCAGACTTCTCAAATTTGGTAGGCGATGCCGGTCGCTTGAATGTACCAATCTGGCGATCCTGTTGCCCACCCTTTCCCTTAACCTGCTTCTCCCGCTTTTGGGCGGATTCTTCCAGTGTGACCTCTATCTTGTAGGCCGCATCCACATATTGCTCTAATTTAGAACAACCGTGATGCACCATTAGAGGTTTGATTCCTGGATTCATCCATCCATGGAAGTACCCGATCTTTTGTTCCTCGCTCGACACTTATGGCCCAACATATTGCAAAAAGTTATTGAACTTAGCTGCAAGCTCAGTCACCTTTAACCCATCGGTCTTAGGGTATAGAAATTCATTGTGCTTCTCCTCCCTCATAGCACGGGAAAAGAAACGGCCAGTCATCTTTGGTTTGAACATTCCCCAATTCAACTTAGGATGATCGGCTAAACCAGTGCTCTCCCACCATTCGCTAGCCACATCCTTGAGTTGAAGGGAGGCGATGTACACTTTCTCAGTCTCAATGCAATCCACGTTCCTGAACAGTCGTTCCATATGCGAGAACCAATACGCCACTCTGATCGGTTTTCCAGTACCGTCGTAGCAGTCAGGCCTCATTGAGCTCATGGCCTTTAAGGCTCGACCATAAGTTCCTCTGTTCCTGACGACATCGACCTGGGGTACGTGATCCACTGGCTCTTCAACTTCAGGAATAACCTGAGGAATCGGAACACCTTGTGCTTGCGGTGCAATTGACCGAATTACGTTGGTGACCGTCTGTACAATAAACTCACGAATGGATTCCTTTGTCGCGGTATCCAACACTACCAGAGGATTTGCCTGTGCTTGGCCAATGCATGTGGGGTTATTGTGAGAGACAGACTCGCTCTCTTCCCCTTGATTAGCGGCGCTCCTCAGATTCAGCCTTGGGTTATTACTCGGTCGTGCACCAGCACAGACTGTGTTTCTTGTGTTTACCATCTGCTGATGAACCATAACGTAGATTTAGAGCTTTTCCAACTTGATCATGACACTTTAGTCAAATACGTTATGACACAGATCGTAAGGGTCCAAACTAATAACTTTATATTAGTCTGACTAACCCTCCACTGTGAACTACAGAAACAACTTCTTCTCCTTACTTGAGAATGGGTATTCTAGGGGAAATGTCAACCTTTAAACGACATTAAGCCTAAGAGAGACACGATCCCTAAGAATGGATCTAAGGAATAAGTAACACTCGAAGCTTGCTGAAGTTTGAAAACCACTTATTAATAAACCTTATACTTTCAAACTTTATACCTTTAAACTCTATATATTAACCTTAATGAAATAATTATTTAAGAAAAATTAGTTTCGCAAACTAGTGATACGATTTTCGCAAAACTCTTACTAAGACAAAAATCACACTTTTAAAGTTAAAATCATAAACTACCGTTTGGTTGCTTATACACACCATTTAAAACCAACTATAAATAACTTTTGAAGCCCAAATAGTTAAATCATTATTTTAAATTAAATTTCAAGAGGTAATTAAACTTTTAAAGTAAAAAAAAAATAGATTCCGAAAACTCCTTCTTAAAGGAAAATAGGTTGGAAGAAAAAAGAAAAAAAAATCGAAAATTCTCAAACCTAACAATAGGCCAAGAATTTTAAAAACCATTGCTTTGATACCATAATTGTAACACCCCCGACTTATTGTCGGTAGTGCCACACGCCAGTGACCTCAGACGTTACCGTCCAAAGTCACCCAAGGCTTTAATCGGAACAATTAATCTTAAATAAACACAATTAAATAACGGAAGGTTAAACAGCAGAAGACATTTTTGAATGAAACTCAATACTTTTATATTAAAAGATCCCTCATCAAACGAGAGTAGCTTTTTCTTTTACTACAGAGTAAAAATTACAGCGGAAGACTTATAAATTACACAGCGGAAGACTTGAAGAATAAACCTATCACGTGACTAGGTTATACAAGTACATATTAAAGTAATATTTAACGACTTTGAAATACCGACACTTAAATCTGCAACTGCAAGCCTCTGCTTCTTCGACTGGTTACTTTGACTTCGGGAACCTACCACTGATGTGCCGTAAGGGACGGATGACACCAGCCAACCATGCAAGGAATAAAACCCGGTTGGTTAGTCTAATGAAAGACTATGCAAGGGTGAAAACAGAATGGTTCTAGTAATCGTAATCGTTTATGTAGGATCGTGATTGTTAGATAATGATTAAGGAACTAAGAATGTCAACTCTCAGTTCCTTTCGCAGCGGAAATAAAAAACAATCAAATGCAAATGGACAAGTTCCTTATAGTGGAAACCTTTGATTGCCAACTAGCAATCCAGGATAAAAACCACTACCTTTCCTTCGAAAGGATTTCAAGGTCTACTTCTTGATTTCTTATCTCTTTGGTTACAGCTTATCAGTCACAGGAACTAGCACTCAGCTCTTTGATTCCTTGACTGGTTCCTTTTGATCTCAGTTTGCTTTGATGATCTTGTTTGAAGGTTCACACTTGATGTTTTCTATTGTGTGTGATTCGTATTTCAGTGCTTGAAGATAACCTCTGAGTTAGTCTTCCTTATATAGTGGATTCTTTGCGGTTTGATCTTCTCTTGGTTCCCACAGATCAAGCTTGTCCTAGGATGTGTGGTGATCCGTGATCCACGCTGTCTTTGACATGTACCAACAACCTAGGTAGCTCAGAATCCTTCTTTGTTGGTCAACTGCTTCAGCCAAGTTGTTCTCCAGCTTCCTTCTTCAGAGGTTCGATAACCTGGGTACTTTGGAACTGTCTTCTGGATAGCGACAGGTTCCATGACATGTCGATGTCACCTTTCTCTGTCCGAGGTTATGTGTTCTAGGCATCTTGTTGTTTTGCTCTGAACGGTGACAGCCTTTGGAAGCTTCGCACAAGTTGCTTTCACCTTTCTCTTGTCCGAGGTTGGTGTTCCCAGATTTCTCGGGAAGCGCAACATCACATGTTGCATTTCTGGGCACACCTGGGTTCCTTCCTTTGGCTTGCTGCTTGGTTCTCTTGTCCTGTTTGGCTTTCATGCTTTTGGTAATTGTCATGTGGTTCCTTAACACACATCTTTGAGATAAGTGTTAGGAAATGGAACTCTGGAACCTTAGTTCCCCTGCGAGTTTCTTTCCTCAGTTTCTCTACTTTTGAAGATGACAAATATTTTGATACTAATGTTTTATCTCAAAGATGTGCCTTAAGGAACCATAGGACAAACATCGAAGGCATGAAAGCAAAACAGGACAAGAAAACCAAGGAGCAAGCCAAAGGAAGGAACCCAGGTGTGCCCAGAAATACAACATGTGATGTTGCGCTTTCCGAGAAATCTGGGAACACCAACCTCGGACAAGAGAAAGTTGAAAACGACTTGTGCGAAGCTTCCAAAGTCTGCCATTGTCCAGAGCAAAACAATAAGACGCCTAGAACACATAACCTCGGACAGAGAAAGGTGAAAGCGACTTTTCATGGAACATGTCGCTGTCCAGAAGACAGTTCCAAAGTGCCCAGCTTGTCGAACCTCGGAAGAAGGAAGTTGGAGAACGACTTGGCTAAAGCAGTTGACCAACTAAAGAACGATTCTGAGCTGTCTAGGTTATTGGTACATGTCAAAGACAGCGTGGATCAAGGATCACCACACATCATAGGGCAAGCTCGATCTATGGGAACCAAGAGAAGATCAAGTTGCGAAGAATCCACTATAAAAGGAAGACTAACTCAAAGGTTATCTTTAAGCACTGAAATATGAATCACACACAATAGCAAACATCAAGTGTGAACCTTCAAACAAGATCATCAAAGCAAACTGAGATCAAAAGGAACCAGTCAAGGAATCGAAGAGCTGAGTGCTAGTTCCTATGACTGTAAGTGAGATAGTTCCTTAAGTGCTAAGGTCTGTTTCTTGGATTGATTATAATTTGAGTTAAGTTATCTAGGATTGCCTAACTGTGTGTAAGGCAAAAAAACTGTGTGTTTGTTCCTAGGATAAGCTGTAACCAAAGAGATAAGAAATCAAGAAGTAGACCTTGAAATCCTTTCGAAGAAAAGGTAGTGGTTTTTATCCTGGATTGCTAGTTGGCAATCAAAGGTTTCCACTATAAGGAACTTGTCCATTTGCATTTGATTGTTTTTATTTTCGATGCGAAAGGAACTGAGAGTTGACATTCTTAGTTCCTTAATCATTATCTAACAATCACGATCCTACAATAAGACATTAGTATCAAAATATTTGTCATCTTCAAAAGTAGAGAAACTGAGGAAAGGAACTCTCAGGGGAACTAAGGTTCCAGAGTTCCATTTCCTAACAATTTCCCCCTTTTTGATGATGACAAATACAAGGAACCTGGCAACATAATAGGACGTGAATTTCATGAGACCAGTTGATTTTAAGGGATTTACAACGTTATAAAATAATGAGAGAACATTCAATGGTTGCAAATTCCCCCTAAGTAGATGAACGAAGTTATTCAAATTCCCCCTTAGAATAGAACGAGTTCAGAGTTCCTATTAGTCCAGTAGTTTTTAAAGTTCAAGGTTCCTATCCTTCTTCCCCCTTTTGACATCATCAAAAAGATCAGTTAACATGTTAAGAATAGGATATCCAAGGAAATAAACAATTACGTCAAACCCATAACAGAAACCATAATAGAAACTTGAGGCAAAGACAAATCATTCATAGAAATGTAGCCAAAAGTAGTCATTAAACTTAATAAAACCTTAACATTGTTCATGAGCAGGGTAAGACAAACCACAAAACATCACAAAACAACCTACAAAGACAACAACATAAGCAACCTTTAAGGAAAACGACAGGAAGGGTAGAAGAGGGAGTAGGATCCTAGGGGAACTACTAGCACACTGTGATGTTACAACACTGGGAACCAGGAGAAGCGTTCCTATGGCAAGTCAGTGGCCTCCTCTTCATCAGCCTTGTTTTCGTCAGTTCCTTCATTTTGGCCCGTGGCCTGATTTGCGCCGGTTGCATCCTCCCATGTTTTTTTAAGTACTTCTACCAAACTTGAGACAACAGTGCTCATTTTCCCCAGCTCATTTACTTGATCACGGAGAGCGACCGTGATAACAGTCGAGCCTTCCATGACGGCTTTTTCAATACGACCCAGAGAAGAGAGGATCGCAGAGGAGTCTTTGAGCGGTGGTAGGGAACTTGAAGGGGCCTGTGAACTAGCCTTTTCCTTAGGCGGATCAGCTTGAACTTCAGAGGGAGTGGCCTGGTGATCCTTTGTCTTGAGTTTTCGGAGGGTGGCCATGGTGAGGGACTTGCTGTAGACACTTTCCGGGAGATCATCGGGGTACTGGTGAAGCAGGAAGAGAAGATTCTTGATGAGATGAGGGAAGGGCAAGGAATGGGATTCATGGGATTTGCAGAACTGCATGTGAGCCAACACTATTCTGGGGAGATCAATCTGTGCACCAAACAGCACCTTATTGATAAGCACTACTTTGTAGGGCTTAAGTAAGAGTCATTAGAGGGTTTATTGGTGTCATTCGGGTAGATTTAGACACATTAATGTGCATGGCATTTGGGGGCGAAGTTTGGTGTTATTAGGAGTGTTTGAGCTATATTGGAGATCATTGGAGACACTGAGGAGGAAGCCACCAATAGAAGACGCCAATGGAGTGAAGAGATGTGCTAAGAAGTGGTGCAAGGCAAGCTAGGAGAAGAAGAAGACGAGTCTGAAGACCACCGCCCCTGGCGGTGTGAAGATGGCCGCCCCCATCGACAAGAAGAGCTCACGCCTGGCCACGGCAGCTTACCGCCCCCCGCGGCAGGAAGGCCACCGCACCCCGCGGTGGTAAGGCACTAACAAGATTTATTTCCGAGTTTTATTTCTGTTTTTCTTTTATCCGAGACTTTATATTTCGGAATGTTATGATTTCCTTATTTTATTCCATATTGGTTTCCTAGTATTTAAGACTATTTTAGAACACTTTGTGAAAAAAACCCTAGTTGCCACCGTTTTACGTATTTTTCTCTCACAAACCCTAATGGAGAACTAAACCTCCATTGTTGCACTTGACAGTTTGAAGCCAGCAATTGATTGGTTGTGAGTTTTCTACTCTTGTTCATTTTCCTATCTAGTTGGATTAATTCTCTTGTGCTTGATTGATTATTGGTCTATGTTGATTTATCTAGATTGATCACCTAGGTTTATTGATATCTTCCTAATTGCTAGGACTTGTGATTCCGGGTTCGGGTTGCATATCTAGTAGCGAGCACGATTGTTGCGTATAGGGGATCCGAGCGCTTCATCGTGAGATAGAGTTAATTGCATGCTTATAGTAACGGGTTGTTTCTACTGCATGTATCTTGTTGAATCCTTGGTTGAATGCTATTGCTTCATTGAGTCTTGAAGGTTTTCGGATTTGATTTAGTAACAAGTACTATTAGGGCTGGTAGAACTAATAGTTACCTAAGATCGGGATAAGAACAACTATAGGAATATTAAGAACTTGAGATTGATAGAATTCCGTGATCGACCTGTCTATTGTTGTGTGGATCTCTGTTGAGTGTGGCGCTTTTCCCCATAATATTTACAACCTTTACTTGCGAATCTGTTATCTTGCTTTGTTTACTTTGGTTACGATAAACACAAACAAACCCCCCCTAGTTCCTAGTTGGTGATAACGAATTGTACAAATTGATAACCTGACTCTCTGTGGGATCGACCTTGTCTTGCTTACTATACTACTTAGTAGGTATTTTGGGATTTATTTGATAGGCATCACGACTTTAGCTCTCTCACTTATCCATGAGGATAGCATCCGTGATGAGAATTGTGGCCCGGTGCTCTTGCCTGGGAACTAGGTTTCGGATGATCCAGAAATGTAGAAGCTTGTTGGCGATGGAGAGATCCTTGGTCTACAGGCTTGATGGGTAGTCGCCGTCGTAGAGTTTCTTCACCACGTCAGTCTTGGTCTTGTAACCCTTTCCTTTGGGCCAAGTCTTTTTCTGATGAAGAATGTCAAAGCCGGATCTGGACTCGATCCCGAGAGCAAACGCGATGATGTTGGGGGACATGGGATACATGGTTCCCTTCCACTGGAATATGGCGTCGTTGCAGGGAGAGTTATCCTTGGCTGGCACAAAGGTTAGAGACTGATAGAACAGGCGGACTACTTTATCAGAGGCATAGAAAGGTTCCACCAAAAGCTCATCTCATCCTTGATACTGTAGCAGAGAGTGAAACTCACTGAGGGCTTCACCGAACAGTTCCTCATCTTCTTCTTCGAGGGTTTGGGTCCAAAATTCGGTGCCAATAATGAGCGGCTTGAGTATCTTCCTCTTAGAGAAGAGGGAGGACACTTGACCCAGAGAGGAGTAAGAAAGGGTGGAGGATTTAGCCTTTTTGGAGGATTTGGGCTCTTTGGAGGGAGGGTTATAGGGAACCAATGCTTGGGAACTGCGTTTCCGTTGTTGGAGCCTTGTGGCAACAGAGGGACCAGGTTTGGAGATGGGTTTGGATTTGAGGCTGGCAGGCGAGGGCTCTGGGCTGAGGATCTCCTGGGTGATCTTGTCTGGGGAGGAGTCGTGGGATCCTCCTTTCGAGACAGATTTTGTAGCCGATGCAGGAGTGATTTCCTTCACTTTCTCCTCAGCTTTTGCCTCAGCTTTCTCCTCAGTTTGTGGGTTTTGGGAGGTGGTGTCAATAATGGGCTGGGTAGACGAGGCGGCCTTCTTTTCTCTGAAGGCCTTGAGAAGGGAAGCTTCTTCTTCGTCTTGGATCAAGTTAGGGTTAGGGTTCTTGTCAGCCATTTTTGAGGAGCTAGGTTTTGTGTGTTTGAGGTAGAGAGAGATAGGGAATTAGTAGAGATGGAGAAGGCAAGAGTGGGGATTGCTCGGATCAACATGACTCCTTTTAAAACTGGTTGAGAGCTGAAGGGACCGTTGGGAAAGATCTGGCCGTTGAGGAGATCATGGAAGATCTGGAGCATTGAAGAGGCTTGTAGCTTTTCCGAATGGTCAAAAGAAATTCAAAAGTTACTCATTCAGAGAGGGAAGCACTGCCACTGACGAGACGTGTCTGAGTTCTGCAAATTTGCCATAAATGTCGTCTTGGGAGGATCAAGCGCCTAACTAGCCGTTTGGAGACAATTTCATCATAGTTCCTTTCTGGCGATATATTCAGTGTGCTAGAGGGATATATGGGAACTTTGATGTGGGTTTAAAAACATGGAATCGAAAAGTACGTTCCCATACAAGGAATCAAGAAGGCCATTTATCGCATTGCACAATAATTCCCAGAAAGGGTTAAGAGATGGATCCTAGGGAATTAAATTGAGCAATGAGGCAAGGAGGGTCATAGTACACAATCATCATTTCGGCTTGTATTGTTGGGTTAGAATATGATCAGATTGTGACTTTTGGGCCAACAAAGAAACTTGAACAATGAAAGAGTTGAAAGAATAATGAGGACCAAAGGACACGAACTAAGAAAATTTTATCAAAGCTTTTTTAAGAAACCATTATGGAAAAGAGGGTTTATAGCAAAAGATATAACACAGAGATACCAAGACTTAACAAGTAAAGGATCTTATACTAGTTAATCAAGGGAACTGGAGAAGAGCCTTTAAGCTAAGGTCACTGCTAGGTTATAGGAATCATTTCCAGTTCTAATCTAAGGTTCTCAAAGGGAACTCTATTCAAAGCTTTGGTAAATATGTCTGCAACCTGATCTTCAGTTCTACAAAATTTCATAATGATGTTTCCTTTTTCAACATGATCTCTAAGAAAACGATGTCTTATGTCTATATGCTTGGTCCTAGTATGATGCACAAGATTCTTAGAAATGTTTATAGCACTGGTGTTATCACAAAGAATAGTGAGAGGACCATAAGACATACCGAAATTCGTGAGTTGTTGCTTTAGCCAGAGGAGTTGGGAACAACATGAGGCAGCAGCGATGTACTCGGATTCTGTGGTGGAGAGAGAGACTGAGACTTGTTTCTTTGAGCCCCATGACACGAGGCAAGGGCCTAGGAACTGTGCCATTCCAGATGTGCTCTTCCTATCCACCAAGTATCCAGCATAATCCGCATCAGTGAAACCCATCAGCTCAAAGGGACATTCTTTGGGGTACCAAATGCAGAGTGAATCAGTTCCCTTAAGATATCGGAGTATCATTTTTACAGCAGCCAAGTGGGTTTCTCTTGGACAAGATTGGAACCTAGCACACAAGCCAACAACAAAAACAATGTCTGGGCGACTAGCGGTTAGATACATGAGTGAGCCTATCATACCTCTATAGAGTTTCTCTTCCACTAGAGGACTCGAATGGTCCTTGTCCAAATGAGCAATGGTGGAGATGGGAGTGGAGAGAGGCTTACATGAATCCATTTTGAACTTCTTCAGTAGTTCCCTGACATACTTCTGTTGGTGAATTTGTATACCATCTTTCTTTTGAGTGATTTGCAATCCGAGGAAGAAAGTGAGTTCCCCAATTAGGCTCATTTCAAATTCACTGCTCATCAAGTCTTTGAACTTATCTATAAGGGACAGGTTAGTGGAATAAAAAATGATATCATCAACATAAATTTGAACCACTAAGATGTTACCTTCTTCTTCTAGGATGAAGAGAGTCTTATCAATGACTCCACGCATGTAGCCATTTGAGAGTAGGAACTGGGAAAGACGATCATACCAAGCTCTGGGAGCTTGCTTGAGGCCATACAATGCTTTATCTAGAAAGTAGACATGGTCGGGATGATCATCGTCTTCAAAGCCAGGTGGTTGCTTGACATAGACTTTCTCTTGAAGGATTCCATTGAGGAAGGCAGTCTTTACATCCATTTGGAACAGTTTGAACCCTTTGTGTGATGCGAAAGCAATCAACAATCTTATTACTTCAATCCTTGCCACTGGAGCATAGGTTTCATCATAGTCGATGCCTTCTTGTTGATTGTATCCTTGAGCAACGAGTCTTGCTTTGTTCCTTATCACAGCTCCTGTATCATCTAGTTTGTTTCTGAAAACCCATCTAGTTCCTATGATCTGCTTATCCTTGGGGCGGGGAACTAGATGCCATACTTTGTTCCTTTCAAACTGATGAAGTTCTTCTTGCATGGCTTGGATCTAGTCTACATCCTTCAGTGCTTCACCTATGTTCTTTGGTTCCATAACAGATAAGAAGGCATTGAAGGCAAAGAAGGTTAGATGTTCGAACCTGATTGGAGGCTTGATGGTTCTTCTTTCTCTGTTGGGAGCTAGAGCATTTGATGTGGAGACATTTTGGGTTGAGCATTCAGCTTCAGCTTCCTGGTTGGGAACACCTTCTCCATTGAAGATCATGTGAGAGAATGAATCATTGATGTATCCACAGATGTTGTCTTCATGTTCATGGTTCCCAGAAATGGATTGTTGTTGATTATCCATGGGAACTGGTGGAGGCACTAATGGGGGATTCTGTGCAGCATGGTAGGAACTGGGTGGAGTGATATCTTCATCTGGATCTTCTTGAGATGACTTGGGAAATGGGTCTTCAAAGGGAGTGGTAGTGTTCTGCACAATTCTACCAAGTGATTTCTCATCAAAAATAACATGAACACTTTCTTCTACCTTTTTGATCCTTTTGTTGAAGACTTTGTATGCCTTGCTTCCGGAGGCATATCCAATAAAGATCCCTTCATCACTCCTTGGATCGAACTTGCCAAGGTTGTCCTTCCCATTGTTGTGCACAAAGCACTAGCATCCGAACACCCTCAGATGTGAGATGTTGGGAACTCTTCCTCTTAGGAGTTCATAGGGTGTTTTCTCTGTGATTGGGCGAAGCATGGCTCGATTGATGATGTAGCAAGCTGTGTTGATTGCCTCATCCCAGAATGATTGGGAGAGTCCTCTTGAGATAAACATAGTTTGAGCCATGTCTTCTAAGGTTCTATTCTTCCTTTCCACGAACCTGAGTTCCCTGCTCAACTACACATGTGGAACTATTAGTAGCAAAGTGTTTGTCATCGTCAAAACTAGGAAAACTGAGGAAGGGAACCAGGTAGGGAACTGGAGTTCCCAAAAGTTCACTTCCTACCAATTTCCCCTTTTTTGATGATGACAAACATGTAGAACCTGGCATATCTAAAATAGGCATGAATGATATATGAGGAAAAGCAGAACATAACTAGATGTAGAATAATCATTAGTGAATTGCATATTCCCCCTTAACATCAAACCGGGTTCCTTAATTCCCCCTTAAAGAGACAACCAGTTCAGAGTTCCTTTCATCCTATTAGTTCCAGGTTGCAGAGATCATTCCCCCTTGACCACCAAGATGATTCCAACAATAGAACTTGGGAACAATAAGCAGTTGAGGTGACAAATTTCCTTATTTACCTCAGTTTCCCTTGAATCATTGACTTTTGATACTTGTAGTTCCATTGATATTATCATTAGGAACTAACGTCAACACCATGTGATCCTCCATCATTTTCATTAGTGTTTAGAGTTCCCTTCATTGTTTTCTGCTTCTTCATACAAATCTTTCTTTAACAAAGGACATATTTCTCTTGTTATTCCTTTGAAGTGAGATGAGCTAGATCAAAACTTCAATTATGCGTCCCAATCATCAATTTGCATTCTGTAGGGAACTAGGCATCTCACTTCAACCTGCAATACAATTAAGACTTATGCACCCAGACACGCTTGGCTTTTCTGGGTTTATGGTAATGAGAGTTCCTTTGCACCTGCAAGTTGGTTGAGTAATACACATAACCACTAATCTCAACATCCAAGTTCCTTTTCCTATGACTTTCTTCAATTTGCCTTTTCTTACAATCATGAATATAGTGATCATTTTTACCACAATGCCAACAAACACGACTATGCTTAACCTGGCCATATTTTCCTTTACCGGGACAAAAAGGTTTTTCATATTTCCTCTGCTGGAAGTCAATTCCCTTACATCTAGTTCCTTGAGCTTGATTGACGTACATTTTATGAGCGTTTTGTCCATCAAACCAGGTTTGTTTACCTTTAGGCTTCTTCTCAAGAACCTTTACCTTCTCTTCCAGGAACTGGTTTTTATCACGAGAAGTTTGAAGAGCAAAATTGAGAGTTTCATTTTTCTCAACCAGTTCCCTTCTTAGCTTCTCATTTTCAGCAGATGTTGGATCGTTAGAGTTACGTCTGAGGGAACAAAAGCTTTGTTCCCACAGAAGGCACAGCGGATTAAAAAGCAAGAAAGATAACAGAACGAACTCACGATATATAGTGGAAACCCTGATTAGCAAAACTAGCTTCTCAAGGAAAAACCACTACCTTCAAGCTTCCGCTTGAGAGGATTTTGAAGTGTGTACTTGTCTTATTGATTTCTTGTTCGATTACACTTGTAGCATGGACTCCAAAACACTAGACTTCCCACCTAGATTCGAAGATCACTCCTACAACGATGAATCCGAACTCAACCCTCAAAGACTCACAAACACTTCACTCACTTTTTCTTCTCAACTGAACGCTCTTCGTTCTACTTTTTCTTCTGCGTCGTTACATAGAAAAGAATCCATGCTTCTCTTAAATACAACTCGGCTAAAATCCTAATTGACACAAAATTAGGAAATACTAGAATCGGATTACAAATATATGATTTTGTTTTGAAGATAAGATATCACAACCGGTTATATTAATTAAGGAAGGAGTTCCTTAATTAATCCAACCGATTGGATAACGTTCTTCTCTCTCCAATTGCCTTATCTTAGGAAAGATTCCTAGGATCAACACGATCGGGTTTTCTCTCTCCATATCTTCGCGCAATCCGGCTTGATCCTTGGAGCCGAAGTCTTCATCCTCTACGGCGTGGCTTCTTGGTTTGTTTCCTTAACTCAGCACGCTTGATGACTTCTTTCCTTTTACAGCCTTGATTTGGTCCGTCACTTCAGTTCCTTGAGAGGTAAGAAAGCGCTAAGCAAGCCTTTGTTCCCTCTGAGATCCTGTGTTGCAAAGCTCCCTGGGATAACTCTTCTTGTCCCTGAAACACTTGGTACACGTATTAGTTGAGTGTTTGTAACCATCAAAACCTAAGGAATTCAACAAATTCCCCCTTTTTGATGGTGACAAACACCCTTAACAATGAAGCATATACCAACTAGAACAAGACAAAACTGACAAGAAAGATTCTCACTAAAAACACCGTTAGTTCCCCCTTAGTTCAGCAATACGTTTTACCTGTTCTGTTCCCCCTCAGACAATGCTACCTGTCATTTTCCCCCTTTTGGCATCATCAAAAACACAGTAAAGAGTTAGAGAGGAAAGATCAATGCCAGATAAACAAAAACACCCCTTGTCATTAATTAAAAAAAACTTAAACAACATGCAAAGACAGCCAAAACATGCAAAACATCAACCATTGTCAATTGCCACAACGGGCACATAAACCAGATAACAAGAGAACAGAACAAGGAGGGGTAGACAGCAAGGGAACAAAAGGGGATAGGATGGCAGGTAAGCGATCAGGAACCACTGTGACCAGCCGATTGAGCCGATGCGTGGTGAGAAATAAGCGCGCGCACATCTGCCATGAGGAGAGTCTGCTGAGCTACCAGGTCCTTCACTGCTCGGCACAGACTCCTCACATCCTTTCCCAGCGAGGGATTTGTATTATGTTCCCCCTCGGAGCTATCAGCTTCAGATCCCTCCATTTCCTCAACATCCTCTACAACCACAGAAGCTGTAGGAGCGCCCTCGACCTTCACCCAGCCTTCGTCACCTTGAAGAATAAACTTCATCTTGTGTAGATTACTGACATCGAAGGGGCGGGAGAAGACACTCGATTCCGCCGAGGAGTTGTAGACTTTATGGTACTCAAGAATCTTTTTGACAACTCGAGGGAACAGAAGAGCGTGCTGGTCTGTGTTCCTAGCTTGGGACATGTGCTGCATCATAATCCTAGGGAGGCAAATGGGTTCCTTCTTCAATAGCGTAGATAGGAGGACAATATCCAAAATCAGCAGTCGGTTCCTTTTCTGTCCCCTGGGCGTGATGTTGCTGATCAAGAAGTGGTATAATACTTTGTTGACGGCAGACATCTCAGATATGTCAAGATCACCACTTCCCAAAGCATTCTCAATGCCAGCCACTGCCCACACTGCTTCAGAGTATGGAAAATCCTTAGGCCATCTTCCTTTTGGGTACTCGCCATACCCCTCATGTGGGACTCCCAAGGCTACTCCCAACTCAATGCTCGAAAACAGATATACCTTCCCTCCAAGCTTGTAGCTCCCCAGAACGGCGTGGGGTCTGACTTCCATCACATAAGACGAATAGAACTCCCTTATCAAGTCCTCATCCACTCCTTCTTCTTCCACGAACAGCCAACTCCACTTCTGAGCATCCAGTACTACATACACCTCCTCCAGATAATTCTCCTTAAGGAACTCCGGGTCCACCAGTAATTCTTTTACCACGGACTTATGGCTCATGCTTTTGACTTCATCAGCCGCCACCTTTCCTTTGGCCTTGGCGGGCTGACGACGTTGACTTTTACGGAGAGGACCAACAGAGACCTTGGCTTTCTTCGCTTTGTTCCCAGTGAGGGGTTCTGACTCCTCGTCAGAACTGACTGTGATAGCCTTCTCGGACTTCTTCTGAGAGTGGTTCTTCCTCTTGGAGGAGTATGCAGTCTTTATCCTTCCAGATGACTTTAGAGAAATAAGAGGTTCCTCCTCATCTTCTTCCTCAACCAATTCCTTGGCGAGACACCTTACAACTCCCTGAATCTTCTCCTTGACGGCCAGGTGCTCCTCCACCGTGACCGGGGTCCCTTGACCGGGCAACTCCTTTGTCTCCTCCTCAATGGGATCGGGATGGGTAGGCGAGGAATGTACCTCCTCTAAGTTAGTAGAGGAGATGGCTATGGGGACGGCAGGAGCGGTGTTAGGGTTAGGGTTTTGTGGAGCGGGGTCTGAGTTTGAGGCGATTGGGGCTATGTAGGGGAACATGGCGAGTTAGTTCTGGGTTGGTGATGGTGGAGGGATAACTTTGGTGGTCGCTGGGGTGGTGGAGGAGGAAGGTAGGGACTGGGTAATGGCGGCGAGGAGAGCGGGGTCTGTCCCCATAGAGGACAGTTTGACAAGGAGGTTTTGGAGGTCTTGGGCAAGGTTAGTGTTTGAGGCCATTTTTGTGAGAGAGAGCTGGGAAGACGAGAGGCAGAGAGGAAGAGGAAGATAACTTGAGGAAGATAAGGGAATAGTGAAGAGGAGACTTACCTGGAGACCCGAATTATATAGCCATCACAAAATCTTCCAGAAATTCCAAAGATAAAATCTGATCCTTTCAGTTTCCAAAAGATAAAAATTGCAATCTTCCACTTTCCCAAAAACTTGCCAGAATCTCGTCCAAATCCAATTGAACTAGCCGTAAGATCTCTTTCTAACTTATTTCCATCAAATCAACCCTTAATGCACGGCGCGTCCCAACACAAGGTTTCCATTATTACATTCTGCCATACACACGTCATCTCAGACCTGTAAGCCACAGAGGCCGAACCATTTTCCCGCCAAAAGAAAAAGTAGTAGGGTGTGATGCTGGGGGTTAGTTACCAGAGAGGGTACAAAAGACCATCACACCAAAATATATGATTTTTGCGATTGAATTTTACATCATGCATAAGAGGTCTCCAGTTGTGGATGATAAGAGGGGTTCATAGGAGACTTTAAGCACGGTGGTCTGGGTAAACTGTAGAATCAACTATCATTTGGGCTTATGATGAGGGAACAAAACATCAAGTTGATTCTTTTGGGCCGAAATAGAGCTGATTCATGTGACATGTGATAACATAGATGACCATGCAAGACATTCGGTACATAAAGGAAGTAAAAGCACATAGTCAAGCTTTTCAAAAACTAATACCCAAGGAAGCTAATGAATAATAAGGCATGAAGATTCGACTTTCACAGTTTACCACGTAATCTAGCCAATCATCGAGGGAACACAACACATAGACATGTAGTTAGGGGAACAAACCAGACTTCGTATGGAACTGAATGTAGAGTTCCCCAACAGGTGTCCTAATGAGAAAAGTGGCGTTTGATTCTTTGTTCCACGAGATCCCTTATTTGGCAATCTTTCTCAACACAGTTATGACTTTTCTAGATGTACATGGTACCTGAAATTTTCACACAAGGAACAAATTAGTCATTAAGTCCATATCCACATCTCCTTTACCTTTGACACCAGGCCTTTGAGTCTCAAGTATTCCATGCAGAAGTGAGGTGAGACTCGCTTTGTTCCCTGTCAAGTAACTGACCCTTGAATGAATGAAACACTAGGAACATTCCTCACTTTATCCTGCACAGAAAGAGTTAGTTCTTGCGAACCCATACAAGCTTATACTTTCTGGGTTTGGGAGCAAGATATCTAATCTTAGGAGGTTCAACTTCTATATGCTCCCTAGTAGTGCGAGCAATCTCCTCATTATGTTGCTTCAGCAGGCACTCTTGCTTGTAATGACCAGAATGCCCGCAATACCAACAGACCCTTTGACACTTCAGATCTACATACTTGCTCTGTCCTGGCCAGATTGTTTTGTTAGCAATCCTTGACTGAAAATCAATATTATTGGACTTACTGCTTTGGGATTGCTTCAGCCAAATTGCATGAGCCTTCTGTCCATGATACCAAGCCTTGCCTTCCTCAGTCGAATTAGAACAGTCTTTGCCGTTGTTCCCTCCGGCGGAACATTCCCCCTTTTCTTTTACAGACTATTTTCCTTCGACTTTGGAGCCTTTTTTCTTAGTGTCATCAACAGTAAGCTTAGGTTGATAGCCAATTCCAAAGCGAGGTACTTCCTTCTTTTCAGGTTTCTTTTCATTCTTGGCTGCAACAAAGACAATACCTTTTGGCTCGTCCTTTTGTTCCTCACTGAGTTTGGTTAGATCACTAGAAAGTTTTGCATTTCCTAGTTTTAACATTAAAGACTCAGCCTCGAGTGAGGAAACAGTGGACTCTAGAGACTTAATCTTTTCAGTGAGTTCTGGACACTCAGAGCATGTGTTTGAAGAGGAAGATGAACCTTTCTCAAGCGTGAGCACTTTTTCAGCCCAAACCTGATTTTCTTCGATCAGACCTGAGATCGATTCATCTTTATCTTCGAGTTGCTCACTGAAAAGACTACTCTCGCGAACGAGATTCTTAATGAGAGAGATCAAGCTTTCTTTAGATTTGCATTTTAAGCTTGATATAAGATCAGATTCAGTTACATCATCGTTGATTACCTCTTCCTTTGTCTCGTTTGGAACTTCAACGGTCATTAAGCATACATTCCTGGAATGTGACGAATCTTCGTCATCTGAGTCTGATTCTCCCCAGGTGGCAACCATTGCTTGCTTCCCTTCATTTGCTGGAGGCATTCCTGCCTTCTTTTTGAAGCAGTTTCTGGCCATGTGTTCCTTGTTTTGACAGTGGTAACAAACCACATCTTTCATGTCTCTGTTCCCTTCAGAGGAACTGGACGAGTCTTTGTTCCGAGACCATATCTTCCTCATTGCCCTTGTGATAAGAGCAACATCTTCATCGTCATCCTCATCTTCATCACCCATTTGAGACAGATCAAATGCCCTTTCCACCTTCAGGGCAATGCTCTTCGCCTTCTCCTCTCCTTTCTTGTTTATCTTATGGTTATAGACAGAGGCGTTGCTTTCCAGCTTAGCAACCACTTCTTCCATAGTAAGAGTCTTGACGTCTGTTTGAGAGTAGAGGGCAAGAGCAATGGCATCCCACTGAGTGTTGAGACCTTGCATGAAGTGATGAGTCAACTTCCAGTCTGGCATTGTTTCACCAAGGTACTGAAGCTGACCAACTAGCCCATGGAACCTGGAGTAGTACTCTTGAATGTGTTCATCTTTCCCTTGAGAAACATGGTCATACTCCTTGATCAGAGAAAGGATCTTGTTCTTCTTTGTGTCTTCATTTCCTTGATGAAGGCGCTTCAAAGCATCCCAGATCTCCTTAGCAGTTTTGTAGCTCATGATTTTCTTGAGATCTGAGGGAGAAAGAGCCATGTGGAGGATCTTCTTGGCCCTGTTGTTTTTCTCCAATTTCTTCCAGTCCTCATCGGTGTAGTCGATCTTTGGTTTTGGCTTAGTCTCATCTTCATCATTCTTGATAACCAAAGGACCGACTTCTATGACTCTCCAGATATGTCCGTCGAGGGAACAGATGTGGGACTCGATTTGTTCCACCCACCAATCATACTCACCGGCCTTCAGCATTGGCGGCTTCCAGAATGAATCACCGATTGCATTGCTTGACGACGACATCTTTCCTGCAAATTATGTAACGAAAACAATCTAGAGCACCAGGCTCTGATACCAATTGTTGGATCGTTAGAGTTACGTCTGAGGGAATAAAAGCTTTGTTCCCACAGAAGGCATAGCGGATTAAAATAGCAAGAAAGATAACAGAACGAACTCACGATATATAGTGGAAACCCTAATTAGCAAAACTAGCTTCTCAAGGAAAAACCACTACCTTCAAGCTTCCGCTTGAGAGGATTTTGAAGTGTGTACTTGTCTTATTGATTTCTTGTTTGATTACACTTGTAGCATGGACTCCAAAACACTAGACTTTCCACCTAGATTCGAAGATCACTCCTATAACGATGAATCTGAACTCAACCCTCAAAGACTCACAAACACTTCACTCTCTTTTTCTTCTCAACTGAACGCTCTTCGTTCTACTTTTTCTTCTGCGTCGTTACATAGAAAAGAATCCATGCTTCTCTTAAATACAACTCGGCTAAAACCCTAATTGACACAAAATTAGGAAATACTAGAATCGGATTACAAAGATATGATTTTGTTTTGAAGATAAGATATCACAATCGGTTATATTAATTAAGGAAGGAGTTCCTTAATTAATCCAACCGATTAGATAACGTTCTTCTCTCTCCAATCGCCTTATCTTAGGAAAGATTCCTAGGATCAACACGATCGGGTTTTCACTCTCCTTATCTTCGCGCAATCCGACTTGATCCTTGGAGCCGAAGTCTTCATCCTCTACCGCGTGGCTTCTTGGTTTGTTTCCTTAACTCAGCACGCTGGATGACTTCTTTCCTTTTGCAGCCTTGATCTGGTCCGTCACTTCAGTTCCTTGAGAGGTAACAAAGCGCTAAGCAAGCCTTTGTTCCCTCTGAGATCCTGTGTTGCAAAGCTCCCTGGGATAACTCTTCTTGTCCCTGAAACACTTGGTACACGTATTAGTTGAGTGTTTGTAACCATCAAAACCTAAGGAATTCAACAGCAGAGCATGAATCCTCGGAATCTTCCTTTCCCAGATAACCAATACCATATCTTTGCTTAACAAACACAGTTTGATTGACAATTTTTTTATTGATAGAAGTAGTCAACACATCAAGCTTATCTATGATTTCAACAAGCAAATCATTTTTTGGAGTAAGGGAACTCTGACAATTCATAGCATGCTTAAGTTCCTTTTCAAGAGCAGTACAATTATCACATGAAGCATGGGGAACGTTAGACATGCTTGTAGAATCTTTAAGTTATGCTAGTTCATTTTCAAGAGCAGTACAATTATCACATGAAATATGGGAAACGCTAGACATGCTTGCAAAATCTTTAAGATGTGCTAGTTCATTTTCAAGAGCAGTACATGAATCACACTTTCTAGAGGAACTAGCAAGTAATTTTTCAATTTCATCAAGTTTCTTGCTCCAAACAGAATTTTCAGTAGATAAGCATGAAATTTCTTCTTCACATTCATCTAGTCTTTCCTGAAGGGAAATGTTCTCTTTTCCAAGTTTCCTAATAATTTTAATCAATTGTTTCTTATCACATTCAAGAAGAGATTTAGTAAAGTCAGAAGAGAATACCTCGGAGTCATCTGATTTTGTTGAGTCCTCCTTAACCATTAAACACCTTTCTCATTTCTTCCGAATGTGAGGTTTGTTGATGGAAATTCCCAGCTCAAACTTGCTTGGTTGAGACATGATCTGCAAACTTTAAACAAAGATATAGAGCTTTTCCTACTCTAATACCAATTGTAGGATCGTGATTGTTAGATAATGATTAAGGAACTAAGAATGTCAACTCTCAGTTCCTTTCGCAGCGGAAATAAAAAACAATCAAATGCAAATGGACAAGTTCCTTATAGTGGAAACCTTTGATTGCCAACTAGCAATCCAGGATAAAAACCACTACCTTTCCTTCGAAAGGATTTCAAGGTCTACTTCTTGATTTCTTATCTCTTTGGTTACAGCATATCAGTCACAGGAACTAGCACTCGGCTCTTCGATTCCTTGACTGGTTCCTTTTGATCTCAGTTTGCTTTGATGATCTTGTTTGAAGGTTCACACTTGATGTTTGCTATTGTGTGTGATTCGTATTTCAGTGCTTGAAGATAACCTTTGAGTTAGTCTTCCTTATATAGTGGATTCTTTGCGGTTTGATCTTCTCTTGGTTCCCACAGATCAAGCTTGCCCTAGGATGTGTGGTGATCCGTGATCCACGCTGTCTTTGACATGTACCAACAACCTAGGTAGCTCATAATCCTTCTTTGTTGGTCAACTGCTTCAGCCAAGTTGTTCTATAGCTTCCTTCTTCAGAGGTTCGACAACCTGGGTACTTTGGAATTGTCTTCTGGATAGCGACAGGTTCCATGACATGTCGATGTCACCTTTCTCTGTCCGAGGTTATGTGTTCTAGGCATCTTGTTGTTTTGCTCTAAACGGTGACAGCCTTTGGAAGCTTCGCACAAGTTGCTTTCACCTTTCTCTTGTCCGACGTTGGTGTTCCCAGATTTCTCGGGAAGCGCAACATCACATGTTGCATTTCTGGGCACACTTGGGTTCCTTCCTTTGGCTTGCTGCTTGGTTCTCTTGTCATGTTTGGCTTTCATGCTTTCGGTAATTGTCCTGTGGTTCCTTAACACACATCTTTGAGATAAGACATTAGTATCAAAATATTTGTCATCTTCAAAAGTAGAGAAACTGAGGAAAGGAACTCTCAGGGGAACTAAGGTTCTAGAGTTCCATTTCCTAACCGTTTACTATCATTGTCCCTCGAATAATAACCGAAGAACGATATATAACCCAGAGCTTTCACGGAATGATTAAAGTTTAGACATGTACTAAGAAAAGACTCCAAGGAACTGAGTCTTAAGGGAAACGTATGAAGAGAAGACCCCAAAAGATTGAGTCTTACAGGAAAGTATGACAAATGTTTGGGAACGTTATAATTTCACACAAGCGTTTAAAAAGACTTGACCATTTGGGTCCACGACCAACCTCACCGCGTAATGCGAATTCAGATTTGGAAGGAGGACTTACTCTAATCGAAGTCCAGACGAGTTTCCAAGTTGTACTCCTCGCCCGAGGGTATATTAATTATGTATATAATCGCACTTATCTTATTTAATTCCAAAACGTATATTTACGTTATAAGCTTTTATCATATAAATATATCATCATGAGTAACTACGGAAGGTTACGATATCGAGTGACTACGAAGGTTTTACGATCTCGAGTAACTACGAAAGTTTATGGTCTCGAGTGACTACGAAATTTTATGGTGTCGAGTGACTACGAGAGTTTACGTTATCGAGTAACTACGAAAGTTTATATTTGGAAAGCATTTAGAGACTGGGTCCACTATTATTGAGTTATAAAGAAATGACTAATTCTCATAAGGAATTATCGTTCCTACGAATACTCGTGCTAATCTAGCATTAAAGTTTACATTTAAATCCACAACAAAACCATTACGGTCATAACAGATATAATAGCGTTGTTTCTAGCAATATATACAACCTATTATAATATCACATTTTAATCACGTTATTTATAAAATTTGTTCCCAAACGAAAACAACAGTTCACTCCTATTTAATTAACAATTAAAAGTAATTGATAATTAATAGAATATGGAATGATTAAGCAAGAGCGAACCGCCACTTGCCTTAGTCTAGACGAACGATTGAGCGACGACGGGTTTCTGGGTCCGGAATGGGAACGGAAATCGGATTACAGATTCCTATGACGATGACCCACAACGAGACCCTAGGTTAGGCTCGACAATAAACTATACGAATCTAAAGAATGACAAACGAAATCGAAAGAATGGAAGTCCCGACCGAGACCGGATCTCCCAAGGCCACGATCGCGATTGCTAAAGTAATCCACGGTCGCGGTCGTCGAGGACGAATGTCCGTGAGCACTGGTGACAGTGGCCGCGGACGCGGCCGACATTGTCACTGCCGCGGTCGCGGTAGTTCATAGCCGCGATCGCGGCTAAGAACTCCGACGACCCAAAATGATAAAAACTCATCGGCGACGACTCGGAAGGGCTCGATTCGCGACGGCTTCCACTCCTGGGCACCTTGCGCCTCCAATTCACTGCTCCTTGGCCACCACCACCTCCGTCAAGGGCTCCGGCGACTCCTCAAGAATTCTGGCGAGAGCTCGAAGCTCCGGCGACTATGGAAACGAGAGTGAGAGGGGAGATCTCAGATTTGGGTGCTCAAAACCCTCCATTTCGGCCTCTATTTATATCCAAGGAGGAGAGCCAGCCCCGACAAGATCAACGGTGGAGTGAGAGATCGACGGCGACGGCGAACGCGTGGCTCGCATGCCCGACTGTGCACTCTGCACATTTCCGCGGTCGCGGTGGGTTCTGCCACGGTCGCGGAAAATTCAAGCCCAGCTCTCCAGTGCATGAAAATTCCCTTTTTGTCGCGGTGGGTTCAAGCCCAGCTCTGCAGGAAAATTCAAGCCCAGCTCTTCGGTCGCGGTGGGTTCTGCCACGGTCGCGGAAAATTCCCTTTTTGTGCCTTTTTGCCCGGGAGAAGGTATGGGCATGGGTTCTAAACCCCGGTAATAATATATTTGTATCCAAACAAATATTCTAAGCCCCGAAAATACGTCGAATGTATTTTCCAATGCTTTGGGAATAATGCAGAAATCAAACATGATACAGAAATTCCGAACTTCGCCTACTCATCTCGAATAAATGACGAGGGTTTGGGAAATTACCCAAATACCCTTACTAAAAATGAGGGGTATTACAAAGGAAGTCGCCGTTGTCGTCATCATTGGTAAGCTCAGAACGCCTCCAAAGCCGTCGTCGGAAGGGAGAACCGCAACCGCGGGTATGAATTCCGCGACCACGGCTCTGCCCAGAATTACGCGACCGCGGATGTGCAAACCGCGACCGCGGCTTGCCCTAGCAAGCGCGATCGTGGCTTTGTGTTGAATTCTTTAGGTTTTGATGGTAACAAACATTCAACTAATTTGGGTACTAAGTGTTTCAGGAACAAAGACAGTTATCTCAGGGAACCATTGCAGCAAAGGATCGCAGAGGGAACAAAGCTCTGTTCATGTGCTTTGTTACCTCTCAAGGAACAATAGTGACGAACAAGATCAAAGTTGCGAATGGAAGGAAGAAATCCGGCGTGCTGAGTTAAGGAAACAAACCAAGAAGCCACACGGTAGAGGATGAAGACTTCGGCTCCAAGGATCAAGCCGGATTGCGCGAAGATATGGAGAGAGAAAACCCGATCGTGTTGATCCTAGGAATCTTTCCTAAGATAAGGCGATTGGAGAGATAAGAACGTTATCCAATCGGTTGGATTAATTAAGGAACTCCTTCCTTAATTAATATAACCGGTTGTGATATCTTATCTTCAAAACAAAATCATATCTTTGTAATCCGATTCTAGTATTTCCTAATTTTGTGTCAATTAGGGTTTTAGCCGAGTTGTATTTAAGAGAAGCATGGATTCTTTTCTATGTAACGACGCAGAAGAAAAAGTAGAACGAAGAGCGTTCAGTTGAGAAGAAAAAGAGAGTGAAGTGTTTGTGAGTCTTTGAGGGTTGAGTTCGGATTCATCGTTGTAGGAGTGATCTTCGAATCTAGGTGGGAAGTCTAGTGTTTTGGAGTCCATGCTACAAGTGTAATCGAACAAGAAATCAATAAGACAAGTACACACTTCAAAATCCTCTCAAGCGGAAGCTTGAAGGTAGTGGTTTTTCCTTGAGAAGCTAGTTTTGCTAATCAGGGTTTCCACTATATATCGTGAGTTCGTTCTGTTATCTTTCTTGCTATTTTAATCCACTGTGCCTTCTGTGGGAACAAAGCTTTTGTTCCCTCAGACGTAACTCTAACGATCCAACAATTGGTATCAGAGCCTGGTGCTCTAGATTGTTTTCGTTACAGAATTTGCAGGAAAGATGTCGTCGTCAAGCAATGCAATCGGTGATTCATTCTGGAAGCCGTCAATGCTAAAGGCCGGTGAGTATGATTGGTGGGTGGAACAAATCGAGTCCCACATCTGTTCCCTCGACGGACAGATCTGGAGAGTCAGAGAAGTCGGTCCTTTGGTTATCAAGAATGATGAAGATGAGACTAAGCCAAAACCAAAGATCGACTACACCGATGAGGACTGGAAGAAATTGGAGAAAAACAACAGGGCCAAGAAGATCCTCCACATGGCTCTTTCTCCCTCAGATCTCAAGAAAATCATGAGCTACAAAACTGCTAAGGAGATCTGGGATGCTTTAAAGCGCCTTCATCAAGGAAATGAAGACACAAAGAAGAACAAGATCCTTTCTCTGATCAAGGAGTATGACCAAGTTTCTCAAGGGAAAGATGAACACATTCAAGAGTACTACTCCAGGTTCCATGGGCTAGTTGGTCAGCTTCAGTACCTTGGTGAAACAATGCCAGACTGGAAGTTGACTCATCACTTCATGCAAGGTCTCAACACTCAGTGGGATGCCATTGCTCTTGCCCTCTACTCTCAAACAGACGTCAAGACTCTTACTATGGAAGAGGTGGTTGCTAAGCTGGAAAGCAACGCCTCTGTCTATAACCATAAGATAAACAAGAAAGGAGAGGAGAAGGCGAAGAGCATTGCCCTGAAGGTGGAAAGGGAATTTGATCTGTCTCAAATGAGCGATGAAGATGAGGATGGCGATGAAGATGTTGCTCTTATCACAAGGGCAATGAGGAAGATATGTTCTCGAAACAAAGACTCGTCCAGTTCCTCTGAAGGGAACAGAGACATGAAAGATGTGGTTTGTTACCACTGTCAGAACAAGGGACACATGGCCAGAAACTGCTTCAAAAAGAAGGTAGGAATGCCTCCAGCAAATGAAGGGAAGCAAGCAATGGTTGCCACCTGGGGAGAATCAGACTCAGATGACGAAGATTCGTCACATTCCAGGGATGTATGCTTAATGACCGTTGAAGTTCCAAACGAGACAAAGGAAGAGGTAATCAACGATGAGGTAACTGAATCTGATCTTATATCAAGCTTAAAATGCAAATCTAAAGAAAGCTTGATCTCTCTCATTAAGAATCTCGTTCGCGAGAGTAGTCTTTTCAGTGAGCAACTCGAAGATAAAGATGAATCGATCTCAGGTCTGATCGAAGAAAACCAGGTTTGGGCTGAAAAAGTGCTCACGCTTGAGAAAGGTTCATCTTCCTCTTCAAACACATGTTCTGAGTGTCCAGAACTCACTGAAAAGATTAAGTCTCTAGAGTCCACTGTTTCCTCACTCGAGGCTGAGTCTTTAATGTTAAAACTAGGAAATGCAAAACTTTCTAGTGATCTAACCAAACTCAGTGAGGAACAAAAGGACGAGCCAAAAGATATTGTCTTTGTTGCAGCCAAGAATGAAAAGAAACCTGAAAAGAAGGAAGTACCTTGCTTTGGAATTGGCTATCAACCTAAGCTTCCTGTTGATGACACTAAGAAAAAAGGCTCCAAAGTCGAAGGAAAACAGTCTGTAAAAGAAAAGGGGGAATGTTCCGCCGGAGGGAACAAAGGCAAAGACTGTTCTAATTCGACTGAGGAAGGCAAGGCTTGGTATCATGGACAGAAGGCTCATGCAATTTGGCTGAAGCAATCCCAAAGCAGTAAGTCCAATAATATTGATTTTCAGTCAAGGATTGCTAACAAAACAATTTGGCCAGGACAGAGCAAGTATGTAGATCAAAAGTGTCAAAGGGTCTGTTGGTATTGCGGGCATTCTGGTCATTACAAGCAAGAGTGCCTGCTGAAGCAACATAATGAGGAGATTGCTCGCACTACTAGGGAGCATATAGAAGTTGAACCTCCTAAGATTAGATATGTTGTTCCCAAACCCAGAAAGTATAAGCTTGTCTGGGTTCGCAAGAACTAACTCTTTTTGTACAGGATAAAGTGAGGAATGTTCCTAGTGTTTCATTCATTCAAGGGTCAGTTACTTGACAGGGAACAAAGCGAGTCTCACCTCACTTCTGCATGGAATACTTGAGACTCAAAGGCCTGGTGTCAAAGGTAAAGGATATGTGGATAAGGACTTAATGACTGAAGTGTTCCGTGTTTGTACACTCAGGTACCATGTACATCGAGATAAGGCATCACTATGCAGAGAAAGATTGGCATCCAAGGAATTTCGTGGAACAAAGAATAAGAACGCCAATTTTCTCATTAGGGCACTAATTGGGGAACTCTACATTCAGTTTCATACGGAGCCTGGTTTGTTCCCTTAACCTTATGTCTATCGTGTGTTCCCTCGATGATTGGCTAAATTACATGGTAAAGTGTGAAAGGTTAATCATCATGTCTTGATCTGCATTCATTCTCTTGATCATTTGTTGAATGCCTTGCTTAGACTCATGCTAATACTTCACTTATGTGCAAAATCTCATGCATGATTCTCTATGCTATCTTGTTAATACATGATTCAGCTTTCTTTCAGCCTAAAAGAGTCAACTTGATGCATTGATCCCTCATTATAAGCCCAAATGATTGTGGACTCTATAGCTTACCTTAGCCATCATACTTGATGCTTCCTATGAGCCCCTCTAATCATCCACATCTGGGAGCCTCTCATTCATGATTAAACATTATTAAAAATTCTCGTATATGTTTATGTGTGATGTTCTTTGTACCCTCTCTGGTAACATTACCCCCGCATCACACTCCTCTATTTTTTTCGGAAAGTCGAGAATACGAATTGTCGCCTCTGTGGTCTGTGGCTGGGATTTGACAGGTATGATGTGTAATGATGGCTTGCAACTGCTTGAGAAGTGTTCGTGCATAAAAGGTGATGTGGTGGTTGCGTGATGGTTGTTGTGCTTGAGATTTTGTGGGCTTTGATGGATTTGGACAGAATCTTTTACAAGATCTATTTTTGGAAGATATCTTATTGGTTGTGATCTTGGAAAAAGAAGGAAAGAGGAGGATTTGGAGTAATACCCTTTGCACTTGAAAAGATATGGAGAATGATTCTCGTGGTTACTCCCCTCCTACCTATATGGCAACTTCAGCAAAGTTACCTTATCGCTCCCTTGTACTGTTCCAAAAAAAAAAAAAAAAAAAAAAAACTGGAACACTCCAAGGTACAACAAAGAGGCGATCAATGGATCCTTCTTCTACTGATGGCTGGAGGCTTGTAACCTACACAAGGAGTAGTTTGTGTTACAAGAAGGTGTTGGTTGGGTCAAGGTTAGACGTGAGATGGAAGCTGGTGTGGAGGAAGAAGAGTCTGAAGGTGCAGACTCTGAGGGGGAACAAAAGGTGGAATCTGATTTGAGGAATGACCGTGAGAAGTTTGTCTCGCGCAATATCTCTGTTGGCAGAACAACAAAGGCGTCTTACGGAGTAAGTGAATGCCTAAATTGCTATTCATATTTCAGCTCCCTCTGCAGGCACCAGTGGTGCTTGATTCGTCTTTCTCTGGCTAACCAATCCCTCTTTTGTTCCCAGCACATCTTTTCCTACTACTTTGCTTTTCTTTGCTTCTGTTTCATGTGTTTGCAATGATTGGCATGTTAATCATATGTGTTACATGTGCTCATTTTGTTTTTATCTTTACATGCAGTCTATGTTTGTGCGTTTCAATCTAATGCAAAAGGGGTTATTTTGCTTATCCTGCTGTGGTCTTTTTCTCTCTATCTCTTTACTTATGTTTTTGATGATGCCAAAAGGGGGAAAATGACAGGTAGCTTTGGTTAAGGGGGAACAGAACATGGTTTCATATGTTGCTGAGTTGAGGGGGAACTAATACTGTCTTAGTGGAAAGACTTTCTCTCCATAACTGTCTTTATCTCATACGTGTATGCTTTATTGTCAAGGGTGTTTGTCACCATCAAAAAGGGGGAATTTGTTGAATTCTTTAGGTTTTGATGGTAACAAACATTCAACTAATCTGGGTACTAAGTGTTTCAGGAACAAAGACAGTTATCTCAGGGAACCATTGCAGCAAAGGATCGCAGAGGGAACAAAGCTCTATTCATGTGCTTTGTTACCTCTCAAGGAACAATAGTGACGAACAAGATCAAAGCTGTGAATGGAAGGAAGAAATCCGGCGTGATGAGTTAAGGAAACAAACCAAGAAGCCACGCGGTAGAGGATGAAGACTTTGGCTCCAAGGATCAAGCCGGATTGCGCGAAGATATGGAGAGAGAAAACCCGATCGTGTTGATCCTAGGAATCTTTCCTAAGATAAGGCGATTGGAGAGATAAGAACGTTATCCAATCGGTTGTATTAATTAAGGAACTCCTTCCTTAATGAATATAATTGGTTGTGATATCTTATCTTCAAAACAAAATCATATCTTTGTAATCCGATTCTAGTATTTCCTAATTTTGTGTCAATTAGGGTTTTAGCCGAGTTGTATTTAAGAGAAGCATGGATTCTTTTCTATGTAACGATGCAGAAGAAAAAGTAGAACGAAGAGCGTTCAGTTGAGAAGAAAAAGAGAGTGAAGTGTTTGTGAGTCTTTGAGGGTTGAGTTCGGATTCATCGTTGTAGGAGTGATCTTCGAATCTAGGTGGGAAGTCTAGTGTTTTGGAGTCCATGCTACAAGTGTAATCGAACAAGAAATCAATAAGACAAGTACACACTTCAAAATCCTCTCAAGCGGAAGCTTGAAGGTAGTGATTTTTCCTTGAGAAACTAGTTTTGCTAATCAGGGTTTCCACTATATATCGTGAGTTCGTTCTGTTATCTTTCTTGCTATTTTAATCCGCTGTGTCTTCTGTGGGAACAAAGTTTTTGTTCCCTCAGACGTAACTCTAACGATCCAACACTTTGGCAACCACAGTCGCAACTTAGGCTTTTATTCCCTTTCGTTCGTATCGTTTGTTCGTTTCGTATCCTCCTTTCGTTCGTATCGAATCTAACTTAGGGTTCCGTCGTTTATTTCGTCGTCGTCGTAGGAATCCGTACTCAGATTTCAGCCTCCAGATCTCGAAACCCGACATCTTCGATTCGTCTAAGATTAAGGCAAGTGGCGGTTCGCTCTTGCTTATCATTCCATATTTCCTTTAGTTATCAATTACTTGATTGTTAATTAAATTGGAATGAAGTGTTGTTTTCGTTTGGGAACAGATTTAATAAATCAATGTGATAAAATATGATTTTATAATGGGTTTTATATATTGCTAGAAACAATGCTATTATACATGTTATTACTGTGATGGTATTGGTGTGGATTTATGTATGAACTTTCATGTGTAGTTAGAACGAGTATTCGTAGGAATGCTATGTACCTTGCGAGGTCTAGTAATTTCTTTATAACTGGTATTAGGAGGACTTTGCCCTAGTACTATCTGGTCATGATTGTACCCTTATTCAGGGTAGGTGCACACAACTGGTGCCAATAATCGGGATTAATTCCCAAGATATCTCTCGTGTCGAGATGATATATAATAAAAGCTTTAACGTGAATATACGTTTTGTAACTAAATAAGATAAGTGCGGTATGCACATTGTTGAATTCTTTAGGTTTTGATGGTAACAAACATTCAACTAATCTGGGTACTAAGTGTTTCAGGAACAAAGACAGTTATCTCAGGGAACCATTGCAGCAAAGGATCACAGAGGGAACAAAGCTCTGTTCATGTGCTTTGTTACCTCTCAAGGAACTGTAGTGACGAACAAGATCAAAGCTGCGAATGGAAGGAAGAAATCCAGCGTGACGATTATGGAAACAAATCAAAGGAGATCACGCGGTCAAGGATGGAACACTTCGGCTGCAAGGACTAAGCCGAAAAGAAGATTTGGAGAGAGAATCCGAATGTGTTATCTTAGGAAAACTTTCCTAAGATAATATATTTGGAGAGAGAAGAATCTTATCTTAATCTGTTAATGTTATCTTAGGAATTATTTCCTTAATAATATCGGTTGTTAAGATAATATTCTTCAAATCAATTAATATCATCTTGTTACCAAGTTTAGGAAGATAGGATTATCTTGTTATGATTAGGGTTTGGTCGAGTTGTATTTATATGGGAATGTGGGATTCATTTCTATGTAACCACGACGAGGAAAAAGAAGAACCGAGAGCGTTCAGTTGAGAAGAAAAAGAGTAAAGTGTTTGTAAGTCTTAAAGGGTTGAGTTCGATTCATCGTTGTAGAAGAGGTTTCAAGTCTAGGTGGGAAGTCTAGAGGTTAGAGTCCAGGATACAAGTGTAATCGAACAAGAAATCAATAAGACAAGTAGACGTTTCAAAATCCTCTCAAGCGGGAAGCTTGAAGGTAGTGGTTTTTCTTTGATTAGCTAGTTTTGCTAATTGGAGTTTCCACTATATATCGTGAGTTCGTTCGTTATCTTTCTTGCTGTTTTTTAATCCGTTGTGCCTTCTGTGGGAACAAAGCCTTTGTTCCCTCACACGTAACTCTAACGATCCAACAATTGGTATCAGAGCCTGGTGCTCTAGATTGTTTTCGTTTTAGATTTTGCAGGAAAGATGTCGTCAAGCAACGCTATTGGTGATTCATTCTGGAAGCCACCAGTCCTGAAGGGAGGTGAATATGACTGGTGGGTTGAGCAAATCGAATCCCATATTTGTTCTCTCGATGGACAGATATGGAGAATCATCGAGGTTGGCCCCATGGCTATCCCAAATGAAAAGGACGCTACAAAGCCTAAGCCAAAGATCGACTATACCGATGGAGATTGGAAGAAGCTGGAGAAGAATTGCAGAGACAAGAAGATCCTTCACATGGCCCTTCTCCCCACGGATCTCAAGAAAATCATCGGCTATAAAACCGCCAAGGAGATTTAGGAAGCTCTAAGACGTCTCCATCATGGAAATGAAGATGTCACGAAAAACATAATTCTTTCCTTGATGAAGGAGTACGATCAAATTTCTCAAGGAGAGGATGAGCACATTCAAGAGTTCTACTCCAGATTCCAGGGGATCGTAGGTCAATTGGAGTTCCTTGATGAAGAGATGCCAGACTGGAAGCTCACTCATCACTTTATGCAAGGCCTCAACTCTCAGTGGGACGCAATTGCTCTCGCTCTGTACTCCTAAACTGACGTCAAGTCTCTCACCATGGAAGAGGTTGTTGCCAAGCTTGAAAGCAACGCCTCTGTATACAACCACAAGATGAACAAAAAGGGAGAAGAGAAGGCTCAAAGCATTGCCTTGGAGGTTGATCGAACGTGCCTTTGACTTATCTCAAGTTGAAGACGAAGACGAGGATGGTGATGAAGATGTGGCTCTTATCACTAGAGCAATGAAGAAGATATGGTCTCAAAACAAGGAGATGTTGAGTTCCTCTAAAGGGAACAGAGACATGAGGGATATCGTTTGTTACCACTGTCAGGACAAAGGACATTTCACCGAAAACTGCTTCAAGAAGAAGGCAAGTCACCTTCCGGTTCGTGAAGGGAAGCAAGCAATGGTCGTAACGTGGGGTGATTCCGACTCAGATGATGAAGATTCGTCACGCTCTAGGGATCTCTGCTTGATGGCCATAGAAGACCATGACAAATCAAAAGGTGGCATACAGGGAACTGAGGTAAGTGAATATGAACTCATCTCAAGCTTGAAAAGTAAATCAAAAGAAAGCTTGATATCTTTTATTAAGAAACTTGTTCATGAGAATAGTCTTTTCAGTGAGTAAATTGAAGAAAAGGATGGATCGATCTCAAGTTTGATCGAAGAAAATCAGGGTTGGGCAGACAAAGTGCTCGAGCTTGAGAAAGGTTCAACTTTTCCTTCAAGTTCATGTGTCGAATGTCCTAAGCTCGCTGAGAAGATTACATCTCTTGAGTCCTCTGTCTCCTCACTTGAGTCCGAGTCTTTAATGTTAAAACTTGGAAATGCAAAACTTTCTAGTGATCTAACCAAACTCAGTGAGGAACAGAAGGACAAGCCAAAAGGTATTGTCTTTGTTGCAGCCAAGAATGAAAAGAAGACTGAGTCAAAGGAAGTACCTCGCTGTCTGTAAAAGAAAAAGGGGAAAGTTCCTCCGGAGGGAACAAAGGCAAAAACTGTTCAAACTCGACTGAGGAGAGTAAAGCTTGGTACCATGGACAGAAGGCTCATGCCATTTGGTTGAAGCAGTCTCAAAGAAGTAAGTCCAATAATATTGATTTTCATTCAAGGATTGCTAACAAAACAATTTGGCCTGGACAGAGCAAGTATGCTGATCTAAAGTGTCAAAGAGTATGTTGGTATTGTGGGCACTCTGGTCACTACAAACAAGAGTGCCTCCTGAAGAAACACAATGAGGAACTTGCTCGAACCACTAGGGAGAAAATGAATGCTAAACCTCCAGAAATCAAATATGTTGCTCCCACACCCAGAAAGCATAAGCTTGTCTGGGTTCACAAGAACTAACCCTTTCTGTGCAGGATAAAGTGAGGAAAGTTCCCGGTATTTCATTCGTACAAGGGTCAGTTACTTGACAGGGAACAAAGCGAGTCTCACCTCACTTCTGCAGGAATATTTGAGACTCTAAGGCCTGGTGGCAAAGGTAAAGGAAATGGAGATGTGGATAAAGGCTTAATGACTAAATTGTTAATTGTTTGAAAATTCAAGTACCATGTACATCTAGAAAAGACATCACTATGTCGAGAAAGATTGGCAAACAAGGAATCTCGTGGAACAAAGAATCAAACGCCAGTTTTCTCATTAAGACACCTGTTGGGGAACTCTACATTCAGTTTCATACGAAGCTTGGTTTGTTCCCTTAACCATATGTCTATTTGTTGTGTTCCCTCGATGATTGGCTAAATTACATGGTAAAGTGTGAAAGGTTAATCATCATGTCTTGATCTGCATTCATTATCTTGATCATTTGTTGAACGCCTTGCTTAGACTCATGTTAATACTTCACTAATGTGCAAAATTGCATGCATGATTCTCTATGCTATCTTGTTAATACATGATTCAGCTTTCTTTCGGCCTAAAAGAGTCAACTTGATGCATTGATCCCTCATTATAAGCCCAGATGATTGTTGACTCTACAGCCTACCCTAGCCATCATGCTTGATGCTTCCTATGAGCCTCTCTCATCATCCATATCTGGGAGCCTCTCATTCATGATTAAACATCATTAAAAATTCTCATATATATTTATGTGTGATGTTCTTTGTACCCTCTCTAGTAACATTACCCCCGCATCACACTCTTCTACTTTTTCGGAAAGTCGAGAACACGAATTGTCGCCTCTGTGGTCTGTGGCTGGGATTTGACAGGTATGATGTGTGATGACGGCTTGCAACTGCTTGAGAAGTGTTCATAAAAGATGATGTGGTAGCTGCGTGATGGTTGTTATGCTTGAGATTGTAATACCCACACCACTATGGGCCGGCCCATCATAGGGCTGCAGCCCATACACCCCAACCCATCCTTGGTAGCTCCAAGCCCCAAGGCCCAGCTATTTCCAAGAGGTTGTTGGTGAGTCTCGAACTCGAGACCTCACCCTTTAACAAGAAGTCTAACGCCTTCTTGTCACCAATTGCGCTGCAGCACAATTAGTGACAAGAAGGCGTTAGACTTCTTGTTAAAGGGTGAGGTCTCGAGTTCGAGACTCACCAACAACCTCTTGGAAATAGCTGGGCCTTGGGGCTTGGAGCTACCAAGGATGGGTTGGGGTGTATGGGTTGCAGCCCTGTGATGGGCCGGCCCATAGTGGTGTGGGTATTACAAAAAAAGTACACTTTATGTTGGTGCCTGCCCTTGCCGACAACGGGCCTGATAGACACCCCGGCACTGCCATCCTTAACAGGCCTGCAGGCCGTGTACCCCAACCCTTCCCCCAACTGGGTAGGTTGTTGGTGAGAGTCGAACACGCGACCTCTCCACCCTTTATTAAGCGCCTAAGCACCTTGATACCAATTGTGCTGCAGCACAATTGGTATCAAGGTGCTTAGGCGCTTGATAAAGGGTGGAGAGGTCGCGTGTTCGACTCTCACCAACAACCTGTTGGGCGCCATTTAATTTGGGCCAGCGAGGGGTTGGGGTACACGACCTACAGGCCTGTTAAGGATGGCAGTGCCGGGGTGTCTGTCAGGCCCGTTGTCGGCAAGGTCAGGCACCAACATAAAGTGTACTTTTTTGTAACATCCCAGGCCAAGCTACCCCAGCCACCAAGCCGCCCAGCCACCCAACGGTGCCGGCGCCGGTACTGGTGCCACCTGGTTGTCCAAGGGAATACAGCCCACACACCCAACCCTTCCCCCATTTAAATGGGTAGGTTGTTGCCCACGGGGATCGAACGCGGGACCTTTAGATACAAGGGCAATGCCTTACTACTTGTATCACCAATTGTGCTGTAGCGCAATTGGTGATACAAGTGGTAAGGCATTGCCCTTGTATCTAAAGGTCCCGGGTTCGATCCCCGTGGGCAACAACCTATCCATTTAAATGGGGGAAGGGTTGGGTGTGTGGGCTGCATGCCCTTGGACAACCAGGCGGCACCAGTACCGGCGTCGGCACCGTTGGGTGGCTGGGCGGCTTGGTGGCTGGGGTAGCTTGGCCTGGGATGTTACAGAGATTTTGTGGGCTTTGATGGATTTGGACAGAATCTTTTACAAGATTTATTTCTGGAAAATATCCTCTTGGGTGTGATCTTTGGTCAAAGAAGGAAAGCTGAAGATTGTGTTGTTCCAAAAAAAAAAAAAAATTGGAGCATCACAAGGTACACAAAGAGAGGACTAATGCATCTGAGGAAGAGCCGTAATGAAGAGCAGTCTCTCAGGAGGAACAAAAGATGAACTTATCTGCGAAGGGCCGTGAGGAATTTGTCTCATGCAACATCTCAGTTGGGAGAACAACAAAGGCGTCTTGCGAAGTAAGTGCATGCTTAAATTGCTATTCATATTTCGGCTCCCTCTGCTGGCTCCAGTGGCGCATAATTCGTCTATCTCCGCTAACCAACCCCTCTTTTGTTCCCTAGCACATCTATCCCTTACTCTTCGAACTTCTTTGATCCTGCTTCATGTGCTTGCATTGACTGGCATGTTGAGCATGTATGCTATACTTGCTTACATTGTTGTTGTATCTCCGTGCAGTCTATGTTTGTGCGTTTCAATCTAATGCAAAAGGGAATGTAGCTTATCTAGCTGTGGTCTTTTTCTCTCTATCTCTTTACTTATGTTTTTGATGATGCCAAAAGGGGGAAAATGACAGATAGCTTTGGTTAAAGGGGAACAGAATATGGTTTCATATGTTGCTGAGTTGAGGGGGAACTAATACTGCCTTAGTGGGAAGACTTTCTCTCCATAACTGTCTTTATCTCGTACGTGTATGCTTTATTGTCAAGGGTGTTTGTCACCATCAAAAAGGGGGAATTTGTTGAATTCTTTAGGTTTTGATGGTAACAAACATTCAACTAATCTGGGTACTAAGTGTTTCAGGAACAAAGACAGTTATCTCAGGGAACCATTGCAGCAAAGGATCACAGAGGGAACAAAGCTCTGTTCATGTGCTTTGTTACCTCTCAAGGAACTGTAGTGACGAACAAGATCAAAGCTGCGAATGGAAGGAAGAAATCCAGCGTGACGATTATGGAAACAAATCAAAGGAGATCACGCGGTCAAGGATGGAAGACTTCGGTTGCAAGGACTAAGCCGAAAAGAAGATTTGGAGAGAGAATCCGAATGTGTTATCTTAGGAAAACTTTCCTAAGATAATATACTTGGAGAGAGAAGAATCTTATCTTAATCCGTTAATATTATCTTAGGAATTATTTCCTTAGATAATATCGGTTGTTAAGATAATATTCTTCAAATCAATTAATATCATCTTGTTACCAAGTTTAGGAAGATAGGATTATCTTGTTATGATTAGGGTTTGGTCGAGTTGTATTTATATGGGAATGTGGGATTCATTTCTATGTAACCACGACGAGGAAAAAGAAGAACCGAGAGTGTTCAGTTGAGAAGAAAAAGAGTGAAGTGTTTGTAAGTCTTAAAGGGTTGAGTTCGATTCATCGTTGTAGAAGAGGTTTCAAGTCTAGGTGGGAAGTCTAGAGGTTGGAGTCCAGGATACAAGTGTAATCGAACAAGAAATCAATAAGACAAGTAGACGCTTCAAAATTCTCTCAAGCGGGAAGCTTGAAGGTAGTGGTTTTTCTTTGATTAGCTAGTTTTGCTAATTGGAGTTTCCACTATATATCGTGAGTTCGTTCGTTATCTTTCTTGCTGTTTTTTAATCCGCTGTGCCTTCTGTGGGAACAAAGCCTTTGTTCCCTCACACGTAACTCTAACGATCCAACAATTGGTATCAGAGCCTGGTGCTCTAGATTGTTTTCGTTTTAGACTTTGCAGGAAAGATTTCGTCAAGCAACGTTATTGGTGATTCATTCTGGAAGCCACCAGTCCTGAAGGGAGGTGAATATGACTGGTGGGTTGAGCAAATCGAATCCCATATTTGTTCTCTCGATGACAGATATGGAGAATCATCGAGGTTGGCCCCATGGCTATCCCAAATGAAAAGGATGCTACAAAGCCTAAGCCAAAGATCGACTATACCGATGGAGATTGGAAGAAGCTGGAGAAGAATTGCAGAGCCAAGAAGATCCTTCACATGGTCCTTCTCCCCACGGATCTCAAGAAAATCATCGGCTACAAAATCGCCAAGGAGATTTGGGAAGCTCTAAGACGTCTCCATCATGGAAATGAAGATGTCTAGAAAAACATAATTATTTCCTTGATGAAGGAGTATGATCAAATTTCTCAAGGAGAGGATGAGCACATTCAAGAGTTCTACTCCAGATTCCAGGGGATCGTAGGTCAATTGGAGTTCCTTGATGAAGAGATGCCAGACTGGAAGCTCGCTCATCACTTTATGCAAGGCCTCAACTCTGAGTGGGACGCAATTGCTCTCGCTCTGTACTCCCAAACTGACGTCAAGTCTCTCACCATGGAAGAGGTTGTTGCCAAGCTTGAAAGCAACGCCTCTGTATACAACCACAAGATGAACAAAAAGGGAGAAGAGAAGGCTCAAAGCATTGCCTTGAAGGTTGAACGTGCCTTTGACTTATCTCAAGTTGAAGACGAAGACGAGGATGGTGATGAAGATGTGACTCTTATCACTAGAGCAATGAAGAAGATATGGTCTCGAAACAAGGAGATGTTGAGTTCCTCTAAAGGGAACAGAGACATGAGGGATATCATTTGTTACCACTGTCAGAACAAAGGACATTTCGCCGAAAACTGCTTCAAGAAGAAGGCAAGTCACCTTCCGGTTCGTGAAGGGAAGCAAGCAATGGTCATAACGTGGGGTGATTCCGACTCAGATGATGAAGATTCTTCACGCTCTAGGGATCTCTGCTTGATGGCCATAGAAGACCATGACAAATCAAAAGGTGGCATACATGGAACTGAGGTAAGTGAATCTGAACTCATCTCAAGCTTGAAAAGTAAATCAAAATAAAGCTTGATATCTTTTATTAAGAAACTTGTTCATGAGAATAGTCTTTTCAATGAGCAAATTGAAGAAAAGGATGAATCGATCTCAAGTTTGATCGAAGAAAATCAGGGTTGGGCAGACAAAGTGCTCGAGCTTGAGAAAGGTTCAACTTTTCCTTCAAGTTCATGTGTTGAATGTCCTAAGCTCGCTGAGAAGATTACATCTCTTGAGTCCTCTGTCTCCTCACTTGAGTCCGAGTCTTTAATGTTAAAACTTGGAAATGCAAAACTTTCTAGTGATCTAACCAAACTCAGTGAGGAACAGAAGGACAAGCCAAAAGGTATTGTCTTTGTTGCAGCCAAGAATGAAAAGAAGACTGAGTCAAAGGAAGTACCTCGCTTTGGGATTGGCTATCAACCAAAACTTCCTATTGATGGCACCAAGCAAAAAGGCTCTAAAGTCGAAGGAAAGCAGTCTGTAAAAGAAAAAGGGGAAAGTTCCTCCGGAGGGAACAAAGGCAAAAACTGTTCAAACTCGACTGAGGAGAGTAAAGCTTGGTACCATGGACAGAAGGCTCATGCCATTTGGTTGAAGCAGTCTCAAAGAAGTAAGTCCAATAATATTGATTTTCATTCAAGGATTGCTAACAAAACAATTTGGCCTGGACAGAGCAAGTATGCTGATCTAAAGTGTCAAAGAGTATGTTGGTATTGTGGGCACTCTGGTCACTACAAACAAGAGTGCCTCCTGAAGAAACACAATGAGGAACTTGCTCGAACCACTAGGGAGAAAATGAAAGCTAAACCTCCAGAAATCAAATATGTTGCTCCCACACCCAGAAAGCATAAGCTTGTCTGGGTTCGCAAGAACTAACTCTTTCTGTGCAGGATAAAGTGAGGAAAGTTCCCGGTATTTCATTCGTACAAGGGTCAGTTACTTGACAGGGAACAAAGCGAGTCTCACCTCACTTCTGCGGGAATATTTGAGACTCTAAGGCCTGGTGGCAAAGGTAAAGGAAATGGAGATGTGGATAAAGGCTTAATGACTAAATTGTTCATTGTTTGAAAATTCAAGTACCATGTACATCTAGAAAAGACATCACTGTGTCGAGAAAGATTGGCAAACAAGGAATCTCGTGGAACAAAGAATCAAACGCCAGTTTTCTCATTAAGACACCTGTTGGGGAACTCTACATTCAGTTTCATACGAAGCCTGGTTTGTTCCCTTAACCATGTGTCTATTTGTTGTGTTCCCTCGATGATTGGCTAAATTACATGGTAAAGTGTGAAAGGTTAATCATCATGTCTTGATATGCGTTCATTCTCTTGATCATTTGTTGAACGCCTTGCTTAGACTCATGCTAATACTTCACTAATGTGCACAATTGCATGCATGATTCTCTATGCTATCTTGTTAATACATGATTCAGCTTTCTTTCGGCCTAAAAGAGTCAACTTGATGCATTGATCCCTCATTATAAGCCCAAATGATTGTTGACTCTACAGCCTACCCTAGCCATCATGCTTGATGCTTCCTATGAGCCTCTCTTATCATCCACATCTGGGAGCCTCTCATTCATGATTAAACATCATTTAAAATTATCATATATATTTATGTGTGATGTTCTTTGTACCCTCTCTAGTAACATTACCCCCGCATCACACTCTTCTACTTTTTCAGAAAGTCGAGAACACGAATTGTCGCCTCTGTGGTCTGTGGCTGGGATTTGACAGGTATGATGTGTGATGACGGCTTGCAACTGCTTGAGAAGTGTTCATAAAAGATGATGTGGTAGCTGCGTGATGGTTGTTGTGCTTGAGATTTTGTGGGCTTTGATGGATTTGGACAGAATCTTTTACAAGATTTATTTCTGGAAAATATCCTCTTGGGTGTGATCTTTGGTCAAAGAAGGAAAGCTGAAGATTGTGTTGTTCCAAAAAAAAAAAAATTGGAGCATCACAAGGTACACAAAGAGAGGACTAATGCATCTGAGGAAGAGCCGTAATGAAGAGCAGTCTCTCAGGAGGAACAAAAGATGAACTTATCTGCGAAGGGCCGTGAGGAATTTGTCTCATGCAACATCTCAGTTGGGAGAACAACAAAGGCGTCTTGCGAAGTAAGTGCATGCTTAAATTGATATTCATATTTCGGCTCCCTCTGTTGGCTCCAGTGGCGCATAATTCGTCTATCTCCGCTAACCAACCCCTCTTTTGTTCCCTAGCACATCTATCCCTTACTCTTCGAACTTCTTTGATCCTGCTTCATGTGCTTGCATTGACTGGCATGTTGATCATGTATGTTATACTTGCTTACATTATTGTTGTATCTCCGTGCAGTCTATGTTTGTGCGTTTCAATCTAATGCAAAAGGGAATGTTGCTTATCTAGTTGTGGTCTTTTTCTCTCTATCTCTTTACTTATGTTTTTGATGATGCCAAAAGGGGGGAAATGACAGGTAGCTTTGGTTAAGGGGGAACAGAACATGGTTTCATATGTTGCTGAGTTGAGGGGGAACTAATACTGCCTTAGTGGGAAGACTTTCTCTCCATAACTGTCTTTATCTCGTACGTGTATGCTTTATTGTCAAGGGTGTTTGTCACCATCAAAAAGGGGGAATTTGTTGAATTCTTTAGGTTTTGATGGTAACAAACATTCAACTAATCTGGGTACTAAGTGTTTCAGGAACAAAGACAGTTATCTCAGGGAACCATTGCAGCAAAGGATCGCAGAGGGAACAAAGCTTTGTTCATGTGCTTTGTTACCTCTCAAGGAACTGTAGTGACGAACAAGATCAAAGCTGCGAATGGAAGGAAGAAATTCAGCGTGACGATTATGGAAACAAATCAAAGGAGATCACGCGGTCAAGGATGGAAGACTTCGGCTGCAAGGACTAAGCCGAAAAGAAGATTTGGAGAGAGAATCTGAATGTGTTATCTTAGGAAAACTTTCCTAAGATAATATATTTGGAGAGAGAAGAATCTTATCTTAATCCGTTAATGTTATCTTAGGAATTATTTCCTTAGATAATATCGGTTGTTAAGATAATATTCTTCAAATCAATTAATATCATCTTGTTACCAAGTTTAGGAAGATAAGATTATCTTGTTATGATTAGAGTTTGGTCGAGTTGTATTTATATGGGAATGTGAGATTCATTTCTATGTAACCACGACGAGGAAAAAGAAGAACCGAGAGCGTTCAGTTGAGAAGAAAAAGAGTGAAGTGTTTGTAAGTCTTAAAGGGTTGAGTTCGATTCATCGTTGTAGAAGAGGTTTCAAGTCTAGGTGGGAAGTCTAGAGGTTGGAGTCCAGGATACAAGTGTAATCGAACAAGAAATCAATAAGACAAGTAAACGCTTCAAAATCCTCTCAAGCGGGAAGCTTGAAGGTAGTGGTTTTTCTTTGATTAGCTAGTTTTGCTAATTGGAGTTTCCACTATATATCGTGAGTTCGTTCGTTATCTTTCTTGCTGTTTTTTAATCCGCTGTGCCTTCTGTGGGAACAAAGCCTTTGTTCCCTCACACGTAACTCTAACGATCCAACACACATAATTAATGAACCTTCGGGCGAGAAGTACAACTTGGAACCCGCCCGGACTTCGGTTAGATTAAGTCTTCTTTCCAATCTGAATTCGCATTGCGCGGTGAGGTTGGTCGTGGACCCAAATGATCAAGTCATTTTTAAACGCTTGTGTGAAAACTATAAACGTTCCCAAACACTTGTCATACGTTTCCATAAGACTCAACTTCTTTGGAGTCTTATCTTCATACGTTTCCCATAAGACTCAATTCTTTTGGAGTCTTCTCTTGATCATTCCTTTTCTTATGTTTCTGTAGAAGTGTTGAGGTTCACTGTCGTCATCGGCTATTATTCGAGAAGCGATGGGTGGAACCTAATACGACTACTTAGAACCTCTTTATTTGTATCCTTGCATAGTCTTTCATTAGACTAACCAACCGGTTACTTTCTTTTGCATGGTTGGCTGGTGTCATCCGTCTCATACGGCACATTAGGTAAACTTCAATTTCCGTGAAGGCCGGAATTCGATGATAACGGCAGATGGTCATTTAAGAGTTTTTCCAAGGTTGAAGATCCTAGGCGTGAGATCGCTCAGATCAAAACCCCTTCATGGCGTTTATTAATTTTCAAGACTTCCGCTATATTAAAACAATTCTGTATTTGGTTTGTTGACAGTTGTAAGACTGTGACGTTGGTTCGAATGTTATTTGGGTGACTTTTATGTTATTTAATAAAGTTTCCAACATTATATTGTCTGTTATAAAAATGGTAAGCCTTGGGTGACCCCGGGAGTGTATTCTGAGGTCACTGACGGTAATACTTTCAAAGGAGAATTTGGGGGTGTTACAAAATGTCAATCAAGTCTAGCTCTCTTAATGAAGTATCAATCGTGTTGTTGAACAATGCTTTATCATTACCATAGCATTTGGTGAATCAGACTATATGAGGAACATGTAAAGATATATTGTTTTACTCATTTCATTTTCCTTTGAACTCTTTTGTCCACATTGGAAAAAATTGAAGTTCACCCTTGTACAATTTTGTGAATATGCAGACATATGATTTGTTGGGGATGTTATGTGTTGTTGAAACATTCATTTGGTTGCTAAGACTTGCCATCAGCTTCACATCTATGTGGTTTTTAAATCAAACAAGCCATACTACTTAAAGGTAACTCCATCATGGCCCAACATAACATTGAAATGTCTAGCTATTCATTTAGAGGCCTAACTTAACCTTGGTATTCATTCACTATTTGTGAAATTGTAATCCTTTAAACCGATAATTTATATAGTACACAAATACTTGTTGAAGACTGAAAAGATTGTATTCCTTGTAGCCTTGTAGGTTCCTTGAACTAGATACCAATATCCATTGTTAAAATACTCATTTACAATGTTCCACTTAGTCTAACAAACTCCGTTAGCAAACTGTTTGGTGTGGAAAATCACTCGAACAAATATTTTTTCGAAATCAGCTGCTATAAATTCATTCCTTGAATGACTGACTATGTGTGGTTTCAGGTCTATTTGCTGGACTATTGTTTGCAAGGGTCAAGATGTCTTGAAAGGCTTGTCCAGCCACAATTGCAAGAAGCCTTGCATAGGGCCTGAAAAATATGGAGTCGTCTATTTTATTTTTATTTTTATTTTTTGTTAGCAAAGGTTTACCTTTATCTAATTGTTTATTGTTATTTTCAAAATAAACAATCCATACTTTTTGGGCATGTTCGTCTTGTCTATGCAATTGAATTAATGAGGATTTTATCTTATACAATTTATGTTGGATTGGTTTTACCAATATGCATGTAGTTCTTATATAGGGACATATTATTTGCAAGGGAAAAAGAGATGCATCAAAATTACTTGTGGGATAGCTTTATAGTCCATCCCGTGTTTGGCGACTTATCTACTGAAAAGTGATAACTGAATGGTCAACCACTGTTATTTTGAATTGGGTTTTCATGTCTCAATGTTATCAATTGATTCATGGTAAAAGATGTAAGAGTAGTTGTAATCTTAATCGATCAAGCTAGACCTTCAGGTTATACATAAATATATATATATATAATGAAAACCTAAAAAGGTTAGAGATTTGTGTTTATTTATGCAACTAATGACGAACACAGGGGTTTTATTGTTGAGATGAAGGGTCCAATTGACATCAAATCAATTGTTTCATACAATGCATAAGGCATCAATGTCAAAATGGAGTCAAAAGATGATTTTATTATGTATTAGGTATTCCATACGACAAGCTCATTGTCCTTTCTGCGGAACCAAAGAGATGAAGTTGATAGTTTTGTTTGTTATACACAGGGAATAAAAGAAGTTTGGTTGAAATTGCCAATCAAACTTGCAAACCTTACTGAAATTGCAGTTGAGGCTGTAACACCCCCAAAATATCTTTGAAAATATTACCGCTAGTGACCTCAGAATACACATCTGGGGTCACCCAAGGCTTACCGTTTTTATAACAAATGATATAATAGTGTAAACTTTATTAAGTAGTGTGAAAATTGACCAAATAATGTCTCATACCGACGTTGCAAATTACAATTGATAACGAAACCAGATACAGAAAACGTATATTATAGCGGAAGTCTTTGAAATAAATAAAATGCCACAAAGGGGTTTTGAACCGTGTGATCTTACGCCAGAATCTTCAACCTTAGGAAACACTTAAAATAGCAACTGCCTTCAACGTCGGATTTCTGGCCTTCACAGCTGAGGAAATTTACCTGATGTGCCGTGTGAGACGGATGACACCAGCCAACCATGCAAAATAAAATAACGGTTGGTCAGTATAATGAAAGACTACGCAAGGGTACAAAGAAAAGGTTCTAAGTAGTCGTATTAAGTTACAACCATCGCTTCTCGAATAATAGCCGATATACGATGTGAACTCCAATACTTCCACGGGAACGCAAGAAAAGGAATGATTGAAGAGAAGACTCCAAAGGAATTGAGTCTTATAGGAAATGTATGAAATTGTTTGGGAACGTTAAGTTTTCACACAAGTTTAAAAACGACCTTGATTATTTGGGTCCACGACCAACCTCACCGCGTAATGCGAATCCAGATTGGAAAGAGGACTTACTCTAACAAGAGTCCGGGCGGTTTCCACGTTGTACTCCTCGCCCGAGGGTATATTAATTATGTGCATAAAAGCACTTATCTTATTTACTTCCACAACGTACATTCACGTTAAAACTTTTAATTCACATCATCTCAATACAAGAGATATCTTTGGGAACGAATCCCGAATGTTGGCACTAGCTAAGTGCACCTACCACTTGAATAAGGGTATGGTCATGACCAAAGGTACTAGGGCAAAATCCTCCTAATACCAGTTATAAAGAAACGACTAGACCTCGCAAGGTACATAGCATTCCTACGAATACTCGTGCTAACTACACATAAGTTCACACATAAATCCACACCAAAATCCATTACGGTAATATCATATAGAACTATATAATAGCGTTGTTTCTAGCAATATATACAACTTATTATAAATCCATATTTTAACACATCGTTTTGTCAAATCTGTTCCCAAACACAAAACAACAACTTTATTACAACTTAATTAAACAATCAAATAATTGATAATCAAGGGAAATATGGAATAATAAACAAGAGTGAACCACCACTTGCCTTAGCTTAAACGAATGAGAGATCGGGTTCGAGATCTGGGAATTTGAATTTGTGCACGGTTGCCTACTAAAATTCCCGTTGAATTTTATCGCCATTCCGTAGGGTCGGATCCCAATTCGCACAACCAGCCATGGATACGAGCACATTCCAACCCGACGACGCATACGAGACGAGTTTTAAGACAAGAAAACCTAATTAGATACGATACGAAAAGACGAAACAAAACGAAGGAAAGGAAAGAGGCAGTGCTGCGGTCGCGGTTAGCATAGCCGCGATCGCGGCTTGCTGGGTAAAGCCGCGGCTGCGGCAGAAGGGGCCATGATCGCGGGCCATGCCTTGGCCAAGATCGCGGGACTCTGCCCAGCCGTGGTAGCGGTGGATGGAGCCGTAGTCGCGGGACTCCATCCCGACACGAGCTTAGATCAAACTTTGGAGCCATACCGACGTCGATGAGGCGCGGATCATTGCTTTTTGAACAATTGCGCACCACCACCACTCCAGGGACTTCACAACGGCGTCGACCTCAGATTCCGGCGATGACAACTCCGACGACAAACACCACAACAACGAGAGGAAGAGAGGAATGAGAATGGTGGAGAAGATCGGTGGATCTGAGCCCTATTTATAGGCTCAGAATGGAGCTCCCCCACTTAATGAGAGGAAGCACAACTGATTAGCATCCCTCAACCGGCCGCTCGGAGAAGAAACGCCGGACCTCGAATCGTCGGTGTCACAGAGAAGACGAGGAAGAAGATGAAGCAAAGTGTCGCGATCGCGTTTTCAGAACCGTGATCGCGGTTTGACCTTTGCCAAAACCGCGCCCGCGGGCAATGTCGCGCCCATGGTTTTAATACCGCGGTCACGGGCAATGTCGCGCCTGCGGTTTCAATATCGTGGTCGCGGCAATGCCGCGCCCGATGGCAATGCCGCGCCCGTGGCTCTCGGCCTTGATCGCGGTAATGCTTTAATCTTGTTTTTAGCACTCCTCCAACAATTAGAATCCAAATATCTCATTAAACGTATATCATCACATTCAAATGGTTCTTACAGAGGTCCCGAACTTGTCTAACACGTCTTGCATACAAAACGAGAGTTGGGACTTTTAGGGGTTATTACAATACCTCCCCCTTAAAAAAAAGTTTCGACCCCGAAACTAGGCCGAAAACAGCTCGGGAAAATGACTTTGCATATCAGAATCAGTAATCCAAGTTTCCCAAGTCACCTCCTCAGATCCTGCCTTAGACCAGAGGATTCTTACTAACGGTACCACCTTGTTCCTCAGGTGCTTCTTGCGGCGTTCGAGAATACACACAGGTCTCTCCTCGTATGTACCATTTGCCTAAATCTCGATGTCGTCATAACTCAACACATGAGACTCATCTGGCACATACTTTCTCAACAGGGACACATGAAACACGTTATGCATATGATGCGCCAACGGCGGCAATGCCAAACGATATGCTAAAGATCCAACTCTGTCAAGGATCTCGAATGGTCCCACGTAGCGAGGGTTGAGCTTCCCACGCTTGCCGAACCTAAACACACTCTTGGATGGCGACACCCTGACAAACACCTTGTCACCTACCTCAAACTCGACATTCCTGCGCTTCAAATCAACATAAGACTTTTGTCGACTCTGAGATGTAAGCATCATTTGTCTGATCAAGGCAATATCCGAGGCAGTCCTCTCGACTAACTCCGGTCCGAGCAGAATCTTGTCGGCATTCTCATCCCAATAAATCAGAGATCTGCACTTTCGACCGTACAAAGCCTCGAATGGTGCCATCTTGATGGTGGAATGCCAGATGTTGTTGTACGTGAATTCAATCAGACTTAAGTTGTTCTCCCAGCTGGTCGGACGATCCAGCACACAACCTCTCAGCATATCCTCTAGTGTCTGAGGATGAAACGCAGTACTGAACCTCAACTCAGTTCCTATGGCCTTGTGGAGTTCCTTTCAGAACCTCGACATAAATCGGCCATCACGATCCGATGCAATGGTTTTTGGCGTACCATGCAATCAAACAATCTCGTGTAGGAATACTTCTGATAGCCTCTGAGTTCCCCAAGTTGACTTGATGGCCATGAAATGAGCACTCTTTGTGAGCCGGTCAATGATCACCCATATAGCATCCTTCTGACTCTGAGTCTTCGGCAACCCTGTGACGAAGTCCATCGCAATATCCTCCCATTTCCACTCTGGCACTGGGAGAGGTTGCAATTCACCGCCTGGTCTACGGTGTTCAATCTTGACCTTCTGACAAGTCAAGCATCTCGCCACAAACTCTGCTACATCCCACTTCATGTTGGGCCACTAGAATTTCTCTCTGAGGTCCTTGTACATCTTATTGGATCCTGGATGTACAGAATAAGCTGATGAATAGGCCTCCTTCATCATCAATTGACGAAGGCCATCTATGTCAGGCACACAGATCTGATCTTGAAACCAAAGTGATCCATCATCTTGAATCACGAATCCCGGAGCTTTCCCATCCACCACTTTACTCTTAACTTCACTAAGATCATATCATCAACCTGCTTCTCCCTGATCTGATCGAGTAGCGTAGCCTGAATCTCCAACAGACTCAGGCATCCTCGACGCTGATCATACAAGACATCAATCTCGCACAATCCTTGCTGCAGTTCGGTTTGAGCAGCGAGCAGAGCTACCACGGTCTCGTGCAGCGTCTTCCAGCTTAAAGCATCGGCTACCACGTTAGCCTTGCTCGGATGATACAGCAACTCTATGTCGTAATCCTTGAGCAGCTCTAACTAGCGACGTTGCCTCATATTCAACTCCTTCTGAGTGAACACATACTTGAGACTCTTGTGATCGGTAAAGATCTGGCATCTAATACCATAGAGATAGTGCCTCCAAATCTTCAGCGCGAAAACCACAGCTGCTAACTCTAGATCATGTGTTGGATAGTTCGCTTCATAGGGCTTCAATTGACGAGATGCGTATGCAATAACTTTCCTTTTCTGCATTAATACACATCCTAACCCATGTTTTGAAGCGTCACTATAGATCACATAACCATCAGTTCCTTCTGGTAGTGCCAGAACTGGTGCGGACGTCAGGCACTTTTTCAACTTCTGAAAACTTGCCTCGCACTTGTCGTCCCATATGAACTTCTTGTGAACCTTGCGGAGCAATCCGGTCATGGGTAGAGCGATCTTTGAAAATCCCTCCACGAACCGTCGGTAATACCCTACAAGTCCTAAGAAACTGCACACCTCCTTCACGTTCTGAGGTCGCTTCCAGTCAGCTACCGCTTCGATCTTCTGAGGGTCGACCATCACCCCATTCTCATTAATCACATGGCCTAAGAAAGCCACTTCTTTAATCCAGAAGTCACACTTAGACAACTTAGCATACAGCTGATTTTGTCTAAGAACTGACAATGTGATATGAAGACGCTCCTCGTGAACTTCCTCGTTCGGAGAATAGATCAGGGTATCGTCGATAAAGACCACCACGAACTTGTCCAGATACTGATGGAAACATTTGTGCATCAGATCCATGAAGACTATCGGAGCATTTGTAAGCCCAAATGACATGACTACGAACTCGTAGTGTCCATATCTCGTTCGGAACACAGTCCTCGGGATATCTTCCTCACGAATCCTGAGCTGATGGTAACCAGACCTCAAATCGATCTTGGAAAAGACTTTCGCTCCCTACAGTTGATCCAAAAGATCATCTATCCTTGGCAAAGGATACTTATTCTTGATGGTGACCTTGTTCAACTCTCGATAGTCAATACAAAGTCTGAACAAACCATCCTTTTTCTTGACAAACAAGACATGAGCGCCCCAAGGCGATGCACTCGGCCTTATATATCCTTTCTCGAGTAGCTCCTCAAGTTGTTTCTTCAACTCTTGCATCTCCGCTGGAGCCATCCGATAGGGTGCTTTAGAAATCGACGAGGTTCCAGGCTCTAGATCAATAGTGAACTCTACGTCACGATTCGGGGGTAAACCGGGTATCTCTTCAGGGAAGACATCAGGATACTCACATATGACAGGAACATCATGAACTGAAGTCTCATCCTTTTTGGGTTTATCCAGATAACACAGGTACCCGACACAATCTTGTCGCAGTAGCTTAAACGCAGACATTGCATTTATCAACTTCCTATTATCACCGTCATTACAACCCTTGAATCTACATAGAAACTGGCCCCCAGATGAAACTGTCACTGTCCTCGAGCTAAAATCGATTACCGCCCCGTGACGTGTCAGTCAGTCCATCCCGAGAATGATGTCGTATGGAGCCATGGCTATACAAATCAAGTCGGCTTCGAACTTCTAACCTTGAATGGTAATCGGAAATTCCGATAGTCGTTTGATCCCTACTAATTGCTCACCATTGGGAAGGTTTACCACAAATGGTTCGCAAGATTCATTGCACTTCAACCCTAACTTACTCACACACTTCTCCGAAATAAAGGAATGAGTGGCACCCGAATCAAACAATATGCAAATTGATGTAGAGTGAAGGTATATAGTACCTTGGGCAATCAGAGCGTTTGGTCCGTCAGCCTCACGCATCTCGTACAGCCGCTGAACCTGACTCATTGGAGCAGTTGGAGCCTTTCCCTAGTTCTGAGCAGTTGTTTGCATCGAGGTGCTAGGAGTCCCTACATGCTTGAATCGAGGTAGGTTATTATGGCTAACTGACCCTTGTTACGACTCAGCCTCCTTCTGCCTCCTTTGAGGACAAAAAGTCTGCAAATGTCCTTCCTTCCCGCATGCAAAGCACGTTCTCTTACCCTTTGATGTGTCCTTGTCTCCTATGACAAGCCGAATTGCCAAAGGTGGTGCCTTGGATCTAGTCTTGGTTGGGAAGTCACGTCTGAACGTCTCAGTTGGTGAAGATGATGTTGTACGAGTTGAAGAACGCGATGTTGAATGTGGTGGTGATCACGGTGGTGACGATTGATGGAAAGATGATTGCGGTGGCGGAAACGATTGAATGGAGGAATAGACGACTTGATGGAACAAGTCGTTGGTGTCGTAGCGTCGACTGCGGGTGTTGTAGTGTCGATTGCGGATGTCGTAGCATCGACTGCGGAAGGGATAAGCTCGATGGAGATCGAGTGGTTACCGTAGCGTCGGCGGCGGAGTGAATGGGGATGAGAGGGATAAGGGTGACGTTCGATCAAGGGAAGGAGGGATTAACACTCGACTTTAAACCTTGAACTTTAACTTGAACATGAGAAATAACAATAACAAAGTAGGGTATAAATAGGGAGAGGTGAGACGTCGGATGGGCCGAGTCGAACCTCGTGGGCTAGCCCATGCAAGAATGCAAAAGGCACAAACCCTAAAAGATAGAATGACAGAAAGGAAACTATCTTAAAACATTATAAATAAGGAAACTATCTAAAACGCTGTAAATAAGGAAACTATCTAAAGCAGACCGGAAATACCAAATATAGATAATGTCTCAAAAAGAACGCGTGAAACTCATGAACGCGTTGAAGGCTTTGACGTGATCATCACGTGAGACGACGAAGTGTCACAGTCTTCAGAAGAACGCGTTCTTTCACTCTCGATGGTGGCGAGGACGACGAGTCTTGGATTGTCGTCTGGGCTTCCTTGGTTGGCGACGGCGCGTGCGATGAGAGACGCGACGGCGGTGACGATGGCCTTGGACCTAGACCTTGTCACTAGACCATCTGAGCGTAGGCTCATGGCTTCTTCCTCATCTTGGGCCATCATGGGAGGCAGGGTCACATCACCCTCCCCCACTTGGCTGTGAAGCGTCCTTGCTTCACCATCATCAAACTCTGGCTCAACATATGGTGTTAAGTCTGCGACGTTGAAGGACGCGTGAACTCCGAAATCTGGTGGGAGCTCGAGTTGATATGCATTGTCCCCTATGGCTTTGACCACGCGGAAGGGACCATCTCCACGCGATGCCAATTTATGCTTTCGCCGCGATGGGAACCTCTCATTTCGCAGATGCACCCAGACAAGGTCTCTGGGGGCAAAGACGACGCGGCGGCCTGAATTCTTCTGTGAGGCATACTGCGCGGCCCTCCTCTCCAGCTGTTCCCGGGTTCGTTGATGAAGCTCCTGGACTTGCTCAGCGCGATTGGACGCTGAGACATGCACTGGGTCTTGGAGAGGACGCGGCGACAAATCCAGTGGTGTCAATGGGTTGATGCCATACACCACTTCGAATGGTGTCAACTTGGTCATTGTGTGCCTGCATCTATTGTAACAAAACTCGACAATTGATAGTAAGTCCTCCCAACGCTTAGGGTTGGCTTTTAGCATCGTGCAAAGGAGGGCTCCTAGAGTTCTATTTGTGACATCAGTTTGGCCATCGGTTTGGGGGTGGTAGCTAGTCGAGAATAGGAGTTTGGTTCCTAGCTTTCCCCAAAGAGTTCTCCAAAAATGACCAACGAACTTAGAATCCCTATCACTAACTATGGTACGCGGGACTCCATGAAGACGGACCACATGCTCAAAGAATAGATCAGCAATCTCACTAGCACTATGGGTAGTCTTACAAGCAATAAAATATGCCATCTTAGAAAACCTATCTATGACCACAAAAATGGAGTCTTTACCTCGTCTAGAGAGGGGCAAACCCGTGATGAAATCCATAGACAAATCTTCCCAAGGGGCACTCGGAATGGGCAAGGGAGTGTAGAGGCCGTGAGGACTAGACTTAGCTTTGGCTCTCTGGCAAGTCACACAACTTCTACAAAACCTAGTCACTTGGTGAGTCATCTTAGGCCAAAAGAAGTGTTCTCTAAGCGCGGCTAAGGTTTTCCTAATCCCAAAATGTCCATGACTTGCGTGTGCTTCCTCAATCAATAGGAGCCTAATGGAGGCTGTAGGAATGCATAGACGACTAGCCTTGTACAAATAACCCTCAGAAAGGTAAAAGGTCTCAAACTCACGCGATCTTAGGCAATGCTCAAGAATAGGGGCAAAGAAAGGGTCACTAGCATATAAATCATTAATTAAAGCAAAACCCAAAATTTTAGTTTGCACATGAGTCAAGAGAACATACCTGCGAGATAACGCGTCAGTAACAATGTTATCTTTTCCTTTCTTGTGAACAACGACATAAGGAAATGTCTCCAGAAACTCCACCCAGCGAGCATGGCGGCGATTGAGGTGAGCCTGGCTCTTCAAGTAGCTCAACGCGGCGTGGTCGCTGTGGATGACAAATTCATGCGGCCAAAGGTAATGCTGCCATGTCTTCAGCACGCGTACTAAGGCATAAAGCTCTTTGTCATAGGTGGGGTAATTGAGTGTGGCTCCTGTGAGCTTCTCACTGAAGTAGGCAATCAGCCTCTTCTCTTGGTTTAGCACACCACCAATGCCTATGTCTGAGGCATCACACTCCACTTCGAAGTGTTTGGTGAAATCTGGAAGCTGGAGCAAAGGCGCTTGGCACAACGCGTTCTTCAAGGCAGAGAAGGCACATTCATGGGACTCAAGCCACAAAATTGTGCTTCCTTTCTTGGTGAGCTCATGTAGTGGTGCGACAATGGAAGAGAAATCGCGTACAAAACGCCGATAAAAGCCCGCGAGACCTAGAAAGCTTTGCACCTGTGTCGGTGTGGTAGGCGTAGGCCAGTCCTTGATGGCCGCGATCTTCTCATTATCAACGCTTAAACCATCGCTACTCACAATCTAGCCCAGAAAGTTGGTGGACTCGGAGCAAAATGAGCACTTTGCTAGATTGGTAAACATGCGCTCTTGTCGAAGGCATTCGAGCACTTGGCAAAGGTGATCGACATGGTCTTCTAGGCTCCGGGAATACACAAGGATGTCATCGAAATAAACGACAACAAACTTGCCAAGGAAAGATCTCAACACGTGGTTCATCACGCGCATGAAGGTGTTGGGCGCGTTCGTGAGCCCAAATGGCATGACGAGCCACTCGTAGAGCCCATACTTCGTCTTGAACGTTGTTTTCCACTCATCACCTTCTTTCATTCTGATCTGGTGATAACCACTCTTCAAATCAATCTTGGAGAAGAGTGTCGTGCCATGAAGTTCATCAAGCATATCATCAAGACGTGGAATAGGGTGCCTATACTTGACTTTGATCTTGTTTATGACACGGAAATCAACACACATTCTCCAGGTGCCATCTTTCTTGGGCACAAGGATCACAGGCACTGCACAAGGGGAAAGAGATTCTCGTACGTACCCGCGATCTAACAATTCTTGGACTTGGCGCTGTAGTTCTTTGGTCTCTTCTGGACCAGCTCTATAAGCAGCGCGGTTGGGCAAAGAAGCACCTGGAACAAGATCAATCTGGTGCTCAATGCCTCTCAGGGGAGGTAAACCTTGTGGCAATTCAGCTGGGAATACATCACGGAACGCGTCAAGCAACTTCGCGATCGATGATGGTAAGACCGCGTTCTTCGATGATTCTGGTATGCACGGGGTTGGCACAAGTAGAAAACATGGCGCTTTGTGATAAGCGCTACTTTGTAGAGCTTAAGTAAGAGTCATTAGAGGGTTTATTGGTGTCATTCGGGTAGATTTAGGCACATTCATGTGCATGGCATTTGGGGGCGAAGTTTGGTGTTTTTGAAGGTGTTTGAGCTATATTGGAGATCACTGGAGACACTGAGGAGGAAGCCACCAATAGAAGATGCCAATGGAGTGAAGAGAAGAGTAGAAGAACAGTGGGTTGAATTCAAATGGTTCGTTCTCTTTACTCAGATGTCCAAATGGAGTGATTCCAATTCGAGGAGTTAGATATTGAAGTCCACTGCAAGTCCTCAAAATATGAGCGCAATCCGAGTTGGGAATCAAAAGTTATGGCGTTTTTACTGAAGTGTCGCAGATGCTGAAGGCCAATGAAGCTTACCGCTCCCCGCGGCAGGAAGGCCACCGCACCCCGCGGTGGTAAGGCGCTGACGAGATTTATTTCCGAGTTTTATTTCTGTTTTTCTTTTATCCGAGACTTTATATTTCGGAATGTTATTATTTCCTTATTTTATTCCATATTGGTTTCCTAGTATTTAAGACTATTTTAGAACACTTTGTGGTAAACCCTAGTTGCCACCGTTTTACGTATTTTTCTCTCACAAACCCTAATGGAGAACTAAACCTCCATTGTTGCACTTGACAGTTTGAAGCCAGCAATTGATTGGTTGTGAGTTTTCTACTCTTGTTCGTTTTCCTATCTAGTTGGATTAATTCTCTTGTGCTTGATTGATTATTGGTTTATGTTGATTTATCTAGATTGATCACCTAGGTTTATTGATATCTTCCTAGTTGCTAGGACTTGTGATTTCGGGTTTGGGTTGCATATCTAGTAGCGAGCACAATTGTTGCGTATAGGGGATCCGAGCGCTTCATCGTGAGAGAGAGTTAATTGCATGCTTATAGTAACGGGTTGTTTCTATTGCATGTATCTTGTTGAATCCTTGGTTGAATGCTATTGCTTCATTGAGTCTTGAAGGTTTTCGGATTTGATTTAGTAATAAGTACTATTAGGGTTGGTAGAACCTTATCTAAGATCGGGATAAGAACAACTATAGGAATATTAAGAACTTGAGATTGATAGAATTCCGTGATCGACCTATCTATTGTTGTGTGGATCTCTGTTGAGTATGGCACTTTTCCCCATTATATTTACAACCGTTTCCTATGAACTTATTTACTTGCTTTGTTTACTTTGGTTACGATAAACACTATAAACCCCCCCTAGTTCCTAGTTGGTGACTGTGAATTGCAAAGATAGATAACCTGACTCTCTGTGTGATGAGGAGTCGACCCCACCGTTAGTGCCAAACTTTGATGGACCGATCACTAGGTCAAGGTCGAAGGAACTGCGTCAAGAGCTGGAGACGTTTATGGCACATGCACTATCACATGACAAAGAGGACAAGTCCAAAGTCAAGGCGTTGACTTTAATGGTCAACGTTACCTATGTTTAATGGTCTTATTAATTTCTAAGTTGGATATTTTTAGGATTATTATTTAATTGTGTTAAGCTTTCTATTTTCGGATATTTTGGAAACAATTATAGCCTTTTTGGGAAGCATAGGGCCGGCCACATTAGGGTATTAATAGGCTCCCTTGTCTTCTTCCTTAGGCAGATTTCTCATAATTGTTAAACACAAAACAGAGCTTTGTTTGCTTTGAACGCTACTCCCCGTGAGAGTCTCAATCGATTGTTACTTCTTCGCTTAGTTGTTTTTGTCTTTGTCAAGTTCCTCTGGAGTTGGTGATTTCGTACATCTTAAGCATCCTCTCCGTGCTCCAAGTTCGTTAGCGATTCTTGGTTGTGTGGCGTTGTAGAGATCAGGTTGGTAGATCGTTCGACAAGGTTCCTTGCTATCAACACAAGAGGGTTTTCTCGTCGTTTCTATTGGTTCTTTCTTATCATTCCTTCATTTGTTTCACTCCGCCATATTCTAATTGTTCTTGTTTTCTTTTGTTTTGAGATTCGTTGCCTAGATCCACCCCGACGCGGCTAACCCCGTATCAATTGGTATCAAGAGCTTTGCGGCTTCGGATCGCCTTTGACGGTTACCAGATTCATCATCACGAAAATTGAATCTTCCTGTTTCTCAATCGCCAATTGAATTTCTTTGTTTGAGTCACATTAGTGAATTGATTAGTCTGACTGATTGTTTACTTTTGTTTGTCTTGGAAAGGAGTTCGTTGTGGTTGATTGTGACTACGAGGATCAACAAAAAACCATACCAAAAACCACAAAAAAAAAATTCGGCCCCTCACCCACCATTGTTGTACGTCCCCAAGCTTGGCGAGCAAGACAACCAAGGCGTCCAGGTTCGTGCTAGCGCAAGAGATCCGGTTGTTACATTTTTGGTAATTTTCAAGATACTTGCTTAATTTTCTAGAGATTTTATTTTAATTTAGTGGTGTAATATCCCAGGAAAAAGAAGTTGCCTAAGAAAAAAAAAAGGAAGGCATCTGGGATTCTTGTAATTGAAATTTTATCTCTAGGGAAATTTTGTTAGATTACCAAAGATAAGATTGTAACAGCAAAGGAAGGTTTGCACGTCTCCCTGCCGCTGCAACTTTTCGACGCCGCCGGTCTCCTCTCATCGCCCGCCGACTCGCAAGTTTCACCACCACCCGTTCTGCCGACTCGCAAGCTTCACCATCACCAACCTCGTCCCTGCCGCTGACCCGGCCGACACCCGACCGGGTCCTGACTGAGTTTCCCTCAGTCGCGCCCCACCCGGCCTGACTCCACCCGAAACCCGGCCGGGTCATGGCCGAGTTTCCCTCAGTCGAGCCCTACCCGTCCCCCTCTTGTCCGACCCTTCTACCCTTCCGCCTCCCTCTGGTCACTTTCGGCTCCGACTGGCTTCGTTCTGAGTCGACAACGGTACGTCTTTCTGACTTGCAATTCACATTTCTTGAGTTCGAAACACATACATAGCCCCATCTTTGGTTGCAATTCATTCTTGTAACTACAGTTGTGTCGCTTTCTTGTTGAGTCGTTCTCTAGTCTCGCTTTTGTTTGAGTCATTTTCGTCGTACTTCTACTTGGCTCGTCTTCTACATCACTGCTTGACCTTGAATTGCTGCTTCTAGAGAGCACACAGAGAACTTGTCATTTACGAGCCTAACTTCGCAGGTTGTTCGATCGCCGAGTGCAAACACTTGAGAGTTTTTGGTTTTACTCACCTTAACGTCTTTCTGTGTTCGTCTAAGTGGTGATCATGTCAGGTTCCGGCGATGAACAGGTTACCGCGAATGGTTCCCTTGTCGATATGCAAGCCATGCTGCAACAGTTGTCTTCTACGGTCGCCCAGCTGTCGACGAAGTTTGACGCTTTGGAGAATCGCCCCATCCAACGACCGGCTGCGCAGGAGCACATTGGCCCATCCAATGGCGCACCATTCCCGGCCACCGAGCCCCTAGTCGACCAAGCCGCGGCCTACCAAGCAGCTATGGACACGCAGCAGCTCCCGAGAGCACATGGCACCAATCGACCGCGTCCTATGGCCGCCCGTCGGCAACCGCCTCCCGCGCATCGTGATAGGTTTGATTCACCTCCTATGTCTCTTCGTTCTAGTTTATGGGGTGATGATGATATGCAGGACTCTGAGCGCGAGGAGCGTAATGAATGGCGTCCTTACCGTCCACGAAATGACCGCGAGCAGCCTCGGCGACGTGAAGCCGAGCAAGATGGGATTGGACGGATCAAAGTGAAGATCCCGGCTTTTGATGGCAAGTGTGACTCGGACGTCTACCTCGAGTGGGAGAAGAAGATTGAGCAGATTTGGAGTTGCCACAATTTTCCCAAAAATAAAAAGGTACAACTCGCTGCTCTTGAATTTGTTGGTTATGCTTTGGTTTGGTGGGATTCTGTGGTGAAGGCTCGAAGACAAGCCATGGACCCTCCGGTCGCCACATGGAACCAGATGCGAGCTATGATGAGGGCCCGCTTCGTGCCTCGTCACCACAATAGGGTTCTCCGAAACCGTTTGGAGACTATGAGGCAAGGCGCCTTAGGTGTTGAAGAGGTCTACAACAATATGCAGATAGCCATGGCACGCGGCAACGTCGTCGAGGATGAAGAAGCCACGATGTCCAGGTATCTTCGTATTTTGCATCCTCATTTAGCTGACACTATAGAATTGTATCCCTATTCTACCATGACAGATTTGCTTCACCAAGCAATTAAAGTGGAGAGACAATTCAAGTCCAGCTACAGCCAACAACACCGCACGGTACCACAACGCCAAGCATGGCGTCCCGACCAGCAGCAGGGCCGCAACACCCAACAGCGAACCCGCCCCGCGGCCGGTCAGCCTCGCGGCAACGAGTCCAATTCTCGTGGTCCGTACCCCTCTACCTCCACCGCACCACAACAGCCCACACGACCCGCCCCTTCAGCTACACGAGGTAACCCTACTGAGCCTACTCCTAGAGCTAGAGATATCACTTGCTTTAAATGTCAAGGAAAGGGTCATTACATGAAGGATTGTCCTAATACTCGTGTTTTGATGATTAATCATTTGGGTGAGTTGGAGTCTGAATCTGACAATGAGCATGATAATTTAGTTGCTAGCAATGATATGAATGAGCATGCCGATGATGATGTTTTGGATTTTATTGAATATGAGCATGGTGATTCATTAATTGTTAGGAGGACTTTGCATGTTAATCAAGCTCCTTGTGATGATAATCAGCGTCAGAATTTATTTCATACCAGATGTCTTGTTAAAGGAAAAGTGTGCAACATGATTATTGATGGTGGTAGTTGTTGTAATATTGCTAGTGTTGAGTTAGTTAATAAACTGCAACTCCCTAATTTTTTGCATCCTAGACCTTATAGACTTCATTGGATGAATGACTGTGGTGAACTCAAGGTGAATAGGCAAGTTAAACTTACTCTTAAGCTAGGAACTTATGAGGATCAAATTTTATGTGATGTTGTTCCTATGCAAGCTTGTCATATTTTGTTGGGTCGTCCTTGGCAATTTGATAGACATGTTATTCATGATGGACGTACTAACCAGCATGCCTTTGAGTTTCGTGGTAGGAAAGTGGTGTTGAAACCGATGACGCCGCTTCAAGTGGCTGAGGCTTATGATAAGAAAAGAGAGGCCGACCGTAAGGGTAAGTCCCCAGCCGACCCTTCCCCTGGCACCCCACGGACTGACCTCACCCTCGCCTCCTCCCCTACCATTAGCCCACCCCACGGCCGAGTGCTCCTAGCATCCAGCCGAGCCCACCTGGTCGATTACCTTCCCCCGGACGTCGCCCTCATGTCCCTTTGCCAGGCCTATACCATGTTAGGTGACGACGACCGAGCTACACTCCCAGCTATTGTCCGGACCCTTTTAGATGAGTTCCTTGATGTATTCCCGGATGAGATACCCCCTGGCCTACCCCCTATTAGAGGCATTGAGCACCAGATAGACCCGATTCCCGGTGCTACCCTACCCAACCGGCCTGCCTATAGGATGAACCCTACTGAGACCCAAGAAATCCAGAACCAAGTCCAGGACCTTCTGGATAAAGGGTATGTTCGAGAGAGCCATTCCCAGTGTGCTGTGTCTGTCTTACTCGTCCCCAAAAAGGACAATACTTGGCGTATGTGTGTTGATTGTAGGGCTATTAATAATATTACGATCAAGTACAGGCACCCAATTCTGAGGCTCGATGACATGTTGGATGAGCTCCATGGCGCCTCCACCTTCTCTAAGATAGATCTTCGCAGTGGCTACCATCAAATCAGGATGAAGGAAGGAGACGAGTGGAAGACAGCATTCAAGACTAAGTTTGGTTTGTATGAGTGGCTTGTTATGCCTTTCGGTTTGACTAATGCCCCCTCTACTTTTATGCGTCTTATGAATCATGTCTTGAGATCATTTATTGGTAGATTTGTTGTAGTTTACTTTGATGATATTCTGGTTTACAGTAAATCTATGGAAGCACATGCTGAGCACCTCAGGGAAGTTTTATCCACTCTCAGAGTTGTACAGTTGTATGGAAATCTGAAGAAGTGTGATTTTTGCACTGACAGAGTTGTGTTTCTTGGTTTTGTAGTGAGTGCTCATGGACTGCAAGTCGATCAGGAGAAGGTGTAAGCCATCCGTGACTGGCCGACCCCGAAGAACTTAGGTGACGTGCGCAGTTTCCACGGCCTGGCTGGCTTCTACAGGCGGTTCGTCAGAGATTTTAGCACCATTGCAGCCCCGCTGACGGAAATCACTAAGAAGAATACTCCATTCCGGTGGGGTGAACCTCAAGAAACAGCGTTCCAGACTCTCAAGGATCGTTTGACACACGCGCCATTGCTGGTTCTGCCTGACTTCACTCGCCCCTTTGAAGTGGAGTGTGACGCTTCTGGCATTGGTATTGGTGGAGTCCTTATACAGGAAGGTAAGCCTATTGCCTTCTTTTCTGAAAAGTTGAAAGGTGCGTGCTTGAATTATTCTACTTATGATAGGGAATTATATGCCTTGTTTAGAGTGCTGAAAACTTGGCAACACTACCTTTTGCCTAGGGAATTTGTGCTTAAAACTGATCGTGAGTCCTTAAAGCATTTTAGGAGTCAAGATAAGTTGGATAGGAGGCATGGTAGGTGGATGGAATTCATAGAAACATTTCCCTATGTGATTACGTATAAGAAAGGAAAAGATAATGTAGTAGCCGATGCTCTTTCTAGGAGACATACACTGTTGGGATGCTCGAGTCCTTGGATTCGTGTATATTAAAGAGTTGTATGTTATGGATGCTGATTTTGGTGTGATTTATAAGCATTGTGTGGAAAAGGGTTCATTTGATAAGTTCTTCTTGTTTGATGGATTCTTGTTTCGAGTTGATAAAGTGTGCATTCCTGTTTGTTCTCTACGCTTATTACTTATTGATGAGTCCCATAGGGGTGGATTGATGGGTCATTTTGGTAGAGATAAGACTTATAACATGTTGCATACTCATTTCTTTTGGCCACACATGCTTAGGGATGTCGAGAATTTTATAAAACGATGTGTTGAATGCTTACAGGCTAAATCTAAAGTGAAACCGCATGGTCTTTATACTCCCTTACCTATTCCTTGCTATCCTTGGGTTGATATTAGTATGGATTTTATTGTTGGATTGCCTAGGACTAAGAAGGGGAGAGATTCTATATTTGTGGTTGTCGATAGGTTCTCTAAGATGGCTCACTTTATTGCATGCCATAAAACTGATGATGCTAGGAATGTTGCTGATTTGTTCTTTAGAGAGATTGTTCGATTGCATGGTGTCCCTCGAACTATTGTTAGTGATAGGGATGTTAAATTTCTGAGTTACTTTTGGAAGACCTTGTGGGGTAAACTTGGTACTAAGTTGTTGTTCTCTACTGCTAGTCACCCCCAAACTGATGGTCAAACTGAGGTAACTAACCGGACTTTAGGTACTCTCCTTAGGACTATTATTAAATCTAATCTGAAAAGTTAGGAGGATGCCTTACCACATGTTGAGTTTGCTTATAACCGGACTATTCATTCTTCTACTAATATGTCCCCTTTTGAGTGTGTGTATGGTTTGAATCCCCTAACCCCTTTGGATCTTAAGCCGTTGCCTTTACCGAAATGAGCAGACTTTGATGCTGATAGACAGGTTGAGTTCATGAAGGAGCTGCACGAGCGGACTAAGGCTCGTTTGGAAGCAACTGCGGCGAAGAGCGCAGCCCGAGCTAATCACGGACGGCGTCAAGTGTTGTTCGAGCCCGGCGACTTGGTGTGGCTACACCTGCGCAAGGAACGGTTCCCGGAGCAGAGAAAGTCGAAGTTGTCTCCCAGAGGTGATGGACCGTTCAAGGTGCTGAAGAGAGTAGGCGACAATGCATATGTGTTGGAGCTGCCCGACGACTATGGAGTGAGCCCGATATTCAATGTCGGGGACCTTACTCCTTATGCAGCCGCTGATGTTGATGACTCAAGGATGAGTCCTTTTCAAGAAGGGGAGAATGATGAGGAGTCGACCCCACCATTAGTGCCAAACTTTGATGGACCGATCACTAGGTCAAGGTCGAAGGAACTGCGTCAAGAGCTGGAGACGTTTATGGCACATGCACTATCACATGACAAAGAGGACAAGTCCAAAGTCAAGGCGTTGACTTTAATGGTCAACGTTACCTATGTTTAATGGTCTTATTAATTTCTAAGTTGGATATTTTTAGGATTATTATTTAATTGTGTTAAGCTTTCTATTTTCGGATATTTTGGAAACAATTGTAGCCTTTTTGGGAAGCATAGGGCCGGCCTCATTAGGGTATTAATAGGCTCCCTTGTCTTCTTCCTTAGGCAGATTTCTCATAATTGTTAAACACAAAACAGAGCTTTGTTTGCTTTGAACGTTGCTCCCCGTGAGAGTCTCAATCGATTGTTACTTCTTCGCTTAGTTGTTTTCGTCTTTGTCAAGTTCCTCTGGAGTTGGTGATTTCGTACATCTTAAGCATCCTCTCCGTGCTCCAAGTTCGTTAGTGATTCTTGGTTGTGTGGCGTTGTAGAGATCGGGTTGGTAGATCGTTCGACAAGGTTCCTTGCTATCAACGCAAGAGGGTTTTCTCATCGTTTCTATTGGTTCTTTCTTATCATTCCTTCATTTGTTTCACTCCGCCATATTCTAATTGTTCTTGTTTTCTTTTGTTTTGAGATTCGTTGCCTAGATCCACCCCGACGCGGCTAACCCCGTATCACTGTGGGAGAGTTGTATACTTGCTACGTCGCTGAGGAGAAAAATAAAAAATTGAAAAAGCCAAAAATTTGAAAAAAGGCAAAAATTGAAATCCTGGGATAGGTCGAAAACCCGAAAGGGCGGCCTAGGCAATAAGCAGGTGGCTTGGACCAGCATTAGGCTGGGGTAATATGAGGTCAAGAGTGACGTGAGCTTATGTGAGCACATCTGTGGAAAAAAAATATGAGTGGCTTGGTGAAAACCCAAAAGGGCGCCTTGGCAAAATGAGCGAAAAAGAAGAAGAGTGATTTTAGGATTTCTCATTATTCTTGGCGAGGCGTCATAAGAAGAGGAGTCAAAGAAGGATTGTCGGGTAGGTCACTCTGGGAGACATAAGGAGTCATAGATGGAGGCTAGGATTAGTAATCACTCACGCTTTTAAATGTCCGGGTTAAGCTTGGGGGAAGTACTCTGCTTGCCCCCAGGTTTGTTGATGATGAGGATGTGTTGTAGATGAGATTGGCGCCAGGAGCTTGGCATGGGTTAGGTGACTCTTAGTTGGAGGATATGCTTCCTGAGACCTTGGGTGCTACATTAGAGGAGTGAACTTTCTCTTAGTTTACTCGAGGACGAGCAAAGGTCTAAGCATGGGGGAATTTGATAAGCGCTACTTTGTAGAGCTTAAGTAAGAGTCATTAGAGGGTTTATTGGTGCCATTCGGGTAGATTTAGGCACATTCATGTGCATGGCATTTGGGGGCGAAGTTTGGTGTTTTTGAAGGTGTTTGAGCTATATTGGAGATCACTAGAGACACTGAGGAGGAAGCCACCAATAGAAGACGCCAATGGAGTGAAGATAAGAGTAGAAGAACAGTGGGTTGAATTCAAATGGTTCGTTCTCTTTACTCAGATGTCCAAATGGAGTGATTCCAATTCGAGGAGTTAGATATTGAAGTCCACTGCAAGTCCTCCAAATATGAGTGCAATCCGAGTTGGGAATCAAAAGTTATGGCATTTTTACTGAAGTGTCGCAGATGTTGAAGGCCAATGAAGCTTACTGCCCCCCGCGGCAGGAAGGCCACCGCATCCCGCGGTGGTAAGGCGCTGACGAGATTTATTTCCGAGTTTTATTTCTGTTTTTCTTTTATCCGAGACTTTATATTTCAGAATGTTATTATTTCCTTATTTTATTCCATATTGGTTTCCTAGTATTTAAGACTATTTTAGAACACTTTGTGGTAAACCCTAGTTGCCACCGCTTTACGTATTTTTCTCTCACAAACCCTAATGGAGAACTAAACCTCCATTGTTGCACTTGACAGTTTGAAGCCAGCAATTGATTGGTTGTGAGTTTTCTACTCTTGTTCGTTTTCCTATCTAGTTGGATTAATTCTCTTGTGCTTGATTGATTATTGGTTTATGTTGATTTATCTAGATTGATCACCTAGGTTTATTGATATCTTCCTAATTGCTAGGACTTGTGATTCCGGGTTCGGGTTGCATATCTAGTAGCGAGCACGATTGTTGCGTATAGGGGATCCGAGCGCTTCATCGTGAGAGAGAGTTAATTGCATGCTTATAGTAACGGGTTGTTTCTACTGCATGTATCTTGTTGAATCCTTGGTTGAATGCTATTGCTTCATTGAGTCTTGAAGGTTTTCGGATTTGATTTAGTAATAAGTACTATTAGGGCTGGTAGAACTAATAGTTATCTAAGATCGGGATAAGAACAACTATAGGAATATTAAGAACTTGAGATTGATAGAATTCCGTGATCGACCTATCTATTGTTGTGTGGATCTCTAATGAGTGTGGCGCTTTTCCCCATTATATTTACAAACGTTTCCTGCGAACTTATTTACTTGCTTTGTTTACTTTGGTTACGATAAACACTACAACCCCCCCCCCCCCCCCCTAGTTCCTAGTTGGTGACTGTGAATTGCAAAGATAGATAACCTGACTCTCTGTGGGAGAGTTGTATACTTGCTACGTCGCTGAGGAGAAAAATAAAAAATTGAAAAAGCCAAAAATTTGAAAAAAGGCAAAAATTGAAATCCTGGGATAGGTCGAAAACCCGAAAGGGCGGCCTAGGCAATAAGCAGGTGGCTTGGACCAGCATTAGGCTGGGGTAATATGAGGTCAAGAGTGACGTGAGCTTATGTGAGCACATCTATGGAAAAAAAATATGAGTGGCTTGGTGAAAACCCGAAAGGGCGCCTTGGCAAAATGAGCGAAAAAGAAGAAGAGTGATTTTAGGATTTCTCATTATTCTTGGCGAGGCGTCATAAGAAGAGGAGTCAAAGAAGGATTATCGGGTAGGTCACTCTGGGAGACATAAGGAGTCATAGATGGAGGCTAGGATTAGAAGTCACTCACGCTTTTGGATGTCCGGGTTAAGCTTGGGGGAAGTACTTTGCTTGCCCCCAGGTTTGTTGATGATGAGGATGTGTTGTAGATGAGATTGGTGTCAGGAGCTTGGCATGGGTTAGGTGACTCTTAGTTGGAGGATATGCTTCCTGAGACCTTGGGTGCTACATTGGAGGAGTGAACTTTCTTTTAGTTTACTCGAGGACGAGCAAAGGTCTAAGCATGGGGGAATTTGATAAGCGCTACTTTGTAGAGCTTAAGTAAGAGTCATTAGAGGGTTTATTGGTGCCATTCGGGTAGATTTAGGCACATTCATGTGCATGGCGTTTGGGGGCAAAGTTTGGTGTTTTTGAAGTTGTTTGAGCTATATTGGAGATCACTGGAGACACTGAGGAGGAAGCCACCAATAGAAGACGCCAATGGAGTGAAGAGAAGAGTAGAAGAACAGTGGGTTGAATTCAAATGGTTCGTTCTCTTTACTCAGATGTCCAAATGGAGTGATTCCAGTTCGAGGAGTTAGATATTGAAGTCCACTACAAGTCCTCAAAATATGAGCGCAATCCGAGTTGGGAATCCAAAGTTATGGCATTTTTACTGAAGTGTCGCAGATGGTGAAGGCCAATGAAGCTTACTGCCCCCCGCGGCAGGAAGGCCACCGCATCCCGCGGTGGTAAGGCGCTGACGAGATTTATTTCCGAGTTTTATTTCTGTTTTTCTTTTATCCGAGACTTTATATTTCGGAATGTTATTATTTCCTTATTTTATTCCATATTGGTTTCCTAGTATTTAAGACTATTTTAGAACACTTTGTGGTAAACCCTAGTTGCCACCGTTTTACGTATTTTTCTCTAACAAACCCTAATGGAGAACTAAACCTCCATTGTTGCACTTGACAGTTTGAAGCCAGCAATTGATTGGTTGTGAGTTTTCTACTCTTGTTTGTTTTCCTATCTAGTTGGATTAATTCTCTTGTGCTTGATTGATTATTGGTTTATGTTGATTTATCTAGATTGATCACCTAGGTTTATTGATATCTTCCTAATTGCTAGGACTTGTTATTCCGGGTTCGGGTTGCATATCTAGTAGCGAGCACGATTGTTGCGTATAGGGGATCTGAGCGCTTCATCGTGAGAGAGAGTTAATTGCATGCTTATAGTAACGGGTTGTTTCTACTGCATGTATCTTGTTGAATCCTTGGTTGAATGCTATTGCTTCATTGAGTCTTGAAGGTTTTCGGATTTGATTTAGTAATAAGTACTATTAGGGCTGGTAGAACTAATAGTTATCTAAGATCGGGATAAGAACAACTATAGGAATATTAAGAACTTGAGATTGATAGAATTCCGTGATCGACCTATCTATTGTTGTGTGGATCTCTGTTGAGTGTGGCGCTTTTCCCCATTATATTTACAACCGTTTCCTGCGAACTTATTTACTTGCTTTGTTTACTTTGGTTACGATAAACACTACAACCCCCCCCCCCCCTAGTTCCTAGTTGGTGACTGTGAATTGCAAAGATAGATAACCTGACTCTCTGTGGGAGAGTTGTATACTTGCTACGTCGCGGAGGAGAAAAATAAAAAATTGAAAAAGCCAAAAATTTGAAAAAAGGCAAAAATTGAAATCCTGGGATAGGTCGAAAACCCGAAAGGGCGGCCTAGGCAATAAGCAGGTGGCTTGGACCAGCATTAGGCTGGGGTAGTATGAGGTCAAGAGTGACGTGAGCTTATGTGATCACATCTATGGAAAAAAAAATATGAGTGGCTTGGTAAAAACCCGAAAGGGCGCCTTGGCAAAATGAGCGAAAAAGAAGAAGAGTGATTTTAGGATTTCTCATTATTCTTGGCGAGGCGTCATAAGAAGAGGAGTCAAAGAAGGATTGTCGGGTAGGTCACTCTAGGAGACATAAGGAGTCATAGATGGAGGCTAGGATTAGAAGTCATTCACGCTTTTGGATGTCCGGGTTAAGCTTGGGGGAAGTACTCTGCTTGCCCCCAGGTTTTTTGATGATGAGGATGTGTTGTAGATGAGATTGGCGCCAGGAGCTTGGCATGGGTTATGTGACTCTTAGTTGGAGGATATGCTTCCTGAGACCTTGGGTGCTACATTGGAGGAGTGAACTTTCTTTTAGTTTACTCGAGGACGAGCAAAGGTCTAAGCATGGGGGAATTTGATAAGCGCTACTTTGTAGAGCTTAAGTAAGAGTCATTAGAGGGTTTATTGGTGCCATTCGGGTAGATTTAGGCACATTCATGTGCATGGCGTTTGGGGGCAAAGTTTGGTGTTTTTGAAGGTGTTTGAGCTATATTGGAGATCACTGGAGACACTGAGGAGGAAGCCACCAATAGAAGACGCCAATGGAGTGAAGAGAAGAGTAGAAGAACAGTGGGTTGAATTCAAATGGTTCGTTCTCTTTACTCAGATGTCCAAATGGAGTGATTCCAATTCGAGGAGTTAGATATTGAAGTCCACTACAAGTCCTCAAAATATGAGCGCAATCCGAGTTGGGAATCAAAAGTTATGGCATTGTTACTGAAGTTTCGCAGATGCTGAAGGCCAATGAAGCTTACCGTCCCCCGCGGCAGGAAGGCCACCGCACCCCACGGTGGTAAGGCGCTGACGAGATTTATTTCTGAGTTTTATTTCTGTTTTTCTTTTATCCGAGACTTTATATTTCGGAATGTTATTATTTCCTTATTTTATTCCATATTGGTTTCCTAGTATTTAAGACTATTTTAGAACACTTTGTGGTAAACCCTAGTTGCCACCGTTTTACGTATTTTTCTCTCACAAACCCTAATGGAGAACTAAACCTCCATTGTTGCACTTGACAGTTTGAAGCCAGCAATTGATTGGTTGTGAGTTTTCTACTCTTGTTCGTTTTCCTATCTAGTTGGATTAATTCTCTTGTGCTTGATTGATTATTGGTTTATGTTGATTTATCTAGATTGATCACCTAGGTTTATTGATATCTTCCTAATTGCTAGGACTTGTGATTCCGGGTTCGGATTGCATATCTAGTAGCGAGCACGATTGTTGCGTATAGGGGATCCGAGCGCTTCATCGTGAGAGAGAGTTAATTGCATGCTTATAGTAACGGGTTGTTTCTACTACATGTATCTTGTTGAATCCTTGGTTGAATGTTATTGCTTCATTGAGTCTTGAAGGTTTTCGGATTTGATTTAGTAATAAGTACTATTAGGGCTGGTAGAACTAATAGTTATCTAAGATCAGGATAAGAACAACTATAAGAATATTAAGAACTTGAGATTGATAGAATTCCGTGATCGACCTATCTATTGTTGTGTGGATCTCTGTTGAGTGTGGCGCTTTTCCCCATTATATTTACAACCGTTTCATGCGAACTTATTTACTTGCTTTGTTTACTTTGGTTACGATAAACACTACAAACCCCCCCTAGTTCCTAGTTGGTGACTGTGAATTGCAAAGATAGATAACCTGACTCTCTGTGGGATCGACCCTGACTTGCTTGCTATACTAGTTAGTAGGTATTTTAGGATTTATTTGATAGGCATCACGACTTTAGCCCTGTCACTTTGCCAGTGACACATGCAGTGAGGTCACTAGGCCTGGCCAAAAGAACGCGTTGCTCACAGGTTCCTTGCAAAGGACGCGCTGGGGGCAACGAATGAGGCGGGGCACTTGGTGTCCCAGTTTGGGTGTTTGGCTTCTTCTTGCTAGTGCCTGGAGAAGGCGAAGTGTGACCAGATTTGGATGTAGTGGACGCGGTCTCTATGGCCTTCTGGCGATCGCGTTCTACCTGGTCCTGCAAGATCTCATGGGGAGACATTGGATGCAAAGTGACACGTTTCCCATGGTAATTGAACACATAAGTGTTCAAATACCCGTCATGGAGCACGCGTCTGTCAAATTGCCATGGGTGCCCAAGCAAAATATGGGTGGCGTCCATTGCAATGACATCACAAAGAATAGAATCACAGTATTGGCCTATAGAAAAAGAAATTAAACATTGGCGAGATATTGTGTTACCTGGACTTGAAGAAATCCATTTGAGGGCATAAGGTTGTGGATGAGGCGTCGTAGGCAATTTGAAGTGGTTGACAACCTTCTAATTCACAATATTTGCACAAGATCCTCCATCAATAATAACACTCAAGGAAGCTGTTTGGACTAGAGCCCTTGTGTGCAACAAGTTCTCTCGTTGATCAGTTAAGTTGGCTTCCTTGACGGTGAGGAGACGATGCGTCACCAAGCTCAATGGTGTGCCCGCGTGCAGAGACGTGGGTTCGCAATCATACGTGTCTTCATCCTCGTCCTCGTTGCCTTCAGTGATCGCGGCAAGTGTGGCCTCTTCGTCTTTACAAGATTCGTAGCCAGCGGCGGCTGTGGAGAACAACACCTTGCGAGCATTGGGACAATCCTTCTTGTAGTGGCCTCGTCCACCACATTTGTAACACTCAATATCACGCGCGCGATCGTTGACGCGGTCGGACGCGGCGCGGTGTTTGGTGTCGTGGGCTTTGCCTTGGGGGCTTGGCTAGACGCTGCTGTGGTAGATGCACCAGGGCGAACGTTAGTATAAGGGAAGCCACTAGTGTTAGAAGAATACCGTTGTTGGCCAGTGGAATAGGTGTAAGACTTTCGGCGAGATAGTTGTGCATGGATTTGCATCTCCATGTGGGTGAGTGTGTTCATGTCTTTGATGGGCAAAATCTCGAGTTGATCACGGATGTTGGTGTTCAAACCACTCAAGAATTTCGTCCTCAAGGTAGATGGTGCAACAGAGATGTTGGCCTTGTAATACATGTCTTCAAGCTTGGAAAAGAATTCGAGTGGAGTCATCGATCCTTGGCGAGACATGGCAATGTTCAATCGCATTTGATTCCTATAGTCTGGAGGCACGTATTTCCTGGTCATTACGTAGACTAATTGATGCCATTCTGTTACTCATGCTCTGTCGCGTCGAACGCAATCATCTTCAAACCTATGCCACCACACGCGGGCGGCTCCTCGAAAGTGAAGCGTCGCGGCATCGACATGGTCCTCAGGTGGCACACGATTATAGCGTAGGGTGTACTCTGTAGCCTGCACCCATTCAAGAAACACAGAGGGGTTGTATTCACCATGAAAATGCTCGATTTTTACCTTGACATGTGGTCGCTGGTATCGAGGCTGGTCTAGGGCTGGGTTGAATGCGTTGTTCAGTGCAGTGTCATAAAGAGGGTTGTCAATGGCGCACAATCCATGTGGTCTATCGCGTCCAACTTGGTGTCTATCGCGTTGTTCGCGATCTTTGCGGACAAAGTCATCCATGGGCGCGTAGGCGTCATCGCGTTGACGTCTTCGTGGCTGGGGATCATAGTTGTCGTGTCGATTGTCTCTCTGCTGAACATCGCGGTGCTCGCCGCCAATGTCAGGAACGCGTTCTCCTCTGGGTCGGAGACGCGGCGAAGGCATCCAATCTGAAGGGTGATCCTGCAACTCAATGGGATCTCCAAGAGGTGGATGGAAAAAATTTGGATTGACCATACATGAGTCCTGGATCTCTTCTTCATCATACTCGTCGAAGTCGTCTTGGACATTGGGTGTGATCGACGCATAGCCATCGTCATAACGCGGTGTCCGGACACTTTGGTGTCGTATATGATTGCGTACATCATGGCTGCGTTGCTGAGTAGGGGGTGTCCTCAAATGATCATCGTGGGGGGCAGCTCCACCATCGCGGCGGCTGGGTATTCTCGGCGTCGCGTCGGTTTGGGTAGCGTGACGACGTCGGCCATCGCGTGGTGTAGAGGCTTGCACACGGCGTTGTGTTCTCCGAGAGGCATACCTGTCATCAAAATTGTAAGGTTCAGAGTACTCACCTCGATCATCCTCAGCGTCGTGGTCGTAGTCGAAGCCGTCGTCGAAGTCAGCAGGTGTGGCTCTAGTGACATAGTGGTCCGCGTGGGAAACGAAGTCATGGCGACTATCGATGACACTCTGCATTCTGTTGAGTTGTGGTTGATGTTGAGATGTCGAATGCAGTTTGCCTTTGCCTTTGTCGACTTTCGTCTTCGATGGACTCGCGAAGTAGCTCCAGGTGGAGGCGGCGCGTCTATAGCACTTGGGGGGTTAGGAGTTGGCACGATGGGTGCCACTGGGGGTTGGGCTCTCAAAGTCGCGATCTCTTGTCTTAGAGCCTGGATCAAGGTTTGATCTTCGGATAACTCCATGATTGGATCGCGTTGTTGGTCTTGTGGTGGTTGGTCCTGATGTAGAACCAACTATGGGGGTTGATCTCGGTTTGTGTTGTCGACATCGCGGTCGTCTTGACTGGACCAATCTGCATCGTACCTATAACAAGACGGCCAGACATGGGATTAAAACGAACCAAAAGACAACACAGCATAACAATCAAGCAAATCACTAGTCAAGTCACAAAGTTCACGTAGGTAGGGTTGGTTTGGGCTTGCCGTGAGGTCGGCTTGGCTTGCGCAAGAGTTGGTGTATCAAGCAAGTGGCAATCAAACAAACAAGAACAAATTAAAATCCTAAACAAACGTAAACAAAGAAACTGAGTAGCAAGAAATCACCTTCTAGGAAGCTACCTAGATGATGGAGAGATTGAGAAGATGAGCTTAGACCTGGGTGAGGGAGTTAGGGTTGCCTTATTTTGGCTTTACCTAACTTTGGAAACTTTATTTATTTTTTGAATATCTTTTTGATATATATTTTTTTTTTTATATCTGAGATCTTATCTTTTGATCTTTGCGGATTGCAAAAGAAAACAAAATAAAAAAGGTCTAAGTAACTAGAATATCACAAGTGTGATCTTTGTAGAGAGAGGAGAGAGAAGATAAGATTTTGATGATATCTTATAAGAAAATTGGTAAACTTAACTAAAAAGCAAAATCAAGCAAACAAGGAAACTCTATCCACGCAGGAAATAAGGAAACAAAATATTCTAGCATGCAAGATAACAAAATACCTAACACACCAAAACTTGGGGAACAAGAAAAAAAATTCGGCCAAGGTATTACCTTGTAGAAACCGAAGGGTGAGCAAAGATGGAAAATTTCTGGTTTTTCTTTCTCAATGAACACGATAATATGAAAAGAAGACGATTGGGGCCAGAAAAATTACGTGAACAAAATTGGAACTTGAGTTCGTGACTTACAAGACTGCTAGGCTCTGATACCAGTTGATGTGTCCTTGTCTCCTGTGACAAGCCGAATTGCCAAAGGTGGCACCTTGGATCTAGTCTTGGTTGGGAAGACACGTCTGAACGTCTCAGTTGGTGAAGATGATGTTGTACGCGTTGAAGAACGCGATGTTGAATGTGGTGGTGATCACGGTGGTGACGATTGATGGAAAGATGATGGCGGTGGCGGAAGCGATTGAATGGAGGAATAGACGACTTGATGGAACAAGTCGTTGGTGTCGTAGCGTCGACTGCGGGTGTCATAGCATCGACTGCGGAGGGGATAAGCTCGATGGAGATCGAGTGGTTGCCGTAGCGTCGGTGGCGGAGTGAATGGGGATGAGAGGGATAAGGGTGATGTCCGATCAAGGGAAGGAGGGATTAACACTCGACTTTAAACAATGAATTGCATCCCCGGGTCCTCTCCATCCACAAGCATGTGCTCCAGACCCATATCAGTATCATATTCCTCGAGGTCCTCCTTAGGGTCCTCCTCAGGATCCTCTTCGGGGTCCTTCTCGGGATCCTCCTCGGATATGAGAACCACCGACTCCTCTAGAATGGTCTCTTCCTCCTCCTGAGGACTAACCGCATCCCCGACTTGAGCGTAACTCGGAAGAATAGGAGACTCAAGCTCGGCCTTAGGTGGCGGAGCTACCTCAACGTCCTTCCTTCCCTTCAGCTGCGATACGATAGCACCCATTGCCTGCGAGGTAACGAGGGAGAATTAGAAATTTCTAAATATAGAAGCTAACTTTCTATATTAGACAGAAGAAGAAGGCACGACTAGAACGACAGAGGTTTCAAAGTATAAAATTTACTCAAAAGCTAACTTTCTATATTAGACAGAAGAAGAAGGGTCCAATTGACATCAAATCAATTGTTTCATATAATGCTTAAGGCATCAATGTCAAAATGGAGTCAAAAGATGATTTTTTTATGTATTCCATACAACAAGCTCATTGTCCTTTTTGCGGAACCAAAGAGATGAAGTTGATAGTTTTGTTTGTTATACACAGGGAATAAAAGAAGTTTGGTTGAAATTGCCAATCAAACTTGCAAACCTTATTGAAATTGAAGTTGAGGCTGTAACACCCCTAAAATATCTTTGGAAAATCAGTGACCTCAGAATACACATCTGGGGTCACCTAAGGCTTACCGTTTTTATAACAAATGATATAATAGTGTAAACTTTATTAAGTAGTGTGAAAATTGACCAAATAATGTCTCATACCGACGTTGCAAATTATAATTGATAACAAAACCAGATACAGAAAACGTATATTATAGCAGAAGTCTTTGAAATAAATAAAATGCCACAAAGGGGTTTTGAACCGTGCGATCTTACGCCAGGATCTTCAACCTTAGGAAACACTTAAAATATCAACTGCCTTCAACGTCGAATTTCTGGCCTTCACAACTGAGCAAATTTACCTGATGTGTCATGTGAGACGGATGACACCAGCCAACCATGCAAAAGAAAATAACGGTTGGTCAGTCTAATGAAAGACTACGCAAGGGTACAAAGAAAAGGTTCTAAGTAGTCGTATTAAGTTACAACCATTGCTTCTCGAATAATAGCCGATATACGATGTGAACTCCAATACTTTCACGGGAACGCAAGAAAAGGAATGATTGAAGAGAAGACTCCAAAGGAATTGAGTCTTATAGGAAACGTATGAAATTGTTTGGGAACGTTAAGTTTTCACACAAGTTTAAAAACGACCTTGATTATTTGGGTCCACGACCAACCTCACCGCGTAATGCGAATCCAGATTGGAAAGAGGACTTACTCTAACAAGAGTCTGGGCGGTTTCCACGTTGTACTCCTCATCCGAGGGTATATTAATTATGTGCGTAAAAGCACTTATCTTATTTACTTCCAAAACGTACATTCACGTTAAAGCTTTTAATTCACATCATCTCAATACGAGAGATATCTTTGGGAACGAATCCCGAATGTTGGCACTAGCTAAGTGCACCTACCACTTGAATAAGGGTACGGTCATGACCAAAAGTACTAGGGCAAAATCCTCCTAATACCAGTTATAAAGAAACGAGTAGACCTCGCAAGGTACATAGCGTTCCTACGAATACTCGTGCTAACTACACATAAGTTCACACATAAATCCATACCAAAATCCATTACGGTAATATCATATAGAACTATATAATAGCGTTGTTTCTAGCAATATATACAACCTATTATAAATCCATATTTTAACACATCATTTTGTCAAATCTGTTCCCAAACACAAAACAACAACTTTATTCCCACTTAATTAAACAATCAAATAATTGATAATCAAGGGAAATATGGAATAATAAGCAAGAGCGAACCGCCACTTGCCTTAGCTTAAACGAACGAGAGATCGGGTTCGAGATCTGGGAATTTGAATTTGTGCACGGCTGCCTACTAAAATTCTCGTTGAATTTTATCGCCATTCCGTAGGGTCGGATCCCAATTCGCACAACCAACCATGGATACGAGCACATTCCAACCCGATGACGCATACGAGACGAGTTGTAAGACAAGAAAACCTAATTAGATATGGTACGAAAAGATGAAACAAAACAAAGGAAATAGGCAGTGCCGTGGTCGCGGTTAGCATTGCCGCGGTCGCGGTTAGCATAGCCGCGATCGCGGCTTGCTGGGTAAAGCCGTGGTCGCGGCAGAAGGGGCCACGACCGCGAGCCATGCCTTGGCCGAGATCGCGGGCCTCTGCCCAGCCGCGGTCGCGGTGGATGGAGCCGCGGTCGCGGGACTCCATCCCGACACGAGCTTAGATCAAACTTTGGAGCCATACCGACGACGACGAGGCGCGGATCTTCGCTTTTTGAACAATTGCCCACCACCACCACTCCAGGGACTTCACAACGGCGTCGACCTCGGCTTCCAGCGACGACAACTCCGACGACAAACACCACAACAACGAGAGGAAGAGAGCAATGAGAATGGTGGAGAAGATCGGTGGATCTGAGCCCTATTTATAGGCTCAGAATGGAGCTCCCCCACTTAATGAGAGGAAGAACAACCGATTAGCATCCCTCAATCGGCTGCTCGTAGAAGAAACACCGGACCTCAAATCGTCGGCGTCACAGAGAAGACGAGGAAGAAGATGAAGCAAAGTGTCGTGATTGCGGTTTCAGAACCGCGATCGCGGTTTGACCTTTGCCAAAACCGCGCCCGCGGTTTCATCACCGCGGCCGTGGGCAATGTCGCGCCCGCGGTTTCAATATTGCGGTCGCGGGCAATGCCACGCCCGCGGTTTCAATATCACGGTCGCGGCAATGCTGCGCCCGATGGCAATGCCGCGCCCGATGGCAATGCCACGCCCGATGGCAATGCCGCGCCCGTGGCTCTCGGCTTTGATCGGCTTCCGGGCCTTGATCGCGGTAACGCTTTAATCTTGTTTTTAGCACTCCTCCAACAATTAGAATCCAAATATCTCATTAAACGTATATCATCACGTTCAAATGGTTCTTACAGAGGTCCCGAACTTGCCTAACACGTCTTGTATACAAAACGAGAGTTGAGACTTTTAGGGGTTATTACAGAGGCAATTCTCCGCCAACAAGGATTGATAACTATTATATAACTTGTGTAACTATTATGTAACTTTTAGGAAAAGTAAAGTATGTAAATCCTCCCGAAGGTGTGAAACTTAAGATGAAAATTGTTTTGAGTATTCGCTAATGCAATAATTAATGAGTGTCTGAGTTGGAGAAAGCAAGCTTGTCGTGTCTTTGTTTGTTTTTGCACCTAATTTTTTTTTTTTTTTTGATAAGGTAAGAATTAGATTAGTTGTCAAGTAAACTTGACACTTAGCCTATAGCATTCTTGCGGATGAGAGCCTTAAGCTCGGAGTTGGTCAAGATATCGTTCGGAGACAAATTGTGGCCAAGTTTGGCGATAAGGTCAGCCACCGCATTCGTTTCGCGAAAAATATGGGAAATCTGCACTGTTTGAAAGCAGTTTAATAAACATAGGATATCAGAGATAAGAATCTCGATTTCCCATGGGCAGTGCCAGATTTTGTTGATAACGTTCACAATTGTAAGATTGTCAGTTTCTATTAAGATCTGGTCATATTTCAGTTCTTTGGCCTTAATGAGGGCATTTCGGAGTGCTAGAGCTTCAGTTCTGAGGGGAGTCGAAACACCACATTTATCTGCCTGGATTAAAGTGGGATGTCCTTGGTTATTTCTGCAGATCATACCAAAAACGGATTCGCCACTTGCCTTGGTAGAACCATCAACATTAATTTTGATTATTTTATCCGGGGGTTTTTGCACCTAATTTAGTTAGCATGGTTTTTGACTTTTTTTTGTTAAGGTAAGAATTAAACTATTATCAAAATCTAGTTGAAAAACAGCCTATGGCATACTTTTGGATGAGAACTTGAAATTCTGAGTTAGTCGTTATTTCTATATGTGGCAAAAGTTTGCAATCAAATCGGCCACCACATTGATTTCACAAAAGACATGGAAAATCCGCTTTGTCATAAAATATTGTAACAAATATATGATATCAGAGATAAGGATCTCAATATCACACAGACAATGCTAGATTTGTGTCCACACGTCTACAATTGTTATATTGTCACATTTAATTTTGATTTGTTGTAGTTTTCATATCTTTATCCTTAATGAGGGAATTCCGGAATACAAGAGCCTATGTTCACAAGGCAGTGGATTTGCCACATTGATCTGCGTAAATCAATAATGGCTGCCCCTTGTCATTTCTTAAAATGGAACCATAATAAGAGTCCTCATACAAATTTTTCGATCCATCTAGATTGATTTTAATTGTTTGGTGGTTTCTTTCACCTTATATTCTCCCGTTTTCTCTTATGTGAATTTTTTCCAAGTGTGACAGTGTGATTGCTTGTGCAATCTAGGTCTCAATGTTTTGTTTTCTTCCAATTGTAAATCAGGTTTTGTATATATTTTGTAAGGTTCTTTGTAACTTGGATTTCTGAGTTTGTGGTTGAAAAAAATCTTTGATTTCATTGGTATCAGATGCCCCACCAAATAATTATCAGCATTGTAAGTTCTTTGGTTTTTTACTTCCTAATAGTAAGATTAAGTGTTGATCTTATAAGGAATTTTGGTAAAATTATATATTTCTATTTTTTGTTGTTGTAAAAGACTAAATATGGGAAAATATATACATATTTTATTTAATATTATGATATATAGGTATAGAAAACATGGTAAAAAAACTACGATATTATCACGTACTAGTTACGGGAAAATACACTAAGTTGTTTTTAAATCAACTAGTTTTGAAGAAATATATGCATGGCTTCTTAAGACCAAATCCACCAAATTCCCCGTAAATCCCACAAAGTCCTTAAACTCTTAACTCACCCCAACTTGGCTTTTGATGTTGTAATTACAATACATGACATGTAATGTGAAATTTGATTTAATTCATCTAAAATCAAATAACATATTGTATAAATTTTTATACTTTGTAAATAATCACATTTCTTACTTTGTAAATAATCACATCTCTTACACTAAGTTGTTTTTAAATCAACCAGGTTTTAGGGATATTATTGTAATTCACGTGACATCGCGGGAATTTCTATATAAAATATGGTATATTGTGTTGGATAAATAGATTAAATTAAAATATATAATATTTATATTTAAAAATTAATCATAATATTCACTAAAATAAATAATCAATGGATTGAGAAGAACAATATATATTTTAAGTTAACTTAGATCATTGTAATAACCCTAAAAGAATTTAAATTTTTGAAAGGACATTCATGAAAAAATAAAGAAATAAGAGTAAAAATGTAAATACTCAAGAATTTCATATGTTAGAATATAAAACAAAAAGTTATTATAAATAATAAGGTTCATAATGGAGGGGTAACTAAGAAGGATTACTCTATCTCTAGTATGTTTCGAAAAAAGGAAAGTTGAACTTCAATCGGATAAGATCATTTGGAGTCTAAAGAAGTGATTTGATAACCAAGACACTTAGTGTGTGGTGTGGACGAGTTAAAAACATTTATGGACGCTTTCAAGACTTATCCAAAAAGCCCTGGTTTGACTATGGATCAGAGGAAAGAAAATCAAAGTGACGAGTTTTGTATAATAACTCTTTTTTTTTTACTAATGATAGAGCAATAGGATTTAAGTTTAGATTTTTTGTTGGAATTCTCGTATGAATTGTGGTGTTCTAGGAAGCTCCGCAGAGCATGCATAACATTATCCATAAAACTCGATTTTCGACGATTCAAGATATGTTGGAAACTAGATTCGTAGATATACAACTCACTAGTTTGCACAAAGATTTAATTCCAATAGGAGATGGGTTGAAATTACACCATATAATGGGAAACACTTTCTATCCCACATTGCTCATCTTAGGAAATTTTAATAAAATTATATCACACATCAAATAGAGAGGAAAAGAAGAGTTTGGAAAACCACCATAAATAGAGATCGAGACACTCTCTACCATTGATCTAAAGTTCATAATTTGTAAGATGTTTCGCTATCGGTGGACCCTCTTGTGGATTCACAACAGCAAAACTCTTCAAATTTGAAATTCTTTGCTATATCGGGTCTAATCTTTTTGACGGTCCCACTACAACCATACTATAGGAATTTTGTGATTCTTCTAGTTCTCCATCAATCTTCAGCGTTATCACTCCTAGGGTAGGAGATGAAGCTCAGTTGTCCTCATCATAGTTATGTAAGTTTCCAAATTTATTACTTTTTACAATTTGTTTTTCAAGTTATTTCAATTTTTAGAGCATAGTTTAATATATGATTATCTTGGTCTTATACCACAAAACCTTGTTTGGTTCCATGAGGGTGGGTAGAGCGCTGACGTTGCCTCAACGTTTAACAACCAAGCATTTTCTTAGTCTCACGCGCTTGATGGTCGACAGTCATCACTATGGTGGTCGTTTACGTGAGTGTATGCTATAAAAGGATCCATGGTGATCGAAGTGTACAAGGTATCCATATGTTCTTCGTAAAATGGCAAGTGGTGGTTCGCTTTTGTCATTCCAGATCATCTTTTGGCCGATAATTAATATTAAATTAATTGTTATTAATTGGGTAATTTCTAAAACCTATTTAATTGTTTGAGAACATTGTGTGAAATTCAGTGTTGTATATTAGCTATATTCATAGTTTATATATTACTATAATGTTACGCTTGTAGAATTGCTAGTCACATTAATGGCGATATTGGTTGTGGACTTTGTGTGTTTGCGTGTGGACTTTATAGTCGTTAAGTGTCAAAGATATTATGACGGTGTGAGGTATAATGATCTCTTTAAAACTCAGTATTAGTCGAAATAATTCCCTAATACTTTATATGGTCATGATCACTGCCTCGTATGCACTCGTTAAGGATAGCTGGTGTTTAAGCACCCTGCTAGTGTAGCTAGGTTGGACATAATGTCACCCTTTGTTGTTCTCATTTTATTTCAAGAATGTTAAAAACCTTAAAACTACGTGGTATGTTGAAACTAAGTAAGATAAGTGATGTGAGCACATAATTAATGAATCAGAGCGAGAAGTACAACTTGGAAACCACATATGCTTCAGTCTAAGCGGGTTGTCTTTCCAATCTTCATTTGCACAACACGTCTTCGGTGAGGCTGGTCGATCCAATCATTTAATGGGCTTTTTTTAATAAATTTGTGTGATGATTTGAAATGTTCAAAAACAAAATCATATCTTCTTCCCATAATACCCAAATTCTTTTTCAGTATTTTCTTAATGAATTTCTCTTATCCATCTTACATATCAGTTGAAGTCTTGTAGTTACCTATCGTCTATCGACTTTTATTCGAGAAACGATGGTAGTAACTAGATATGATCACATAGAACTTCACATAAAATATCCTTGTTAGTCTTTAATTAGACTAACCAACCCTCTTTTCTCTCTCATGTTTGGTTGGTATCATATGCCCCATACGGTACATTAGTTAGTCTCATGTTATCTAGAAGTAACGAAACTGAGAAGATGAGTTGCATTTGAAGTTTAGTGTAAAATACGAAGATGTTTTAAGTATAGAGTGTAATTTTCCTAATTAATATAATATGTGGAAGTAATAGATAACATAGTCATATAATTAGAATGTATTTAAAGTCTTCCGTTGTAATGTAATGTTGTCTATTAAAACTAGTCTTCTCAATTTACGAGGATAATTTTAATAAAGATTGAGTATTATTATTTAAAATGTCTTCCCCTATTGTTTCAGTTATTGAGTATTGATTTATTTTATGCATAAACTGTCCAAATTTAAGCTTTGAGTGACTTTGGGCATTAAATTCTATGGTCACTAGAGTGTAACATTTCCGACTTAAATATGACGTGTTACAATCATATACTAAATATATAAAATGAAAGTTATATACTCCCTCCGTCCCAAAATATAAGCCCCATTTGACCAACTGACACTGTTCACAATTGAAGGGAATCTTCAAGATTTCTTCCAATATATAAGAAAAAACATAGTCATGTGGGGTCTTGTTTGATTCGTCTCGACGAGTACTTTGATAATATCAAAAAATTATAATTTTTAGGGTTATGTAATTAGAGATATTAACGATACAAACTCACATCGACATTTGAATCCGGTCAAAGTGGAGCTTATATATTGGGACAGAGGGAGTAGTATTTAAAATATATATTTATGATTTTTTTGTATGTGCGATTTTCATTTTATACGTAATGAAAGAAGAAGTTAATAGCCCAATTTTATACTTTCAAATCACAACAAGACCAATTTTATTGACTTGACGAAGACGTACTTGATTCGATTCGAAGCTAACCGAATCTTTTAGTAATTTGAAATTACAAAACCCGAACATTTATGATTCAAATTAGACCCGATTAACAAATAAAAGTGAAGTATTAATAAAATATTACTTTAAATATTAATTATATATGATATATGAATACTTTTAATATGTTGAAGTATCCTAAAATAACTTCATTCTATTTGTATCATTTTTTCTGATTTAAAATTTTATAATTTAATATCATATAAATTAAAGTTAAGATTATGATTTCGGTACACTAATCTCAATTATATATATTAAATAATTAGTAATTAATATTTTTTTATTTTAGATTTTTGTTTTGACATATTTGCATTATGCTAAACTATATAATAATATATTAACGGTGAAAGGTTCTTTTAAAAAATTATGCTCGTGACTCGTTCGGTCAACCCTAATCGTTCGCTGACCTATAATGACCCTAGCTGACATGACATGTAAACCGAATCGACCAGACTCGTACTCAACTGAACCCGAAATGATGGAACCCGGTCCATTTAGTCGATATAGAAACCAATAATTGAATGAGAAGGTGGGACATGTGTCTTTTGTTGGTTTTTCCAAGTGGCTCAATTTTAAAAAATTGGTTTATGCTTATATTGTATTGGATCCATCCTAGTAAAATACAAAATAGAGTTAACTTCTTTGTAAGAATTTGTAACACCCTGCACTTGAGATTGGTTTATGAGGATCAAAGTAATATCCATGTCAACAAGAATTCTTCCTTTTTAGGGATTAAGTAAGGACAAAGAAATTTGAAGTTAAATATACTAGGGCGGGAGTAGGATGGGTGACCTCCTGGGAAAACCTTGGGTTGGTAGAATGACGATTCCAAGGCCTCGTGCCTTACAAATAATATCATAGCGACATCACATGTCAACCCGTGGACTTCCCAAGAGGTCACTCATCCTGGTATTGCTCATGCTTTAGGACTTTAATCCTTATAAACCAAGCTTATGCTTTAGGACTTTAATCCTTATAAACCAATCTCAAGTGCAGGGTGTTACAAACTCTCTCACTTAAACTATTGACATCCATGTCAAGGCCCAAAGACCACCTTCTAGGTCGAGCGACTGCCCTCTAGGCCAAGTCCACTCGTATCCCAAAGTCGGTTCTGATACCATTTTTGTAACACATCCGACTTATGTCGGCAATGTTAGACGCCAATGATCTCAGACTTTAATGTGCAAAGTCACCTTATATTTAATCCGAACAATTTATGTGTAAATACATTTATAACAAAAGAATAATAGCGAAAGGCTTTCAAAACTAATACTCAATATTTGTTAATATCCTCCTCATAAATTGAGAAGATATAAGTTTTACAAAACAATAAGAAATTACAACGGAATACTGTTAAAACTAATACTCAATCTTTATTAATATTCTCATCGTAAATTGAGGAGATGCAAGTTTTACAAAACAATAAGAAATTATAGCGTAAGACTTTACATTAATCCTAATTACATGACTAGATTATATAATGCTTTCAATTATTGTATTAAATAAGAAGTATAAACTCTATGCCCAAAACAACTTCAAAATATATCTTGAGACAAAACTTTCACTTCAAGCCTTATTCTCTAATTCGTTACTTCTAGATAACTTGAGACACACGTAAGATGTGTCATATGGGACGAATGACATCAGCCAACCATGCAAGGAAGAATAGTGGTTGGTTAGTCTAATAAAAGACTAAGCAATGGTTTTATTGTGATGTTCTATGTGGTCATATCTAGTTTCTATTATTGTCTCTCGAATAAAAGTCGATAGACGATATATAACTTAAATACTCCCCCGAAACAAAAGATGGACAAAGAGACATTCACCAAGAGAATACGCGAATGAATGTGTGTATTATGGGAAGAAGATGTGAATTCGTTTGGGAATGTTTTAAGTCAATACACAATATATATAAACTTCATTGAATAATTAGGTCCGACTAACCTCACCGCATAACGTGAATTCAGATTGGAAAGACGACCCGCTTAAACTAGAGCATAAGCGATTTCCAAGTTGTACTTCTTGCTCGAAGTTTATTAATTATGTGCTCGCAAGACTTATCTTATTTAATTTTCACCACACAACAATTATTCTTAAAGCTTTTAACACAATCTCGAATAAAATGAGAACAACACAAGGCGACATTATGTCCAACCCAATTGCACTTGCAAGGTGCTTAAACACCTCTTATACTTAACAGGGTCATGACCTTAAAAGTATTAAGAATTATTCCAACTAATATAGAGTTATAATGTGATCATTACGCCTCGCAAAACCATAATATCCCAGACATACACGACTATTAAAGTCTACACTTAATGACTATAAAGTCGTTTGACACACGAAGTCCACACACAATATAGTTATTAAAACAAAAAACAACATTAAGGAACTTCAAAATATTTAACTATGTATATATACATATTCGATAATACCTATCAACCTAGATACGAAATTATTTAACACACAAGGGTTCCTAAACATTTAATCATATTTTAGAAATTAATCAATTAATTAATAATTAATTTCAATATTAATTGTCGGTCAAAAGAATAACTGAAATGACAAGGGCAAACCACCACTTGCCTTAATTAGATTCATAATAAATCTAAACGACATGACTACAATTGATTAATTAGCGAGAATGTCAGTTTTTTAAGAACCCAACGTCGAGATTCCATTTCTCGATCGATCCACGACCCACAATGTACCGATCAAATCTACCTCAAGAATTAAAGCAAACCCTTTCCAAACTCCTATCTTTCCGCCATGTGGCACCCTCTTCCAACCCCATTTCCAACCCTATTTTACAATTTTATCTTTTCTTCACCCTTCCTTGTCTAATGACTATCCCCATATTCACAAAATCGATCCATTCTCAAAACCGCTCCATTTGCAGTAAAACCGTCCATTCCTCCTCCTCTTCCTCTTCTTCTTTCTCTTCCTCCCTATTATATCTCTTTCTGGAACCATCAATGAGTTTTGTTGGAATCTTCAGTGTGGTGAACTTAAGAGTCCATGACCTCTTCAATTTTGATGGTTACAAACCTCCAAGGATTAACGTGTGAACTAAGTGTTGCAGGAACATAGTACATGATGCGTCAAAAGGTACTGAACGTTATCGAGATCAACGCTAGAGCTAGGCAGCTGGCAAAAAGGCTACATCTTGTTCAAACAAGAGACAAGTGCAGTTGGCCTTGGAGAACATGGCTTGGGAAGAACACCTGATGGAGACATTAGGTTGTTCTGATCAAGGCAAAAGTGGAAGAAAACAAACGACAAAAATCTTGAGAAGAGAAGAAAGGAAGAGGACAAGGATTGTCTGGCACAAACGCAAAAAAAAAACACTTTTGTCCCTTTGCCGCTTTGGGAAAGTCTTGGACCCTAAGGAGTATGGCCCATGAAAGTGGAGCAAAGACCATACCATGTATGGAGGTCGGAAGCGACGAGGAAAGAGAGACCTAGGAGGCTAGAGAAATAGGCCTAGAAGATAGTGTCGGGTTTATGGTAATGAACTACGGTTTGAGCTAGCGATTATATGAGGGGTGGAATCGCCTTATGTAAAAGCTAGTCCACTTGAAAGAGAGTGAATCAAAGGGAGTGAGAAGCTTAGGGAGAAGAGAGTTCATGTGTGACTTGATCTTAGAGATTGAGAGCAAGGTACGAGTGAGGGAGTGAGTAGATAGTAAGTGAGAATCTTCTAGTCTACGTCTTGATCGCCTTTTGTAATTGCTCAAGAAATCAATAAGATAAGTACACTTGTTCTAAATCCCCACAAGCGAGAAGCTTGGGGTAGTCAGTTTTCTCTAATTAACTAGTTGGTTAATTAGAGTTTCCACTCTAAGTATTTGTGTTACATCTATCGTCATATCTTTTGCATTAGCTTTACATTTCCGTTGCATTCTCTGTGAAGGTCATAGACCTTCTTAACAGAACACTAATCGATCCAACAATTGGTATCAGAGCTTGGCTCTAGAATGTGTTCTTAGCTTTTGCAAGAAAGTATGACAAGTATAAGTACTTCAATCAGTGACTTATTCAGGAAACCTCCAGTGTTGAAGGCATGCGAGTATGAATGGTAGAAGGTGTAGATAGAGACTCATGTTTGTTCACTTGACAACCAGATCTGGAAAATCATAGAGAGAGGTCTTGCACACTCTCTAGATGCAGATGGCCACGAGAAGAAGAGATCGGAGTACACAGACGCAAACTACAAGATCTTGGAGAAGAACTGTAGGGCCTTGAAGATCCTACACTAGGCTCTTTAACCCTCGAATCTAAAGAAGGTCATCGCATACTCGTCGCCTAAGGAGATCTGGGATGCCTTGAGGAGACATCATTAAGGAAATGATGATGTCAAAAAGAATAAGATCCTTGCTTTTCTTAAAGAGTATGAATCTATTTCTAAAGGAAAGAGTGAGAGTGTTGAAGACTTCACTCTCGCTTCCAAGGTCTAGTAAGCCAACTTGAGTTTCTAGGAGAAAAACTAGCATATTGGAAGATAACGCACTACTTCCTTCAAGGTCTTAACTCAAAGTGGGATCCTATCGCAACGGCTTTACAAGCTCAGCAGGATATAAAGACCATCACCTTGGAAGATCTTATCAGAAGGCTAGTGAGTAATGGTAATGTACTCCAAAGAAAGATGGCCAGAAGAGAATTTGAGGAGCCTCATAACATAGCCCTCAAATTCAAAAAAAGCCTTTGACTTGGCACAAGAAGAAGATGATAATGATGACTTGGACAAGGACGTCGCTCTCATTACCAGAGCTATGAAGAAGTTGTGGATTTGAGGAAACGGTCAGGTCAGGAACCCAAAGACGAGCAGAGATAGAGGAGAGGTAGTGTGCTACCATAGTCAGACCAAAGGACACTTCGCGAGGACTTACTTCAAGAAGATGTTCGGTGTATCTCCACCTGAGAAAGCATTGGTTGCTACGTGGGGAGATTCAAACTCTAAAGAGGAGACTGAGACCTCATCGAAGAACCTATGCCTCATGGCTGGAAGTAGAGAACCTGATGACGAGAGCAGAATGGGACCGTTTACCAAGTTCATAGATAGCAGATGTTCAAATCACATGTCAGATACGCGAGAAAAGTTCATCTCACTTCGTGAACATACTAGAAGTAGGATAACCTTCGGTAATAAAAGCAAGGGTGCAGTTCTGGGAGTAGGAAAGGTATGTGTATCTGACCTTATCTTTGTGGATAATGTAAATTATTTTGACAGTCTGCACTTTGATCTCCTAAGTGTTGCACAATTGTGTGACAAAGGAGAGAACAGGGTAGTGTTCGCTTTTAATGATTGTCAAGCTGAAGAGATAGGTACAGGTCGAGTTCTTATGAAGAGAACTTGTGAGCATAGTGTATATAAAGTTGATTTTGAATACATATCTGAGGAGCGGCTGTGTGTTACCGCTACCTCTGAAGCCACTGGGTTATGGCATAGACGCTTTGGACATGCTAGTCCTCAACTATTGAGCAAGCTTCATCGTCAGGACCTGGTAGTAGGCCTGCAACCGCGGATATGCTAACCGCAAAAGCGGCTTGCCCAACAAGCGCGATCGTGGCTTTGGCAACCACGGCCGCGGCTTAGGCTTTTTCCCTTCGTTCGTTTCGTTTATTCATTTTGTTCGTATCTTCGTGTCGTATCGTATCTAACTTAGGGTTCCGTCTTATATCCCGTCGTTGTCGTAGGAATCCGTACTCAGATTCAAGTTGCCAGATCTCGGATCCCGATCTCTTCGATTTGTCTAGAGTAAGGCAAGTGGCGGTTCACTCTTGCTCATTATTCCATGTTTCCCTTGATTATCAATTAATTGATTGTTAATTAAGATGGGACAAAAGTTGTTGCTTTCTGTTTGGGAACAGATTTAATAAAACGATGTGTTAAAATATGACTTTATAATAGGTTGTATATATTGCTAGAAACAACGCTATTATATAGTTTTATATGTTATTAGTGTAATGAATTTTGGTGTGGATTTAAATATGAACTTAAATGCTAGTTTAGCATGAGTATTCGTAGGAATGCTAATTCCTTACGAGGATTAGTCGTTTCTTTATAACTTTGGTGTTAGGAAGTAAGTGCCCTAACACTCTTTTGGTCATGACCTACCCCTATCCGAATAGAGGGGTGGTGCACTCAGCTGGTGCCAATCTTCGAGAGGTATTCCCAATTTTTAGGATTTATTCCCATTCTATATCTCATTGGGAGATGTGAAATTAAAAGCTTCAACGTTAATGTGCGTTGTTTTTTAATTAAATAAGATAGGTGCGGTTACACACATAATTAATATACCCTCGGGCGAGGAGTACAACGTGGAAACTGCCCAGACTCTTATTAGAGTAAGTCCCCTTTCCAATCTGGATTCGCATTGCGCGGTGAGGTTGGTCGTGGACCCAAATAATCAAGTTCGTGTTTTAAAACTTGTGTGAAAACTTAACGTTTCCAAACAATTGTCATACGTTTCCTATAAGACTCATTTCCTTTGGAGTCTTCTTTTCATTGCATACCTTCTTTTATAATTCCATGAAAGTTCTAGGTTATGTATCGTTTCTTCGGTTATTATTCGAGGGACAATGATAGTAAACGGTTACGACCACTTGAACCATTCTGTTTTTACCCTTGCATAGTCTTTCATTAGACTAACCAACCGGTTTTATTCCTTGCATGGTTGGCTGGTGTCATCCGTCCTATACGGCACATCAGAGGTTGGTCCCCGTCGATTGAAGTAACCAGTCGAAGAGAAGGCTTGCAGTTGAAGTTGCGTTTTAAGAAGTAATATTTCCAAGACGTGTCTGTCTAATTTAAAATAGATGTAATACATAGTTATGTAATTAGGACTATGTCTAAAAGTCTTCCGTTGTCATTATACTTTGTTGTAAAACCGTCCTTCTCGTTTTATGGGAGGAAGTTTAATAAAAGGTTGGGTTATTCATTTAAAACGTATTTCGCTGGTTATTCTTTCATTGTTTAATAATTCTGTATTTCTTTAAGTTTAATTGTTCCGATTAAAGCCTGGGGTGACTTTGGACATTAACGCCTGAGGTCACTGGCGTGTGGCACTACCGACATAAGTCGGGGGTGTTACAATTATGGTATCAGAGCAATGGTTTTAAAATTCTTGGCCTATTGTTAGGTTTGAGAATTTTCGAAAATTAATTTCGGAACTATTTTGGACCTATTTTCTTTTAAAAAGAAATTTCAAGAGTTCTAATGTTAGTACTAAATTTAAGATTTTCAAATTGCTTAAGGTTTACGAAATTTAAAAGTAATAGTGTCCTAATATTAAATGAATAAAATGGTATTCGAAATGGTGTTAAAAGTAATGTTTAAACTCTCTTGTGTTAAGCATTAATTTTCATAGTACTTTCATAAAATAATATTATAAATGTTTAAAAATTAAAGTTTTGTTATAACTTTAAAAAGTATGGTTTGGATTTTGGTAAGAGGTTACAAAGAAATAATAATGTCTTTATTTCAAGGAAATAACTGTATAAATAATGATTTTTCCAAGTTAAGTATATAGGATTTATATGTATGAAGTATAAGGTTTAATAATAAGTGGTTTTCAAACTTCTGCAAGCTTCGAGTTGTTACTTATTCCTTAGATCCATTCTTAGGGATATTGCCTCTCCTTAGGCTTAATGTCATTTAAAGGTTGACATTTCTCCTAAAGTAGCCATTCTCAAGTAAAGGGAAGATCGTTTTGTGGTTAATGGTGGAAGGTCAGTCAGACTGATATAAAGTTATTAGTTTGGACCCTTATAATTCGTATCATAACATAATTGACTAAGTGTCATGTACAAGTCGGAAAAGTTCTAAACTGACGTTATGGTTCATCAACAGATGGTGAACACCCGATCCACCTACCAAGCAGCTAATGACGGTCCTAATAACGGTTCCCGGATTCAGCTGAGGAGTGCTACTTAGCAAGGGGATGACGCGAGGTCTGACTCGCATAATAACGACCCGACCCTGCGGCTAGTTGTTTGATAGGCGTTATCGTGACACCTAAACAAAATAATCCTTAAAAACCTAACTAATGTAGTCTGGTAAGCAATGGTCGAATCCCACAGAGAATCAAATACTATTCCAACGATGCAATTGTATACCAACAAGTAACCAAGGGGGGTTTTGGATGTTTAGTCTAGTAACAAAATAATAATTGGGAAAATAGCTCAACCAAACAAATATCCACACTTCAGATTGATAGATCGATCATTGATTATTCCTAGTCCTCAATACTCATGAATGTCCTAATCCATGTTCTGATATAGTTAGCAGTCCAACCAGTCCTGATAACCCTAACTATCAAATAACCTAGAAGACCTTCTAGATTGAATCTAACAGCAGCAATGAATTCAGAAATAGATAGGTGCATGCAATACTCAACAACCCGTCAGCATTTAACATACAATCAATTCTCTACACAAACTAAGGGATCAAGATTCTCAATCAGTATCCTCCAATCCTTAGTAGTATGATCAATAACAATTTCAACAGGTTGTATAGAAAAGGGGAACCAATAGCATAATACTAATCTTCTCTAGGTTGTCAGGCTAGAGGGAACTACTATTAACAAGCTATTTGATATCCTAATCAACAAATCAAGGGGAATCGATATACGATCAATGAGATTAAGCACGAGAGAGAATTAAAACAATCATAGAAAGAGTAAAGGAATAACCTCACAATCAAATCAACCAAAGGCTTCAATTGTCTGCCTGAGCAAAAGGTGCGAAAAACAACAATAGAATGTAGAGTGAAAACTAGGTCTGCCTCCGATCTGAAAGCTGCTAGCGAAATTAGGTTAAATAACCTAACCCTAAAACTAAAGTGAAAAGATAACGAAAGTAATCCAAAAAGGAAATAATACTAAAGTAACGAAAATAAGAAAAGAAAATGTAAAAGTAACTAAAATAACTTCAGACGAGGATCCGCACGGGCCGCTCCCGTGTGCTTCCGCGATCGCAGAAGGAATTCCGCGGTCGCGGAAATTATAACTTTTCTCTCGACTTGCCCACTCGCTGAAGGATATTTCCACGGTCGCGGAAAATGGTGATTCTCTGCGAATTGCTCTCGAACATCCTGCACGGTTAACAGACCGTACAGCTAACCGTGCAGGCCTTCTTTGCCTTCTTCTCCACTTCTGACGATGCTCAATCCATCTCCTAAGCTCCCTTTTGCTTCGATTAGGGGTGTGCAGATTCGGCCCGGACCGGAAAAATGGACCGGACCGGACCGAAAATGCCCGGACCGGACCGGGGGAATTACGGTCCGGTCCGCGGTCCACATATTTTTAGAATTCCGGTCCAGTCCGGTCCAAACCCGGCCGGTTTCCGATCCGGACCGGATGGACCGGTTTTTATTATTTTTAATTTAATTTTATATATTAATATCTTATAATATTATTAAAAATTAGTTTTTAGTATAAATATAAATAAATAACAAAATATATTGTCTAATATTATACACAATAATTATAAAAATAGGAAAAATAATTAATTTTTCATTTATATAAAACTAAAAAATAAAAAAATATGTAAACCGGTCCAAGACCGGACCGGACCGAATCATACCGGTCCGGTCTTCGGTCCAAGGTTTCCAAAAATTCCTGTCCGGTCTAGACCGGATGCACAGCCTTAGCTTCGGTACATCCTTCTATGGACTTCTCCCTTCTTGATGTCTTCATTTAAGCTCCTCTAAACCACTATATCTACACTTCTACTCTCAACTCCATTCTTTATAATTGTGCTCTAAATCCACACAAATGGCACCCAAAACACCGGTAACAACTCCTAGATAAGCAATAACTAAAGGCGTAAATAACTATAATACTACAATCGGGGCGAAATGTTGCCTAGTGGCTCTGATACCAAATGAACCCAGGTAATCTAAAGTAAGGAAAGGCGTAAGAAAAAGACAGTAATGCAGAACATAGGTGAACAGTAATACAAAGATTTACAGCGTGAATAGTAATGAATAGTGACTTTTGAACAGTAACATATAAATAGTGGAAAACTAAGAACAATAAATAGTAAACGAAATAGTAACTATTCTGAAAAACATGAAAACTAAAAACAGGAAGAGAAATATGAATAAAAACTGGGACTTTTATAAAATCATAAGTAAAAACTTACAAGGACTATTGTTGTAACATGAAACGATTTCCAAAAGCTTGAAGGAGCTGCAGAGGAAGGCTTCTAAGCTTAAGATATTGTGTGAGTTTCTCAACACATGAGAGTCTGAAATCGGATAGATCGTGATACCATGATCTATTATGTCATAGGACTATTTTTCTTAGGACTATTTCTTAGGACTATTTTTCTTAATCATACGAGATATTGTTACAATAGGTTTGGGACCATCAACAGGGACCACATAATGCATTGTGTTGACCAAGCGGTGGGACCACCCTCTTCATTGTGCTGACCAAGCGGTGGGACCACCCTCTTCATTGTGCTAACCAAGCGGTTTTACGACTAGATAGAATGCGTCTAAATTATAGAGCCATAATTAGTTATGTTTTAGGAACTATTTATCTTAATCGTATGTTTTATTGTTACTAAATGGCATGGGACCATCGGCCTGGAACACCCTGGGACTACCTCATCAAGCGGGCTTACCAACGGACTTACGACTAAAACCAAACACGCACTGTCTAGTAACAGTAAAAAGTCCGACCTTGTTAAACAGTAACTAAAGGCGTAATAATTATAAAACTATAACTCCGACACCTCCCATAGCCGCTCATCGCAATTCAGTACTCCTTAAGGGAGGTTTTCTCCTGGCCAGCAAACGCCACCTTATGCTGGTGCTTCAAGGTCGTCGGCCTTGTTTCCTCATTGATGCCCCGCCGTTGCATGGAGCTTGCTTCAGTAACTCCGGCCGGGGGCTGCCCCCAGCTTCAGAGTCTAAATCGGATGCCTCAAAACAACTGAGGGCTTTGCCTTTTATAAAGAGGGGGGAGAGTCTTAATTTCTTTGTCCGTACCAATTTTTGGTACTATTTCTTCACGGGTGGAGTCTCCTATTGTGAGTGGAGTACTGAGCTGGTTTTTTGTCTTCTTGTCTTGAGTGGAGTGCTGAGCTGGTCTTTTGTCTTCTTGTCTTGAGTGGAGTGCCGAGTTGGTCTTTTGTCTTCTTGTCTTGTGTGGAGTGTCGAGTTGGTCTTTTGTCTGTTGCGTTATGGTGGGCCTGTTCTTTGGGCCTTTTATCCGTTGTGTCTTGATGGGCCTTTTTTGTGCCGGAGTGCTGAGCTGGTCAATGGGCCTTTCTTCTTGGTCTCTTCTTGTAGTGGGTTTCTGAGCCTTTTGTTTTGTTGGGCTCTTCTTCCTTCTTGATGATGGGCCTATTGTCTTGTGCTACCTGATGGGCCTATTGTTAGTGAGATCTTCTTCTTGGGTCTTTTATCAAATTAACGAGATGTTCAAAGGAGATAATCTAAAAACAGGTTAGATTATTCCATGAAATGAAAACATACGAGCTCTCTATTTTTCTTTCTTTTTCTTTTTTCTTTCTAAACAAAAGGCAATAATGTTTACATAGCGTAGGGATCTTGTGAGAACTGTTCTGGATCATCCGCCGGAGAAGGTGGTGGAGTGGCGTCTAGGTCTTCACAACTGTTAGTAATACTTTGCTTTTCTTGAGCCAGATACTTTTGAAAGGCTTGAAAGGCTTCCCATTGTTTCAGTTGTTCAAGCTGGTCTTTTGAAAGGGTATGAGAAGGGTTCTTTTGTGGAGAAGGGTTCTTTTGTGGAGGAGGAGTAGGAGCTAAAGTAGTGGCTTTGACTGTTGTATCATTAATTGACAGTCTCTGGCCTTTCTGCCGGAGAAACAATTCTACTTTTGCAACTGTTATAGTGGAAATAATAAACTTTTCCCACCACCTGATTTTGAAGCGGCGACAAAGTGTGAGGGGATAGCTTTGCTGTTGTATTTGAAGGGTCTCATAAGTCTAGCAAAAGATCCATGCAATACCAAAGTCACGGTGAAAACGAAGGCACCTTGTGAAGTATCTGTCTTCAGAATGGTGTTGGTAAATGAAATAAGCCCTTTTAATTTTTTCTGGGTAGATATCTTCAGAGGCTCCGTAAGTAAGCCACCACTCATAGAACCAAATTGGGAAGCCTTGGGAGATTAGGAATGGCATTTGGAAGGGAGAAGGACTTTAGGGTCCAGGGGTCTATCCAGTCAGAGGAGACCAAGACATTGAGTATCTTGCATTTTGAGAAGGAGATGCGTGAGGGGTCTATTGTACACATGGTGTGAGATATTTCTGCCGAGCCAGAGTCAACAAGGATGAATTCATAAAATTTCTTGTTTTTTGAGGGGGTATCCGAGAACCAATGAAGGGTAGGAGGAAAGAGTCTTTTTGTGTAAAATTCCAGTTGGCCTTGTGAAATGGGAGAATGTTCTGGCGTGAGGTAAACTGAGGTAATTGGATGGGGTTTAAGGAAATACTGGAAGTAATTGATGTCTTTTTTGGGGTCAGTTTTGATGGGAGTCTTTGGTGCCACATGGGCTTGGTTGTAGGGGAGAGCTGGAAAGTTTGAGAGAGCTTGGAATCTGTTATGCACTGGGACCAAGGAGGAAGAGGAAGATGGACTGAAATAGTCCTGGGGAGTCTGTTTTCTGTCTTTAGGGTCCATACCTGAGGTGGTCTTTTATAGGAAGGTAAGACGTTCTTTGACTTTCCTTTCTAGTTCTTGTAGAAACGGGCGAAGGAAAGGATCTTCGTCGAGCTCAAGTAATTTTCTTATAGGTGGTATCCAGAGACTTTGTTCAAGCCGTGCTTTGTATCTTTTGTAATGATCTCTCATGGACAAAATTCTTTTGTCTCTGTGGTTTTTCCCTGTAGGAATTCTCTTGTGAGAAAGTCTGGTAAAGAGTTGTTTTTTCCTTTTATAAATTCTATTTTGAAGTAAAAAACTGAAACAATAGCTTGCCATCTAGCAAAAATCTGTTTTGAAACAAGATTTTGAACATCTTTTTGCAGGATTTCTTTGGCAGATTGACAGTCAGCACGGAGAAGGAAATCTTTGTTATATAAATCATCTTGGAACTTAGAGATACAAGAAACAATAGATAGGACTTCTTTTTTAACAGTGCTATAGTTTTTTTGTGGTCCAGACCAAACACCAGAGTAGTATCTAACAAGGGTTTCTTTAGTTTGGTTAGGTAGTCTTTGTTTGAGAATTCCGCCAAAGCCTAATTCTGAGGCGTCTGTTTCAACTATCATAAAAGCAGAGGGGTGAGGAATACTAGCACAGGGTAAGGTTTTGACTTTCTCTTTGAGAAGTTGGATAACCTTGGTATGCTCAGTAGTCCAAGGAGGTGGATTTTTCCTGAGTCTTTGAAACAGAGGGGCACAGATTTGTCTGAGGTTAGGGAAGAAATCAGAGATATAATTTAGACATCAAAGGAACCTTTATAGTTGTTTTTGTCTCTTATTTCATCTGGGAATTTGTTAGTAAACTCTATGCTTCTGTTTATAGGTTTGAATGTTTGGTTGAAGATGTTATGACCCAAGAACCTTATCTGTGTTTGGAATAATTTTATTTTTGAGGCCGAGACAGCCAGCCCATTTTTTTCTATTATGTATAAAAAAGTATTAAGGTGTTTGAAATGTTCTTCTATGCTATTAGAAAAGACAAGAACATCATCAATATAGACTATTGTGAAACTAGAGTAAGGGTTGAAGATATCATTCATGATTTTTTGGAATTCTGAAGGAGCATTTTTTAGGCCAAAAGGCATAACATTCCATTCGTAATGTCCAAAAGGAACTGCGAAGGCTGTTTTATATCTATCTTTATTTTCTATTTGGATTTGCCAGAATCCGCTTTTCATATCAAATTTTGAGTAGATCTTAGAATCAAAAAGTCTATTGAGGAGATCTCTTTTATTAGGAATAGGGTATCTAATCCATTGTAAGGCTTTATTTAAAGGCTTGTAGTTAATCACAAGTCTGGGGACTCCTCTTTCTTTTTCGGCTTGCTTATTAACATAGAAAGCTGCACAACTCCAGGGAGACTTGGAGGGTCTTATAAGTTGTTTTTTTAGGAGGGAGTCTATTTCTTGTTTGCAGAATTGTAGGAGTTCTTGGTTCATTTGGATGGGTCTAGCTTTGGTGGGAATGTCTATTTCTTTGAAATCTTTTTCATAGGGGAGAGACACATGATGCTTCTTTCTGTCCCAAAAAGTTGTGGGAGATTCAGAGCAGACCCGTTTTTTGAATAATTCTTCCAGGATGAGGATCTGTTTTTGTAAACTAGGGTTTCTAAGTTTTTCTTCTATTTTAAGGTGTGCTATTTCCGTGACAAGGGAATGGATGAAAGATCTTTTCTTAGTTATAAGATTCATGCTTTTTTTTATGGAAGAGGACTGTATAGAAGATATGTTTTTATGTATGACTGGAGAAATGAACTCAAAACTTCAATTTTTACCTATAACAACAGTATGTATGCCATAAACATCTACTGTAAAAGGATATATATGTGTTAGGAAGGGTGTTCCTAGGATTATTTCCTGATTTAAGTCTTTTATTAGTATGAAGGAATTGTTAAAACAATATTTGTCATTACAAATAGAAGCTTTAGGGATCTTGTATCTAAGGTTCATTCTACTACCACTAGCATCAAGGATATTTTCATGACTTTTATGGTAATATTTTGAAGGAATTAGGCCTTCACAAATACAGTTTAGATCTGCTCCACTGTCTATGAGAGCGACTGTAGAAAGGACGAAGTCTTTTATTTTTATGGTAATATTAACATACCATTTCTGAAGGTTGACCCTGTTTATAGAAGAGATAAGGGTTTGTTTAGTAAGGAGAGTTTCATTATCTTCTTGTTGTAACTTGGAATTATTGTTAAGGGTTTCAATGTCTTTTTTGAGTCTATTAACTTCAGTTTGTAGATCTTTTATAGTGATGGAGGAGGATGTTTTAGCAGGGGAATTCTTGTTGATAATTTTGGAAATACTAAAAGGTTCTTTAAATTTTATTTGAGGATCTTTGAGTGTATTAATAAGTTCTACGAGGGTCTCTTTTTCATTACTTTTGGTGATGACATTACAGAAATGGGTTGTTCCTGAATCATCAGAGTCTGAAGAATTAAGGACATGAATATTTTCCTTAGAGTCTCTAAAAAGGACTTTTGTAGGTCTATTTTTTAGAGTATTGTTATTACGACGAATTCTCTTGGTCTTTTTATCTGTTTTCCTAGATTGAAATCTTCTTTTAGGTAGGTAATTAGATCTATCAAACATGTTTTCAGGATTAGGATTTTGTTTATTTTTATTGAAAGGAGGTTTTAATTTGTCGAGGTAAAAAGCCTTAGAGGAGTTATCTAATTTTTTCTTATCATGAGGGTCATATTTCTTTTTAGAATCCTCAGGACAATTACTAGAATTAGTATTGGTCTTATTGTTACATTTTTCAACATAGTTTAAGGATTCAGTTCTTTTCTTAAAATTAATTAACTTCATGACACTGAGAGAAGGGTTTAAAGGGGTACTTTTAAGAGTCTCTTTTTTAATTTCCTGAATTTGGAAATGAGGTCTAGATATGTCTATAGGAATTTTGATAGTTTCAGTATAGATTTTATCATGTATTAATTCTACTTGTTCAGCTATTGTGTGAAGGATTTGGTTGAAATAGTTGTGTTGTTGATGTATTTTGTTAACATCTTCAAAAGTTGCAAGACTGTTATTAGAAATATTGACCCTAGGATTCTTAAAGGGTTCAGCAGGGACATCTTCATCTTTACTAATAATTCTTATTCCTTGCAAAGGAGGATGAACACTTTGTGTGGACCCTGAAGGTAAAAGGTTCCAAATCTTAGTTAATCTAGTTTGGACTTCTATAGACTTTTGTCCTAAAGGGTTTTCTATACCCTAAATCTTAAGATAATTAGGAAACCATATGAAGAACAAGATATTGATCTTATATTTTTCCATATCAGAATACCATAATTCTTGATAGGTGTCATTTCATGCACCTTAACTAGCAATTATTAGCATTATTTAGAGGAGTTTAGGATGAGATTTGTGGCTAAGTCTGTAATCCAGAAGTTGTGGAGAGAAGTGAAAAAATCATGGGATTTATAGAGGTTTGAAGTGTATTGAAGAGTAGAAGAATAATGTACTGAATTCAAACGGTTCGTTCTCTCTACTCAGATGTCCAAATGAAGTGATTCCAATTCGAGAGTTAGATCTTGAAGTCTACGGCAAGTCCTCAAAATATGAGCGCAATCCGAGTTGGGAATCAAAAGTTATGGTGTTTCTACTAAAGTGTCGCAGAAGCTGAAAAAGGCACCGCCGCCCCGCGGTGGAACTCACCGCCCCGCGGTGTAACTTGACGCCCCATGCCAGAAGCCACCGCGACCCAGCGGTGGATCTCAGAGAAGGCAACTAGAAGACTGACGCCCCGCGGTGGGCACGTCACGCCTCGCGGCCAGCAGAAGATTTTATTTCCTTTATTGCATTTCGGACTTTCTTATTTCTATTATTTTATTTCCTTTGTTATTTCCATTAGGTTAACTTATTTCCTAAACCTATTTAAGACCTCTTTCTAGGTCTTGAGTGGGCAGTCACGCCCCAGAGGCAGACACTTTTACATTACGCAGGTTACTTTTCTATTAGGTTTTCATTCTCGTTTGAATGAAGAACTAACTTCCCTTTGTTCTACTAGACGGCTGAAGCAATACAGTTGATGTGTTTGTGAGATTTCTATTCCTTGTTCTTATCCTTATAAATGTTGGTTTGATTCTCTTGGTTATATTGATTATTGATTACTTGTTGTTCTTCTTAGCCTGATCAACTAGGTTGAATACTTGTTATCAATTGCTAGGATTGCATATAGGGGTTCCGAGTGCATATCTAGTGGTATACACGATTGTGCGTATAGGGGTTCCGAGCGTACAATCGTGAGTGAGAGTCAGTTGCATGCGAGTATTAATATGTCTTTCTATTTGCATGTATCCTATATCCTTGTGTGTATTGCTATTGCTTTGTTGGTGGTAAAGTATACCGACAACTGTGAGAATCGGTGGTACTTTATCATTGGCATAGTAATAAGTCTATCGACAACTGTGAGAATCGGTAGTACTTAAGATCAAGGTGGGAACAACTATAAGGATAGTAAAAGAACTTGGATTAAATAGATTTCTGTGATCAAATTATATCTCTGTATTATGGATCTCGCTCTAGTAGGACTACTTTCCCCATTATATTTTCTCAACTCAACCAAACTTGGTTGCTTTGCTTGCTTTGCTTTCTCGTGATAACTAAACCCCCCTTGTTTGTTACTTGTCATTCACAATTGCATACTGCATCAGATCTTCCCTGTGGGTTCGACCCTTGCTTGCTTACTATACATCTGTTTAGTAGGTCTATTAGGACTTTTTACTTTGATAAGGCTAATCAACGATATTTGCATTGCGCATCTTTAGCCCCGTCAAATTTGGCGCCGTTGCCGGGGAAGATTTTTGTTTTGTTGTGTGCTTTTGTGATTGACTGCAGTGTGGATCTATCTTACGGTCCGTACCTTTGCTACTGATTTGCTACTTGTTGAAGTTGATACAGAGACAGGTACGAATGGCTCAGACACTCCGATAGCTGACTGCGCCAGATTTGATACAGCAGCCATTGGCTGTAATCATTCCACCCCTTGCGGATGGTGTGATATTTGAGCTCAGAACAGGAGTGATACGGTTGCTCCCGAGATACCATGGACGATGTGGGGAGAACCCCATCCTACACTTGGGTAAATTCCACAACGTCATCATGAGCACTAAACCAGCCAACGTCACTGAGGATCAGATTAAAATGAGAGCCTTCGGGTTCACTCTTAAAGACGATGCTGAGGACTGGTACTATCATCTGCTTGGCGGAAGCATAGATTCATGGGCTGAGCTACATAAGGCTTTCCTCACACAATATTTCCCAACCAAGATGGTGAACGCTTTGAAAAGGGAAATTGCTAGTATTGAACAAGGAGAGGAGGAGATCCTTTATGACTATTGTGAGCGGTTCAAACGACTTTGCTCTAGTTGCCCGTTCCATGGTTTTGACAAGAAAGCTCTAGTACTCTATGTTTACAGTGGGCTATTGGATGATGAAAGAAGAATCATAGATGCTACGTGTGGTGGTAGTATCTTGAATATGACCCCTGATGCAGCCATGACTAGACTTCATGATATGGCTGAGAGCACAAGAGATTTCGATGAAGCCCAAAAGACCAGAGGAGTTAATGCTGTCAACTCCAATGATGCACATTTATTGCAAGAAATTACTTCATTGAAAGACATTATTGTGAAGACGGGTAAACAAGAAGCACCTCAACCCCACTTTGATGAGCTACGAGTAGCTTCCCATGCTAGTAACTCCCCTTCAACTGAAGACATGCTCAAGACCTTAACAATGCACTTCACAACGCATGTGCAAACTACTGAGGCCAGCATCAAGAGCATGAAGGAGGCTGTGGTTCATTTGACAGATGTGGTCGCTAGGTTGGACAAAAGGGCCGCGCATGAAAGTGTAAATGTTGTGACCCTCCGAAGTGGCAAGGAATTGCAAGTCGCCCCTACTGCTGAAAAGGACGACAGAGCTGAAATTGAAGATGGGCAAGTTCCACCGCCCTGCAGCGACACCCACCGCGACCCGGCTGAAGCTCTCAGTTGTCCTGAGTCAACACCAACGCCCCGCGGCCAAGAGCACCGCCCCGCGGTGAGACTACCGCCTCGCGGTGAATGCCCAGATCTGGATATTGATCATGACGAAGAAGCGGACCCCTTTGTTCGTCCAATTTTTTCTCCCCTTGGTTCTGAAAAGCTCCCTGTCCCCTTTCCGGAGGCACTAAAGGAGAGGATGATAATTGACGACAAGGATCTCTTCGACACCTCCACTAGCTACAAGGCAACCATCCCTTTGGCCCATTTGGCAAACAGTGCCCCGTGCTACACAGAACTTTTAAGGGTGCTGGGTAAGATCAAAAAGAAACCAAAGGGGAAGCACAAGAAGGAGGCCTTGATGCCAGTGGCTGATTTTTATACGCTGGATACGGGGCAGGACATACATGCAGCCCTTGAGATGCTGGGTAGACAGTTTTTAAAGATGACAAGTGCATTCATGGATACGACGAGTGGTCCAGCCATCAGCAATTGCATAAGCATGGGGGAACGGATCGACATGGAGTATACAAAGAGACATCCCCCTGATATTGATCGCAGGAGTTCAGTTGTTGTGAGCAACCCGAGTTGAGGAAGTGAGTAAGATGTCAAGCCATGACAATAACTAAGGCGCTATCCGGGAGGCAACCCGAGGTATGTTTTTCTTTTCCCTTGTTTTTTCTTTCTTTGTTTTTACATTTTTTTCTTTAGTATGTTTTTGCTTTGTTTTTGTTTTTCTTTGTTTCCGACTAACCTGCAGGGAGGAGACCCTATGCGAATTGAAGAAGGTGTTTCCCACACCATTGTAAGTCTTCTTTTTCCCTGCACTAAGTCACTCCCCGAAAAAACCTTAAACGGGGGGCAAAAAAAAAAAAAATAATAAATAGTTACCGAAGGCCAGTTGTCCAGAGTTCCCTATGGAGATGGTGCGCATCATGTTGTCAAGGAAGAGACATTCACCCCACATTTTTATTTGACAACGATGATGGCCCTACAATTGACCACTGAGGAGGAGGAACACTAGAGCCCACACCATGATTACATCTGGGCTCTACCATGTATTCCTAGAAGGCCGTGCAACCCTACTATCATTGTTTTATCACTACTCACCAAAGTGGTTCCCTTTTGATTGCACGGTAGGAGAAGATTACATAGTTGCTGAAGACACCCGCCCAACACCAGAGACCTGGGCATTTATTGAGACGACCGCCAGCGACACCTACAGTGTCCAAGCAGCTTGGCGACGTTTGTGAGTTATTTTTTGCTTTTTCCTATGCTCTTATTCTTTTGTCTTTCATTACATTGAGGACAATGCAATGTTTAAGCATGGGGGAGAGTTCTATACTTGCTACGTTGTTGAGGAGAAAAATTGAAAATTGAAAAAAGCCAAAAATTGAAAAAAGGCATACATTAGAAATCCTGGGATAGGTCAAAAACCCGAAAGGGCGGTCTAGGCAATAAGCAGGTGGCTTGGACCAGCATTAGGCTGGGGTAATATGTGGTCAAGAGTGACGTGAGCTTATGTGAGTACATCTATTGAAAAATGAAATGAGTGGCTTGGTGAAAACCCGAAAGGACGCCTTGGCAAAATGAGTGAAAAAGAAGAAGAGTGATTTTAGGATTTTTCATTATTCTTGGCGAGGCGTCACAAGAAGAGGAGTTATAAGGAGGATTCGGGTAGGTCACTCTGGAGAGATAAGAAGATAGATGGGAGATTAGGATTAGATTTGATTCACTCTGTGGTGTTTGGGATAAGCTTGGGGAAAGTACTCTGCTTCCCTTTTAGCTTGATTGTCTGGAGCTGATTGTTGAGATGTTGTAGTTGCTGGTGTCATATTTTCTTGTACTTCCTGAGACCTTGGTGTTCGATTGAGAGAGTAGGTTTATCATTAGCTTACTCGGGACGAGTAAAGGTCTAAGTATGGAGGAATTTGATAGGTGTCATTTCATGCACCTTAACTAGAAATTATTAGCATTATTTAGAGGAGTTTAGGATGAGATTTGTGGCTAAGTCTGTAATCCAGAAGTTGTGCAGAGAAGTGAAAAAATCATGGGATTTATAGAGGTTTGAAGTGTATTGAAGAGTAGAAGAATAATGTGCTGAATTCAAATGGTTCGTTCTCTCTACTCAGATGTCCAAATGAAGTGATTCCAATTCGAGGAGTTAGATCTTAAAGTCTACCACAAGTCCTAAAAATATGAGCGCAATACGAGTTGGGAATAAAACGTTATGGTGTTTCTACTAAAGTGTCGCAGAAGCTGAAAAAGGCACCGCCGCCCCGCGGTGGAACTCACCGCCCCGCGGTGTAACTTGACGCCCCATGCCAGAAGCCATCGCGACCCGGCGGTGGATCTCAGAGAAGGCAACTAGAAGACTGACGCCCCGCGGTGGGCACGTCACGCCTCGCGGGCAGCAGAAGATTTTATTTCCTTTATTGCATTTCGGACTTTCTTATTTCTATTATTTTATTTCCTTTGTTATTTCCATTAGGTTAACTTATTTCCTAAACCTATTTAAGACCTCTTTCTAGGTCTTGAGTGGGCAGTCACGCCCCAGAGGCAGACACTTTTACATTACGCATGTTACTTTTCTATTAGGTTTTCATTCTCGTTTGAATGAAGAACTAACTTCCCTTTGTTCTACTAGACGATTGAAGCAATACAGTTGATGTATTTGTGAGATTTCTATTCCTTGTTCTTATCCTTATAAATGTTGGTTTGATTCTCTTGGTTATATTGATTATTGATTTCTTGTTGTTCTTCTTAGCCTGATCAACTAGGTTGAATACTTTTTATCAATTGCTAGGATTGCATATAGGGGTTCCGAGTGCATATCTAGTGGCATACACGATTGTGCTTATAGGGGTTCCGAGCGTACAATCGTGAGTGAGAGTCAGTTGCATGCGAGTATTAATATGTCTTTCTATTTGCATGTATCATATATCCTTGTGTGTATTGCTATTGCTTTGTTGGTGGTAAAGTATACCGACAACTGTGAGAATCGGTGATACTTTATCATTGGCATAGTAATAAGTCTATCGACAACTGTGAGAATCGGTAGTACTTAAGATCAGGGTGGGAACAACTATAAGGATAGTAAAAGAACTTGGATTAAATAGATTTATGTGATCAAATTATATCTCTGTATTGTGGATCTCGCTCTAGTAGGACTACTTTCCCCATTATATTTTCTCAACTCAACCAAACTTGTTTTCTTTGCTTTCTCGTGATAACTAAACCCCCATTGCTTGTTACTTGTCATTCACAATTGCATACTGTATCAGATCTTCCCTGTGGGTTCGACCCTTGCTTGCTTACTATACATCTGTTTAGTAGGTTTGTTAGGACTTTTTACTTTGATAAGGTTAATCAACGATATTTGCATTGCGCATCTTTAGCCCCGTCAATTCTCTTATTTTATCTCTGACTATTTTGTCTATTTTCATGAACCAAACTTTCTTGATTCTGTTATCTATGGAATCAAAATCTGTTCTTAAATAATCTTTATCTATAGTGAAAACTGTTTTTGTGATAAAATTTATAGAAGATAATAATTGAAGAGTTAGTTGTTATTTGTTTAGACTGAGTGTTTCTTCATGACTTTTAACACTAAGAGTTGTTTTAAAGTCTGTCCATCATATTCTGTAAATGTATTGTATAGACTGTTGTGGTATGTTCCAATCATTATTGTTTTCTTCGTACAGATTTTCATTACTATGGACGACTGGGGTGCTAGATGAACTAGAACCTCTATACAGCATACGCCTAAATTGTAGAGCCATAATTAGTTACGTTTTAGGAACTATTTATCTTAATTGTATGTTTTATTGTTACTAAATGGCGTGGGACCATCGACCTGGAACACCCTGGGACTTCCTCGTCAAGCGGGCTTACCAACGGATTTACGACTAAAACCAAACATGCACAGCCTAGTAACAGTAAAAAGTCCGACCTTGGTAAACAGTAACTAAAGGCATAAATAACTATAATACTATAACCGGGCCGAAATGTTGCCTAGTGTCTCTGATACCAAATGAACTCAGGTATAAGAGGATTTTAAGAAGTCCGTCTGTCATCATTGTTGGGCCCCCTACTATTGGTTTAATAGTTGAGAATTGCCGAACAGTGACTCCCTTGAATTTCCACTCTGGTTCCTTGAAGTACATCTAGATAAGCTCTTTCTAGGCTTGTATTAGATCTGCCAAATGGCTCTCTTCTGTCTTTTGTACTAGAACCTCTCTTCCCTGGGGCCAAGCGTCAAGAAGTGGTGTAAGCGCTTCTTGTGCTGGTGTATCCAGTAGGCGAGCTTGGAGATTCTTCCAACGTCGTCCTATGGCAAGAATTAGTTGTTCACCCAAATCTTTTTCCCTTTTTTCTTTCTCTCTTATCACATTTCCATTTTCATGGAAGTGGATACTGAGTGCATTTAAGCATTGTAACTTTTTTTTAGCTGCATGGGGCATAGTAGGAAGCCTCCAAAGGTTATTCAGTAAACCAAGTTGTTCTGTGGAGAGCAAAAGCCCCTGTAGAGGTCTGAATTTGCTGTTGTCTGTGGCTTGGGAGGAAGGTGAAGGTAGAAACCTTTTCCTTTCCTTTGTTGGAGGGAGATCTCATTTTTAAAACCTGAAGACTAAAACAAGTTAGAGATCTCTGTATGTCTGTGACTCTGTAGGATTTGTAAGAGTTTAAAGTTACAAGTTCTTTTGTTATAAGGTTTAAGGTTCTGCTAATGGATGCAGACTGTAGGATGGATATATCATTATGTTCAACTGCTGCAATGAACTCAAAACCAATCTTTTTACCCATTACTATCGTATGTAGGCCAAACCTATCAACAGTGAACGGACAAATTTGTGTTAGGAAGGGTGTTCTTAGGATTAATTGTTGGTTTAAGCCTTTTATCAGTATGAAGGAGTTGTTGAAACAATGTTTCTCATTACAAATAGAGGCTTTAGGAATCTTGTAACTAAGGTTCATACGACTACCACTAGCATCAAGAATCTTCTCATGACTCTTGTGGTAATACTTTGAAGGGATTAAACCTTCACAGATGCAGTTTAGATCTGCTCCACTGTCAATGAGAGCAACAGTAGAAAGAATGAAGTCTTCTATTTTTATGGTAATATGAACATACCATTTTTGAAAGTTGATCTTGTTTATAGCCGCAATAAAAGAATCTTCAATGAGGGGAGATTCTTCTTCCTTTTGTTGAGAACGGGGGCTGGAGTAAGGGTTTTTAGAAAATTCTAGATGAGCTATTCTAGCTTGAAGTTCAAGGTCTTTGGTCTCATTTAGTAATAACTATTTGTTAAGGGATCCTATGTCTTTTTTGATTTTATTGACTTCAGCTTGTAGGTCTTTCAAGGTAATGGAGGAAAATATCTTAGCAAATGACTTTTTATTAATAATTTTGGATATGCTAAAAGGTTCTTCCAGTAGGGGTTGTTGTTCTTTAAATATTAGTTTTTTTAGCTTTATGAAGTATTCTCGTTTTATTTGAGGATCTTCAAGGGTATCGATAAGCTCTAAAAGGGCCTCTCTTTCATCACTTTTGGTGATAACATTGCAGAATTGGGTTGTTCCTGAATTCTCAGTTTTTGAAGTATCAGGGACATAAAATTCATTCTCAGAATCCTCCAAAAGGATTTTAGTGAGTCTATCTTTTAAGGTACTATCATCCTGACAGATTTCATTGATCTTTTGTTTGAGACTACAATTGTCTGCCTTATGACCTGGTTTTCCGCATTTAAAACAGATAATTTTTTTATTAGTCTGTCTTGATTGGAATCTCCTTTTGGGTGGGTAACTAGGTTTTTCATATTTGTTATCGAACTTTCTGTGCTTATTTTTATGACTCTTTTTATCTCTATAAGAAGGGGGTTCAATTTTGGCAAGGCCAAAAGCTTCACAGAAGTTACCTAGTTCTTTTCTCCTACATCCTTTTTCTCTACCATATTTGGCCTGAATTTTCAATTCGGAGCAAAGGGTTAACCCTTCTTTTTTGACAAAAGCCGTTAGTTGGCCATAGGTCATGTCTTTCCATGGAATTTCTTCTGTTTGAATTTCATCTTTTATTTTCTGGATTATCCTATCAGCAAATAAGTTGGGAAGACCAGTAACAAACCTTTCCTTCCAATATCCCTTATTGCAGTCATTTCTTTTGTAGACATAGGGTTTCTTTATGAATAGTTTCGACCTCGAAACTAGCGCTGACAAGGTAGGGAGCAACCCAGGACTTGTTTTTCAACTTGTTCAGCTATAGGGACATGTGTCGTTGCTCCCTACCTTGTCAGCGCTAGTTTTGAGGTCGAAACTATTCATAAAGAAACCCTCTATGTTCTTGCAATAATGTCAAATTGGGCATTGACATTGTATGTCCGCTTTGCTCGAATTCATGAGCATTGTCTCGAGAGATTAATGTTGTAAGGATTCCTTGCTATAAGGATTTGGTGTGTGTAGTAATGTTCTATGGAGTTTGAGGTTATTCCTCATGTGCTTACTCTGAGCATTAGATGGGGTGAGGTGTAAAAATTATATAAAGAGAGATATTTCGTAAGGAGTTCGTTTTCTCTAAAAGGATCGTACTCTAATACGATCATGAGTAAACTTTAAAATTAAGAGTTATAATTGTGGGGTTTATAAGTAAGTGTGTCCATTGTGGGACCAGTGGTTAAAGCTTTTTGAAGAACTAAGTGTGTAGAAGTAGTACTTTGGAAGACCTAGTTGAGGTTTCATTATGAGGCTTTCTTAAGGAAATGATATAAGGACATAAGAGTATTATGGCGATTTAGTCTTGGGTAAATACTAAATTTGGGTAAAGCAAAAGGGTTGCTGATTTGGGATAATATATTATGTGAGGACAACTGGTTGTTTAAGGATTTATGGGTGAATAACAAACTCAACCGATAAAAGTTTGTTATGATTTTTGGTGGATAAATAGTGTGGCATAAAATAAGTATGTGGATGTTATCAACTGGATTTGAGGAAAAAGTGACCTACGTCTATTAAGGTGATCGTATGACACGTTTGGGTAAAACGAGATTATAATCTTGTGGAACGGATTATTAAACCATCTTGAGGTAAACAGGAATAGGATGCGGTGTGGTTAATTGTGGAAAATTAAGGAATCATATGCGTAAAGATTTTGGGTTAAGATATGGCACAAGGGCCAAGTTTAATTAAGGTAACCAATGAAATAGGTGAGCTGTGTATGTAAGGACTAGGACTATATGACAATTGGAGGTACTAAGTGGAGTTATAGGGAGACAATGTATAAACTTTGGGAGTTGGTGGTTAGGCGAAACGCTTAAAGGAAAAAGTGTGTTTTCAAGCTTAAGGTGTAATAAGACCGTTGTGATAATTTTGGAGACTATGATTTTAAGGTAGTTATAATCTTGTGGATAAACTAAGAGGTATTGTATGGAGTAAAATATGGAAACGATACATTTAAGATGATGTCATGGTGAGGAAACGGATCGACTCTCCATGGTTAATTTCAAGGATAAAATGATTAAGGATATTAAGTTCAAGTAGTGAGGTTAATGGTGAAACCGGTCCCTCTACCTCTGCCAAGAATTCCGCAACCGAGGATATGCTAACCGCAACCGCGGCTTGCCCAGCAAGCGCGAACGTGGCTTTGGCAACCACGGCCGCGGCTTAGGCTTTTTTCCTTCGTTCGTTTCGTTTATTCGTTTCGTTCGTATCTTCGTGTCATATCGTATCTAACTTAGGGTTCCGTCTTATATCCCGTCGTCGTAGGAATCCGTACTCAGATTCAAGTCGCCAGATCTCGGAACCCGATCTCTTCGATTCGTCTAGACTAAGGCAAGTGGTTGTTCGCTCTTGCTCATTATTCCATGTTTCCATTGATTATCAATTAATTGATTGTTAATTATGATGGGATAAAAGTTGTTGCTTTCTGTTTGGGAACAGATTTAATAAAACGATGTGTTAAAATATGACTTTATAATAGGTTGTATATATTGCTAGAAACAACGCTATTATATAGTTTTATATATTATTATTGTAATGAATTTTGGTGTGGATGTAAATATGAACTTAAATGCTAGTTTAGCACGAGTATTCGTAGGAACGCTAATTCCTTACGAGGATTAGTCGTTTCTTTATAACTTTGGTGTTAGGAAGTAAGTGCCCTAACACTCTTTTGGTCATGACCTACCCCTATCCGAATATAGGGGTGGTGCACTTAGCTGGTGCCAATCTTCGGGAGGTATTCCCAATCTTTGGGATTTATTCCCATTCTATATCTCATTGGGAGATGTGCCTTGTTTTTTAATTAAATAAGATAGGTGCGGTTACGCACATAATTAATATACCCTCGGGCGAGGAGTATAACGTGGAAACCGTCCAGACTCTTGTTAGAGTAAGTCCCTTTTCCAATCTGGATTCGTATTGCGCGGTGAGGTTGGTCGTGGACCCAAATAATCAAGGTCGTGTTTTAAAACTTGTGTGAAAACTTAACGTTCCCAAACAATTGTCATACGTTTCCTATAAGACTCATTTCCTTTGGATTCTTCTTTTCATTGCATACCTTCTTTTATAATTCCGTGAAAGTTCTAGGTTATGTATCGTTCCTTCGGTTATTATTCAAGGGAAAATGATAGTAAACGGTTACGACCACTTGAACCATTCTGTTTTCACCCTTGCATAGTCTTTCATTAGACTAACCAGCCGGTTTTATTCCTTGCATGGTTGGCTGGTGTCATCCATCCTATACGGCACATCAGAGGTTGGTCCCCGCCGATTGAAGTAACCAGTCGAAGAGAAGGCTTGCAGTTGAAGTTGCGTTTTAAGAAGTAGTATTTTCAATGCGTGTCTGTCTAATTTAAAATAGATGTAATACATAGTTATGTAATTAGAACTATGTCTAAAAGTCTTTCGCTGTCATTATACTTTGTTGTAAAACTGTCCTTCTCATTTTATGGGAGGAATTTTAATAAAAGGTTGGGTTATTCATTTAAAACGTCTTCCGCTGGTTATTCTTTCATTATTTAATAATTATGTATTTCTTTAAGTTTAATTGTTCCTATTAAAGCCTGAGGTGACTTTGGACATTAACGTCTGAGGTCACTGGCGTGTGGCACTACCGACATAAGTCGGGGGTGTTATAGTGGTGGTAATCAATATGTCTTTGTGATTGTTGATGACTACTCACAATATACCTGGACCCTATTTCTAACATCTAATGATGAGACATTTGCAGAGTTTATAGCTTGGTTGAAGGTTGTGGAGAGGAAGCATGGTATGTCTATGGTTGTTATACGCTCAGATAATGGAACCAAGTTTGAGAAATCATACTTCTACAAGGAACATGGAGTAAGGCACAATTTCTCAACACCAAGGACACCACAACAAAATGGTGTCGTGGAAAGAAAGAACAGAACCTTGGAAGACATATCTAGAACTTTGTTGATATCAAGTGGTCTTCCAAGGAACTTATGGGCTAAGGCATTGAATACTCATGTTACGTACTGAACCGAGCTACCATACGTTCAGTACCGGGAAAACACCATATGAGTTACTCAGGGGAAGAAAGCCAAGTGTTGTACACCTTCGCACCTTTGATTGCAAATGCATTGTTCACAATAATGGAAAAGATAGCCTGGAGAAATTTGATCCACAAAGTGAGGAGGCTACCTTTGTTGGGTACTCCATGAGTAGCAAAGCTTACAAGGTCTACAACAAGAGGATTATGAAGGTGGAAGAAGCGTTCATGTAATATTTGATGAAGCAACAATGGATGATACCTCCATCAAGGATAAGAATGATGGAGATGAAGGATTTGCCATGGAGTTAAGGAATCAAGTCGCTCTAGAACCCTCAATTCTGTTACAGAGTCCCCTACCGCCAAACTCAGGGGAACAAAACTAAATGAAGAAAGGACTAACTCACAGAGGGATCATGACCCTAATCGTGAGGTGATGAGTGCTCTTGAAGATGTCGACGATGATGAAGATACCAGTACTCTTGCTCTATCCAATGATGGTACAGGACCAAGTGTAAGGGCAGTGGGTGACTCCGATCTCTCTCTGCTGCAGACAAGAGATTGTCAGTTGAGAAGAGATCATCCAGTCACCAACATCATCACCGACTACACCAAAGGAACCTAAACAAGGTCCTTTCTTTATAATTTTTTTTGTCTTTAATGCTTTTCTATCTATGTTGGAACCTAAAAATGTAGGTGAAGCTCTGAAGGACCCGAACTGGGTCAGTGCGATGCAAGAGGAGCTTCATCAATTTGAAAGAAACAAGGTGTGGCGTCTAGTTTCACGACCAAAGGATAGAATTGTGATAGGCATAAAGTGGATCTTCCGGAACAAGCTTGGTGACCAAAGGCAAATCATAAGGAACAAAGTCAGATTAGTAGTCAAAAGCTACAATCAACAGGAGGGCATAGACTATGATCAAACATTTTCTCCGGTTTCAAGGTTGGAAGCCAATCGATTGTTGATTGCTTATGCCACTCATAATGGTTTTAAGCTACAGAAAATGGATGTCAAGACAACCGTCCTCAATGGAAATCTCAAGGAAGAAGTCTATGTTGAGCAAATCCCTAGCTTTGAAGATTCTTGTCACCTAGATCACGTACACATCCTAGACAAGGCATTGTATGGCTTGAAACAGGCTCCTAGATCTTGGTATGAAATGTTATCTCAATTACTTATGTCCAATGGTTATGTACGTGGTGTTGTTGACAAGACTCTATTCCTTCTAACATCAATAAATTATTGACACGTCGTGCCCACTTTATTAGATAAGTTAGGCTTTTAGCTCATCCACCCCTTTGATAGAAGACTTGTCATACCGGCTCTAATATACTTGTCTGACAGCCAACAACTCTATATACCTGACGTTAGTCCCATTAACAAAATGTAAATTCCAACACACAATTTATTGAATACAATCAAAGTTTTATACTAGTATGTAAGTATTATATATCAATTTTTTTGTCAAGAAGTAAGTGTCAACTTCAAACATCAATAAATTATTGACACGTCGTGCCCACTTTATTAGATAAGTCCGGCTTTTAGCTCATCTACCCCTTTGATAGAAGGCTTGTCATGTCGGCTCTAATATACTTGTCCGACAGCCAACAACTCTATATACCTCTTTTCAGTGAACACCAACGGTTGCCAAGGGGGAGTAGAACTTGGGTGTGGTACTTCCACCCGAGTTCGAAACGGGCTGACAGCTTTGAGGATGAAGCTCCTGATTTACCTGTCAGGGCCTGGGGGGGCCTCGCCTGGGTCCTGACCGAGGGGATTAGTGGAGAACCGATAAAGGCCCGATATCCCTCGAAAATCAAAAAAAAAAAAAAAAAAAAGAGGAGCCCCGAAAAGCTTTATCAACTTCTGAGCTGTAGATTTGGATCGTGTAACAGATACTTGAGAGTTGCATTGATTAACTACGTTGAATTTCGTTGGGAGTTGCATTGATTAACAACGTTGAATTTCATAGGATGTCGTAACTATAAATTTTGTCTTCAAACTACATGCAAGCTTTGAACTTCTATTTCCCCCTTTAACTCTTGATTAGTGTTGTACAAAATATAAGTTCAATGTTCACAAGTATATATTGTATAAATGATTAATATATTATGTTTTAAAATGCCTTTTGTTGCAAATGAAATTATCTAGCAGCTAAGCGTTGTCAAAATATCCTATTTTTATGATCGATCAACAACATAAAGCTATTTGAGAAATTTTGCAATCAAGAAAATCCAAAGTTTCATAAATAACATAATATAGTAGAAAGTATGTGAATATAATGATTTTTGTATACAACCACGTCAAAACTAAAAAATTTAGCAATTTTTACCTTGCTGGTATATAGATATTTACATCACCATAGAAAATTGTGTTTAAACCATTTTTCCTAACAAAATTTATAGCAGATCTCATGTCAAAACTTAAATTTTATCAATGTTTACAACAATAAATTTAATCAATGTTTACAACAATGTAAACTAGCATATAAACTCTTACAGTACTAAAAGGAATTGTCTTTAACCAATATTTTCCAACAATGTTTACAACATATGTACGATCGTATAATTGCTATAGGGGTATAATCACTTGTGTTAAAACAATATAGTTTAGCAAATGTTGCAAAATGTTTTACTAGTGTGAATATTTAAATCATGGTATAATATAATTGAATTTACACTTACCCGTAATCATGAAATTTAACCCTCAAATGTTTTACATAAAAACATAATAGTTTGAGATTAATATGTAATTATTTTTTCATGTATGAGAAAAAACTAAAACCATTTAAAAAACTTATTAGTTCTTACAAAGGTTCGCAATTTATTACTTTTGGGCCTATAAATAAAATTCTTAAGATATAACTTATCTACATCTTCATTATTAATAAGCAAAATTTTATCTAATATTTTAATAATCCATTTGTTTAAAATATGTATTGCCTAAACTAATAATTGAAGTATAAAATAAAAACCAATTACTAATCTACTATATATCTACTAAACGCAAAGACCTACTACGCCACGTGGCACTCCTAGAATGCACCCAATTTTTTTATGTCACGTGGCATCTTTATAGCAGTTTTGACACGTGTCACTAATTCCGTTTATTTCGATTTTTACCATTTCTATCATTCATTTTTATTCTTCCAGAATGTGTATAATATTATAATTTCCATATTGATAATATATGATCTTCTACTCTATTTTTGTAATTATTTATTTCGCAACTCAGATTACAGAATCGTACAAATATTTTAAAAATCGTAAATATATGAACATCTACACTATAAAATATAAATGGCTAAAATTGGACCTAATTTATTAACCAGTACCATATGCAAATTCAGTTTTTCATTCTAATAGACATTTGCAAAGCCTTAAAATGTCCGAATAACCTACAAAATAATTTGAATAACCCTAATGCTATTAGGGCAGGCATAAAAAATTCCAACCTGCAAAATAATACATGTATATGAACCTGCAATATGTGCAAAGAACAAAAAAATGGAAAAAATTACATCCATGCAAAGAATACAACAATGAAACTGCTTCTTCAAATGACCTAAAATAAACTGCATAGCCATACGTACAAAAGAAATCATTGGCGGGAAACTGAAACAAATTGCATAATACGTACATGGATAATTATTGCTTAAACCCAAAATGGAAATGGTAATCTGCAAGGCAATTCATACAAAGTCAGTGCAGAATATGCTCCGAGAGATTATATTTTAATCCTTTTGGCGATTAAACTAATAATTGCTCAGAGCATACTCTGCACTGACTAATGAATTGCTTAAACCGAAAATAAAATGCTAATCTGCAAGGCCATACATAGTAAGAAAATGATCTGGCGCACGGTGCATATATTTTTCTGCATTGTGTAATATGTAAGGCAAGATTTTTTCCAATTTGAAGATGTATACAATAACTGTACAGAATAAAATACATCGATTATGGCAGTTTAAATATGTGCACAATCAAATAAAATCAACCATTATAATCCATAAAAAATATGCCTTATAAATAGAGAGCATCTTCCTCAATCACATTCTAAAATTTTATGAGTTCTTACACAGGCCTAAACAATATCGATTCTTCCTTGAGATAGCAGGTATGTATTTGCAATTCATAATAATACGATCATGCTATAAAGAATCTTCCTGGGGTTCGGAAATTCTCCCCATATTGACTGGGTTTTTGCAATTACAGAATTGATATTCCACTACTGATTTTTCTATGTATTTTGTGCATTTACAGAACTGCAAATAGTGAACTGATTTTCCATTACTGATTTCGTATGTATTTTGTGCAATTACACAAGTGTAAATAGTACACTTTTATTAACTTTCATTATTTTTGTTTTACTGAATTTGTATTGAATTTTTGTATGAACTTTGTAGCAATGTCAAAACAACAACAAGAAATAAAGGATATTACGGGTACCCGAGGGAATTATGAGCTAAATGTTAGAGTAATTCGATTGTTTAAAGTTCCGAAGAAAGAATATCGTACACAATACAGTACAACTGAAATCATTTTAATGGATGAAAAGGTATTAATTTTCAGTTCTTTAATAATTTGTTGAATAGGTCAATGTTGAATAATTTATCTATTCTATTAGCAAATTTTTTGTTATAAATTTTTTAGGTTGAAAGCTATACAAAGAATCCATAAGAAAATCATATAAAACCAAATTAATATTTCTATCGTGAGTTGCATGAAAAATGGGAGTTTAATTGCGATTTTTCTGAAAATGGCAAGTTGTACATAAAAATGGTTTATTATCCAGTGTATGACAAATTAAATTTCATATATGAGTGTAGAATCAGTTGATATATTTGTAGTTAATTATTTTTGGATAATGTAATCATAACTTCTATAAGTGAAAAATCAAAATTAATAGTATTTATATATATATAATATGAACCGGAAGATTGCAGGAGTTCTGTGTGTGTAGTTTTTCAAGTTGTTCGATACTAGGAGTCTTACAAAAATCTCAGAAGTTGTTCACTTGGAAGAGGCATCGAAACTAAAAGGTATTGTATATTTTTGTGTTGTTAGATATCTAATGTTTGATTGTGTTAGGTATTAAAACTAATGGGGTGTTTGATTGTGTTAAAACTAATGGAATAGGAGGAATCGAAACTAAAGGGTATTGTTTATGTTTATGTGGTTCGATTTGTAATGTTTGATTGTGTTTATCTATAATTAAATCATTAGTTTTCAGTTATATGCTTTAGGTTAACTATCTAATGCTATAATACTGACTACTCTATGCAAACATTAATCAGAGCATTTAGTTCTAGGCGTACCTTTATGTCTTTCATGATTAACCAATATCAATCCAAAGTTGTAATTTCTGATTCCAATCTGATCTCCCACATGGCATTCCTATACCAACAATAAATCATTTTGATTAATGAATAGATTTATAAAATAAATTAAAATAGTGATCTTAAGTGTAAAGAGATAGAACCATAACCTTTAGTGTAAAGAGATAGAACCATTCCTAGACTATATGATTTAGTTTACTATCAATATTTATTTTATGCAGTTGACTATTTACTATCAATATTAAAAATTGACTACTTACTAAACTACATAAATTGTATGCAGTTGTGTACTATCAATATTTACTTTACAACTATATGATTTAGTTAACAACTGAAGCATTTACTTACAACTTATATAATTTAGTTTACAGCTAAACTACTTACTACATTACAACTAAACTACTTACTACACTAAAAGTTAGTATAGTAGACATACCTTTAGGTCTTTTTTTTGTGTATTTATAATCCAAATTTCTTTTGAGTCCAATCCGAGCTCCCACATTATACCTATAGCAATAACAAATCTGTTAAGTACAGACTAAACAAGTAAATCAGTTAATTATAAAATTAGTCAATTGATGAAACCATGACCTGATTGTATAGATTGAATCACATTAGCAGATGCAAATTGGAGATTATAAACCGCGTCTTTACTAGACACCCACTGATCCAACAAGCGCACAAGGTGACCTATGTAATAAAATACATTACACACCGTCACATAAGAGGACCCCGAAACATTCTTTGTGAAGGTATAGAACTCCTTCAAGAAATTCACAATAACCTGAATCTTATTCCACTCCTCTATAGTTATGTGTCCTAAGTACTCACCATCTTCATCTCTTGGTGTTTCTAAACGAGGGAACACATTTCTATACTTCAGAGCAACATCCAACATAGTGTAACATGTGTTCCACCTTGTAGGCGTATCAAAATGCAATGCAAGTTTGCTCTCAACTTTCAGCTTCAGAGCTTCTCCTTTGAACATATGCAATCTAGCAGGTGAGTTCCTTATAAATTTCACAACAAGTCTAACCTTATCAATGCATTTGACATGAGGCGTTAAACCAGCTTGGACAATAATTTGTGCAACGTGAGCAACACACCTCATGTGTAGATACTTATCCTTGCAAATGCTACCACCGCTTTCTATAACCATGTGCTTCAGCTCTCTACAAGCAGAATCATTAGCACTTGCATTATCCATAGTCACTGTAAAAACCTTATCACATAAATCCCAGGGCCTCAGACAATCCTCGACATCTCTAGCAATATCATCACCCTTGTGACCACTAATTGGACAAAAGTTTAGAATTCTTCGCTGCAAATTCCATTCATTGTCAATAAAATGAACAGTCAAACTCATATAATTCACCCTTTGAATAGATGTCCATGTATCTGTAGTCAGACAAACCCTTTGGCAATTATTCTTCAAAAACAATTTCAGCTTCACTTGTTCATCCAGAAACAGCTTATAACAATCACGTGCAACGGTCCAACGTGAAGGTATCTTGAAAGTAGGGCACATAGACAATAGAAGGTCCCTAAAAAATGGCTTCTCAACAAACATGAAAAGCAACTCTTCTCCAACAATTAGCTTAATCAGATTTTTCCTCACAACATCTAAGTCTAGCACCCAATTTTGCATCTTATAAAGGGCACTTTGATCAATTTTTTCTAACACAATTTTGGATTGCGTACCTTCACCTTTGTTTTCTGGATGCTCTGGACATTTTTCGAGGTGCCTTCTCAATGTTGAGGTACCATTCTTTTTAGCCGTTGCAGCAAATACTTGTTTGCAATAGTTGCATTTTGCCCTTATATCTTTGTTCTTGGCAACAAACGGCGTGCAATGTTTCCAAACATCACTTTGTTTCCCCTTCAACAAATCTGCAATCATCACTTCATTTTCAGCCTCTTCGTTTTCATCGACCTCTCTTCGTGGTTGTTTTATTGGTTGCGTCACTTGCGTGTCAGCCCTAGCTTGTCTCTCCTCCTCCTCATCTAGACCATTATCTTCAAAGTCCTCATCAAAATCAGGGTCCATGGATTCATGTTCTGGAGAATTTTTCGAAGCAATGGATCTTATCAATTCTCGAGACTCCGGTTGAGTGCTTGTTTTAGACAATTCTCTAGATCTCTTTTTGAATTGAGTCGTTTTGGATTGAGTCTTCTTGGATTGAGTATGCTTGGATTGGGAGCTCTTCATCTACACAAAAGAACAACAAATATAAGTTTACACATTGAAGAAAACAAACCTAAAAGGCATTTCCATGACATGAACAATGAATACGAATATACGATACGTCGATACTTACATTTGATGAGAGTCTATCTGTTTTTCTTTGTTTAACAATCTTTGAATCTCATAAGACTGTTGCACAGCCTGTACTAAAAAGGCATAATTACATGTTTGCTGTAAGTTCTGATTAAATAATAATATGCTTGACAACGTGATTACACTTGGTATTATTTAAAAATAAAATTATAGAACACAATGAGACACTACACAGTCTACACTACAAGAAAAGCACAATCCTCAAACACAGTTGAAGACAGCTTGATTCTTTTCAGATATTACTATGCCTAAAAAACATCTCTTTTTTCAAATTGAATGCTACATCACAGATTCACGGGTTCACAGGTTCACAGTTCACTTTCACACAAATGCAACTCTACAGCAAGAAAACAACTCTACAGCAAGCTGCAAGCCTATCAAACTCCACCATCAAGAAAACAACTCTACATCAAGCCTATCAAACTCATATAAGAAAACAAATGCAAGCTACTAACATAAACCGAAAACAAATGCAAGCTACTAACTACTAAGCACTTTAAGCAGTAAGTTCCAATTTTCGAAGCAAAAACAATTACCTGTTTGCTGCGTTTTAACTGTGCACACTGCACAGTGCACCGGCGGGAGCTGGGAGGCGGAGCGAGAAGGAGGCGAGAGGCGAAGGGATCGAGCGGTGGTCCGTGGAAGGGAAGAAAGGAGGCGGACTGGCGGAGCAAGAAAGGAGGCGGACTGGCGCTTGGCGGAGCAAGAAGCGACTGCTGAGGAGTCGAGGACTTAGGGTTCTGTCGAAGTCGAAGAGGGCTGAGGAGACTGGAGAGGAGATGGTCAGCTACTGAGGAGGAAGGGATGCTGCCTGCTGGGAAGAAATGAAGAATTGGGCTAAGGGCCCAAGCAATTTACCAGCCCAATTGCCCAAAATAATAATAGAAAATGGGTTTTAAATAGGCATTCGGTTTAGCCCGAAAAACCCGAACCGAATCTGAATCGAACCCGGACCCGACCCGAAACCCGAAACCATGAAATATTCAGACCGAAACCCAAACCGAAAATTTCGGGTTCGGTTCGGGTTTTTCAGGTCGGTTCGGTTTGGGCTTTCGATTTTGACAGTCCGTGCTCAGCCCTAAGAGAGAGCGTGAGAGTCTAAGGGGTCAATTTACAATAGGTTTAGTTTTAGAGGTGTTTATCAGATTTTGATTAAAAAAAGGGACAATGGACCTCATTATTTCTTAAAATAACGATATGAAATGGGTAGAAATTATATCGCTTGATCTCATGTTAGAATTGGACTAGATAAGCTATTGGGCTTTTGGGCCCAACATATATTAACGCTGGTGGGGGGCCTACACTAACTTCATCTTCAACAATATGCCCAACAATGAACACATACAACACGCACGCACAGACGAAGTGAACGGCGCCCATGGCTTCGAGCTCACACAGGCGTGGCTTGGCAGCGGCTCCTAGGTCCGACAACTACACGACAGCAGCACGAAGGTCAGTGACGGCAACAACGAGCAGCCAAGCACGAACAGAGGTGGAGACGCTACTGGCGAATAGCCTAGAATTTTTCCCAGATACACCTTCAACCAAGCCTACTTCGGACGGCTCGTTGGTGGTCCGAACGAAGTCCAAACGAGGAAAGGCCGGAGGTGTTGAGTTCATGGCGCTGTAAGGTTTCACCGATGATGAGTCGCGGCTGCTGGGGATGGAAAAGGGCATCGGAAAAGTGGAAAAAATAATGGCGAAAAATGCACGGGCTACCCAAAACAGAGCTCGCAACTAACCGAGTTCGAGCGGCTCGGATGACGTCCAAATTAAGTAAGGTCGGTGGCTATGGACTCGTGGCATTGCAGGATATCACTGGGGATGGGTCACGGCGCTGAAGCTTCACCACCTGCATCAGAAATATGGCCTCAAACTGTGGAGGGAAAACAGAGGACGAAAGAGTTGAGTTTGCTGTTTTTTGGCAAATTAGATGAAGAAAACTCATCGATTTGCTTGGTATTTACAGGGATTTCATAGCCTTGATTGGCACGAACATAATCCCGCAACTTTCTTGCTCTAGTTGATCCGGATCGATCCCAACTATGAAGTTTCCCCATCGAATGAGCTCCGACGCGTAATCTTCTTCCAAGGGGAAATTAGGGATTAAAATCAATGCCGATATCATGGGGTTTTGCTTACCAACTGATTAATCTCAATCCCTGATTTTACGGATTGCAAATCAGTTCACAAACGCGCCCAAATTGCATGTTTGAAATTGAGATCGGGATGGGGAAAAACAGAGCGGTTTGAATGGAGAAGAACATCAGCCCATATTTTTATTAAATGAACACGACTTTCCCAAATGTTGCTTAATTACACTATTTTGCCCAATTTTCTTAATTTGTGGCAATTATACCCTTATTTCCTGTACAAAATTATATTAAAGTTCACAATCCCACTTATTTTCTTGTTTAATAGCCCCTTAACTATATTAATGTAATGTGTTGATAATAAAGTCTCACAACTTTATTTTATAAATTAGTTAAGTTTATATAATAAGCTTAACTCAACTTTATTTGTATAAAAATCATTCTAACATAATTTTTGAACTTAGGTTTATGTTGATTTAAATTATTCTTCCTTAAAAATAAATAATAAATGTCATAGCCTTTATTATAATATTCAAAACTCCAAAAACACATTCATGGTTATACTATGGCTATACTTAATTATTGATTTTCACACTATACTATTGTAACCCATTTGATAATTTGTACAAAAATTATCTTAACATAATTTGTATAAAAATTATCTTAACATAACTTGTTGACTTAAGTTAATGAAAATTTAAATTACTGTTTTATAAAAAAAATAAAGTTCAAACTTTTATTATTATCAAAAGTAAAGTTACAATAATACCCTACTAATTTAAGATGAGTGATTACAATACTACCCCCTTAAAAATAGTTTCGACTCCAAAACTAGCACTACCAAGATAGAAGAACGAGTTTTCACATTAATCTCACTACTTGAGGTTAGTATCCTTAAATTATTTCGTCCTCGAAATTACTCCTAGAAAAGTCGGTCCATTTCCTCAATAATGACATTATCTCGTATATGTCATCTCCATATATATATCATATAATAACTCATAAATATATCCAAAAGATCATGACTACCTCAGAATAATAGTTTTCAAGATTATCTCACTATTATGCGCTACTCATCATAAAGATCTTAATATCTTAAGCAAAAGAACACTACATTTGTCTTCCAAATTTCTTTCTATGATCGGATCCCAAAGTACATACATAACTTTCAGGACCTTAATCTATTCGTATCACCTTCTTCAATGGCCGTGGATGGGTCACATATTAATGTAATAGATGTTGTATCGTTTGATGTCTTACGCCGAGCGCAGATTTTGTAGCACAATAAATACAATTTCTGAGAATCGATGATGTTTAGTATATTTTGCCGTTTCATTTCGTTGGTTATACTAACGATTACCTTTTAACATGTTCGTTTTAGTTCGTCACATGAAATAACGTATATGTTACACTGTGGTTACTTTATATATTGTTACTTACCTTATATATTATTTTGCCAATCAGAAAGTCAAATAGAAAGATATCGTACGGAAATACGAAAGATCTTGTACACTATTTCATATAGTAATGATGTCGACTTTGACATATAGTAATAATAGCAACATGAAAGATTTTTGAACTAAAAACATGCAAAATTACGGTTGCATGTTAAAGTGTTACACATAACATCATTACGTTTGCCGCCATTTCTTCTCTAACCTTCCTATTTTATACACGTGCAATACATGAAAATGTTATCAACATGCACAATCTTATATAACCACCCACAAAGCCAAAATAGAGTAATTATCCTTACCTGCGACAGATATAAACTAAAGCACTAGAACAAAAAGCAGTGATATCAAGCCATAAACATCAATGGAGGGTCGCCCTTCTAATAGATATCCGTAACATAACAATCCTTACATAAGCACCGGTAGAAACAAAATAGAGTAATTATCCTTACATACCGCAACCATAAACTGAAACACTAGAACATAGGGTATGGGTTATCAAGCCATAAACATTAGGGGAAAGTCATCATACTAATCACAGACCTTACGAGCATTACAAAATCAATTTCATCCATCATGAAAGACTCATTCGTTATGGACTCCCTTTTGATCTGGAAATCATAAAGCACATGGTGAGATGCAATTTGATGATATAGACATAACGCAATGAAAAGTTGAAAGTTAGCTGGTGGAGAGTCGACCGCTTGGCCCGAGCCTCATCAAGAGTATGAGGAATACACTTACTCGACTCAATTAACCTTTTCATTAGATTTTCGTGTTCTTCCAAACGCTTGCTCATCCTACAATCACCCTCTATTATAAATCGCATATAAGACATCTAAATCTCGGTGTCAATCCCTCGCCCTAAATCCAAATTTATTTTTGTCAACGCACTATATACATAATATGAAATTCACTATTATTTAAAATTGAAATAAAATTAATTCATTAATACCGTTCAGATGGTCAATCCTTCTTGCACTTTCGAGCATCTCCCACATATCCTAGTACACTAGAGTTTTGGGTTTGTACCCTTCACTGCTACCACTTGCCATCGGGTATCAAGCTACAAAAGGACATTGTACATTTTAGAAATTTAAACATCATAATGTTTTGCACATCATTCAATATATCATGCAAAGACATTATTACAAAACAACAAAATGAAGTATATCATCAAGCAAAGAAACGTATGTCATACAAAGACAAAAAAGTAAGAACAAGTAAATGAGATATAGAGAAATGAAGTACAAATCTTCAATGTGCTTGAGGAATTACTTGCTTGTGTGTAAGTCTTGACCAAGGAGAGCAAATTTATTTATACAAGATAATAGCTTGAAAGGTTGAGGTATATATAGGGATTGTGTAAATGTAAAAGATGCATAGTGTTGTGTAATTTAGAACATGTGGCGAACATATTAATCCCCTAATGACATGTAGTCGTAATGTAATGATTGTCCCTCCATATCTATATGCAATTTGAACGTACAAATAAAAATAAAATAATAGATTTCGTTGTTATAGTGCTATTTTATTTATGTGCCATTTCTACCCATAAAGGGCCACTATATCTTTTTCATATGCACATGCGACTAATTTATATTCCCTTCTATATTATTCTAGAACTAGACTTTTAGATATATATGTGGTTAGGGTACTTGAATAAAGATATGAACAGCTCTATTGTTTAAAAATTATTCATGTACTTTTATATATTAAAAAATATATTTATTCAAGCACAACCAAAGAGATTGTATGTATTTATCTATCTGAATGGAAGTATAATCTTATTTTTGCATGCAATAATTTGTCAAATCTGACATCATTACTATATGAAATGTTATGATAGTATTTTGTCTATGCCGTTAATTCTCTTCTCATGATTCACATGAGAGTAAGATATTATATCTTAAATTCTAAAGAGTAGTGACTCGTGGACAAAATGGAAATGTGTGTTGAATGTTAAAGTGATGCAATTGACATAATTGCTTCTGCCGTCATTCTATTCTTGCCATTTCCATTTTGTCCAGGTGTGATTCACACCCTTCAAGAGCCACGACATCTTCTTCGACATGCACATGCAATTAAATTATATCCCCTTATATATTATTTTAGCTATATATGTATATTTTTGCATGCAATAATTTGTCAAATCTGACATCATTACTATATGAAATGTTATGATATAATATCTTCTTACTATATGAGATGTTATATATATATATATATATATATATATATATATATATATATATATATATCCATTTTGTCCATGTGTGATTCACACCCTTCAAGAGTCACTATATCTTCTTCGACATGCACATGCAACTAAATTATATTCCCTTATATATTATTTTAGCTATAGTACTTGAACAAAGATATAAAAAACTTTGATTTTAAAAAAATTGCTCGTGTACTTTTGTATATTAAAAATTATATTCATTCATGCACAACCAAAGAAGATGTGATTAGGGTACTTGAATAAAGATATAAACAACTCAAATTTCTAAAAATTGTTCATGTACTTTTGTATATTAAGAATTACATTCATTCATGCACAACCAAAGAGATTGTTCCTATTTATTAATCTGAATGGAAGTATAAGCTTAGTTTTGCATGCAACAATATGTCAAAGTCGACATCATTACTATATCAAATGCTATGACATTATATCTTCTTCAACATGCACATGCAACTAATTTCTTACTCACACATGAATGATGAGAAGAGAACCGACGTCATAGATAATATACACATGCAGCTGAATTATATTACATGGTATCATAATTGAAGATAGCCCATCAACATCATCTTTTTCTGTCATCAACATGCACATGCAGCCGCCCTTTTGCATGCAAATATGTGTTGTATGTTAAAGTGATGCAATTGATATCATTACTTCTTCCATCATTTCTTCTTTCCATTTTCATTTTGTCAACGTTGTATACATGAAAGTGTCAATGTGCTATACATGAAAGTGTTACCAACATCACCCTCCGCAACGCTCAAGTACAGCTAAGGCCATGGACCATCTGAGCCACTTTCCATCGGGAATCCCGACAACTATGGACCTTTGGTCCTATGCCAACCCTTCAAGGTGGTAGCGCCGAGGAAATATCCTGTTTGCCAGGTCGACACCTCGCCCGTTATTTACTCCCCGACTCTACTAGGGTTTCTACATCAGGTAGAGACCATGACCCATCCCCGAGCATGATCACCCGAGCCCGATCATCTAGACTCCAATTTATAGTTGTGGAAGGACTAATGGCTCGAGAAGCGCCGAGAGAATTTCAAGTTGGCTCGGTGACTTTGCCCGTGATCCAACCGTTTAAAGAATGAAGGCTATCTTCCAATTGGCTCATGCCATTTGCTTGATTATTTTATGAGGACTTTATTATAGTGTTATCTATCACGTGTCATAGATTCAATAAGATAAGCAAATTATGCCAATGTCTTCACCGATGCTCCTACCAACCGCGGCGTCGCTCGCCGCAGGCCTTCCGTGACGCCCAAGTCCAACTAAGGCCATAGACCACCTGAGCCACTTTCCACCGGGAATCCCGGCGACTACGGACCTCCATGGTCCTATGACAACCCCTCAAGGTGGTAGCACGAGGAAATATCTCGTTTGCTTGGTCGACGCCTCGCCTGTTATTTACTCCTCGACTCTACTAGGGTTTCTACATCACTTAGAGGCCATGACCCATCCCCGATCATGATCATCCAAGCCCGATCATGTAGACTCTAATTTATACTCGTGGAGGGACTAATGGCGTGAGAAGCGCTGAGAGAATTTCAAATTGGCTCGGTGACTTTGCTAGTAGTCCAATCGTTTAAAGAATGAAGGCTATCTTCCAATTGGCTCGTGCCTTTTGCGTGAGATTTTTATGAGGACTTTATTATAGTGTTATCTATCACGTGTCATTAGACCTGGCAAAATATGACCCGACCTGACAACCCGACCCGACCCGTCTAATATTTTTAGGGTTGAGACCCGATCCAAAAATCAATGGATCAAGAAAGACCCGAACCCGATGACCCGAATAAATCTGGGTTTGATATGACTCGACCCGTTGGGTTAACCGACCCGACCCAATCATATGTATTACCTCATTTATAATGAATATTATACAACTTTTTACTAAATAGTGATATAATATTGATTCTGTTATTATTATTTTATTATTAAAAATATTATTTTATTATTAAAAATATTATTTTATTAGTAAAAATATTATTTTATTATTAAAATTATGATTTTATTATAAAATTTATTGTAAAAAATCATTAAAAAAACTGACACTTTGGACCCGTTGGGTCGACCTGAACCGACACTAAACCCGGCAGGACCCGACCCAATCAACCCGTAATTGTTAACGACCCGATTGACCAGAACCCGATTTAACCGGAACCCGGTTAACCAAAACCCGAACCCGACCCGATTGTCAGGTCTACGTGTCATACATTCAATAAGATAGGCAAATTATGTCAATGCCCTCACTGATGCTCCTGCCAATCGCGGCGTCGCTCGCCACAGGCCCTCCGTGACGCCCAAATCCAACTAAGGCCATGGACCACCTGAGCCACTTTCCATCGGGCATCCCGGTGAATGTGGACCTCGATGGTCTTATGCCAACCCCTCAAGGTGGTAGTGCCGAGGAAATATCCGGTTTGCCTGGTCGACGCCTCGCCCGTTATTAACTCTCCGACTCTGCTAGGGTTCCTACATTAGGTGGAGGCCATGACCCACCCCCGAGCGTGATCACCCAAGCCCGATCATGTAGACCCCAATCTATACTCGTGTGTGGACTAATGGCTCAAAAAGCGCTGAGATAATTTCAAGTTGGCTCGGTGACTTTGCTTGTAGTCCAATCGTTAAAGAATGAAGGTTATCTTCCAATTGGCCCGTGCCTTTTGCGTGAGATCTTTATGAGGACTTTATTATTATGCTATCTATCACGTGTCATACATTCAATAAGATAGGCAAATTATGCCAATGCCCTCACTGACGCTCCTGCCAACATCAGTGTCGCTCGTCGCAGGCCCTCCGTGACGCCCAAGTCCAGCTAAGACCATGGACCACCTGAGCCACTTTCCACCGGGAATCATGGCGACTGTGAACCTCCATGGTCCCATGCCAACCCCTCAAGGTGGTAGCGCCGAGGAAATATCTTGTTTGCATGGTCGACGCCTCGCCCGTTATTAACTCACCGACTCTACTAGGGTTCCTACATTAGGTGGAGGCCATGACCCACCCCCGAGCATGATCACCCGAGCCTGATCATGTAGACTCCAATCTATACTCATTGAGGGACTAATGGCTCGAAAAGGGCCGAGATAATTTCAAGTTGGCTTGGTGACTTTGCTCGTAGTCCAATCGTTAAAGAATGAAGGTTATCTTCCAATTGGCTCGTGCCTTTTGCGTGAGATCTTTATGAGGACTTTATTATTGTGTTATCTATCACGTGTCATACATTAAATAAGATAGGCAAATTATGCCAATGCCCTCACTGACGCTCCTGCCAACATCAGTGTCGCTCGTCGCAGGCCCTCTGTAACGCCCAAGTCCAGCTAAGGCCATGGACCACCTGAGCCACTTTCCACCGGGCATCCCGGTGACTGTGGACCTCCATGGTCCTATGCCAACCCATCAAGGTGGTAGCGCCGAGGAAATATCCGGTTTGCCTGGTCGACGCATCGCTTGTTATTTACTCCCCGACTCTACTAGGGTTCCTACATCAGGTGAAGGCTATGACCCATCCCCGAGCGTGATCACCTGAGCCCAATCATCTAGAATCTAATCTATACTCATGGAGGGACTAATGGCTCAGGAAGCACCGAGAGAATTTCAAGTTGGCTCGGTGACTTTGCTCGTGGTCCAACCGTTTGAAGAATGAAGGCTATCTTCCAATTAACTCGTGCCTTTTGCCTGGTAGTTTTATTAGGACTTTATTATTGTGTTATTTATCATGTGTAAAAAATTCAAGTCATTACGAGTTTAATTGCTTTGTTTAATATGAATGACTCTTCAAATACCTGAGACATATTAAAGGTCTAGCTTAGGATTACATTTTTCCCGTGCGAAGCACGACGTCGCAAAATCAAAATAGAACACAAAGTAGAGATTATCAAGCCATAAACATCAAGAAAGAATCGTAAACCCAAAATTAGAGATAACTCAGTTTTATCTTCAACTGCAGAATGAAAGGGTCGAAGTTAGAGTTTGTGCTTGTAGGTCATATCGTTATACATCCTTGAGATTATTACATGTATAGTAAGTATATAACATGGTACTTTTAAAATGTATATGTAGACATGTAAATGCATGATGTACATTTGTGCTAGAGATTTTGCACAAAGATTGAAAAGTTGGAAATATATATATATATAACTTGCCATAGTACATAGCAAAAGAGGAGATAGATTTTAGTAGGCATTTCCCCCTGATTTTGTAAGTATATTATACTACAAAGATTTATTTTTTCCTTGCCCATAAAACAAAAGGAAGAGCAAAATACACATGCATACTTTAAGTATCACATGGCCTACAAGCACAAATGTACTTTTCAAAACATAAGAGATAAGCTATAAAGCTTGGTCTAAAGTCTATCACATACTTGTGTCGATATATCTGAAAAAACTTGTTGCTTTAACACAACTGTCGTCTTGGAAAAGTAGGCATGTGACAAGTACGTTGTCTATATTCCTTGTGGTCTCATTTTTTATCTTCTAGTCGCAACCACGGTCTTGCGAAAAGGTAGAAAGACTTCATATTTGGTTGGAGCATTGTGAATTGTGGTGACATAGCCTAACTACCATCCACCGTGGTCCCATATATCGAGTGACTCGCCGATAGCGTATGACTCCTGGAAGAAAACAATCGGTGGTTGTTTTATTTTGCAAGATGGTAATGTTTCACGGAGCCTTAGTCTGGTATCCAGGTCGACTAGGGTGATGTACTACACTTCGTAATGGCATGCACATCCGTAACCTACAATCGTCGCCTCGTATGAAGACCCTAAATGGTTCTTGTCTGAGCCGACAATTTCAACGGAATCGCCTAACATGTAGAAGGTGTCTGCCATTCCAATCTGACATACATCATATTGAAATGAGGTAAAACACATGAAAGAAACGTATATCATAATTAAATGAAGTGAAAATATGCCAATGATGTATAAAAGCACATCATAACAAAATGAAGTACAAATATTCAACATACTCAAGAATTACTTGCCTCTGTATAAGTCTTGACCAAGGATAGCAAATTTGTTGACACAAATTAATACTTTGTGATTAAGGTATATATATAGGGGTTGTGCAAGTGTAAATGATGCATTTGATGTTGTATGGTTTAGAACAAGTGTCGAGTTTAGTTTACAAGTGGCATAAATATTATTCTTCTAATGACACGTTATTTTAACAAAAGTGTTTACAGTGTTTTCCAATATTAGCTACATGAAACTATGGAGTATTGTATGTATAAACATGCAAATGTATAGTG